>OX451215.1:83117846-83780749 GCA_949628195.1 Phasia obesa
AGAAAACAATTTTTGACAATGTGTTGCCTTCAGGCTTCGTTTGTATAACTTGTATATATAACTTCTTTTGAGATTTTGATACTTTATTAAGGGTATCTGTCGGCATAATTTGCAACATTTACTTGCCAACCCAATAGTCTAAATTCTAAATGTTAACTTTGGCCTGTAGTATGAGTTCTTATAATTACTAATGTAGAGGCAACATCGAAGCAGAGTACTTCCTTAATGGCTCCCTTTTCAACCCTTTTCCGCTACCGACTTTTAATTTACTTTCATTGAATCCCGTGCTAACGCCAGCCTTTACTCTTGCGTTTAGTGACTGTAGACTAGTAACTGTCGGCCTTCTTCACGGCCACGGAATTATTTGTCACCCAATGACAGCCAAATTTAACAGGTTTCTGGCCGTGGTCTTAAGTCTTATGCAAGTTATTGCAGGACATTCACATAAATGAGCTCTACCGTCTCAGCTTCTTCCAGTTTGCAAGCATCCGCTTCTTGGATTTTCATATTAGCTAGATTAAACTTAATGTTTTCATAACCTGTCACTAAGGCAGTTATATAGCTTAAGGTACTTCTAAGCTACTTCTAAGCACCTTACTAGCCTTCCTGCCAAGGGCACCCTTCGAGGCTGTCTACATGTAGTAGCTTCCACCTTTTCCAAGTTTAGCAATTTTAGGACCTTCGCTTCCATTAAGCCATTTCCGATTGATACTACGGGTTCTGGAAATTCACAGCAGATCCACTTTTAGCTTGGTGGTTTGCTGCTTTATTCCTAGCCCATGTGGTCTTTAATCGACAACAAAGTTCCCTCATTAATCGAGGTTTAAGTTTTAAAACACATTCCAGCACTAGATTTTAGTACAATTTTAATATGATCTACTCTCGAAGTTTGTCGTTTGCTGGCTATCGATCAGCGAATTTATTTATAATTTCAGCTTATAAATATAAACTATTATGTACAATCCAATTGAGTTCACTTTAGTGTGCGCAATAATACCAAATGAAAATTTGTACGATTAGCTCTTTTGACTTCAGTCGAAAATCGAAAGTCAGCCACCTTAGTGATATTTGTTATATAATAATCCCGCTAAATATGTAAATTAATTGTGTAATTAAACCGTATTTTACTTTGTTTTCAAAAATATCAATTAAAGTTCAATTCAAAAATTTTTTCTTAGATAGAATAAAACGTACTGAAGCTAGACTTCAAATTTCAACTGTATGTACTTAAAGTTGAATTAAATTTCTGCAGTACACTGTAAACAAATAAATTATTTAAAATACGTGACGTATACTTAAAATTGAATTTCAATCAAAAATTGCTCATACGCAGAGAGACCACAACACATTAATTAATGCAGATGGAAAAATCGTCTCTTACAGCAGTTAGTTCGCGTGCGTGGATATTTCTATAAGTACTCTTTCAACATATTTTATTCTCTATATTGTTTACAAAAAAATCAAACTTTTTTATATTTGATTTTCTACTATTTAAAAAGCACGTGATTGTTTGGATAAAACAAGAATTGTATCCGCAATAAAACCACAATGAATTATTTAAGGAAACTGAAATTGCACAAAAATGTACAAAAATCACACCTCATGTTACTGTCACACATATGGGTAGTACGACTTGCTATTGCAACAACCATGGATTTAATTTACGCACAACAAGCAAGCAGGCACGTTGTGAGGATGAGATGAACGTATCGTTTTGTTGAGTAAAATGAATCAAGTGGTTGGAGGAGAGAAGTTTTTCACAGGTCCTTCTTTAATTTGGTCTGTTGTTCAATGCAACGTTTCTTGTAATTCAATATTTTTTAAGTTATGACGATTGAGATCAGGATAACAAGAAATGTTATACTACTATTTTAATATTGTGGTTATAAAAATTGTTATCTAGATTTTATTTTATGATTATGATATATACATATTTACTAAAATTTTAAAATGTGTTTTAATTTAAATTTATGCATTAGTCGAAATTTAACGCATACTAGTAATTTCATCCTATTTTGCCAACTACCGAGAAATTTAACAAAAACACTATTTCTAGTAATTATTTCTTTTGTCCTCAAAGGGAAAAATCTTTACTCATATTGCTCCGATATCTGTCCGTCTATTACAGTTCTATGTATGTATATACGAGTACATATATATTAAAACGTTATAGGTCGGCACTTAAAATATTTACAGAAGACTAAGGCTACTACAACATTATTATTATTATTCAGCATATCCCATCAGGAACATCAACTGTCTACAAAGAATCTCCAAGCTTGTCTGTCCCTTGTAATAATGATTTATCGGTTTCCTTGTATATTGTGCGCCTCCATGTAGTTTTCGGCCTTCCTCGTTTCCTTGAGCATTGGGGGTTCCACTCAAGTGATGCGTGGCATATTTCGTTGTATGGCTTTCTAAGCGTACGTCCACTCCATTTGTATTTTCTTCTAGGTATTTGCGAGTTGATATTGTCCTCGCCAGCGAATTGGAGGAGTTGTTTGTTGGTGATAATTTTAGGCCACCAGATTTTTAAAATATATCGTAGGCATCCGTTTGTAAATGCTTGTACTTTTTGTTTTATGGCTTCGTTTACGGACCATGTTTCGGAGCAGGAGTTGTAAACGTGTCTCTTTGTCTTAAGGGAAAGTGCGTTTGAATTCCATATATTTCGAAGGTTGTAAAACGTTGATCTGGCTTTTTGTAGACGCAAATCTACATTTTCTAACGCGCCACCGTCTGGAGTTATTATGCTACCCAAGTAGCAAAATTTGTCAACGAGTTGTATTGGTGCATTGTTTAAAGTAAAAATTGGATTTTGTCTGCATTTAACAATCATGCACTTTATCTTATTTGGTACTTAATCCTATGCGATAAACTGGGGCTAACCATAAATGCTGGCAAATTAAACGCTATGCTCTTCACTCGAAGGAGAAGAGGTATAGAGGTTGAAATCTTAATGTTTTTCGGATCGGAATTTAGTTAGTCAAGGGCTTTACTCGGGACAAGGAACTTATCTCGAACGAACATATTGAAATGAAAGCAAACAGGATCTTGCAACAGTGTAAAAACTTAATCATATGTGGTTTGGTGGCCAAAAGCCATTCAAATTACTACTGCAACACAGGCAATTATGCAGTTTTGGGATTGCTGCAGTTTGACCTATTCATTAGGTCAGCGGCTGCAATGTCAGCTTTGTGTATGAAAAGCAATGCACTTAGATATAGCTTTGAGCCGAACTTAGTTAGTAAGAAGGTTAGGTAAGCTCAAATGCCGATGGAACGGATGTGTAGAAGAAAGACAGTCAAAAGACTGCATCGGACGCTCATTGCGGAAGGCTTTATACACAATGAGTGTATGGAGAATGACATCAGCATTTTTAATGATGGTTCTGTTATGGACGGTAGAGCAGGAGCAGGTGTATACTTAGCTCAGCTGAACTTGCTGATGCATACGTTGGATTAGCTGCTGAAATGTCGGGTGAAGTGCAGATAGTTTTTAATGCACTCGCATCCAGCCAGTTATAAAAGGTAGGTGTACGTGTACTCCAAACTAGTGCTTGAGTGTTTTTAAAACTTAACAGATGTGCCTCGGTCAATGAGGTAACATTAATGTGGGTTAAGGGATACATAGGCAACGCTGGGAATGAAGCGGCGGACCAACTTGCAGAACCCAGAGAAGCGCTGGGTAATGGCATAATGCGAGCTAAAGTTCTACAATGGTTGAACTCACTAAACCTGATAAGATGGAGGGAGGCCACTACGTGTAGGTAAATACAAGTAATACAACTGGAAGAGGCTGAGGCGGCAGACATACTGTGTGTAAATGTCCAGCACTGGCTGGTATAAGACTCAGGACCACTGGTAGCATCTTGTTAAATGTCGATGCCATGGGGGACCATGGGAACAAATGCTAGCAATTACCAGAGACTTCTTAGTTTTCCTTCCAACTTATAGAGAAAAATTCCAGAGTCTTGGATGGGAATCGAACCCACAACAACTGACAGACTATAACATTATCCACTAGCCCACTGAGGCACTGACCAGTTCATCTACTCCCACATGTTTGTTGTAAGACTGAAACACCTGTAGAATATTGACATACATTGTTTGTCGCTGTGTAGAAGACCAACCTTTTCAGCTCCTAAAGGCTCAATTGCATCTTATCTAACGATGATACTTTTCAACATTAAAGCACTTTATTAAAAGCAGTTACGACTTAAGGCATTGGTTTGTTAATCTGCAATAACATTTAAAGTGTTGCCACAATTTGTGTACAAATTCTGCCACTGTACTCAATTGAGTACAGCAATTTTGTTAAAGTTAACGGAATCAGTCCTTGCTTGACCGTGATAGCAATCAGACATAGATTCGCAATTTCTTTAATTTCGTATATTCAATATACATACATAAATATTGCATTCATAAAAGTAAAAACAAATTATTTATTTTTGTGCCAAAAAAAAAAAAAATATCAAATAACACAAAAACAATTTTTAAATTCCAAAAAACAATAAAGTGCAAGAATGCACATAAAAAGTGCATTCCTAAGTAAAACAACAATTTTGCTTTAACGATGGTAAACCAAAGTGATGATAGCGACGACGCTGTAGAAGTAAACAGTGAAGCTAAAGAAAAAAACAAAAATGATGAACTAATTTGGCAATGTGTTACAACAAATAAACGAAAACGGATTGAGTCACCAAAAAAACCAAAAAAATAAATTCATATGATACTCCAACTACATCAGTATACAGCAACAAATTACAATACCAAAACCACCACCAATTTATATTCCTAATGTAGCTAATATAAATCTTATGATTACTAAATTAAGTGAAATTATATCTACTACAGATTTTAATTATAAGTCTTTAAGGGAAGGACAAGTAAGATTGATGATAACGTCTGTAGATTCTTATAGAAAAGTCATTAAGTATTTAGAGAGTTCAAGTATTTATTTTCACACGTATCAATTAAAACAGGAAAGATCGTATAGAGTTATAATTAAAGGACTCCATCCTACAATCCCCACTGAGGATATTAAAGCTGAACTTATCAGTTTAGGTCACTCGGTTAGATCTGTAACAAATGTTAGAAGTCGTGTAACGAAAGAGCCTCTTTCAATGTTTTTTGTGGACCTGGATCCAGACCCCAAAAATAAAACTATTTATGACGTAAAATACATAAACCATGCTCTCATCAAAATAGAACCACCACGTAGAACCAACGAACTGGTTCAATGTCATCGATGTCAACAATTTGGACATACGAAAGCATACTGTAAAAAACCGTACAGATGTGTTAAGTGCGGCATGGATCACCCTACCGTGGAGTGTAAAAAAACCGCTGAAACTCCACCACGATGTGTTCATTGTATGTTAAACCATACTGCCAATTACAAAGGTTGTAAAATTTATCAAGATCTTGTTTCTAACAGAAATAATAGACAAAAACAATCTACAAATAGCCAAATTAATTATGTTAACCCGAACCATATTGCCTACCCGCAATTTAGTAATTATACCAACATTGAGCCCAATAATAGAATTAACGTGTCATATGCAGATGCTGTTAAAGCATCTAATGTAAATGAAAACAGTCGTTTGGATAGACTTGAAAAAATGATGGAAAATTTAATGAACATGATGTCAATGTTAATGGCCAAAATATGCAAATAAATTTAAGGATAGCAATATGGAATGCAAATGGAATGCATAGACATACAAATGAAATAGAAATTTTCATTAAAACTAATTACATTGATATTTTTTTAATCTCAGAAACTCATTTTACGAATAGAACTTTTTTCAAAATAAAAGACTACGATTTGGTTGTTGCTAACCATCCCGATGATAGAGCTCATGCTGGTGCCGCTATTTTGATAAAATCTAATATTAAATATGAAATACTTTCTCCAGTTGAAGAAACTTTTTTGCAAGCTGCTGGTGTAAAAATAACATGCGATAATAATGAAATCAGTATTTTTTCTATTTATTTCCCCCCAAGACATAACGTTACGTGTACAGAATATGAAAACTTTTTTAAACAGCTTGGTGCAAAATTTATTGTTGGAGGGGATTATAATGCAAAACATCCCTGGTGGGGATCTCGTTTGATGAATCCAAAGGGAAGGGAATTATATAAATGCATTTGCAAAAATAATTATTCTGCATTATCTACAGGTAGTCCCACATATTGGCCCAGTGATCCACAGAAAATACCTGATCTTCTGGATTTCTTTGTTTATAAAGGTGTAGCAAGAACATCTATGGATATAATTGACTGTGCTGACTTAAGCTCAGATCACAGTCCTGTAGTTTTAACACTCAATCTAATTATTCAAACTTTAACAAAGAATCTTAAAGTACTTACCTCTAGAACAGATATGCAGCAGTTTGCATCCTGGATAGAAGAAAATATAAATCTTAATTTACAAATTAAAAATGGCTATCAGTTGGTGGATACCATTGAAACATTTACTAATTTGATCCATGAAGCAGCATTTATAGCTGCTCCACAGCGGCAGCAAATAAATGGTAATAATTTTCGTCTATCGACTGAAATTAGAGAGCTAATTGCAAATAGGAGACGATTAAGGAGAATATATCAAAGCACTAGAAGCATATTAGATAAAACCAATTTTAACAGAGCATCTCAGCAACTAAAAAAGCACATAAAAGATTATAAAAACGAATTATTAAACAATTATTTAACTAATTTGGATGCGGCAACTAATGATAACGAGTATAAACTGTGGAATGCAACTAAATATTTAAAACGTCCAACAAAACGAAACATCCCAATAAAAAATTTAAACGGTGAGTGGTGTAGATCAGACATCAGCAAGGCCAACGCTTTTAAGGACCACTTAGAAATAACATTTAACTCATTTATTTTAAACAATCCCATTGTAAGGGCTGATATTGAGAACTTTTTAGATGTTCCTTGTCAAATGGATCGTCCTATTAAACCAATATCCCCAGCCGAAGTAGGAAAAGCAATTGATAAATTGAATAATAACAAAACTCCTGATTACGATAATATCGATTCCAAGGCTTTAAAATCTTTGCCAAAAAAGGAATTGTTTTTCTCACAACAATTTACAATTCTATATTAAGACTAAACCATTTTCCATCACAATGGAAATATGCAAAAATAATAATGGTATTAAAACCTGGCAAACCCGAAAATAATGTTGCATCCTATAGACCAATCAGTTTGTTGTCAAGTTTTTCAAAAATTTTTGAAAGGCTCTTTTTAAAGAGATTAATGCCAATCTTAGAAAAACAAAATATTATACCTGATTATCAATTCGGATTTAGGCATAAACATGGAACACCAGAACAGTGTCATAGGATTGTCAATAACATTTCATACGTCTTAGAAAGAAAATTGTATTGTTCTGCTGTATTTTTAGATGTTCAACAGGCTTTTGACAGAGTCTGGCACAGTGGACTCCTGTATAAATTAAAAAACCTCATCCCAGCCCCATTTTATTTGGTACTAAAAACATATATTCAAGACAGATTCTTCTTTGTAAGCATAAATGAAAATTATTCAAGTTTTGGTTGTATTAACGCGGGTATTCCACAAGGTAGTGTCCTGGGACGAGTATTATACACAATTTTTACAGCAGATATGCCAACAATTGAAAATATAACTACTGCTACCTATGCAGACGATACTGCTTTGTTAGCCTCAAACGAATCACCGATAATAGCTTCCGAGATGCTACAAAATCAGTTGAATCTTCTTCAAGATTGGCTTCAAAAGTGGAATATTAAAGTTAATAACACAAAGTCCGTTCATATTACATTTACGCTAAGAAAAAATGATTGCTCGCCTGTTTATTTGAATGGCACAGCTATACCCAGCTGCAATACTGTAAAATATTTAGGCCTTCATCTTGATCGAAGACTTACTTGGAAAGAGCATGTCAAAAAGAAACGTGAGCAGCTTAAATTAAAAACAAGAAAAATGTTTTGGTTATTGGGCCCAAGATCAAGCTTAAGCTTGAAAAATAAGGTTCTGTTATACAAAACAATTCTAAAACCTATATGGACATACGGCATCCAACTTTGGGGAACTGCAAGTAATTCGAACGTTGAGATATTACAGAGATACCAGTCAAAAACTCTCAGACTTTTAACAAATGCGCCATGGTTTATCAGCAACAAAAACATACACAGAGATCTTCGAATTTTAATGGTAAAGGAAGAGATCAATAACTTCAGTGAAAGATATCTTAATAGACTAAGTAATCATTCCAATGTGTTAGCAATAAACCTATTAGATGATAGCAATGAAATCCAGAGACTTACCTTCCCTTCCGAAAATAGAAAATTTAATTTGTCAAATCCTATTTAAATTACAAAAGTAAAATTTGATTTTTTTTTTTTTTTTGAGTTTTAAGGAAAACTCAATGTATGTTATTTATATGTTATGAAATTTGCTTATTACTTTGATTGTAAAATAGATTGCAAATAAAACAAATTAATAAAAAAAAAAAAAAAAAGTTAACGGAATAACATATTTTTTTATTTATTTTACAAATAGGAATACTTTTAGAAATTTAAAATAAAAAAGGAAATTGGCAATACAGTAAAAGCTAAAAAATGGGAAAGTCTCTGCTTATCTCGCCACACTAGTTTTGTAGAAATTAAGAGACCATTTTTTCGACAGTTATATGTACATAGCCGGATTTTTTCTTATTATAAAGTGTAAGGGGTTTCTTTTAAACTAAAAACAAACAAAAAATTCATAAAAACTATCAAAATATTAAAAATATCGCCAAAAACTTTACCTGTACTCAATTGAGTACAGCGGCGCCAAATGGGTTAATATTAACATGTTTTTGGTGAAACATTGTTTGTGTTAAAGCAAGTTTTTGATAAAGTATTGTAAATAGGACATTTATAATTAATTCCCCGGTTGTAATAAAACCAATCATGAAGTCTTTAAATTACTTTTATTCCATGAAATATTTTATAAATTAATAACAGTTTTAAAAGATTTATAGAATTTTATATCTATTCTGTCTTTTAAGTTTTATTTGGGCTTATGGAAACGACTTTCAACTTTATAATTTCCTTGCATTGAAAAAATAAATTTTTTAAACTAAAGGGTAATAGCACTGCACTTGTAATTCTTTATTATACGAGTATTTATATTATTAAGCCTACTTACTTACTTTTGCAAAAATGTGTTTTTTTTTATTTCTCATTATAATTAACGTAATTCCATGGCCAATAGGGCTCCGGCTTGTTCTTCGCTAAATATAAATAAACATTCATCATTTATGTACCTTGTTTTAATGGCTTCTGCTGTCGTCCGGAATATAAATCTGTTTAATTGCAAAACAGAAGTATGTTATTTAAATACACAAAAAAAAGAAAAAATTAAAAAGCAGGTAACCAAACAGAAGCCGACGATGCCATCAAATGGTACTTTTGTGTTGCAACAAAGGGGATAAAATAAATACTTTATTTAATTAGTAGAGCTGTGTTTCTTTAAAATTAAATTCAGTTATAGTTTAGTTATATGATAAAAGTTAGGTAATTTAAATAAATCTTTATTTATTTCAGTATAGTACATATGAAATAATTAAGTAAAATTACCTTTTGTACCCAGCGTTACTTATATATTTATTAGTTTTGATTATATTCATTATAGTTTATAGTTTATTTTCCCCTTCTGCATAATTTTTCAATCTGCCCATTAGTTTTAGTTGTTCTCGGAAAAAATTGTCTATACATATAATGTATATTACATATCGCACTTGTCCCTCACAAGCGTAACAACTCAAAATTCATGAATTTTCAGTAGAGGCCAAAAGACAAATCAAAGGGAGTTTTTTACAGATGCAAAAAGTGAAAATTTTAAAATTTTGAGTTTTTAGGCTTTTGAGGAACAAGTGCGATATAATATACATATATTACACACAATATATATTACATATAATAAAACAATAACTCATTTCCTATCTGTCTTTCTGTTCGCATCACGTAAAAACTACTGGATGGATTTTCACAAAATTTTGTAAGGAGGTACCTTACTATCTCGATTCAAAAATAGGATACTCTTTTCCGCAAAAATATGTTATTTCCGATTTAAAGGTACTGCATACTTTACGGCATCTTTTGTTTTTAAAAGCGGTATATTATAAACCCTGTTATAAAATAATGACAAAATATGAATTGAAAGCGGTATATTTAAAATACGGTTGCGTAACAGATGGCGCTGTTCAAAAATAATGACAAAATGTGAATTACTTACTGCCAAAAAGCTAACTGAATGAAATTTGTATTTGATTTGTATGTTTACTTTGTGGAATTAAATTTTTTATAGAGCTTTGCAATAATTTTTAGAAATATATATAAATTTTAGAATTTTATCTTACGTATTTATATTATATAAAGTAAATACATAAGAGTCTCAGGACGCACACAACGTGGTTGGGCACAGCTAGTCATCAAATAAGAGTAAGATTTATATATATAATATTTGATATGTACTTGTTATTACGGTACCCTTAACTGCGCTCGCCGCTAATATCTGGTTTTTGTATGAGTATACCCTTTTTAATAATAGAATATACTGCTGCCGTCCTATTCTTCCTATGCCGCTACTGTCACTTCAGTATTCTGTGCTGTCTTGGTTTAAGTTTTGAAAGTGAAATTATGATAGTGGATCCATTGGATCTATATTTAGATATTTAGATTTTACGGAACCCTTTTTTTAGGGTTCCGTACCCAAACGGTAAATACGTAACCCTATTTTCGGTACAATGTCAATCCGCATGTCCGCCAGTCAGCGCCTTTTATCTCTGGAACCGTAATATGTAGACTCTTGAAATTTTAACATATGATGTTTAGCTAAGAAATACTAAAATTTATAGGGTGTTCCGATAGGGAGGTGTTATTCACGAATGTGTGTTTATTTCTTGAACTGTAGGACGCTTACACTAAAAATTTACAAACAGTAATTAAAACTTAGTTCGCTTTGTAAACAAGTCTAAAAAAATAAACCTAAAAATTAAGGAGTGTTCCGATAGTGGCGTGATATAGGGCCTAAGTTTTGAACCATAATAGGTAGACTCTTGAAATTTTCACAGATGGTGTATAACTGTGGCCCCTATAGCAACAAATACTAAAACTTATAGGGTGATCCGAAAGTGGCGTGTTAATTATGTCTTTATTTCTTGAGCTGTAGGAGGTAAACACTTCAAATTTTCAGACAGTAATTAAAACTATATTTGCTTTCAAAAGAAGGATACAAAATTTAGTTAAATATTAAAGGGTGTTCCCATAGTGACGTGATTTGCATATATATGGCCTAAGTTTAAAGCGATAATAGGTAGCATATTGTAATTTTTACAGGAGGTGTGTTACTATGACCCCTATAAAAAATAATAAAAATTAACAGGTTTTCCGGCAGTGACGCGATTTTCATGTATAACGCTTTATTTCTTGAACCGTAATAGGTAGAAACTTAAAATTTTATACAGACGATGTGCTTCCACGGCCGATGTGGCAATTACTAAAATTAAATTAAAGGGTGTTCTGACAGTGACATGTTTTTCTCGTATAGTGACTTATTTTTTTATCGTAATAAGAAGACTCTTATATATAACTTGCCTTTAGGTAAAGTTAGGATTTTGTGGAAGCGATAAGTAGTTTTTCATTATAATAAGGAGGATAGTGCTCATTGCTATAACCTGTCTTTATAGTACGTGATAGTTAAAAGTGGTTGTAAGCTTACTTTTAATAACGAAAAACTATTTTTCGTTCCAACAAAATCCTAACTTTAGCTAAAGGCAAGTTATACTAATAAGCCTTAATATAATTATAGAAAGGGAATTGCCATGCTCGCTATAAGAAATAAAAAAATTAAAGGGTGTTCCGACAGTGATATGATTTTTACGTAAATGTCCTTTGTATGAAACCCTACGTGAGACTATATCGCACTTGACTGATTTATTATTTTATTCAATTATTTCTTTCATAGAACTTATAAAAAATGTTTAAAAATAAATATTATTTGTTTGTTTATATCACCGGAGTTTATTGGTTAGTGATTAAAAAAAATAATAAAAATGTATAAACAATTGTTTCGGGAATTTATATACATACATGTTTAATTATTTCTTTTTCGCTGTTGAATTGAGCGCGTGGCAACCATCTTTTCTGGATTCCCGCTATTGCTGTTCTCGCGGTGTACGACTGAAATTAATTTTTTATTTTTATACCACAAAAAGTAATAAAACCTCAATATAATGAAAATCAACAGGGATGATGAAATGTTCGCAGATGATTACAAAACGAAATTGGTCCATGATGTAATTTTCGAGGTGATCAATTTTAATTGATGATTGCAATACTCAGCTGAATAAGCTGATTTTATTCCCAATCATCGTTTACAAGAATGCTTTGCCTTCGGAGACAGGAAAGACTTCATTTTGTACTTGAAAGACTACTTGATAAAGGTGTTGGCTGAAAGACTTCACTTTGTACTTGAAAGACTTCTTGATAAAGGTGTTGGCTGAATAGAAAAGAGTTCTTCAACGACAACGTGAACAAAGTAATGAAAGAAATCTTGAGCCGTTTTAACGATTTACAATTCCTTACAGGTAAATCCATGAACTGTGATGGTATGGAACATGTGCGAGTGCCGTGATATCGATGGATAAAGTGTTGCCGCCGTTCTATTCTTGAAACACAGTATGGAAGAAGAAAAATGCAAATGAAATTTCTTTATGTATTTATTAATAAAATCTGTATTTTATATAAAATCATTATTTAAAAAATAATGCATAATTTTGTATTTTAAAAAATAAAAAACTGGCACATCCATTTCCTATGACATTATTTAATTTTTGACCATTCTATAATCGTTAGTTTAACCATAATATTATAATGTGCAACAATAATATAGTTTCACTACAACCATATAATTTAACCATAATATGTTGCTCTTAGATTAGATTATGTAACAATTCATGTTTGCTGTGAACAAAAAATATAGTTATTTTAAACAATACTTTGGTCACGATAATCAAGTTTTTTTTAACAGTTAATCATTCAATGGTTATATGCACCAAAAAAGCAACATGATTGATTTGAACCATATTAAAATTTAAACCACAAACAAATTTTTTTTTAATATTTAAAAATAAAATTATATTTATAACCATATACATTATGGTTATAATTATTAAATATAGTATGTTAAGTATGACTAAAAATAAACAAATAAAAATTGATTTTAAAAATACATAGTTTGGTTTTGGCCTTTTTTAAGTTCAGTGTAAGCTATCGGTTCATCTAAAACCGTAAAAATATTATATATGCATTTGTTGTCAACAAATATATAAAAAGGTAAGCAGAAAATATCAAAATATGTATGTAAGTCTTAATGGAAATATTCGTGTATTTGTTTTTTGTTATTTATTATATTCATACGTTGTCACATATAACCATTTACATGTTTCACATTATATTATAGTATGTTTATATTATATAAATAATTATGGTTGTATTTTACAATGTTATTTTTATGTAAGACAATAAAATGAATCAGTGACAATAATATCATTACTATGGCTTAAAATAATATGCTTTGAATATAACCGTATAATTCAACTCTTAGATTATGGTTACCTTAACCATGTTTTTCTTTGCGTGACTATGCAAGGGAGATCAACTTGTTTCTTTTATATATTTTCTTCTCTTATTTTTCAGTTGTTCATCATTAAATTGGGATTATTGACCATCAAGTGTCCAGATAATATGTGTTGTTGACGATATTACCTATACTACGTATGGAAAAAAATCAATGTCGGAATTTCAAAGCATTTTTACGTTTTAAGGTCTCTTGAATTCATTTCGACAATTTTCGCGATGATGGTTGGATGAGTACGCGGTGTGGTTGGGTGAGTATGCCACTATATTTTTGAACGCTTTACAGTCATAGTGTTTGACATATCAATATGAAATCCAGTATGACTTTGGTATATAGAGATGTAGGGGTGTATAGGAGTAGTGGGAGTAGGTGGGAGTTATTTGGAGACTGTAAGACAATGTGTCAGTTTCAGTTACACGACAATTTAAAATTTGCATTTTTTAAGAAATATTATGGGTGTTTTAAATCTACTTGACTTCTTTTGATTTGAAATTTAAAACAAATCAAAATTTAAATTCATACATATGAAAGTACTTGATAAAAACAATAAAAAATCGGTATTATTTTCAAAACTAAAAAAGTTTTAAACTTTAAATACAATTTAAGTTTGTGCAACTACAATCCTTTATCATTTGTTTTACTTTGATTCCTACTATATTTGCTTTATAAAACTAAAAAAAACAAAGTAAACAAAACTTTTCTTTATTTCAATGTTTACTTTTTTATACAAATATAAGGATATAAAGCAAACAATCACAAACATACTTAAACTTAAATAAACATAAATGGATCTTCATAAATACTCGACTGAATGCACATCTGCTGGTTTACAAATTTCTATATACTTATATACACGTATACTTTTATTCATACATATGTATATACATACATCTATACATATAATAAAACAGTAGTTCATTTCCTGTCGTGTCTTTCTGTCTGTGTTCGCATCACGTAAAAACTACTGGCTGAATTTTAACAAAATTTTGTAAGGAGGCACCTTAGTATCCTGATTATAATATACACCTAATTCTGTTTTTATACGGTAGATTGGTTCCAGAAAAATCCGTGTAATAAAAAAACCGTGTAAAATAGACATTGATCATATACAAAAACAGGTGATTGGTTCCTTATCTGTAAAACCTATTAAAATTTGTGAAAAACGAGAATTTTTTAAGAACAAGAAATCATGTTTATTTTACGAAATCATATACGATGTAGGTAATGTGTATTTGCACCGTTTATTTGCATCTTTAGCGTATGATGAAGACTTAGTAGGTAGTTTCGTTTCAGAAATCAACGATTGCCAAATTTTTTTTATAGTTCTTACTGTAGCTTCGTTTAAACCGAACATTTTGCTAAGGAATATTGAGCCGTCTCAATTTCGTAGGCGATCTAAAATTTAAATTTTTTTTCTAAACAAATGGCTTTATGTTGTAGTTTTTTATTTATAGTTTTCTTCGTCTTCTTGTAGAGATGCATTAATAGTTCACAAAATGTTCACATTTCAATTGCTCTAACGAGTAAAAATTCATGAGTGCACAAAAAGGGAATTCTATAAATTTTTATAATATAAATATTTCGCAAAACTTAAATTTTACAAATAAATTCTAAGCCCCAATGATTTTGAATCCTGCTAAATAGAATAAAATCGGGTAAAAAAATTATTTTTTTATTTTCAAACCGTGTTAAATCAAAAGGTACTGCATACTTTAAGGCATCTTTTATTTTTCAAAACGGGATATTCTAAACACGGTTACGCAACAGATGGCGCTGTTTTAAAATGATGACAAATTATGAATTACTTACTGCGAAATAGCCAAGTATATAAAATTCATATTTGATTTGTATTTTTACGTTGTAGAATTACATAGTTATTAAAATATTTTAAACAACTTTTCCAGAGCTTAACAATAATTTTTTGAATTTTATATAAATTTTGGAATTTTAAACAGGACGAATAGCTTTATATAAAGTAAATATGTAAAAGTAACAAAATTTGGTGTGGATCGAACAAAATATTGTGAGGACACACACAATGTTTGTGGGCACAGCTTGCATACGATATGAAAGAATTTTTGTTACTTGCACTTGTCTATTACATACATATGCAACTGTGCAGTCATGCATGGGCATGGGGTTTGCTGTTATGTTTTGCTGTTCGCACTTAGTGTGTACATTTGTCACCTTATTAACAGAAAACATTTATAATTGTCATGGTAAATAACATGTTCATCCAGATTGAAGAAACACAAAATCAAAACACACTGAAATTTCTCCCTGGATTTGCAATTCTAAACAAAGCAACTTTTCTACAATGAACAATGCCATACTTTCCGAGTATATGGTAAGAATGAGACTACGACATAACTTCTGTGGTATATCGTTAGCTTGCAATGAGCTTATTGCTCCTCCTTGTTCATATTTAAAAGAAATAAGGACCGATGATGTCGCCGCCAGCATGTAAACCGAACCACAATAAATTTTAATGGATATAATAGTTAATCCCTAAAGGCTTTGGGATTGTCTTTGCTCTTAATACGACAATTTTATTGACGTAAGCATTTAATCAATGCTCATATTTGGCCAGTTTCAAATAAGCTCAATTAGCGAAAAATTCGACGCAAAAAATTTTCGTTTGACTTTAATTCTTGCACGAGCTGAATTTCCTTTCGTGAAATTTTTTGTCGAAGGACGAAGGCTAATAAAATGAGAACCTCGACGATCGAAATTTCGGCTTCTTCTTTAATGGTTTGCTCTACAGTATTATTCTCTTCGGTTTGCACATTACTTTGTCTTGTTGATGCATGAAAACTCTTCAACAACTGCACGAATTGGTTGCTCAGTAGAGCCCGATTATGTTGACCGTAGAATAAACGTTAAAGGATTCGTGGTGACTTGCCAAACCTTCCCAGCAAAAACATAATGAATGTGTTCAAAAGGAAATTGTGACTCCACGCAAAGAAAAAACATGGTTGAGGTAACCATAAACTAAGAGCAACATATTATAATTAAATTATATGGTTGTAGTTAAACCATACTATTGTTGAACATTATAATATTATGGTTAAAGTAAATATTATAGTATGGTTAAAAAATGAAATGTCATTTAAAAAATTGTTTATTTTTTTCTTTAATTTATTTTGAAACTTACATTTTATTATATATTTTATTATACATACGAGTACACACATAACTATAATTTTGAAATAAAACTAAAATTTTTTGAGAACTTGAACGGAGCTTCTTTTTCCTATACCAACAACGAAAGCAATATCACCGACGGCATGACCCTTACGACCAAACCCGGAACTAAAATTTCATCGTTTTATTCAATGTACATAGGACCAGCCAGAGCACTCAATATTTTTCGGGTTTTTAGCAATTAGACTCGCATACACTTATGAATAGAGGAATTTTGTTGTTTATATCCAAAACCAACTTTTTCAAGTGCAATTACTTTGGTATGGGAAGCACCACCAAAAGGATTAGCCTTGCGCCTTGTATCCAAATGAGCCTTCTTGTAGTCTTTCTCAGCCCAACGTTGATCATGATGACATTTCTAAAAGAATATTCATCATTATCACAATGATTTCAATTTTGCTAATTTTTGTATCAATGAAATCATCATGTCGTTTTCATTGATACATAAATTAGCAAAATTTAATACTTACTTTATATTGTAAAGATTAATTAAATATTTACATTCGAGTATCTATACAATTTTCCAAAAATAAATTTTTTTACTATTTTTATTTTTTTTAAGAAAATATTTTGTTTTCTGTTGTCAAACCCGATTTAAATATATTATTTTTGAATATTTATAAAACTTTGGTTGTAGTTTAAAGTTTATCAAAATTTTTAGATCAAAAACCAACCATATTGAATTTTTAGAATGTAGTAACCATTTAATGATAAAATCATAACCAAAACTTGTTTATCGTGACCAAAGTAATGTTACAAACAACCAAAATTTATTCATTGCAACCATACATTGTTACAGAGAACATAATGTGATTCCTGTGACCATACCATAACCATGTTTTTTCTTTGCGTGTTGATGATTTCCTTAGCACTAATTTGCTCGAATGCATTTTTAATTTTATCCCTAACTCCAACAAAATGAAATGTTTTGGAGTAATTGAAAATGCATTCAATTGTACTAGTAAATCATGTGTACATACATATTTTTTAATTTTTAATTTACATATAAGCATTTATAAATTAATAAAGCATCCGAATGATCGAACTTTCATCAGTCAGTCCTAAGCACAAATTTAAATGACAGTCAGTTTATTAAAATGTGAACACATGACCTCCAATGACACGCCTGTGTTAAAATCATGAATTAACTAGTGTTTTGTCATGTCTTTTTTTATTGGGTAAGAGTATAAATAATGTTTTAATTTTGTTATTGTTTTTTCATAATTGAATGGTTTCAATTGAGATCCCTTAGTTGATATTTTGTAAATGTAGCATTTTTACTTTTTGTTGCCTTTGAAAGTGGTGTAAGACTTTTGAAGTCATTAAAAGTCTAATTTTTTATTAATCACACTTAAAAAATTATAACATTATAAACTTAAACCAATTTAATATTAAAAAAATACAAAACATACATATATCCATATTTTTTAAATTATTCAAATGCAAAACCTTAAATATCTCCATTAAATAAAATACACTTGCAACACTTTCACCAAAAACGTTTCAATTGGCTTATGATTTAATTAACACCTTTTAGTCTAAGAACACTATTATAATGTGCAAAAAAGGTTTTTGTTTGCATTTTATTCAACGCGTCTTATTTATATTTACAAAAATCAATATAATGTTAAACTCTTCGTTAGAAACAATACATTTTTTAAGAGCTTAACATTTTTTTCAGCACTTAATACTGTGTTTTTTGTATTTAAGATGTTTTAAATTTAAAAGCAATTAACGTAGAGCTCACGTTGACTTCTAACTTTTTTCTTTATAAATACCTTTTTTACAACTTACTTTGTAAACCAATTACTCGTATACAAAAAAGTTTAAAACAACAAAATGTCTATAAAAAGGATTAAACAAAAGAAAAGATGAAAAATGGCTTTAAATATTTTATGTCTTTGGTGACCACTTTAAAAGTCATTTGAGAGTCTTATGAGAAAATAGTAAAGGAAAAACACAATAAATAAATTGAAATATAAAATGATACTGATACTCCTTATACCCTGCTTTATTATGTGTACACGCAAAGAAAAAACATAGTTGTTGTATGGTCACGGCAACCACACTATGTTCTCTGTAACAATAGATGTTTGCTGTGAACAAGTTATAGTTATTTAAAACAATACTTTGGTCACGATAAACAAGTTTTTGTTAACAGTTCATCATTCAATGGTTATACGCACCAAAAAAGCAACATGGTTGATTTGAAACATATTAAAATTCAAACCACAACCAAATTATTTTTAATATTTAAAAATTATAACCATAATATATTATTATTAAACATAGTATGTTAAGTTCGACTAAAAATAAACAAATAATGTTTGGTTTTAAAAATACATATTTTGGTTTTGACAGTTTTTGAGTTCAGAAATATGTGTGTATGCTATCGGTTCATCTAAAACCGTAATAAATGATAGTTTTAAATTAATAATATCAAACACATAAAAAGGTAAGCAGAAAATATCAAAATATGTATGTAAGTCTAAATGGAAATATTCGTGTATTTGTTTTTTGTTATTTATAAATATATTCATACGTTGTCACATATAACCATTTACATGTTTCAAATTATATTATAGTATGTTTATATTACAAACATAACTATGGTTGTATTTTACAATGTTATTTTTATGTAGACAATAATATGTTCCAACGACAACAATATTATTTTTATATATAACCATATAATTCAACCATAACATGTTGCTCGTAGATTATGGTTACCTCAACCATATTTTTTCTTTGCGTGCAATCTAACTGATGCTCCCTGATACGATTATCAATCAACGATTATGCAGTTTACCCTACAAAATCGCTGGTAGACATCCGCCAGGCGGAAAACAATACTTTGGTCATGATAAACAAGTTTTTGTTAACAGTTAATCCTTCAATGGCAATACGCACCAAAAAAGCAACATGGTTGAACCATATTAAAATTCAAACTACAACCAAATTATTTTTAATATTTAAAAATAAAATTATATTTATAACCATAATATATTATAATTAAACATAGTATGTTAAGTATGACTAAAAATAAACAAATAATGTTTCGCCTTTTTCAATTTAGAAATTTGTGTGTAAGCAAGCTATCGGATCATCTGAAACCGTAAAAACATTAAATACACATTTGTTGTCAACAAATACATTTGTTTTTTATTATAAATGATAGTTTTAAATTAAAAATATCAAACATATAAGAAGGTAAGCAGAAAATATCAAAATATGTATGTAAGTCTAAATGGAAATATTTGTGTATTTGTTTTTTGTTATTTATTATATTCATACGTTGTCACATATAACCATTTACATTTTTCACATTATATTATAGTATGTTTATATTATAAACATAATTATGGTTGTATTTTACAATGTTATTTTTATGTATGACAATAATATGTATTATTATGGTTTAAAATAATATAGTTTGAATATAACCATATAATTCAACCATAACATGTTGCTCTTAGATTATGGTTACATCAACCATGTTTTTTCTTTGCGTGTATAAATTTTATTTATTATACGGTTGTAAATAGTTTTCAAAGAAAACGGTTCTATTTAAAGTGTTGGGCTTTTCCATGAGTCCGGTTTTTGCTTAATTTGTTTTTAAAGTTCGATTATTAAAAATTAATGTGATCCTAAGTGAAAAAAATATTTTTGGTAAAAGCAGGATTACGGGGTAATTGCTGTTTAAACACTTACAGTTGCTTATAGCTTATTTTATGCAGCAGATCTAAGGGTTACAATTACAAATACACATATTGTGTAATTGTAATTGTATTCGTAATCCTTGACTTAAATCATTCAGAAAGAATAAATTTCAATGTGTCGTTACACAGTGTGTAATTTTTTAAGTCATAGCAAAATAACCATATACGGACACCACTTCGTCATAAAAGACCAAAAAAAGACCCTCGTCTCCCAGTTTTGTCCAAAGTACTCCAGGTTTATTTTTATGGGCCGTCAAAGTTGTGGGGCCTCGATGTCATTTTGCAAAAAATGATCATTTCCTCAAGCTCATATTTTGCAAACCGTTTGAAATTTAGATATACTCTCTGAGGCAAGGTTGTAGCTCTTGTCATAAAGAACAAAAATTGTGAACATATAAAATCAAAAAAATTTCATCTTCAAGGTCAAAATCACAAAAAACTAAAAAAATAAATTTTTTACCTTTTTCCCCTGTTCAGGTCCCTAGGTAGCAAACCGTTAAAAATTCAAGGAAACAATAAACTAAAAAAATGAACCTAAGATCCCAATAAACAACTTTCTAGAACATATGAACTTCCTAGGAATGATTCTTAACACCGTTTAGATAGCGCTTATGTAGCTAAAAATTTTTGGGAAATTTTTCACTTTTGCAGCTACCTATGCGCTACCTAAACGGTGTTAAGAATCATTCCTAGGAAGTTCATATGTTCTTGTTTACTGGGATCTGAGGTTCATTTTTGTAGTTTATTGTTTCCTTGAATTTTGAACGGTTTGCTACCTATGGACCTGAACAGGGGAAAAAAGGTAAAAAAACTTAATTTTTTAAAGTTTTTTGCGATTTTGACCTTAAAGATGAAGTTTTTTTGATTTTATATGTTAACAATTTTTGTTCTTTATGACAAGAGCTACAACTTTGCCTCAGAGAGTATGTCAAAATTTCAAACGGTTTGCAAAATATGAGCTTGAGTAAATGATAATTTTTTGCAAAAATGACATCGAGGCCCCACATCTTTGAGGGCCCATAAAAAAAAACCTGGAGGACTTTGGGCAAAACTGGGAGACAGGGGTCTTTTTTTTTGGTCTTTTATCACGTAGTGGTGTCCGTATATGGTTATTTTTTTCCGTGTTGCACTGTGTAATTAACAAAAAATGTAATTGGCTCTCCTTAAACATTTTATAACACAAAACACGCAAAGAAAAAGATGGTTGAGGTAACCATACCGTAAGAGCAACATATTATGGTTAAGTTATATGGTTGTAGCTAAACAATATTATTAATATAAACATTATATGGTTAAATTAAATTATTATAATGTGGTTAAAAACTATGGAATTTCATAAATACATAATTATTTATTATCATTTTATTAATCTATACATATAATAAAATAGTAACTCATCTGCCTGTCTCTCTGTCTCTATGTCTGTCTGTCGGCTTTTCATTTGTGTTCGCATCACATAAAAACCACTGGATGGATTTTTAACAAAATTTTGTGAGGAGGTACCTTAGCAACCTGATTCCAGCATGTCTCATTTTCCAAGAGAAAGAGGAGAAAAAGCAGTGAAAAACGCAATTTCTGGTTTAAAAGTACTAAAATTTTCGGTATAAAACTGGGATATTTTAATCATTATTGCGTAACATTATCAGGACGACCACGACATGGCGGGCATAGCCAGTGATTATATATAAATAACACGATTATTTTATTAATACATAACGTTAAATTAGCTTTTTCTTCTTCCAAACCGTGTTTATAGAACATAAGGGCGGGCACACTTTGACCAGTAAACAATTAATAAATAAATCCTTAAAAAGGATCGATATCTTGATCCGTTTTAAGTACTTAAAATGGACCTTGTTCATATTGTTCCAAAACACATTAATTTGATCATGGGATCTCTTTTCCCATTCAGTCAAAACCTTTTTCATGTAGTCTTTCAATTACCAAGTGAATCCTCTCTTGTCTCCGAAAGAACAGCATCAACGCCGGTCTCAACGGTTCAGTCGTTATCCTCATCAGCTTCTTCAGCTGTGGGATTGAAACTTTTAATTTTATTGTCAACTTAACTGCGGCTTACTACTTTACCATAAATCTCGTCCTTGTAAATGTTAGTGAATATTTTCTTATTTTCTTAATCGTGTTAACAAAAACTTATTTATCGTGACCAAAGTATTGTTTAAAATAATTATAATTTGTTCACAGCAAACATAAATTTTTAAAGAAAAAATAATGTGGTTCCTGTGACCATACCATAACCATGTTTTTTCTTTGCGTGTATTAGAGTTCGGTTTTCACGGTATTACCTTCGATAGACAGATTGGTAGCGCGCTAATCTATCAGTCTGGAGGTTGTATGTTCAATTTCCACCAAAGACTCTGGGTGTTTTCTGCAGACAAGAAAAAAGCTTCGCAGAAAAAAGCTAAAAAAAAATGTAAATTGAAGGAAAAACATCATTCTTATCACAAGAAACCATCAATTTACAAAAAAATTGTCATTAGTACATAAGAAATGATTTGTAATTGTAAATTGCGAGTTGTTATACTAACGAAATGGCGACTCCTTTTTTAGACTCAGCCATCAATTGTCAAAATCTTTCCGTCCCAATTGTAGAAAGATTTATTAAAGTTTTGTATCTGCTTCCTCACAGAATATTAGAAAGCTTAAAAGGAAGAAAGAGAAAAGTTGAATAAACTGCCTTTGCCATCGAGTGAACAACTTTCATAACAGTGTAATAGATAACTGTTTTAAAATTCACACTTTACCGTAGTCTACGAAATCTTTATAAATATTTAAAAACTTTGTCTGAAAAGATAAAAAGCTGTTGTTGCATCAAACGTGACATTGCAGAAGTTATACATTAAACTTCTGCATTTATTAAATTATTAAAAAACAATTACTTGGGTTTTTACGATTTTATTTCTAGCTTTATATAAGTTTTTTGTAGCCACTTTTTGCTTTTTTATTGTTGCTTTTAGATCTTATTATAGTTGCTGTTGTTGCTGTTGCAAACCATCATAAGAAGCTTTTAAAGAAAGCCATAAAGTGAGCAATTAGTTGCACCATAAAATAGAATAAAAACTATTAGTTTACCTGCAACAACACCAGCAAACTTTATGCTGTTTTGGCTGCAGGTGTTTAACAAAAGAGTTGTTTTTACAATTAAGATTATTCACTTATTGTCTTTGTTGTTGTCTGTACAGATGCTTGTGAAAGTGGTGTATAATGCAAACAATGTAATAGTGTAAAACTGGCATAACAAACTAGTGTTTATTCATACAAAATTATTCATATAAAACAAGAGATATTAATGCAAAACATATATACGAATATATATGTATATGCAACAAATGGGGTAGAAAATATCAAGAACAAAAAAAAACATAAATGTAAGAACCTGCTCACTTTGAATATTTGTGCCACCAACATTGTCATCTATAGGAATAATATAATAGTAGCAATGTCAGCAACATTTGTGATGAAAAATATTTAAGTCGAAGACAACACCAACATTTTTGTAGTTTTTGAAATATTAAGGTTAGTTCTTGACAACAGGACATTTTGTTTCTAAGCCATTTTTGAGATAAAATTCCTTATTATTCCTTTGCGCACTGGCATGTTTAAAAATTAAAACAATGTAACTACTAACTTGCGAACAACTAAGTAATACAAGAAAAAAATAAAATTTCTTTAAAAGATTTGAAAATTGAGTTCTGTTAACACTAAAGAATATAATTTTTCTAAAACTTAAGATATGTATGTTTAATGTTTCTCATCAACTAACAAACCGTACTAATTGCCACTTTTATCAATACAAACAAATTTTTAATTAAACTAGTAGAAACAAACTCACTTGTTTTTCTAATCATCTAACGCAGTTTACAATAAATAAAAAATGTAAAAACTCTTTGTTATTTATTTTGTTTATCACAATAAAATATCCAAAGCTACAAATAAAGGTTTTTTTTCTACAAAGTAAAAAGAGCAAAGCATGTAAGTAGCCGTTATACAAAACTTTTTCATTAGAGCCTATTTAAAAAACTTCATTTGGAACTTTTAATTACTAAATGGTGATTTTTGTTTAGTAATATTAAAATTTAAATTAAAATAAAACAAAATAAATGGTGTCATTTAAAATAGATTTTGCTTTTTATACCCTTCACGACAGGTGGAAAGGGTATACATATATAAGTTTGTCATTCCGTGTGTACTTTCTACAATATTTATTTCCGACCCCATAAAGTATATTCTTATACAAAGAGATGTTGATTGAGCGATGTCAGTCTATACGTGTTGACGTTGAAATGTCGTTTGCCAAGGCACCACAAGAGATACAAAAACTTTCAGCACACCAATCTATCAGACATAGTTTCGAAAATTTTGGGATTGCAATTCAGCAACATCGGATCATTCATTTGGAGACTGCGGGCCAAAAACCACGCCCACCTATATTTTATCACGGTTTTTTAATTTTTTCGGCCTTAATGAAAGTTTTCTTTAACATTTGTGTGTGAAAAAAAAAAACAAACAAAAACAAAACAATATAACCTGTTTCAACAACAACGTTGTTGTTATTTTTCTTTTTTTCAACGGTATTATTACTTAAGTAATAAGTAATTTAAGTAATAAATTAAACCAAAACAACAGTGTGAGGGCTCTTATATGAGTCACTCCAATTTAAATTCTATTTTGAAAAGTGCGAGCATTAATACCAGAAATGCGTATGTCACAATAAATGCTGATGAAAACAGTGAAAATAACAAAATAAATAAAAACAATAAAACTGATGTTTTTTTAAATACTACACCAGTTTACCGAACACGTTCATGTTCACCACTACTGCTAAGTGGTTACAATAAGGCAAATGAGAATAAAGCAGCATCGATTGCTGATGACGGTATAACCAAAACTGTAATGGATAGTGCCCTTAAACCCACGACACAAGTGGGTATGGATAGATACGTGACTGTACTGAAACGAGGACGGAGCCCTAAGTCCTCGCAGGTAGCACCAATCTCAAAAGTATCTAAAGATGCGGACTCGAATAGGATTAGTTCTCAAAACCGCTTTGCTATATTGGATAGTGAGACAAGTGAGCCCACAACAGTTCAAAAATCGTTCAAACCACCTCCTATATATTTAAGAGAAACAAATTCAAACGAATTAGTGAACAATTTAATTAAAATAATTGGAGAAAACTCTTTTTATGTGGTTCCAATTAAGCGTGGAAACATAAGTGAGACAAAAATCCAAATAAAAGATGAAAGCAATTTTCGTAAAGCAGTTAACGAATTTGAAAACCAAAAAAAGAATTTTTATACTTACCAATTAAAAAGTGGAAAAGGTCTTCAAGTAGTTATTAAAGGCATTGATTCTTGCGTAGATTCAGCCGAAATAAAAACTAGCCTGCTAGCAAATGGATTTAAGGTTAAAAGTGTAGCCAACCTGAGAAATCGTGAACGCATACCCCAACCAATATTTCGAGTTGAATTGGAGCAGGGTGATATTAGGTTGAAAAGGAACGAAACGCACCCCATTTACAACCTTAAATATTTACTCCACCGAAAAATCACCATAGAGGAACCACATAAACGGTCAGGACCTGTTCAGTGTTCAAACTGTCAAGAGTTTGGTCATACTAGGGCCTATTGTAAGCTGCCTCCAGTCTGCGTTGTCTGTGGCGAGCTACATTGTACAGCCCAATGCGACAAATCTAGAAGTGATGCAAAAGTCAAGAAATGTAGCAATTGCGGTGGAAATCACACTGCTAACTACAGAGGCTGCCCTGTTTATTCTATGGTAAGGAAGTCTTCTAAAAATTTTGTTACTCCACCCAAGCAGGCACAATATCAAACAAACGCCTATTACCCGCAGTTACCCCAGCCATCCGCTCAAAATATTTCATATGCAGATATTTTAAAAACGAATCGTGCTACAGCGCTAAAACAACCACCTAAATCTCTTCCGAATCCAATTTTACAGCAGGAATCTAAAGAAAAAAGTCCCTCTTTTAACACTAGTCGCCTCGAAGCAAGCATCGAGACTCTAGTGCATTCGTTAAACAGTTTTATGAGCTCTATGAGCAGCATGATGCAAGAAATGGTACGCATGCAATCTATGTTGTTGCAGGCGGTACTTAACAAACCATGAACTGTTTAAAAATATGTTTCTGGAACGCTAACGGCATACGCCAACACAAAAATGAACTAGAATATTTCATCCAAAATCAACAAATTGATATTATGCTGATCTCGGAGACCCATTTAACTACCAATAGCTTTTTTAAAATAAATGGCTACATATTTTACGATACAAAAGACCCTCGTGGTAGAGCATGCGGAGGTTCGGCAATATTAATAAAGGCCCGTCTAAAACACCATCTACTGTGTGAATTCTGTACAGATTATATGCAAGCAACTAACATCTGCCTCGAAAACTTTGATCGAAACATTGTCATTTCTTCAATCTATTCCCCTCCTAGATTTTCGATATCTGAGAGTCAGTACCGGGACTTCTTTAAATTACTAGGACCCTGTTTTATAGCAGCTGGCGACTACAACGCAAAACACACGTTCTGGGGGTCAAGATTAATTACTCCAAAGGGTCGTGTCTTATTTGACGCAATTTCAAAAATGCGCTTAAATGTGATTTCTAGCGGACAACCAACTTATTGGCCTACAGATCCACATAAAATTCCTGATGTTATTGATTTTGGCGTAGCTAAGGGTCTTCTAGAAGATATGCTTAACGTTGAAGCATCACTTAAATTATCGTTAGATCATTCACCTACTATTGTTTCAATATGGAACCCCCGAGAAATAGTTTCACCGACTGGATTTTTAGTGACGTTAAACAGTCGCGTGGATTGGCTTAAATATAAAAAATATCTCAGTACTCATTGCTCACAAAACATACTGCTAAGAACACCAAAAGACATCGAGTCGTGTCTTACTGATCTTGATAAAAACCTAAAATTAGCTGTTCAACATGCAACAATAACGCGGCAACAAACAAGATATAATCGAATTAGCTCTGCAGACGTCGAACTGCTCTTGGCAGAAAAAAGAAGAATTCGAAGGGAGTGGCAAAATTACAGGTCGCCTCAACTCAAATTCCGACTAAGGGAAATAACGAAACGGCTAAGAGAGCTACTAGAATCCCGAAGGACTGCTTCAATAAAAAGATATTTGGAAGGCCTCGACTCTAGCCCACAATCGGATTACTCATTATGGCGTGCAACAAGATACCTTAAACGACCAGTCATACGTAAGCCTCCCTTGCGTACTTCTTGTGGAGGCTGGGCAAGGAGTGATATCAAAAAAGGAAACTTATTTGCTAATCATTTTAAAACCGTATTTACCCCGAATATACCTTCTGCTGTAGTGGAACTGCCACCTATAGATGATGAAGCAGTAATGCCCCTTAGATTTAACCTACAAGATGTCGAAAGGGCAATTGCTAGTTTGAACACCAAGAAGGCTTATGGTTTTGACAAAACAAGCAACAAGATGATAATGGAACTTCCCCAGGTATCAGTTAGAATAATTCTATTTATTTTTAATGCCATTCTACGCCTTGAGCATTTTCCCTCAGAATGGAAGGTATCCCTTATTACTATGATACCTAAGCCAGGAAAAGATCACACAAAGGTAGACTCCTATAGGCCAATAAGTCTGTTGTCAAATATGTCAAAACTATTTGAGAAAATACTAATTACTAAGCTGAACCCAATTCTGAGAGAAAAAGGATGTACTCCGAACCACCAATTCGGTTTTAGAAGACAGCACAGCACTATTGAACAAACGCACAGATTAGTGAATGTAGTAAAAAGGGCTTTCGAGGAAAAAAAATATTGTTCTGCGCTTTTCATAGACGTTTCTCAAGCGTTCGATAAAGTATGGCATGAAGGCCTAGCTTACAAGTTAAAGCAAAACCTGCCGACTAATTTTTATAAATTGTTAAAAAGTTATTTAACTGATCGTAAGTTTATACTTAAAGAAGGAGATTTTTTAAGCTCACCTCAACCAATTAAAGCTGGAGTTCCCCAAGGAAGTATTTTAGTATTTTATTTGCTGTATTCATCCGATATGCCAACTAGCAGTCGAGTCCACACATCAACATTTGCTGACGACACCGCTTTTTTAAGCATTCATGAAAGCCCCCAAACAGCATCGAAATACTTACAAGACCACATTTCTTATTTGGAATTATGGTTAAAAAAATGGAGAATAAAAATTAACGAACAAAAATGCACTCACGTAACTTTCACACTGCGTAAAGACTCATGCCCTCCAATACAAATTAATAACCAGACCATACCCCAAAATTCAGAGGTTAAATACCTCGGCATACATCTCGATAGACGCTTAACCTGGAAAAGTCACATAGAAGCAAAATTGACCCAAATGAAGTTAAAAGCAGTGCAAATACATTGGCTCATTGGCAGAAACTCAACCCTAAGTTTAGATTGCAAACTTCTACTTTATAATTCAATCCTTAAACCAATATGGTGCTATGGCTCTCAGTTATGGGGTACTGCCTCAGCTTCAAATTTAGAAAAAATTCAAAGGCGCCAAAATAAGATTTTACGAATAATTACAGCCGCACCCTGGTATATTAAAAACTCGAACATCCACAAAGATCTAAACGTGCCACTAGTTAAGGCAGTAATAGCGAAACATGTAACAACGTATCTGAAGAAGCTTGAAACGCATCCAAACCCGTTGGCCCGCAACATCCTAAATGATCGTGGTTACGTTCGACTAAGAAGGAGGAATATTGCTTCTCTTGGCCGAACATCATCGATGTAACTAATTTTATAGCAACAACCGTGTCATCATACAGTTTTTTGTCTAGCATTGGTTGGACTTCAGTATATATGTTCATATATGTATTTTAGTTTAATTTTATTTTTTTTGTTATTTTTTTTGCTTTAACTTTTTACTTTAACTTTTAAGATTTGAGCACTTATTGTTAGTTCATAAAAAATTTGAAGATACAATAAATAAATAATATGAATGAAAAAAAAAAAATGATTCTTATTTGATTTTTTTATATAATAAATATCAGATCATCGCAAGATCTCAGGGGATCAATAACCCCTGCGAGGGGCGATTTTTGTTTGTTTTTAGGTTGGTAGGGATTTTCTTGTTTGATTTGTATTAAAGACCTTTATAGAAAGCAATGTAGAAGTATTCAATAAACCCACAAATTCCTAAATTTAAACAAAAAAAAAAATCATTAAAATTTTAAAAGAAAAATTAAAAAAAAAATTAAAAAAAAATTTTTTAAAATATTTAAAAAACATTTTCAAAACGACATTATTACAGAAAACTTTTTGAAATTTTTTTTTTTTTTAATTATCCAACCAATTTTCAAATAATTATTTTTGCAAAAAATGTTTACAAACAATTTTTGAAATATTTATAAAAAAATTTCAGTATATCTTTAAAAATAAAATCATGAGTGTAACAGAACATAATTGTAATAGTAAGAATATACATATGTTTATACAGTAACATATTTTTTAAATGCGTTTGATTCTTAAATCGATGAGAACTCTGTTTTAAAACCAAAATGCATTAAACAAATAGACAACATCAGGATACCCACTGTAATCTGTCAAAAATAAAATACACACGTTTATAGTAAACGATTATTTTGAAGTCCGTAAAGCTACACGACCACCATTGTGGCTGTAGTCAACTTCAGCTAATTTCTATGTTTGTATGCGACAATTTTACTTTATTCAACCAACGAAGATATCACAAAATTATATATTACACATTCATATATAAACAAAAAGTTTGAAGGAAACATTAATTATTTTTTTTAAAAAGTATTTACTTTTATAAAAACAAAATAAGTACATATTTCTACAACAATGTCAGAGTTTACGATGTAGCTGTCGTCTTCAATATCATTAAGTAGCTGACTACACGGCGCTTAGAAGCAGAGCCGCTGTCTTCTATTTCTTTAAAGCATGAATAATGAGTTTTTTCTCATACGACTTAATTTATGTAAAGAGTCAAGAATATGGATAATGCTGTACACGTCTGTATAAATAAAGTAACCGTAGTGAAGGGTAGAAGAAAATTCGGCATAGCCGAATATAGCGCTCTTACCTGTTTATTTTGAATATGATTTCCGCTTCTGAGGAATCAGGAAGACCAAATTTTGTTCACTTTATGCAGCAATGTAGGCCGTATTCCAAGGCGTCAATTGTCTGTGACTTATCGACGCAAACCAGAGACTTTACAATAAAAAGTCCAGGAGTGTTAATCCAAGATCTTTCCACAAATTTGTCAACTCAAAAAAAGATTGATGACATTTCGATCTGTTATGAAGTATACAAATTTCGATTCTGATGATGAGCTTACAATAAGTAATCTATTTTGCTGAAAATTTTGATGAATCCCTATCGTGCTATATCAATTCTATTTCTTAATGAATCAAAAGTTTTTAGCAGTTTAAAAAAATTCACATATAGATTTTATCCAATTGGTATTCTGAGTTGCCTTCCTAACAAATGTGGTATGGCACTGGTAAAACCTCTTACAATAATTTTCAAAATATCTTTGAAGTTTGGTTATTTTTCTAAAATACGATAGTATTGTTTGTTATGCCATTATTTAAATCTGTTTGTAGGAATAATGTTGCAAACTAACCTATCGCTATACCTTAACTTTTTGAGAAAATTGTTACTGATCACCTTTCCCATCAAGTATCAGATATATTGAATTATGCTTAGCATAGTTTTCGAAGGGGTTGTTCAACCCTTACTAAAATGTTGGAATTAACAACGTTAGTCCACCGGTTTTAGTAAAGTGTTTGATAAGGTCAACCACAAACTTCTAATAAGGAAACTTGACCTTATGGAGTTTACGAACTGTTGCCTTTTGTGGATTAATTCATATCTGTCAAATAGAACTCAAAACGTTCGCTTTAAAACGCTAACTAAATTTAAGTATTATGTACTAGTACTAATTGCTGTTATAATGTCTGTAAGTATCTTAAATCCATAGACTCAAATAAATAATCGAAATAGTGGTTGGGTACACGTACTCGATTTGCGAGATTACACAAAAAAAAAATAGTGTTTAAGTACCTAATAAAATAGAACAAAATTTAAACGATATCTCTATGGTTTTTTTCAAGAAGAAAGTCTTATTATTTTAAGGAAAACCTTTTTGAGAAAATCAAAAAGGAAACTCAGGGTTTTATTAGGTATTCTTCTTGTTTTTTCTAAAAAGATTTCTTCTTGATTTTATTAGGCTAACTTATGAATTTTTCAGAAAGGTTTAAGTCTTGATTTTATTAGGCTAATTATTATTATTTGTATATATATAAAGTAAAAGTGCTATATTCGGCCGTGCCGAACTTCTATACCATTCACCACGGTGATTTTATTTATACAGACATGAAAAGCATTATCCATATTGTCGACTCTTTACATAAATTAAAATAAGTCGTATGAGAAAAATCTCATTATTCATGCTTTAATGAAATTGAAGTAAGCGGCGACGCAGCTAAACGAAAACAAATTCCGTTGGCTACAATTGTCGCCGTGTTGGCAGCTGTTTAATGACATTGAAGACGACAGCTACATCGTAAATTCTGACATTGTTGTAGAAGTACTTATTTTGCATTTTTAAAATGAAATAACTTTTTCAAAAACTTTTAAATATTTCCTCCAATACTTTTTGTTTGTATATGAATTTGTAATTTGATAATTTGTCACATTTTTTGTTGTTGAATAAAATAGAAATTAGCGTAAGTTGACTACAGCCACAACGGTGGTCGTGTTACCATGTAGCTATAATGGCTTCAAATTAATCGTTTACCTATAAACGTGTGTATTTCATTTTTGAATACCTACTGCATATGTTTTCAAATGCATCTAGGTTTTAAAACAGAGATCTAATCTATTTTAAAATCAAACGCATTTAAAAAAATATGTTACTCTATATACATACATACATATATTTTTAATATTAAAAATATGTTATGTTACAGTCATGATTTTCATTTTCACAGAAATATAGAAATTTTTGTTTTTTAATTTTTCTAAAATTGTTTCTAAAAATATTTTTTTTTTAAATTTTTTGTTAAATTTTATTCAAAAATTTGTTGGAAAATTTTTTTAAATTTTTTTTTAAATTTTTCTTTAAAAATATGTTTTTGAAAATGTTATGTAATGTTTTTTGTATACATTTAATTTTTTTTTTAGTTTTTTATTGAATTTTTTAATTTAGGATCTTTCTGTAATCTATATTGAGTTACAATGGTCAGACTAAAGTAAACAAAAAAAACCCTTCAAAAAATTTCGTTATATTGACTCCCTATGTGCTCTTTAACTGGGTACCTCTATGTGTATTGTTTTCTATAAAGGTATTTAATACAAATCAAAGCAGAAAAACCCTACCAACCTAAAAACTAACAAAAGTCGCCCCTCGAAGAGGCGCGATCGCACTTCTTGCGATCTATCTATCGTAGTCTAATAATTATTTGACAAAAAAAAAAGGCAAAAGAAAATCATTACAGCCGGGAAAAAATTAAAAAAACGTGAAAAAATATAGATGGGCGTTATTTTTGGCGCGCAGCCTCCCAAGGAATGATCCGATGTTGCTGAATTGCAATCCGAAAATTTTCGAAACTATGCCTGACAGATTGGTGTGCTTAAATTTTTCGATTCTCTTCTGGTGCCTTGGCAAATGACATTACTACCCGAACACGGACAGACAGTCATTGCTTAATCAACTTCTGTAAGTATAAGGTTTCAGATTATATATACTTTATGGGGTCGGAAATGAATATTGTACAAATTACACACGGAATGACAAACTTATATATCGATACCTTAATATAGAAAGGCCCTAACTAACGTTTTTCCTACTTTACAGGAGAAGGAAAAATTTTATAAAAATTATAGTTTTGAAGTCGCGAATTATTTTTTAACGCAGTTTTTTAAACTCTCCTAGTGTTTTAATGCTGTAACATTTTTTCTTTTACTTATATATATGTATTATACATGTATATTAGAAGAGCATCATTATATGCAAAATAACTTAAAAAAACGTGGTATCAATATACCCTTTCCACCTGTGGTGGAGGCTACATCATATGCAAAATAACTCGATTTAAAAAAAAACGTGCCTTTCTATATTAGGGTAACTATATACCCTTTCCACCTGTTGTGGAAGCTACAAAAATAAAAATATCTGCTTTTTAATAAGTTAATAAAGCTTCCTTTGAAATTTTTTGCATATAACTTAGGGCTTTTGGAAAATCATGTGACTTTATTATATTTTTACAAAATAATGACATCATAAAGTAAAGGTATATTTTGTATTTTATCTTAGTTTATAAAAATGAAATAACAAGCAAACTAATAAAATTAAGAAGAAATTAAGAAGAAGAATACCCTTTTGAAAAAATCAAGTATGTAAGGTAACGAAATCCCTTTTTTATACAATTCAGAAGAAAACCTAATAGAATCAAAAAGTTTTTCTCTATGGATTGGTGCCAAAAATGTTAATAACAAGTTTTCTTATTGATTTAATGGGGTTTCCTTCTTGACAAAATTAAAAAGATTTACCACATGAAAATAATAAGGAATCCCTTTGGAAATAATGTCTTTTCTTTCTACTTGGATAACTCTTAGCCTAAAAACGTTTCATAGAGAAAATCTTATTGATTCTTTAAAGCAGTTTTGGCTCTATGTACTACGATTTTTACCTTTTGAAGTTCAGCTCTTCTTTTTAACGCATAGCCTTTTAAACTATCCTTTTAGACCTTTACCACAATTTAGTTGGTGGGTAAAAAAGTTATTTTTAAGTATTTCAAAATTTTTAACTATTTTACGGAATCTATTTTCACCAATGAGTTATTACCTTGTTTCATTTATGTTACAAAGGGTCTCTCCAATCAGTGTAATCAAGTTCTTTTTTGCTCTATCAAATAAATAGGAGGTGGTTTGAACGTTTAATCAGAGAATACATTTCACTTAATGTGATTGTGAATATACAAACATCGAAGTTAGAACATAATTTCCTCTTTTCCTCACGTAACACGTCGTTTATATTTTTAGCAAAACAGTATTTACCTACACATATATTTTTTGTGACAATTGGGGTATTCAAAAGGTGTCTTATCGAATCATATTGTCATAATGTCATAATATTTTAAAACAGTTTTAAAAAATTTTTGTTGGTTTGTCTGTAAAAAAATCATAAAAAATTAAGACTTTTCTATATATGTTTATTGTTTTGTCATAAATTGGCAGAAGAATTCGGAGTTAAGTGGTTAAAGCTATTAAGTTAAGCCGGCGATGGTAAAAACAAGCTGCCGCGAAATAAATCGAAAAGCAGAAATTATTATAAAGAATTTTTATATTTTAATATTTTAAAAACGAATAAAATTTTTAAATAACACACTAAGTTACAACGGTCGTTCACAGCAGTCATATTTTTTTTTCGTTTTTTTTTTATTTTATGACATATGACTTTAGAACGACCGTTTGAATACCCCAAATGTTTATGCATGTTTTTAAACAGAACAAGTAAACTAGAGCCTGGCACATATTAAGCCTTAGTGTTTGCTAAAGTAACACCCCTTTTTTTGTTATTTGCGTTATTTTGTGAAGAAGTCATAAAATACATATACTTTATTTATACGCACACATTGCTGTATTAGTATGAACATAAAACTGATGATTTCAAAGTATTTGATTCCATAATGGTATTTACTTTCCCCAAAAAAAAAACATACACCTGCGTATACTAATACAAAGTTTGGTGGCTAAGTGTCTTTCTAAGGTATCCAATTTTGTTCTTTCTGTTCAGTTTGAAAACAGTTTTATTATTCAACTAGCTGTGCCCCCCACGTCGTGGGTAGCGCCTATAAGAGAAAAATGCAACTAAACTAAGAAGAAACTAACAATAACAGAATTTTATAGCCACACTCTTGTCGTAGTGTTCTTACCAAATTTTAAAAATTATCACTAAATAACAAAAATAATTACCTAAGTATGTATTTCACAAAATAACCAAATTATACAATACGTACGCGACTTAAAACAAATACAAATTTTATTGAATTGGCTACTTGGCATATGTTTTCAGCGCCATCTGTATTTAAATATCAAAATAAAAGGTGCCATGTTTTAAAGTATACAACTTTCTAAATTAAACGTGCTGTGCTGTACGCAGCAGTACTTACTTCCTCTTTAAGATATACTATATATCAGTTTATATCTTTTTTTACTTTATAAAAAGTAAAGTATTAATATTCGGTTAGTTCAATTGCGTACTTTCATTGCTTTTTCTCCACTTTCTCCTGGAAATAAGATATTTTTTTCGGAAAAATGTATCCTATATTGGGAACAGGATACTTCATGAATTTTAACAAAATTCTGTTAAAATTCATCAAGTAGTTTTTACGTGATGCGAACGTAAATAAAAAGCAGACAGACAGACAGACGGAAATGAGTTACTACTTTATTATATGTATAGACAATTGCATGTGTCAAGCTTGTAAATTTTCATGAAAGTTAATGCATAAGTAAGTTTTTGTTCCTTGTTGTTCATTTAGCCTCTTGCTTCTGCTTAACTCTTTACTGCTTATTGCTCTGGTTTTTGTTATTTCTGTGGCAATAAGGAATAAGTGCTTAAGTCGACTTAAGCAAAAATTAAGTTACTGGTACCTTTGAAATTTCCGTACTGCAAAGTAACCATGTGCAAAGTTTCAATTATTTTGTACTATTTTTCAGGAAGTTATAGCAAAAAAAACTTTCTGCTTATCTTTTCTCAATCCCGAATCGTATTTGGAAAAAAGCTTAGGAAACTACAAGGTATTTTTCAAAATCATAGAAACTCCTTTTATAACATATTAATTGCAACGCCTGCGTACATTTGGTAGATATAAGATATTTTTCAAAATCATGCGTTTGACTCCCATAGGTAAACTTTAAAGATAAGTTATTTAAAAAAAAAAATTATTTTAAAGTTTAAAATTACTCTCCTACAAAACTTAAAAATCAGACTTAAGCACTTTTTCCTTATTGCCCCAGATTTAACAAATTGGGTTTCTTTTGTTGTTGTTAAATGCCAAAAAAACATTTTTTTTCTTTTGTTAGCACAAGGGCTTAAGCTGGATTCACCCATTTTGTCCGGACAAAATTTTTGTGCAAAGAAATATTTTTTTTCTGAGAGCTTTCTGTAGCACGATTCATTTCGAAAAATTTGTCCAGACAAACGAAGCTGTCATACGAGTACATAAGTAAACAATTCATATTAATTTTACAACGTGGCAACAAAGCAGCAAGTGATTAAAACTAAATTAGTGTTTTCTTGGTGGGTGTGACATTGCATATTTTTTATTATTTTTAAATTTTGCTTTCTAAAATATGGATTATAAAAGAAAATTTTTCTATTGAAAAAAAATGCAGAAGAAAAGTGATGTGAAAGCCTTTTTAAAATTTTCATCGCATCGACCCCAATACGCTTTATTACGTTCAATTCTAATGGCGTTAGCTATTGTCGGCCAAATGCCTTGCATTACATGATTATTTTTATATGAGCTATTGCTCATATCGTACATACATTATCTTCCGGGCTCTTTCATTTCCATTATAACATTGACGACAATTGCTTCATTAAACTCCATTTTCACAAAATAATTTTTTATTGAAAACTATTTCTTTTTTGATAATCAATACAATTTCATACTATGCAAACACTATATTATGTGGCAGCTAAATTCAGCTTAATCTGAAAAAAAAAAAAATTAGTGGCAACTTATTTCAATTTTGTCCGGACAAAAATTAAAATTAAACCAAATCCCTCAACAAATAAATTGCATTTTTGTTATAAAACGTTATGGGTAATTAGCATAACACAGTACAACACATCATTTCGGGACTCAATTCTAATAATTGTTTATGGAAGTAGCCCCAAGAAGAAGAACTTCTGCATCATTCGTTTGGTCATGGTACATCAAATAATAATTTCAAAATTAATTTGAATTTAGTTAGTATCGTATAGGGGAATTTGTCACGTTTTAGGCTCTTTTGTTTGTCATAACTCGAGAACCACTAGTCCGAATAAGCTCAAACAAATTTAAAAAAATTAAGAATTACGTTTAGAGGTCTCCTGAATCCATTATTACTATTTTCGCGATGATGTCTGTAGGTGGGTGGGTGTGTATGCCACTATTTTTGTGGAGTTTGTACAGGTCATACTGTTTGACATATCAAAATGAAATTTAGTATGTGCCTTTGGTATGTGGAGATGAAGTGCTGTATAGTTTTTGGGTATAATTAGGAGGGGGCAGGGGTAGTTTCCTTACCCCCAAATTTTGTGAACGCTCTACAGGTCATAGCGTAAGACATATTAAAACAAAATTTACTATGTGGCTTTGGTTTATGGAGATGAAGAGCTGTATAAATTTTGGGCATAATCGGGAAGGGGCAAGGGGTAGTTTACTTAACTCATTTTTGTAAAAATGAAGAATTACCGTTAAATTTTAAACAATGTTATTATTAACTTGGTATTTTTGGAAAGTGACTTATGCCACTTTCAATATAAACGGCTTAATTATTCTTATTTTATCGATCTGGATAGCTTAGATTCCGAGACAATTAAAATTATAGTGACTAGGTTGTCCGATAGGGTTCTAAGTTGAAAAACTCAGTTTGGTAGACTCGTTGACTTAGAAATAGCCTGCCAGGACAAAAAAATAGATAATATAAAATAATCTATACATACATAACAACAGTAACGTATTTCCTGCCTGTCTTTCTGTCTATGTTCGCATCACGTGTAAACTACTGGATGGATTTTTACAAAATTTTTTGAGAATGTACCTTAGTATCCTAATTCCAATATATTCTAAAAAATATCTTATTTCCAAGAGAAAGTGAGAAAAAACAGTGAGAGTACGAGGATTTCTGTTACTGATTTAAAGGTACTGCATACTTTAAGGAATATTTTATTTTTGAAAGCGTGATATATTGAACACGGTTGCGCAACAGATGGCGCTCTTTTAAAATTTGATAAAATACGAATTGAAAGCGGGATATTTTGCGCAATAGATGGCGCTGTTTTAAAATAATTACAAAATATAAATTTATTACTGCCAATTAGCCAATTGAGTAAAATTTGTATTTGATTTGTATTTTTACTTTATTTTATATTCTACACACCTTTTGCAGAGTTTTACAATAATTTTTAGAATTTGACGTTTTATATAAGTTTTAGAATTTCATCTGCGTATGGTACCTTTATATAAAGTAAATACGTAAGAGTATCAAAATTTGGCCTATATTACTTTCAAAGCAAAAGCGAACAAAACATTGTCAGGATGTACACATCGTGTGTGGACACAGCTAGTATAGATAGAAAAATAAAAATAATAAATATATAAAGACTTTATGGTTCATTTGATAAATATGTGTTTTTACGCTTTCTCAATATAATTACTCAAAACCACAATCTATTGTACATTGTAAGTCGTAAGTAATACAAGCAAGTTCATTAAATAAAATAAAAAATTTACGACCTTATCGACTTTTTCATTTCTAATGCCATTCTACAACATTCAATTAACTTATGGAAAACTGTAGTACATTTTGTAGGGAAAAATGTTTACATATAAATTACAAAAAACATTTGTACAACTATTATTGAATTCGACTACTAAACACACTAATAGTAAAGGCAAATTAGGCAAATATTTGGCTCGAAATTATTTGTTGGCGTTTGATTAAATTATTTTAAAACATTTTAAACGTAGTTTTGTGGTCACGCTAGGCACATTTATTTGCTCATTTTCAAACAAACACAAATAGATATATGGAATAACATATTTGCCGGGTAATCACACTAGAGCAAACATTTGACTAAGAAAAATATTTGATTAAATTGTCAAAAAATAAATAAATTTGTTTGCCTAATGTGACCGTAAGTTAAATTGTGAAGCGAACTTATAAATTTTATATTCTTGTACACATAAATAGTTTATGTATTTACCTGTGTAAAGGTTTAATACTCGCAGCAAAGTGTTGTTGTTTACCTTTACTAAGGTCACCAGGCATAGGTTTTTTTATTTTTATTCCAAACAACTCAAACATTATAATTATTTGTACATTAAAGACACACATATCTACATACATAAATACATAATGTATGCTTACCTAACATACTTAAGCCTATAAAAGGCATTTCTTTTAGAAAGTATAAAATCAGAGTGTCGCAAACGTTTTATCTCTTAAATTATTAATTTTAATATAAAACATTGACTTTTATATTGTTTAATACAACAAGTCATTAAACGAAATATAAAATATTTATTATTGTGATAAAAAATATAAAAATAATAATAATAAAGTTTACTTGACGTATACTTTATGACAAATTTTCATATAGAATTTGTCATAACGTATACTACAAGTATTCTTTGTTGGCAATACGGGCAAAACAGAGCCTTTTCCGTATATAACATATTTTTTGAAAATTTTGTTGCTGGTGCAGATAGTAATCGTTCGTGGCAATTCGACTGCATTGTCTGGAGTGTCTAAGGCGATATTTTTTATAGTCCTTGTTACGACTTTCTTCAGCCTCTTCGGATAGTATGCCTACAGGATAATACAATTTTCAATTATATCTTTTCCATGATTCAGAATTTTTTCAAGTGTAGGTGGCATATTGTACCACTCGTACAGTGCAACAAACTCTTTTGCCGTCTCCAGATAAAAATCACCAATTTTTTATGGATCTACTACCTCGGTGATTGTTATAGCTTCGAGAATTATTGAAAAGCTCTTGATTATTTTTTCATCTAGACCCGTGATTTCCGAAACCTAAGCAGGATTAGCAAAGAATCATTTTGAATGACAAAAATCGACCAATGACCACCTATAAATACTACGTATTTTTCAATATTTTACTGACAGGTACTTATGAATGGGTGCATATTTCGAAACGTTCAAAAACAAGAGCACTCATAAATGAGGGTGCAATTTCTGTAAAAAAAATCTTGCAGGTAACTAACGGAAAAACCCCAATAATTAAAAAAGTGAACTTTCCTTTTTTCCTTTAATTGTCCACGCAAATTTATTAGCGCTTATTACTTTACCTGTTGTTTATTTTTTTTTAATTCTGAAAAATCATAAAAAAATCATGAATGTTTTTTCGAAAGAATTTTGTGCATATCTCGAGCAATTTTTTTAAATTCATACCTTTACTTAACTGTAAATAAAAGCGAAACACGTTCATGGATTTTCATGATTTATATCTCATTTTGTTCATACATTATGAGACTTTACGTGAAAGTAATAGAACTTGACAGTTTTTTGCCGCTTTCTATTATTTATGAATTACAAAAAAAAAAAATATTTTTTTCGGAAAAAAATATTTTTTTTCTTCATACATTTATTTATAACTGCGAAACTGTTTCTTATGTAGCGAAACGTTATATTAACAGATGAAATTAATTGTAATACTTGATTTTTCTAAATTTGTTCAAGCAAAATCCGACTAGTGGTTCTTGAATTATGTTATACAAAAGAGTCTTATCAGAATTGAGTCGCGAATCAATCAGCTGAAAAATGTTGTACTGTGTAATGCAACAAATTGAGAGGTGGCACCTGGTGGCTCTTGAAATTGAATAAAAATGTAAAAACAAATGTGAGACAATGTATTAGTACTGATTTCCAACTGTGGGAAAGTATGGCTAAAATTTTAGGGCGAAATAGGGTTTTTATTATATGTATGATCATAAAAATAAACAAACAAAAAAAAACCTAAGTCTCTGCAGAGTTTATTTTTTCAATTTTAGTATACTGAAATATCCTACTTTAAATAAAAAATAAAAAGCAAAACGTTAGCTCACATAATAGAATAATAATCGTTTTGAAATTCTTAGGTTTAAATTAAGTTGCTTCGGTACATACAAGTACTGAGTTTGAGACGGATACAAAAAAAAAATAGCAGTCAGATCGGAGAAATTCTTTTTGATTTGATTGTACCATTTGGTCTAAAATTTCAAAATATCACTGCATATTGCATGAAAAGTATGTTGACAATTTGACTTTTTTCCGCGAAATTCCCAATGTGCGACGTCGTGGACACACACAGCTGGTTATAATACTTATAAAAAGACCATCAAAACATAATATGATTTGCTTGTTGCTTGATGTTTGCTTGATTTATGTATATCAGGCCTGAATTCGTCTTTTTATGTGTTAATTTAAGGAATGGGTTATATTTATATTGATTGATATTTAAATGATTCATCTGTCTTCGAAAATGTTTGTATCTGTCTCCTTTGAAGTTTTTAGCTTTTTTAACGATTTCAAATATTAACAATATTTTGCAAGTATCTTTTAAAAATTCTTAATTAACTTAACTTAATTTCGAAAATTATTTTTTTAATAATTGAAAATAACGAATACTTATAATATCTTAAGAACAATGTACCCAGCTTTTAAAAGAAGTACTCGAAAAATATAATTTTTATTTTGGATATTCCCACTTTCAGCATACATTTGCATTATCTTGCTTAGATTGCTTTCGAAAAAGTTTTCATAAAAAGCAATAGCAATACAATTTTATTGTGGCTCATTATCTGTTTTCTTTTGTATTTTATTCCAGATAACAGTAAAAATTACGGAGAATTTCTTAAATGCTTCTCGGTATATCAGATATAACTGCAGCTAAATAACAAGAAACAAAGCTGATTAATTACCTCCTACTTGGAGCACCAATCCAAGCATCTGCGCTTAACGAGGGTATATATGATAGATACAAATGACAGCTACTTCCCTACGATCCAAGCAACCATTGAAGAGATCGCCCATGCTATGAAACAACTACGAAATGGTGAAATCATAAAGAGCGGCAACATCAAATCAAAAACTCTAAAACCTGACATATATAGAACTGATCTAACACTACAAAGCATTTTTACAATAATCGAGATTTAATGATTATCACATAAGTATTAAATGACTATTAACTATGCCGTGTATATGGCCTTATTTAATATTTATATAAATTGACACAACCAGCATTTGCTATTCGATTATAAATAGTTGGAATTCTTTCTTCGGACTTATACGTAAATAAAATTATAAAAGTTTTCTAAAATACTCACGTATGTGTCGTTACATCCTATCAATAGAAAAATTATTCTACGAAAAGAAGAAAATAACAAAAATCGCAAAATTTTGCGATACCCTGTATTAATTTGCCAACTTTATTTTATTTATTTGCATTTCTTTTTAACTATGCAAACGTTTTCCTGATTCGGTTATTACGCTCTGAACATTTGTTTTTAATGATGAACTTTATGGTAAATGGCGTGCAAATTATTGCCCAATAAATAGTTGTGTTGTTACAAATGTCCGTTAACTACACTAAGTTTATTTATAACTTACTGGAACCTGGCAATTATCTATACATATAATAAAACAGTAACTTATTTTCTGTCTTTCTGTCTGTCTGTATGTCTGTCATCACGTAAAAATAACTGAATGGATTTTAGCAAGGAGGTGAGGAGGTACCTTAGTATCCTGATTACAATGAAGGATACTTTTTTCCGAAAAAATTGAATAAAATTTGTATTTGATTTATATTTTTATTTTGTGGAATTACATTGTTAATTAAATCAATATTTTTTACTGAGCTTTACAATAATTTTTAGAATTTTATATAAATACTAGCTATCCCCGGTGCGCTGCGCTACACCCATCCACAAAAAATACAATAAACACTTGGAAGAAAAGTATGATCGGCCTTTAACTCAATAACGTAAGCTATTTTCACGACAAAAACGTTTCAGTTTATATGCAAGCTACGACGCCCACGATAAAAAATTTTCAAGACTCTACCTATTGTAATTCTCTAGGTACACGATAATAATTTTTCACTTTGTAGGGGAGGTACTATGCCCACTGTCCTAATCCAGTGAGTATTTTACGGGACTATGTACATTACTCTGAGGGTTACTTGTGTAAATTTTCAACTCTACCTAGTTCTCCAAGTACACGATAATAATTTTTTTTCGTTGCATAGGAGGCACCACGTCCACCATTCAAATTCAGTCTGTGTTTCTCTACACAATGTGTCTTAATATGAGGGTTACTGGTGCAAAATTCCAAGGCGGTTCTTTAGATACAGGATAATAATTTGTTACTTTGTATTGGGGGCACCAAGCTCACTGACCCAATTCAGCCTATGTTTTTCTAGAGCATACGCATGGGTATGGGGGTTGCATGTACCCACTTTGAAGACCATATCTATCCTATCCTATACCTATTGCAGTTTTCTATGTACAAGATAATAATCATTTGTATACATTATGTGTTTTGGCAGACTGTTGTAGTTCTCCAATTAGAAAAATAGAGATACCACGCCCACTATACCATTTCAGTCTTTATTTAGCCAAACTATGAACGTTAATATGATGGTTATGGGGGCGAAATTCCAAGATGCTACCCATTGCAGTTCTCTAGAGAGTTGATAATAATTTTCCACTTTGTATGGGAAGTACCATTCCCACTATTCCAATTTAGTCTATGTTCAGCCAAACTATGGAGGCAACACATCCACTATTCCAATCCAGTCTATCTTTGTCTAAGCTATGTATGTTAATATACAGGTTACTGGTGCAAAATTCGAAGGAGCTAGCTATTAATGTTACCAAGCAACACGATGATAAATATTTAATTTGTATGGTAGGTGCCACGCCCACGTCGAATATTAAAAAAATAAGTACCCTATTTTACCATCCGTATATCTACTAATAAACTGTGCAAATTTTAGAAAGATCGGCTCATTGGTGTAGGCAACTATAGTTTGCCGACAAACAAACAAACATAAAAATAAACACATTTTCTGCTTTATATATAGATTAGAATTTTATCCAGGGATGGATACTTTTATATAAAGTAAATACGTATACGTGAAGAGTCTTAAAATTTGGTGTGGATTACTTTCAATGCAAAATCGAACAAAATATTTTCAGTTCGCACACAACGTGTGTGGTCACAACTAGTATGAAATAAATCGAAAATGTATGCCATAAATTTATAAGAAAAAAGTTTTTATATAATGAGTTTTACACTACTGATTTATTGAGATTAAAAAACTGAGAACGTAAATCTGCAAGATCTTACGAAAACTTGTAAAAACAAAATTATTTTACTGAAATCTGTTTATAGCTTCTTTAAGTTAACTGACTTCTATTTGGAAAATAAAAAAAAAATATTGGTCGCAAAATTTTGAAATTTAAATTTACTTAATTAAATGTTAAACTTATCCATTTTTTTGATTCAAGTAATTGTTACTCTTCAAACTTATTGAAACAAAAATATATTTCCAGGTGATTGTACATAATTACTTTGAAACTCAGGAACCTTTAAAATTATGACTATATAAAATGCTCGCAAGCACTCACTTCCTAATAAAAATCTAAGTTTTATGACAATTGTGCATGAGTTTCTCTCTACAGTTTTCCAATTTTCTATTTGGCTTCATATCCCAGTCACGTCTGTAATTTGTCCAAATAAGAATCTTGCTCTGTGGAGTGTATGTGGAGTGTATGTTACACAATGATTGTTTGATTTTTTTTTTTTTTTTTTGGTGAATGGATAAATAGTTGACTGGTTGGTTGGTAACCAAATAAGTATTTGTGCATTTGTAATACGTGATAAAATTTGGAGCAATCAAAATTGGAAAACAAAAACAAAAGAGCTTCTACATATTTTCCAAACAACAAACTGACATAATTAAATCAAGTTAAATTCTAAAAGGAGCAGTGAACAAAATTTAACAAACTAAAAATTGAAAAGGGGATTACAAAAACGTTGAGTAGTTGTATACTCGAAAAACTAGAAGAAATATAAACCTTGAATTGTTTATAGTTTTTTGTAAAATATTTACAGACTCTTCCAAGTTTATCAGAGAATATTCAAAACCGAAAACAGTGTAACCTGATTATTTCTTAAAAAAAAAGCTTTCCGTTTCCACATATTTATTTAATTCTGTATATTTATATAATTCAACAGGCTTATTTTATTGAGCTGATTAAGCTGATTTGATAATCACTTGTGTAATTTCTTGAATGTACAGACATAGTCATATATATATACACAAATTAAAAATTTTAGAATTTTTAGTTAGCAGAAAAATTTTGCTGCTATGTTAATAAATTTGCGACAAGAAAACTTCCTAATTGTAATCCTCAAAATGTATAGATTTTGCTAGTTTAAAATTTTTAGCAATAACAATGATAGTTGCTGATTAAAAACACAAAAGAAGTCTGCGCCTCGTATTTCAAAATTATTTACACACTTATTTTGTCTGTCAAAAATATTTACACATTCGTGAAATTAAGTTAAAAACGCGGGAATCTTTTCAAAAACCTCATTTGTGTTGATAGTTAGCAAATTTATATTGCATAAAAATAAATATTTATACAAAAGTCGCTAAAAAAACGTTTAAAATGGTGAAAATAAAGGAAATTCCCGTCGAAACGAGAGTTGAGATCGCAACGAAGTTTGGAATGGGTTCCTCGGCATCAGACTTGGGAAAAGAGTACGGAATATGTCGGAAAACAGTATACAATTTAGTAAAGAAGAAAGAAACCTATGGAAGCCTACAAAATAGGGTCGGAAATATGTGACAAACAAAATAGAAGATCATTCTATTCTTAAAATATTCGCAGAAAATCCAGTCGCAAGTCCTATTAAAGTTGCTGCAGAGGCAGAAAACATCATTGGAAAACCTGTAAGTGAATCCACAATTCGGAGAAGATTAAGAGCGTATGATATAAAGACCTATGTCATGAGAAAAGTAATAAACATATCTGAAAAAAACAAAAAAAAAACGTATAGAGTTCGCCATGGAGTATATCCATAATCCAATGTAGTTTTGGCATAATGTATTATGGACGGATGAGTCCTCTTTTCAATTTGAAGGGCCATTTGGAAAAACTTATATGCACCTTTCCAAAGGATCGAAGCATAAAGCAGTACAACCTCTTAATCGTTTCGGCGGGGGTTCAGTAATGTTTTGGGGATGTGTCTCATACAATGGATTTGGAGACCTAGTACCAATACAAGGCACTCTAAACCAGGGAGGATATCTACAAATTTTGAATGACCATGTTTTTTCTTCGGCTCAGAGATTATTACTTGATGAAAATTGGATGTTGTAGCATGATAATGCTCCATGCCACAAGGCATGGTTACCAACAACGTTTTTAAATTGAGTTGGACAAGATGTTCTTCCATGGCCACCCCAGAGTCTAGATCTAAACATAATAGAGAATGTATGGGCATTCATAAAAAGGCAGAGATCTATCAAAATGGGCCGAAAACGAGAGGAAACTATTGATGAAATAATAAATATCTGGAACAGCTTAGAAATCGAGTTTGTACGCAATTTGATTGCATCTATTCCAGCTAGACTTCAAGCTGTCATAGATGCTGAAGGAAATTTATCTGGCTACTAATCATTTTTGTTTTTTTATTGGTGTTTTATAATGTTTTTTCTATTGTGTAAATACTTTTAAATGTAAATAAATTTGTGTAAATAATTTGGAAATATGAGGCGCAGACTTCTTTTGTGTTTTTAATCAACAACTATCAATTTTATTGCTAAAAATTTTAAACTAGCAAAATCTATACATTTTGAGGATTACAATTAGGAAGTTTTCTAGTCGCAAATTTATTAACATAGCAGCAAAATTTTTCTGCTAACTAAAAATTCTAAAATTTTTAATTTGTGTAAATATATATGACTATGTCTGTATTTGTATTTGAGTCAATTAAAGCTTATTTGTTTTTTTCAAAACCTGTTTTCTCATTTTTTTTTTTTTTTTTTTTTTTTTTTGTTCAAAAGTCGTAGATCCGTCAATTTGATCGAGTTAAATATGTAATATTTACTACTGACATACACTAAGTATAAAGACACAAACAATGCTACTGAAGGGAGTAGAGGCGCAAAAAACATATTTAATTGTATTGTTTTTAATATCTTTTCATCATATCAAAAAACAAAATTGATTGCATATCATTAATGTCTTTTAGCTTTTTTCGCCTTTTAAGAAGAATAAAGGAATAAAGCTTTTAGTTTCTGTGGCGGGAATTTGATTTACAATGTTTAAAATAAAAAATATAAATTAAAAAATTTTTTTATTTATTACATCAACTCAAATAATTTTTCTGAAATTTGAAAGTGGTATAAGTGGATTTTATTTAATATGAAGATATTTCAGGTTTTACATTTAAATAATTAAAGAAGTATGGATATATATATGTATGTATATTATTATACTAATTTTGTATTTTTTAAATATTAAATTGATTTAAATTTATAATGCAGATATTTTTTAAATGCAATTAACAAAAATGTATACTTTTAATGACTTCAAAAGGACTTACACCACTTACAAAGTCAGAAAAAAGTAAAATTCCTACGTTAACGAAATATCAACTACAGGACCTCAATTGCAACAAACCAATTTCTTTTTATAAAATTTTTAATAAATATATTAACAATAACAAAATAAAAAGCTTTTATTTCCACATTTACCATTCAACCCACATTATTTACACTCGTATTCTTAATATATTTTAACTTTTTTTATTATGATCAAGTTTCTCAATATTGTCATCATATATTGGAGGGATATATGGTAATAAATCAATCATATATGTAAACTTTTCGAATCTGATAGGTCTGGAATGATGATATATACACGTTAGTACTATATTTCCAAAGGCTTCTCACTAAATGCAATTTGATAGAACGTTATATTTGTTTGATCTGCTTTTTAAACCCCTTATCCAACATAATTTCAATCAATTTACTTCTTCACCATTGATATTTTTTCGCCTTCTTAGAATTCGGGGAAACCATAAAAATGTTTATGTCATTTACACTTATAAAGACATTATGTAAAGAAATTATGTACTACAATTTTGAACTAAATACTAGTATGACCTTTAGTGGACTTACTCATACACCATTTTCGAAGTACATAATAAAATTTGTAACTGCATTACCTACGAACATTTGTAATGATAAAAGCAATAAAAGTTCTGATAGATTTTTTGGAAAAAGATTATAAATTAAAAGTTCATAAAAAATTGTATTCATTATTATTATTAACTATTTTTTTGAAAATAGACTTAAGGTAAGGTCACATAAGGCAAATGTTTGCCTTAAAATTGTTTGTTGGTGTTTGATTTAGACTTCCTTTAAACATTTTAAAATTTGTTTTGTGGTCACACTAGGTACATTTATTTGCTCATTTTTGTTTGTTCAAACAAAAGCAAATATATATTTGGGAAAACATGTTTGCCGTGTGGTCAGGCTAGAGAAAATATTTGACTAAGAAAAATATGTGATTCAATTGTCGAAACATATAAATTTATTTCCCCACAATATGTATATATGTAAATAAAAAATTTATATAGAAGAAAATTAAAGAAAAGCTTAAAGAAAAGATTGTGTGAACATGTAGCATTTGTACAGGCACATACATATAGCACACAAGATCATAAACAGTCACAACTCAAAATTCACAAATTTTCAGGAGAGTCAAAAACAGTTTTTAAAAACGTGGTTGCAATGATTTTAAAGCAACACAAAAATAGTCATAGAGGTATTCGAAATATAACGCAATTTGCCTGATTTACGTCTTAGCCTCTTTCAGACGCAATGTGCAAGTATCAAATTCTTCGATTTTCATCTTGGCTGGTGATACTTGAAGTTTATATTACCTGTAACCATGTATCTGAGTAGCTTAATGGCCTTCCCATGGGCTGCTTGAGCACCACTCGACCCTGCATACACGAAGTGGTCTCAAAAATGGAGGAAGGGGTACGCGACATTCAAGCAGGTGTTCCAACGCAAGCAGTATTTTCAAGCAATTCTACCCAAACTCAGATTACAGGACATGTTTAGCTCAGTTTTTGTCAAAAAAATTTTTGTTTATTTGAATAAAATTAGTTTATATGGATAAATCGTATTAATATACACCTAATTCTGTTTTTACACGGTAGATTGGTTCCAGAAAAATCCGTGTAAAAAAAAACATTGAACATACAGGGTACGCCAAAAGAAACCAAGGGGTGTAAAAGTTTAATAACTTTTTTGTTTATTAACTTTTTTTTATTTTTTCTTTCAGATTATATAGACAACACTTGGAATTGTATTATTTAAACCAGAGATCAATTATTTTAACGCAAAGAGCATATCGCCGACATTATTGAAAATTTGATTATGAGTGATGAAACTCATTTTCATTTGAATGGCTTTGTTAATAAGCAGAACTGTAGGTTCTGGGGTTCTGAAAATCCAAGAGCCATTCATCAACGCCAATTGCACCCCATCAGGTGTACAGTATGGTGTGGGATCACATCTGAAAATGTCATTGGGCCCTACTTCTTCGAGAATGAAGATGGAAGTGCTGTAACCGTAAATGGAGAGCGGTATCGGTTTATGATAGAAAATTTTTTACGTCCTGCTCTTGAAAACAGACCTGGTATGTGGTTTCAGCAGGACGGAGCCACTGCCCATACTGCCCGAGACACAATGGCACTTTTAAGACAAATTTTTGGAGAGCCCTTGGTTTCTTTTGGCCCACCCTGTATAAAAAATAGGTGATTAGTCATGTTTATTTTTAGACATATATGCATGTATATATAATGTGTATTTCAACCGTTTATTTGAATCTTTCGTGTATGATGAAGAAGAAGATAGTTTCGTTCCAGAAAACAACGACTGCCTAATTCAATTTTAATTTTTTTTAGTTCTTACCGTGGCTTCGTTTAAACCGAACATTTTGCCAAGAAATGTTGAGCTTTCTCCATTTCGAAGGCGATCTAAAATTTCAATTATGTATTCTAAAGAAATAGCTCTACGTTGTAATTTTTTATTTGTAATTTGCGAGATGCATTGATAGTTCACAAAATATTAACACATGTCAATTGCTCTAACAAGTACAAATGATTGTATGCACAAAAAGGGAATACCTTTTAAATTTTTGATATAAAAATATTTTCCAAAACTTAAATTTTACAAATAAAATCTTAGCCCAAATGATTTTGAATCCTGTGAAATGGAATAAAATCGTGTAAAAAAATTATTTTTTTATTTTCTTAAATCTTTACTAAAAATTTTCCAACAAATTTTTAAAAATATTTTTCCAAAAAATCTTCAAAAAAATACAATAAATTAAAAAAAAATACAAAAAAAAATTAAAAAATAAAATACAAAAGATTTAAAAAAAAAAATTTCAAAAAAAAAGTTTACAAAAAATTAAAAAAAAATTGCATAAAATTTTCAAAGAAAAAAAATTTTTAATTTTTCAAAAAAAATATACAAAAAATTTTCAAAGAAGCATAAGAGATAACACAATATTTAGCATTACTATATTCAGCATGGCCAGATATAGAACTCTTACTTGTTAAATATTATATTGATTTAAATTTATAATGTTATAATTTTTAAAGTGTGATTAACAACAATTTATAATTTTAATGACTTCAAAAGGACTTACACCACTTTCAAAGTTAGAAAAAATTATAAGGCTCATTATTATAACTTGCATTTAGCTAAAGTTAGGATTTTGTTGGAGCGATAAATAGTTGTTCGTTATTAAAAGTAAGCTAAAAACCACTTTTAACTATCACGTAATTTAAGGTCAAGTTATAGCAATGAGCATTATCCTCATTATTATAGCGAAAAACTACTTATCGCTCCAACAAAATCCTAACTTTAGCTAAAGGTAAGTTATAATAATAGGCCTAAATCTTACATTTAAAATATATTAACTACGGGATCTCAATTGAAATAAAATATTTTCTTTTAGTGAAATTTTTATTAAATACTCCAATAATAAAAAAATAAAAAACAACAAAATAAATATACCATTCAACCAACATTATTTATATTCTTACAAGTTTTTTTAAAATAGACATGATTTATTTGGCAGTAAGTAATTCATATTTTGTTATTATTTTAAAACAGAACCATCTGTTGCGCAACGACGTTTAAAAGATCCCGCTTTCAAAAATAAAAAAAGCCTTAAAGTATGCAGTACCTTTGAATCTGTAAAAAATTGGCATACTATCACTGAGATTTCTCCACTTTCTCTTGGAAATAAAATATTTTTGCGGAAAAAGTATCCTAGTATCCTATATTGGAATCACGATACTAAGATACAATATCAAAAAACTTTGTTAAAATCCATCTAGTAGTTTTTTACATAATGCGAATACAAAAGAAGAAAGGTAGGCAAACAGGAAATGAGTTACTGTTTTATTATACGTATTGATATATAGAAGTTTGAAAATGTACATATAACTTAAACAAGCTTCGAATTGTAAACGTGCTCCACAGCACACTGCAAGAAGTACAGCAAGGAATATGCAAATAAATATATAAACCCTGTAACATATGTAATGCAATCTATAGCCAGCAGGAGAGTTTTGTGTGGTTTTTACCTAAACTTGTTATGGTTAATTTATAAACCAATATTATGTTAGCAACCATTTATTAAAGTAAATATTTGTTTGTTGCATACACCACTAAAGGGCGTTGGTACTCAGGTACTGTTTGCTTTAAATTTTATATTGTGTTAAGATTTATGATCTTAATGACGATTTATTTAGATTTTATTAATTAACCTAAAAAGTATAATTTAGTTTGGGTGTAACATATAATTATATGGACACGTGGTGACAGGATGGCATTGCTTTTAGAGAACTAAAACTTTTTTATTTAATTTTTTTGCTTATATTTTCGTTAATTTTCGTATTACATTTTTTGGATTTTTATGTAAAAATGGCTCAAAATGTTCTCCTAGGATATTATAGGTATCAGTCTTCGTTATTAATTTTGTTTTATAGGTTACTACGTCAAATTGGTGAGATTACAATCCTGCACTGTTGATTTTTCATTTTCTTCTTTTTGTGAACATTTTTTGTTTGTTTCTAATTTATCAAGTAGTTTGTGAGCTTTTACTTGGTTTCTCCTTCAACTTTTCTATCAAATTTTAATTCTTACTTTTTAGTTGTTCTTGTTTCTAATTTTTAGAGTTTTCTTTAAAAAATTTGAAATTACACATACATAAATATAATTTTAAATACATACATACACAAATGTAAATTAAAACATAAAAGAAATGTAACAATTTCACGCACCGAACATTTTTCCCCCTTTCAAACATATTTATAATTTCCATTTTTTTATTTATACATTTTTTTCTATTCTTCGAATAAAAAGCAATTTTTTCCGTCCCTAACACGTGAATATGTACAATGATAAAGCTATAATGGAGTATTTTGGCAAACACTGTTTTAAGCAAGCCATCCAAAACAAACCAATTCGTTTTAGATATAAAATTTGATGGAAAAATTCATCATCTTATTATCTCATTGCTTTTGATCCATATCAAGGAAAACCCTATCAGGGCAACGAAGAAATGAAAAAGAAGTTTGGAAAATGTGCATGCACATTGCTGCACTTACATGAACACTCGCCTTTATCGAAATTGATCCTACTATACCACTTCTATTGTGATAATTTAATAACATCATTTCCTTTACTACAAGATATGAGAAGTAGAGGTTATAATTGCACTGGTACTATAAGATGTAATAGTTGTTGTAGGAAATAGTTATAATAGTTTGGTAGATCCCAACGAAATCAAACGAGTCAGATTCACACACTTAGGGTTCCGTACCATGTTCAGTCCAAGTGAAAAATATAAGTTGTTATATTTATCTTATGGGGCACCCTTTTATTTTTAATTCTTTTTTTATACTAGAGCATAGTACTAAATACCCTGTGTGTATATCAAGTGTCTGCCTATAACTTTTATAAGAGAAGTTTAAATTCCTAAAATCCGCGATATCTAGAGAACACCTTTTTATTTTTACTAAATTTATTTTCGTTACTTGTTGTAGATATTGTAAAATATAATCGGTATAAAATTTAAGTGTTAACCAGTTACTGTTCAAATATAACGACTTTCTATTCAAATATCAGGAGCACACCTATTGCGGTTCAAAAATAAGGCAATATAAGTGGAAAACATGTTAATGTGGAATACCGTTTAATAGCTATAGCGGCGACGGCAACATATCTACTGTGAAAACTTCAAGAGTCTACCAATTACGGTTAAAAAAATAAGGTTATATACGTACATATCACGACACTGTCGGAATACCCTTTAATTATTTAAATATTTGTTATAAAAGCCATATTAATACACCGTTGTAATAAACGATGTGTGAAAATTTTAAGAGTCTATCAATTACGGTTAAAAAATTAGACCACATTCATGCAAAACACGTCACTATCGGAACACCCTTTAATTTTTAATTTTATATACCTCTTTATAAAACGAACATAGTTTTAATTATTATCTTCAAATTTAAGTGGTTGGCTCCTACAGCTCAAGATATAAAGACATTAACGCAAGTAATACGTCACTTTCGGAAGATCCTATGAGTTTTAATATTTGTTGGTATAGCGGTCACAGTTATACATCTTCTGTGAAAATTTCAAGAGTCTACCTATTATGCTTCAAAATTTAGGCCATATACATGCAAATAACGTCACTATCGGAACACCCTTTAATTTTAGTTAATTTTTTTATAAAACTTTATTCGTTAAAATATCTTTTCATCTTTAGAACATAATCTGAAAAAAAATTGCATATCATTATTGCCTTTTTAGCTTTTTTCTCCTTTTAAGAAGAACAAACGAATAAAGCTTTTAGTTTCTGTTGCGGGAATTTAATTTGATATAAATAAATGAGTCAAGTGCTGTTTATGTAACCCAATTGAAAAAAACGTCTAGGAAATTTGTATGAAAAGCACTCAATTTTTTGAGTTATTCCTATACAAATTTTCTAGACGTTTTGTTCATTCGTGTTACATAAACAGCACATTAGTCTCACACACGTAGGGTTCCGTACTATGTTAAGTATGACTTTAAAAATTCAAGTTGTTAACTTTTTCATGTCTTATGGGGCACCCTTTATTTTTAAAATCAAAGTCATATTCGCGAAAAGCGCATCGCTATTAGAAAACCCTTTAAATTTTAGGAATTGTTTTTATAACGGCCATGGTAATACACTTTCTATAAAAATATCAGGCCTACCTATTTCTGTTCAGCGGCCGAAGCCGAACAACATCTACTGTAAACAATTCAAGAGTCTACCTATTACAGTTCAAAAAATAAGGCTATTTAAGTAAAAATCATGTCTCTGTCGGAACACCCTTTAATGTTATTATTTGTTATAACGGCCATGGAAATTCTTTTTATATAAATATATCAAGAGTTTACCTATTACGATTAAAAATAAGTCACTATAGGTGAAAAACATGTCTTTGTCGGAACACCCTTTAATTTTTAATAATTATCATATCGGCCGTGGCAACATATCTCTTATACAAAATTTTAAGAGTCTATCTATTGCGGTTCAAGAAATAAGGTGTTATACATTAGAATCACGTCACTGTCGGAACACCATTTAATTTTTATTTTTTGTTTAAGTTTCCATAGTAATAAACCTCCTGTGAAAACTTCAATAGTCTACTTATTATCGTTCAAAACTTAGGCCATATACACGCAAAGCACGTCACTCTCGGAACACCCTTTAATTTTAAGGTTTAATTTTATATACTTGTTTAGAAAGCGAACATAGTGTTAATTACTGTCTGCAAATTTTAAGTGGTTGCCTCATATAGCTCAAGAAATAAAGATATAAAGGCAAATAATACCTCACTTTAGGAACACCCTATAAGTTTTAGCATTTATTGCTATAGTGGCCACAGTTATACACCTTGAATAACACCTCTCAATCGGAACACCCTATAAGTTTTATAATTTGGTACTATAGCGGCCACAGTTATACACCGTCTGTGAAAATGTTAAGCGTCCAGCTATTATGGTTGAAAACTTAGGCCTTACACATGCAAATCACACCACTAAAGAAACATCCTTTAATTTTATGTTTATTTTTTATACTTGTTTATATAATGAAATAAGTTTTAATTACTGTTTTCAAATCTTGAGTCTATGCCTCCTACTGTTCAAGAAATAAACACATATTCGTGAATAACACCTCTCTATCGGAACACCCTATAAGTTTTAGAATTTGCTACTATAGCGTCCACAGTTATACATCGTCTGTGAAAATGTCAAGCGTCTAGCTATTATGGTTCAAAACTTAGGCCTTATACATGCAAAACACACCACTATCGGAACACCCTTTAATTTTTAGGTTTATTTTTTTATACTTGTTTATATAGCAAACTAAGTTTTAATTACTGTTTTTAAATCTTGAGTCTATGCCTCCTACAGTTCAAGAAATAAACACATATTCGTGAATAACACCTCTCTATCGGAACAGCCTATAAGTTTTATTATTTGTTGCTATAGCGGCAACAGCTATACATCACCTGTGAAAATTTCAAGAGTCTACCTATTACGGTTCCAGAGATAATAGGCGCTGACAGACGGACAGACATTGTAGCGAAAACAATAGGGTTTCGTTTTTACCTTTTGGATATGGAACCCTAAAAATATAAATTGAAAAAATGCTCTATTTTTCTGAAGTTAAATTGAACGAAATTGCTTCTTTTTAACCGACTTCAAAAAAAGAAGGAGGTTATCAATTCGTCTGAATGTTGCTTTTTTTTTTTTTTTATGTTTGTGCCCGCAGAACTCAGTCATTTCTGAACCGATTTTAAAAATTTTGCACTATTAGAAAGGTTATGGCTACAGATTGGTCCCATTTTAAAAGAAGTTCAAAATTTTAAAAATTAAAGGGTGTCCCCATACAACATACATGTTTTTTACGTGTATTATGAACATTATAGGTCACCAATTTAAAATTATAAAAAAGTGCGTATCACAGTAGCTCCCAACAACAAAAAGTAATTAAAAAATAAAATTAAAAATTAAAGGGTGACCCCATAGGTGACTTAATTTCACCTTTATTCTCCTATCTTTTGAACCGTTATAGACAAACACTTGAAAGTTGCACAGAATGTTCGTTACTATGTCTGTTATAATAAGTATAAATATTTAAAATTAGAAATTAAAGGGTGTCCCATTAGTTGGTTTATTTTGATATATATATGGCCAAACTTTTGAACCTTTATAGACAGACAGTTGAAATTTACAAAGTACTTGTATTGCTAAGTCCGCTAAAATAACAAGTGTAAAATATGAATTTGGAAATTAAAGGGTGTCCCAATAGTTAATGTAAAAGTAATATATATGGCCAAACTTTTCAACTGTTATAGATAGACAGTTGAAATTTACAAAGAACCTATATTGCTTAGTCCGCTATTAAAACAAGTATAAAACTTGGATCTATAAATTAAAGGGTGTCCCCATTATTGATGTTATTTGACCATTATGTCCTCATCTTTGGAACCGTTATAGACAAACACTTGAAAAATAGACAGAATGTTCACTACTATGTCTGGTATAACAACAAGTATAAATATTTAAAATTGGAAATTAAAGGGTGTCCCAATAGTTAATGTAAAAGTAATATATATGGCCAAACTTTTCAACTGTTATAGATAGACAGTTGAAATTTACAAAGAACCTATATTGCTTAGTCCGCTATTAAAACAAATATAAAACTTGGATCTATAAATTAAAGGGTGTCCCCATTATTGATGTTATTTGACCATTACGTCCTCATCTTTGGAACCGTTATAGACAAACACTTGAAAAATAGACAAAATGTTCACTACTATGTCTCGAATAACAACAAGTATAAATATTTAAAATTGGAAATTATAGGGTGTCCCAATAGTTGATGTAATTTGATATATATGGACACAAAGTTAAAATTTAAAAAACATCTGTATTACAAAGTGTTCTTTAAAAAGTATTTATATTAAAATTTGAATTTAAAGGGTGTCCCAATAGGTGACGTCATTTGATATATATGACCCTATCTTTTAAACAGTTATTGATAAACACTTAACAATTAGACAGAATGTCCATTACTATATCTGTTATAATAAGTATAATTATTTAAAATTATAAATTACAGGGTGTCGCAATAGTTTATGTAATCTGATGTATATGACCAAACTTTTAAACCGTTACAGACAGAAGGTTGAAATTTACAACGAACCTGTATTGCTACGACCGCTATAACTAGTATAAAATTTGAATTCGGAAATTACAGGGTGTCGCAATAGTTACCGTCTTAAAGCAACATGCTTTTAAGTTTGTCTGTTTTGAAGTCGGTTTTTTTTTGCAAGAATTATTTATAGCTGTTTTTTCATTTATATATGAGCCGTTTTTTTTGTAAGTGGTTTAAGCGTATTTTATTTAAATATGGTCTCCATTTAAGGTTTTGCACATAGATAACACATAGATGGCCAACTCTCCAAATATCAAAAACGTGGCTACAAATGGCTTCACACATACGGTTACGGTGTGAATTCAACACACTTAGGGGAGTAAAATTTTTATTCACATTTAGACACTATTACGCGATATTCCATTGCACTTTCCAAATATTTAAACAATTTTGAACTTTTGCACAAAAAATTATTTAAGAATTTATGGTATTTTAAATTGTTTAATACAAAATGAATTTAATTTTGTTGACATTCGTTTGGTGAAATTTATTTCTACACAGTATTGTATTTTTTGGTCTTTTAGGGGATGAAAATTTTCAAATCAATATATTAAATATTTAAAATTAGCATTCTATCTAACGTTTTTAGCAGATAAATATATTAGAAAAATACAAAATTCATATATTTTATTAAAAAGCAAAATAATTATTTAATTTTAACATCTAAAATTGAATGTAAAAAAATATTCTGTGTTTACAAAATATTTTATACAGCTATGTGCAGTTTAGGTGTTAAGGGGATTTTTTTTAACTAACACTTTTACAATTTTGCCTACCAATACATTCTTAGACTTAGGTTTTTTGACAAGAGACTTAGGTTTTTGACGTTTTAGTTGACTATCTATGTGTTATCTATGGTTTTGCATTTTAATAATTTGAAAAACAAGGATATACATATGTTATTACACTAGTTGTGTTTTTTTAAATATTAAATTGATTTAAATTTTTTAATTCAAAAGTGTCATTTTATGACATTTTTATTAAATACTTAAATACAATAAAAAAAAATTTAAAAAAAACAAGCAGGCTGTCTTTCAACATTTACCTTCAGCTGTGCCCGCCACTTCGTCAGCTTCCTTCAATATTTTGTTCGATTTTGCTTGGAAAGCAATCTACACCCACACACACAATGACAGGCAGACATACAGATAGACAGACGGATATGAGTTACTATTTTATTACATGTATAGATATATTTTAACTTTTTTCATTATGATAAAGTTTTTCATAATATTCATGATATATTATAGGGATATATGATAATAAATCAATAATATCTGTAAATTTTTGATAAGTCTGGATATTTAGTTATTTCCAAAGTTTTGTGGTCTTCCCCGTGAGGGCAATACATTTAGTTATTTAAAATCCTCATTCTCACAAAATTAAGTTTTATAGAACATTGTATATAGTTTGCTTTTTAAAACCCTTATCCAACATATCATCAACCAATTTACTTCTTCACCATTCATATTTGTTCGCCTTCTTAGAATTGCATCTTCTATGTATTTATTGTATTTATTATATTGTAAAATAATCGAGGAAAAACCGAAATTCTGGGAAAACATATAAATGTTTATGTCATTTATAATGTTGCCATCCATACATATAAAAAAGCACTAAAGAAATTATGTAGTACAAATTTGAACTAAACAGTAGTACGTCTTTTAGTAAAGTGGACTTACTCGTACACCATTTTTAAAGCAAATATATTTGCAACTTCATTTGTAATTATAATTTGTAATTATAATTTAATTATGTAATTATAATTTAATTATGTAACTATGTAATTATAATTTGTAATTATAAAAATTATAATTATAAATTGTAATTATAAAAATAATAAAAGTTTTAACAGATTTTTTTTAGAAAAGTTTATAAGTAAAAGGTTAATAGTAAATTGTATCTAGTTTTATCATGAACTAACTTTTTGTCAAAATGGACTTACACCACTTTCAAATAATATGGCTGATGTATTCATTTCATTTGAAATAAACGAAAATGTTGTCAAATCAACGGATAAATTATTCACATTAACTTCTTTTAGGGATGTATATTTAACCAATTTTATGAGTTTTTTTCTTAGAATGTTTTACTATTGTTTTAACTTAATTTTTGTTAATTTAACAGAATTTTATTAAAAATTTAATAAGTTTTTTTACGTTTTATCGTAATATGTTTTTAACAAAATAAATTCTGTTTATTTGAATAAAATTAATTTATATGAATAAATCGTATATAGATTTGAAATAAAATTATTCAATTTGATTTAATTATTTTTGTCGTTAAGTTTCTACTATTTTTTTTTTTGGTTAACATTATTTACGAAATTTTATTCAGTGTACAATATTGTTTCAGTAATGGTGTTTTCTTTTCTCAAAAAATATTTTGCCTTATTAATAGGTAATACTTTTTATGGATCACCCAGCCCTTGAAAAATGTGACCCATAGATAACACATAGATAGTCAACTCCAACGTCAAAAACCTAAGTCCCTTGTCAAAAAAACCTAATTCTAAGAATGTATTGGTAAAAAAAATTGTGTAAGTGTTGGTATTAAAAATAAACTCCCCACAGCACCTAAACTGCACATAGTTGTATAAAATATTTTGTAAAAACAGAATATATTTTTACATTCAATTTTAGATGTTAAAATTAAATAATTATTTTGCCTTTTAATAAAAATATGAATTTTGTATTTTTCTAATATATTTACGTGCGAAAAAAGTTGCTAATTTTAAATATTTATTATATTGATTTGAAAATTTTTATTCCCTAAAAGACAAAAAAATTACAATACTGTGTAGAAATAAATTTCACCAAACAAATGTTAACAAAATTAAATTTATTTTGTATTAAAAAATTTAGAATACAATAAATTGTTAAATAATTTTTAGTGCAAAAATTCAAAATTGTTTAAGTATTTGGAAAGTGCAATGGAATATCGCGTAATAGTGCCTAAATGTGAATAAAAATTTTACTTCCCTAAGTGTGTTGAATTCACACCATACCCGTCTGAAGGCATTTGTAGCCACGTTTTTGACATTTGGAGAGTTGGCCATCTATGTGTTATCTATGATGTGACCTTTTTTATGATTTCAAAAGAACACAAAAACAAACTGATCTTACATTTAACATTTATGCCTATGTGACGTATAAAATAAAATATTTATTCACATAAAAATTTTAATTCAAAATAAAATTCTTGCTTTCAATAAAAAAAAAATATTTTCAAAAAAGTGTAAAAAATGTAACATATTTACCTCGTTTTGGTGCGACATATTTAGAAAAAAACATAATGTTTTTTTACACTCTGATATTTTTTGTAGAAAAGAACACGAAAAATTAATAAGTGTAAATAAAATATATGGAACATTTTTGTCAGAAAAGAAAACGCCATAAGCTTATTCTAGAACTGAATAGGATTATAGTAATCATGCACATATCGTATAATATTATCACAAGGCTGCAGTTTTGATTCTTCTAAAATTGTTACGATAGCATTTTACAATATATTGTGGTCTTTTTCAAGCTTACGGCTTACGTACGTAAGCTTTTTATAATATTTTTCTCAAGTCATTTGTAATGTTGGGTTGGCAAAAACTTAGGTTTTTGACATTTCAGTTAGCTATCTATGTGTAATCTTTGCATAAAACCGAGAACAGTAAAAATTTACATTTCAAAAAGAATCTAATCTACATTACCAGAAAATCGAAATTTTAGCAATTTTCATATTTTTTTTTTATTTTACATATGAATTTTAATGTGGCTTAGTGAGTACACCATACAAATTTAAAAGTGGGACCATGGTGGGATCAGAAGTTATCTTACAAAAACTGCATTTTTATTTATTACAAACTGAAAAAATATAATTTTTTAAAAAATTGGGTAATAAAGGTATGAAATGTATGCCAGGTGCACCGCCCACTGTGCCAATCCAGTGTGTGTTTTGTAAGGCATTGCAAATTGGTAAGATGGTACCTGTAGAGCCTACCTATTGTAGTTCTCTAGGTACACCATAGTAATTTTTCGATGCTCTGCCAGACCATATCTTTTAATAAGGGGGATACACGAATTTAATTTTTAATGTTATATGGGAGGTACCACACCTGCTTTTCCACTCCTATTCTTTTTAGACATTATGCACATTGATAAGAGGGGCACTTGCACAAAATTTCAGATTGCCTATTACAGTTCCCAAGTATCACGATAATAATTATTTACTTACAATATAAATATATCCTGTTTTACACACTGCATATACAGTAACAAACTGTGACCTTTCCAGCAAGATCGATGTAATGGTACAGACACCTATAGCTTTCCAACACTCAAAGAAACAGATAGATATGTATGTACATATGTATGTATATTTACTAAAAAAAACTGTTTTCATGTTATTCAACACATACCAAACCTTGACCTAGTTGGTACAAATACATTAAATCTTGAAACGTATTAAATTTATTATTCGTCAGTGATTGCTGACCTGTTATAAGTTAAACCTTAAAACAAAAAAATTAAATTTTGATTAAATTTTCTTGAAACAGCAATAAAAAATATATTTCATGTTTTTTTTTCTGTTAACATCAGTAGCAAAATATAAAATACATACAGCATTATTATATGAACTGTCGAGATGATCTCTAAAAACAATGAAATTATGATGGTCAGTAGAGTATTCCACATTGCCAGCAGCAAAAACATTAAGAGCAGCAAAGTTGGTTGTTTATTTTAAACATCAACCAAGCTGAAAGTATTTGGTGTAAAGAAGATGAACTGAAAAGAGAAAAAAATAAATACATATAAGCACAACTTTTATTGTTAGTTTTAATTAACGTCATTATGATAAATTGGCTTTAATTGCATAAAAACCAAAAAAGAAAAAAAAAAATATTTTTTACTCATACACAGAAAAAATAATACCTAGATCCCATGAATTTTGTCATAAATATTATGAATACAGCATGACTTATTTTCCCATTTTTTTTTTTAATTCAGTTTATGAACATCGTAATAAAAATATGAATTTTTCCTAACGTGTGTGTTTAAAATATCATTCTAAAATATATGAAAAAATTAATTCAAATTAGGAAAATATTTGTAAGCTATATGCTACATAATTATTCTTTATCTTCTTAATATTTCACAGATAAACTGTAAACTGTCTTGTGTCTAAGTGTGAGCTGAAGCAAACTCTAACATTTCTCTTTCAATGAGGATTCCTTCCATTTACATATTTACATACATATCGCACTTGATCGACAAGAGGGTGTTAACTCAAAACTTTTAAATTTTGCTTTTTTGCAAGAAATCAAATAACATCAATATCTATCTATTGTAAGAAGTTCAACGTATTCTGATTACTCTTTCATCTCAAAACCCACATATGAGACCATTTTCGTGATAGTGTCTTGAATAGCTTTATATCATAAAAAAGGTATTATTTTGATTTGGCAATAATTGCAATAAATTTAATAGGTCGAGTATGGATTGCAACCGAACTTTAGTTGCGTTGTCAAAAGGCAACGCAACTGGCAAATAAATTGGTATTACGTATGGCAACTTTTTTCAGTTGCCAAAAAGATATCGATAATGCTATTTTGACACTCTAGCAACTGAAAATGAATGTAAACAATCAAAAAGTTTTTAATAAATTTAATAAACAAGGAAGAACAAAGTATTTAAAAAAAAGTGAATAAAAAAAATTCTATGAATAAAATGATTATTTCCAAAAGGCAACGTGTCGATTGTTTTCCTTTTTAACCGACTTCAAAAAGGAAGGAGGTTATCTACATAGATAACACATAGATGGCCAACTCCCCAAATGTCAAAAACGTGGCTACAAATGTCTTCACACAGACGGGTATGGTGTGAATTCAACACACTTAGGGGAGTACATTTTTTATTCACATTTAGGCACTATTACGCGATATTCCATCGCACTTTCCAAATATTTAAACAATTTAGAATTTTTGCACTAAAAATTATGTAACAATTTATTTTATTCTAAATTTTTTAATACAAAATAAATTTAATTTTGTTGACATTTGTTTGGTGAAATTTATTTCTACACAGTATTGTGTTTTTTTGTATTTTAGGGAATGAACATTTTCAAATCAATATAATAAATATTTAATATTAGCATTCGATCTAACTTTTTTTCGCACGCAAATATATTAGAAAAATAAAAAAATTCATATTTTTATTAAAAGGCAAAATAATTATTTAATTTTAACATCTAAAATTGAATGTAAAAAAATATTCTGTTTTTACAAAATATTTTATACAACTGTGTGCTGTGGGGAATTTTTTTTTTTTTTTAACCAACACTTATACAATTTTGCCTACCAATACATTCTTAGACTTAGGTTTTTTGACAAGAGACTTAGGTTTTTGACGTTTCAGTTGACTATCTATGTGTTATCTATGGTTATCTATTCGTCTGAATGTTGCTTTTTTATGTATGTAACCGCAGAACTCAGCCATTTCTGAACCGATTTTACAATTTTTTCCTTTATTTGAAAGGTTATGCTTTCAGGTTGGTCCCATTTTAAAATCAGTTCAGTATATTAAAAATTAAAGGGTGTCCCCATACAACATACATGTTTTTTACGTGTATTAAGAACCGTAAAGGGCACCAAATTAAAATTTTTAAAAATTGCGTATCGGTATAGCTCCCAACAGCAGAAATTGATAAAAAAATAAATTTAAAATTTAAAGGGTGTCCATATAGGTGACGTAATTTAACCGATTTGAGCCTATCTTTTGAACCGTTATAGGCAAAACCTTGAAAATTTGACAGAATGTCGATTACTCTGACCGTTATAATAAAATGTATAAATACAAAATTTTAAAGGGTGCTCCAATAGTTCATTTAATTTGATGTATATGGCCATACCTTTGAACAGTTTTACACAGACCGCTGAAATTTAGAAAGAACCTGTATTGCTAAGTCCGCTATAACAAAAAGTATAAATTTTGAATTTGAAAATAAAAGGGTGTCCCAATAGTTAATGTAATTCTATAAATGCGGCCAAACTTTTGAACTGTTATAGACAGACAGCTGAAATTTACAAGGAACCTGTATTGCAAAGTCCACTATAGCAAGTATACAATTTGAATTTAGAAACTAGAAGGTGTCCCCATAAATTATGTAATTCTATCTATATGTCCCTATCTTTTGAACCGTTAAACGAACACTTGAAAATTAGGCAGAATAACTACTACTTTCTCTGGTATGATATCAAGTATAAATATTTGGAATTATAATGTAAAGGGTATCCCAATAGTTCATGTAATTTGATATGTATGGTTAAACATTTTAACCGTTATATACAGATAGTTGAAATTTACAAAGAATCTTTGTGGCCAAGTCCTCTATAACAACAGGTCTTTAATTTAAAATTGTAAATGATAGGGTGTCCCAATAGGTGATGTTATTTGATCTATGTGACCGTATCTTTGAAACCGTTATAGAAAGAGGCTTAAATGGTGTCCCCATTTAAGACGGATGCTGGTTAAAATAGCTTAAATTTTGAACAGTAATGCTTGACATTCACATAGTCTTTACTTTTTTCCGCTAATTTTGGCGCATCTATTATTTGGTTTAAATCTAATTCTTAAAGATTACTTCTTACATTTTTAGTTTAAAATTGCTGCCCTTCTATCTGTTTTGAAGTCGGTTTTTTTTGCAAAAATTATCTTATATTAAATGCTTAAAGTTCTGCTGAAGTGTTGTGTTATTTCACGGTTTTGAAATCTACAATTTAAAGAAATACATACATACGTACATATGTATATTATATAAATTTTGTTTTAAATATTGATGTAAACTGTTAAATATACAAAATTATATAAAAAAATAAACCTAGTTTTCTTCAGATTTACCGTTTTTTTGCCAAATCAGTGAAAAAAAATTAACAGCAACCAGAAATTTACGGTTGCCAGTTTGGCAAATGAAATTAACAACTTTTAATTACCAGTTGCCATACGTAATATAATTTCGGCAACTGACAACACAACTGGGAGATGGATTGCCATCTATAATCGACCCATAAAATAAAAACAGTGTAAATATATTTTTAAATGGAATTTGCTTATTATAATATCAAGGTATATTTATCTTACTAGGTATTGGCGTCACTACAACAAATACAAGAACAACATTACATTCTGTTGTTGCTTCGTAGTTTGAAATGTCAAAAAACATAGAAGAAAATTGAGAAGGCGTGTATGTGTTTTATTGCTTTCTCACTTTTGCACTATAAAATATCTAAAAACATACAACTTTTGACTTGTCGAACTACTAAATCAGCTGGGCGGACGACACTACGTAGTAAGATAAATATACCTTGTATAATATGTTGGGATTTTGAATTATCTTAAAATATAATCAGAAACAGTTTTTTACCTCTACTGAAGATTTTAAAATTTTGAGTCATTTTTAAAGGCCCTTTTCACAATGTATGGTTATAAATCTGCAATTATTTTTATTTATTTTTTATGAAACAAAAAAATAGTAATTTTCAAATTTAGCATTTAATTTATTAGTTACAATTTTTCACTACGAAAACAAATTAGAAAATATAATTCAGGGATTTTTAAATTGAAATTTTAGTTTTGCAATTTTCTACTTTTTGTAAGATTCTTCACTCTGGAGTTTTAAAATACCTTACAGTTCATTGCTGATCAAATTGTTTCACTGTTGATCGACATCAATTGTAAGAAAAACCCTTAAGCTTTTTGGGACGTTGGTGTTTAATTCCGGTTTTTATTTTTCCTTTTGTTTTTTTAATGTTTGACACCCTGGGCAGTTATCTCATACAAATTTTTGCATACACTTTTTGTCATATCGTCGTGGGTTTTAGAGTTGTACCCATTACTTTGGATTACTTTGGCCAATCATCCACTTAAAACCCTGAGAGACTTTCTCGCATTCGTGCTAATGGTAACTATAAATATCTTCCGGGCGTCTCTTACCTTAGCAGCGTTTTTGAGGGATGGGATTCATAATATATCACTTCGATTTTTATTTTTAGGGTCAGTTTTAACGGTTGATCTTTCGCTAGCAAAACATGTTTGTTACGTGTCTGCTCATGCCCATATTTTTGTAACGCAGGATATCGGTGAGTAGTTAATCGGTTTCCGCGTATTGCCTTAGTCTTTATCAAGTCTGTATTTCTCCGCTGATACTCCTTTCGTTAAAAACGCATGGTAAAGCTCAAGCAGACCCGCATTTTGCCTTAGTCTTTATCAAGACTGTATTCCTCCGCTGATACTTTACGCATGGTAAAGCTCAAGCAGACCCATTGATTACAAAATATGAGAACAAATTTTGTAATGTTTTATAAATGAAAAATATGGACATATGTATTTATGTATGTATGTATGTATGTATGTATGTATGTATGTATGTATGTATGTATGTATGTATGTATGTATGTATGTATGTATGTATGTATGTATGTATGTATGTATGTATGTATGTATGTATGTATGTATGTATGTATGTATGTATGTATGTATGTATGTATGTATGTATGTATGTATGTATGTATGTATGTATGTATGTATGTATGTATGTATGTATGTATGTATGTATGTATGTATGTATGTATGTATGTATGTATGTATGGATGTATGTATGTATGTATGTATGTATGTATGTATGTATGTATGTATGTATGTATGTTTTTGTTGAAATGGAGTTAATTTTCAAATTAAAATTTTTTTTGAACAAAATTTGTCAATTAATATACTAACCGGCATAATTTCTTCAGTTATATTTAACAGACACTTTTTTGTTAAATGATGTCAATTAAAAGCTAATCATACTCTGTGAAATACAATTAAACTTAACCTGCGGTTAATGTTCATGTTAATTTATAATCATATATTGTGAACAGGGTCGTAAGCATGTTTAAAATGCAAAATTAAGGATTCATATTTGCACTTCATATGAAATATTATCTTTAGAATCTCTTCATCCCTTTTGCATAAAGACAAAATCGCATTTGAAGAAAATTTTAAAATAATTCATATGTGTCGGGTGGTTAAATTTTAAGGGCCGATGTTGAATGTAAACCACACCTTAACCTCAACTTCTTTCCTGCCTTTAATTTGGCATTTCTCAATTTCAGATTAACTTAATTTGAACCATGGAGCAATGGTCTGAATGGATAAATTTTCGAAGAAAATAATCTTCAGTGATGAGGCAAATTTTCACCTCAGTGGATTCCTCAATAACCATAAGGGTGAATGATAATCTAGGAGCGATGTTCGAAAAACCAATGCACCCACAAAGAGTGGGTGTTTGGTGAGGTTTATGGGCTGGCGGCATCATCGGGCCGTATTTTTTTCCAAATGAGGCCGGTCAGGCAGTTACTGTGAATAGTGTTTGTTATCGAACACCATGTACATATGGCCCGAATTGGAAGATGTGAATGTGGACGATATGTGGTTTCAACAGGACGGTTCCACTTGCCACACAGCTAACGCAACAATGGCTCTTTTGAGCGACAAATTCAATGGCCGTGTTATCTCACGTAATGGGGATGTCAATTGGCCGCCAAGATCATGTGATTTGACACCGTTGGACTTCTTTCTTTGGGGTTATTTGAAAGAAAAGGTGTACGTCGATAAGCCAGCAACAATTCAAGAGCTAAAGTATGAGATAATTCGGCACATTAACGGCATGAAACCTCAATTAGGCCTCAGCGTCAACGAAAATTTGGAGTATCGGATGGAGGTGTGCCGCCGAGGTCGCTGCGGCCATTTAGGTGATATTTTGTTCCATACATAATTGAACCATAACAATATTACTCAAGGTATATTTATTTTACTATGTAGTGGCATCCCTACAACAAATGCAACAATACAAGAACAACATGGCATTTTGTTGTTGCTTTGTAGTTCGAAATGTCAAAAAAATATAAGAAAATTAAGAAGGAGTGTATGTATTTTATTGCTTTCTCACTTCCACACTATAAAATTTCTGAACACATACAACTTTTGACATGTCGAACTACTAAGTCAGCTGGCCGAACGACACTACCTAGTAAGATAAATATACCTTAAATATTATCAAAATAAAAAGAAATGACAATAATTTCCTAAATAATTTGTGTTTTATTTAAAATAAACAATCGGTCCTTCAAATTTAAAGAAGAAAATTCAACCAACTTTGATTTTTAGGGTTCCATACCCAATAGGTAAAAACCCTATTTACCCTATTGCATACAATAGGGTTACGTTTACAATGTCTATCCGTCTGTCAATGCGCAGATGATTTATAGCTGTTGCCGCTATAGCAACAAGTAATAAAACTTATAGGGTGTTCCCATAGAGAGGTGTTATTTCTTCAATTGTAGGAGGAATACACCAAAAATTTACAAACAGTAATTAAAACTTAGTTTGCTATATAAACAAGTTTAAAAAAATAAACTAAAAAATTAAAGGGTGTTCCGATAGTAGCGTGATTTGCATGTATAAGGCCTGACTTTTGAACCATAATAGGTAGACTCTTGAAATTTTCACAGAAGACGTATAACTGTGGCCGCTGTAACAATTACTAATAACTAAAGGGTGTTCCATCAGTGACATGTTTTTCAGGCAGGCGCTTGATATTTTTATAGAAAGTGTGTATGGCCGCTGTAACAACAATTATTAAAATTTAAAGGGTATTCCAACAGTGATGCAATTTTCGCGAATATGACTATATTTTAAAATTAAAGGGTGCCTCATGACATAAAAAAATTATCAACTTGAATTTTTAAAGTTGTACTAAATACGGAACCCTACGTGTGTGAGACTAATGTGCTGTTTATGTAACCCAATTGAACAATTCGTCTAGGAAATTTGTATGAAAAGCACTCAATTTTTTGAGTTATTCCTATACAAATTTTCTAAATCAATTCATAATATTTAACCCCCGTCTTCATTTGCTATTAACATGCTACGTTCAAACTTTTTTCTGTGTATACCCAAACAATGTATACATAGAAATGTTTTAATTTTTTTATAAATATGTTTGAGTTTATTCATTCATTGTTATTACAATATAGTATGTATGTATGTGTCTGTCAAAAACCACTAAGAACTTGTAATAACTTTCCATAAAGACTTACTGCATTTAATGTTGCATATTTAAAAGGTGCTGCAAATGGCTTGGAAATTGAAATTGGAAATGTCGATACTCCTACTTTGGTTTCTATTTTACATTGGTTTGAAAATTCCGTACATATCTATGCGAAATGGCAAGACAATCCAACGTGAAATTGTTTTTTGAGATAAGTGGAAAACACTAGTGCACTTCCCTGCCCTCTCTACTGACTGGAGATATCTCGGACTGTGCTCCAAAAATCACATAAGACCTCCGTGTTACGGTTGTGAGAAACGAAACGTGTGTACGATGGAAGGTTAAATAAAAGATATTTCATGGATGTGATGTGTAAATATCTTTTTATTTTTAATATTCAGATTTGTGCTTGTTCGTTAATTTAGTTAGACTTTTAGTTCATTTGCTGAGTAAGTCAGTCCAGTTTTTGCGAAACAACTCTGTCTAAGCTTAATTTGATTCAGTATTTAACAAAAGTGTTAGTGTTTACTTATTTAACTTATGTAAACGCGGAGTAAATAAAGTGTTAAATAGCTCTGCTCCGAACTCTGACTTTAGGCATTTCAAAAACACAAAAGCACAAATTATTTCATTTTTAAACTGACAACAAATACATATATTGTGTATTTAATAAAAATAAATATAAATTATTTAAAATGTCATTAGTTCCACATTACGATTACGATATTATAGTTATTGGTTGTGGATCAGGCGGCTTAGCCTGTGCCAAGGAGGCCAACGAATTAGGAGCTAAAGTTTTGTGTATCGATTATGTAAAACCTACTCCAAAAGGCTGTAGTTGGGGTATTGGCGGTACATGTGTAAATGTGGGTTGCATACCAAAAAAACTTATGCACCAGGCCGCTCTATTAGGAGAGGCCTTGCATGATGCCACTTCGTATGGTTGGAAAATACCCAATGAAGAAGATATTACCATTAGTTGGTCAAATATGGTAACAGAAGTACAACATCAAATAAAATCAACTAATTGGGTAATTAAAGTGGATCTGCGCAATAGAAATATTCCATATTTAAATGGCATGGCATCATTCATCGACGATCATACGGTTAAGGTTATAATGAAAAATTCTAAAGAACTGCAATATACCGGGCAATTTATTCTCATAGCAATTGGCCTAAGACCAGTGTACCCAGATATACCTGGTGCCCGAGAGCATTGCCTCACCAGTGATGATCTTTTTAGCTTATCCAAACCACCCGGTAAAACACTTATAGTGGGTGCTAGTTATATTAGTTTGGAGTGTGGAGGATTCTTGCGCGTACTTGGCTGTGATGTTACCATTATGGTACGTGCAAAAGTTCTTCGAAATTTTGATAGGCAAATGGCGCACATAATAACTGAATCATTGAAACGAAGAGGCATTAAATTTCTAATACCCTGTGAACCTCTGTCAGTAGAGCAATTAGAAAATAGTCGCCTCTTATTAACATATAAAAATGTAAAATCATTTAAAGAGGAAACGGATGTTTTTGACACTATCCTTTGGGCTACTGGCCGTAGCGGGGAAATACAGGACCTTAATATTAATGCTATTAAGCTAGACGTCAAAAATGATCTTATTACGGTTAATGATGAGGAACGTACAAATGTGAAAAATATCTATGCCATAGGAGATATTGCCGTCGGTCGACCACAGTTAACTCCAGTCGCTATTATGGCTGGTCGTCTTTTAGCAAAGCGACTTTTTTCCAATTCCACCGATAGAGTCAACTACGAAAATGTTGCCACGACTCTGTTCACTCCCCTGGAATACAGTTTTGTTGGCATGTCTGAGGAAATAGCTAGAAACACTCTCGGTGAGGATAATATTGAAGTATATCACAAATATTACAATCCTTTGGAGTTCTGCTTGCCCGAAAAAGTTATAGAATACTGTTATATCAAAATAATTGCTCAACGTGAAAGTGAGAAACGAATTTTAGGTATACATTTCGTAGGTCCATATGCTGGCGAAGTAGTTCAAGGATTTTCAGTGGCTCTTAATTGTGGCTTGACTGTCGATACTTTATTTAATACATTGGGAGAATTAACCAATGCCTATGAGATAACTCAAACTTGTATCACAAAACGTTCTGGTTTAGATCCTTCAATGAAATTGATGTTTTAAATACTTTAATGAATATTAATTTAATTTTTGCTTTTATAAAATAAAATTTTAAATTATACTTCCTTTGCTTGTTTCAAAAGTAAAAGAACGACTCACAGGTACAAGTATTCTAAATTCTACGCTGCTGATAGAATAAACAAAAAAGAATTTTTTTTGTTTTAATTAACCAAATTATGGAAATAATCATTTTATAATTATCGTTTTATTCATCCTGAGGCTGTAAAATACAGAAACATTTTAATTCTAAGCATGGTTATAAGATATGTCGATTCTAAGCTTATTTATAAAAAAAAAATAAATTTTTAATCATATAAATTTTATCAAAATAAAAACATTACTTCGTATGAAAAACATATCAAGCACTAAACACATAGACAAAAGCAGGATACCGACCATTGTAGAAAAATAGAAGGTAGAACCGTTCTCTCTTTATTTTGTGACAATTAACATTTGTATACATTAATAATAGAAAAAAAAACAAGCAAAAATTACATTAAAAAAAATGAGATCAATCTATTTTACTCGTCAAACTCCTTCTGCACAATTCCTGCATACGCGTTCACTGCATCAAACATGTGTAGTCTTCCGCTTTAGTCTACTAGGGCAAATGTAACATAACTTCTTAGTAACTGTAGTCGGCTCTCCTGGAGAGGGATCTACGGAGTCTGGTCCTAAGATGCTAGTTATATTGTCTCGAAGTAACTTAGGCAGTAGTTGGTTATGCTGTCGCCTTTGAAAATGCGGCAAAACCAATTGCCGGCTTAGATTTTTCAAAAAGTCTGCCCTCGATTTATTATCAAACTCGTCACAAGATTGATATATAACATAAGCATTTGCAGCACTTATGTATATCCAATAATCTATAAAAAATTGCAAGTGGCCAGCGTCGTGTACGTCGACTAGATGAATATATGCTAAATTTTTCGTCAATTTCGTCAACTCCACTGCTTGCATCATCTTCTATCCTTATTTCATCATCCGCATCACTTTCTGGAATGCAAAAATCTGGGTCAGCATCACTAAAATCGTGATCGTCTTCCGGAAATTTTGCTATTGCCAAGTCATTAAGTTTGCTTGAATTCGACAAAGTCTATAAAAATAAATTGCCATACACTGTAGGAGTGGTCAAAATGATTCCACAAAAAACTAACGCTAAACCTAAGAAGTGGTAGTTTATTTTACATTAAATACTTACGCTGCGTCTGATGTGGGAGTAAAAAAATTTCCAATAAAAAAATACGTATGCCCGGACGAGTAGTAATTTTTGCACCAGCATGTCAATATGTCCGCTTATACATTACCCACAATAGTCAAAACACAACGGAATAATAATAATACGATTACGAGAAGATACCAAGAGAACAAAATTGATAGCGCTCAAATGAAGAGAGTAAATTAAAAAACAAAGTAAGAGAGGGTAAAATTTACCACCACCTCAGTAGTTAAAGGTTAATCTTAATCAAGCCAGATTACAATAACAACCATCAATCAACACAAAATTTTACCTATTCTGATGCCGTAAAAGGAACATCTAACTCAAGCAATGACAACTCAATTTTACTAAGCTTATTAACGAAACAGATGGAGCTGGCAAATTCCCTCCTTAATATGATGTCAGTTCTTTGTACCAAATTATGTCAATAAATCTTCGATTAGCAACATGGAACGCAAACGGTCTCTCCAATCATTTACGAGAGGTTGAAGTATTTTTGCAGACAAACAACATTGACATATTTTTAATATCAGAGACACACTTCACAAGTAAGTCACAAGAAAGTATACAAGCTTCTATTATAAAAATTAATTGTTATCTGTTTTCGGTTACTGTAAGCGCACTATATTTTCCACCTCGTCATAATATAAGTTGTGTAGATTTCAACAATTTCTTTCAAAAACTTGGTCCTCGTTTTATTGTTGGGGGAGATTTTAATGCAAAGGGGTTCACGTCTAATAAATCCAAAAGGGAGAGAACTTTATAAAAGTCTGACTTCTAAAAAAGTTCACGTCTAATAAATCCAAAAGGGAGAGAACTTTTTAAAAGTCTGACTTCTAAAAAATTGTCTGTAATTTCAACTGGCAAATCAACTTATTGGCCTACTGACCCTTATAAAATACCAGATCTACTAGATTTTTTCGTATATGCTGGAATACCTGCTAGTCAACTTCATATAACAGATAACTTTGACCGAAGCTCGGATCACTCGCCAGTTTCGTTAACGTATAATTCTTCTCTACAATTTATTCACAAAACTCAAAAAATAATTACCATCAAAACTGATTTAGATTCTTTTGCATATGGGGTTAATAGAAATTTAAACCTAAATTTACCTATGTATATCAAATAATTATGAGCTACACAATGCTGTTGAATATTTTACAAAAATAATCCACGAAGCTGCGTTTTTTGTCAAATCCAATAAAAACTTTATCCGCTGTTCAAAATGGTTTCCAAATCTCCTCACAAACTCATGAACTTATTCGAATAAAAATAAAAAACTTAGGAAATCGTGGCAGATTAGTAGAAACCCCTATGACAAGAGACGTTTAAATCAAGCAGCACAAAATCTCAACAACATTTATATAAATTAAAAAACGAAGCTATTGGAAAATTCTTTAATAACATTAATATTGGAAAAAATAACATATCTAGTTTATGGAAAGCAATGCAATACATAAAAAACTCGCAAAAAGAAATTCTCCATTCAAGGATAATGTTGGTACATGGTGTAGATCAGACGCATCAAAGCAATAGAAGCATTTGCTGAACACCTTTATAATACTTTTAAAAATCACCAAGTAGAAAACACTAGGGAGAACAAAGAAATAGCAAACTTTTTAAGTGACCCGTATCAATTGTGATTACCATTGACCAATATTTCTCGTTCTGAAGTTAAAACACAATAAAAAAACTTAAATCCCAAAAAGTCTCCAGGATATGATAATATTGATGCTACGGTTGTTAAAAGTCTTTCATTAAAAGGAATTTTGTTTTTGAAATTGATTTTTAATTCGATACTACGGTTGAGTCACTTTCCATCTCAGTGGAAATGTGCTGAAATTATAATGATTAAGAAGCCAAATAAATCAGAAAATGAAATAACATCCTATAGACCGATAAGCCTGTTAAGTATTTTTTCTAAAATGTTTGAAAGAATTTTTCTGAGACGTTTATCACATTTAATTGAGAATTTAAATATTATTCCAAACCACTAATTTGGGTTTAGACAATTTGGGTTTAGAGTGAAACATGGTACTCCTGAACAGTGTCATAGAGTAATTAATGTCATTCGTGTTTCTTGGACATTCAACAAGCGTTCGACAGAGTCTGGCATGTGGGTCTACTATTGAAATTAAAAATTCTAGCTACATTTTAATCCAATCTTAAATCTTTTACACAAAATAGATCATTTTAAGTTAAAATTGCAGATGAAAAATCAAATATTTTTAACATTAGAGCTGAAGTACCACAAGGCAGCGTTTTCGGTCCAGTATTATATACTATTTTTACAGCTGATATGCCAATATTAGAACATGTTAACGTTTCAACATATGCCGATGATACAGCAATTTTAGCTTCAAACAATTCCCCTTTAATTGCATCTGAAAATGTACAGAGTGAATTGAATTTAATAGAGTTATGGCTAAAAAAAAATGGAAAATAAAAGTAAACGCATATAAATCTGTGCAAGTTACATTCACACTTCGAAAGGGAGATTGTCCTAACGTAACTATAAATAACATTGAAATCCCTAGAAGCGATTGTGTGAAATATCTTTGATTGCACATAGATCGTCGGCTTACTTGGAAACAGCACACAAAACTGAGCGTAATCATCTCAATTTAACGATTAGAAAACATTACTGGTTAATTGGTCCAAAATCTCAACTAAATATTGAAAACAAGTTAAAACTTTATAAACCTATTTTAAAACCTGTGTGGACTTATGGTATTCAACTGTGGGAAACTGCAAGTCATTCAATATTGAGATAATTCAAAGATATCAATCCAAGACTCCCAGACTCATAGTACAATCACCATGGTATATAACTAACGAAGCAATTCACAATGACCTTAAAATTAAAACAGTGAAAGAAGAAATTAATCCCTACAGTCAACGATATTTAAATAGACTTAGTAATAATGCAAACTCCTTAGCTATTTCGTTATTGGACGACACTGATGTTTATTATTTTATGTATTTTTTTTTTTAATTTCATTACTTTTATTTCTATCAAAAGTCAACACTTAAATAACATTTTTGTTATTAATTATTTTTTTTAAATTGTTTCTTGTTCAACTAATATAAATTAAATATTTAATAAATTAATTATTTGGGCTTAAGTTCTTAATTATAAAGAGATAAAGAACTTAAGCCTAAATAATTAATTTATTAATTCAAAAATAGTTCAAATAAAAATTCATATAATAAATTAATTTATGATAACAAGAACATATTTGTTCTATTTCTGTAGTTGTACTTTTCTATGATCAACTTTAAATGTCAGTTTAATGTGTTATCAAAGATGCTTGTTATCTCATAAGTATGATATATTGCAATTTAAATAAATATAAAAACAAGTAAAAGTGCTATATTCGGCCGTGCCGAATCTTCTATACCCTTCACCACGGTGATTTTATTTATACAGACATGTACAGCATTATCCATATTGTTGACTCTTTACTTAAATAAAGTCGTATGAGTAAAAATCATTATTCATGAGTTAAATAAATAGAAGACAAATGAAAACAAATTCCGTTTGCTACAATTGTCGCCGTGTTGTCAGCTACTTAATGATATTGAAGCCGACAACTACATCGTAAACTCTGACATTGTTGTAGAAATACTTATTTTGGTTTTATAAAATTAAATAACTTTTTCAAAAACTTATAAATATTTCCTCCAAAACTTTTTGTTTGTATATGAATTTATAATTTACAATTTTGTGACATTTTCGTTTGTTGAATGAAATAGAAATTAGCCTAAGTTGACGACAGCCACAACGGTGGTCGTGTAGCCATGTAGCTTTGCTGGCTTCAAAAAAATCGTTTACCTATAAACGTGTGTATTTTATTTTTGACAGTTTGTAGTCGGTATCCTGATGATGTTTATGTGTTTAATGGACCTAGGTTTTAAAACAGAGATATCATCTATTTAATAATCAAACGCATTTAAAAAAATCAAACACACTTAAAAAAATATGTTACTCTATATACACACATACATACATATGTATATTCTTAATATTAATTATATGTTATGTTACAGTCATGATTTTCATTTTCAAAGAAATATTGAAATTTTTGTTTTATTTTTTCGAAAATTGTGTGTAAAAATTTTTTGTAAAAATAATTTTTTAACAATTTTTTGTAAAATTAACTCAGCAAAAAATCTTGGGATAATTTTTAACAATAACTTGACATGGTCTGATCACATAAATTCTTTAGTTGGTCAATCCTATGTAAAGCTAAGAGCTCTCTGGTCGAAACAGTATTTCACCCCATTGAGCATAAGGATCTTGCTTGCCAAGACATATCTGATTCCCTCCCTACTATATGGGTGTGAACTGTTTGGAAACTGTGACTCAATTAGCAAAAGAAAACTAAGTGTTTTATATAATAACATCATTAGATACGTGTACAAACTAAAAAGGTCTGACCACGTGTCCTCTGCTGCCAATAATCTTTATGGGGTATCATTCGAAAATTTGTTAAAAATACGTACTCTTATTTTTTTGCATAAAGTCATTAACACTCAAACTCCTAAATATATATTTGACAAAATACGTTTTTTCCAATCACTAAGAAACAGAAACATTGTAATACCGCGTCATCAATCTCTAGTGTCTGGATGGCATTTTCATGTATATGCCACTCGTCTTTGGAACAATCTTCCATTAAGTCAACAAATTAACAGCAATGCTAATAATTTCGAAAAATTTTTTACTGCTCATATTTATCAGTGGGTACCCTGTGGGTCCATTGGCTACCGCTATGCGTATTGCTTTCTATTAAGGACTCTAATACAAATCAAAGCAGAAAAACCCTACCAATCTAAAAACAAACAAAAATCGCCCCTCGCAGGGGGTTATTGATCCCCCGAGATCTGTATGCACTCCTAGCGATCTACCTGTCGCAGTCTAATATTTATTTAACAAAAAAAGGCAAAACAGAATCATTAAAGCCGAAAAAAAAATAAAAAAAAACGTAAAAAAATATAGGTGGGCGTGGTTTTTGGCCCGTAGGCTCCAAAGGAATGATCCGATGTTGCCGAATTGCAATACCAAAATTTTCGAAACTATGTCTGACAGATTGGTGTGCTTAAATTTTTTGTATCTATTCTGGTGCCTTGGCAAATGACATTACCACACTAACACGGACAGACGGACAGACGGACATCGCTTAATCAACTTCTCTATGTGTAAGGATCCAGAATATATATACTTTATGGGGTCGGAAATAAATATTGTAGAAATTACATACGGAATGACAAACTTATATATACCCTTTCCACCTGTGGTGAAGGGTATAAAAATATGTTACTCTATATACACACATACATACATATGTATATTCTTAACATTAATTATATGTTATGTTACAGTCAAGATTTTCATTTTCAAAGAAATATTGAAATTTTTGTTTTATTTTTTCGAAAATTGTGTGTAAAAATTTTTTGTAAAAATAATTTTTTAAAAATTTTTTGTAAAATTTTATTCGAAAATTTTTTTGGAAATTTAAAAAAAAAAATTTTTTTGCTTATTTTTCTGTAAAATATCTTTTTGAAAATGTTTTGTAATTTTTTTGGAATTTTTTTTTTTAATTTTTTTTTTAAAAAATTTTTTAAAAATTTTTTTTTTTTTAATTTTATTGAATTTTTTTTTGTTAAATTTAGGACCTTTATGCAATCTATATTGAGTAAGAATGGTCAGACTAAAGCAAAAAGAAATCCTTACAAAAAGGATATATGAAGGGTATAAAAAGATATAATCAAAAGGTTTTCAGCAAATATATTTATTTGTTTTTATATGATAAAAGTATTTTTTTTTTTTGCAAAGCAAAAATATGTATTTCTACAACATTTTCATAGTTCTGATGTATGTAGCTATCGTCTTCAATAGAAATCAGTAGATGATTACACGGCGATGATTGTAGCCAACGTCATTTGTAGTCGTGTAGCTGTGTAGCCGCTTTGTTCTATGTGTTTAATGCTTCAGTTTCGAATTTTGTAAAAAATAAACATTTTTCATTTTGTGATTTCAGTCGAACGTTAAATAAATAAAACTGGAGTGGCCTTCACTCAACTTTACCATACCAAATGGAAACGGATATTTTTATGGATATATGAGATAAAGAATAAAAGTTCAAAGTATATTCAAATCGAAAAAAAATTTTTTTTTGATTTGGGGTGTTAGGTAAACCACCCCTTGCCCCTTCCCGATTATGCCCAAAATTTACACAGCTCTTTATCTCCATAAACCAAAGGCACATACTGAATTTCATTTTGATATGTCATACGGTATGACCTGTAGAGCATTAACAAAATTTGGGCGTAAGGAAACTACCCCTAGCCCCTCCCGATTATGCCCAAAAACTATACAGCTCTCCAAAGGCACATACTAAATTTCATTTTGATATGTCAAACGGTATGACCTGTACAAACTCCACAAAAATAGTGGCATATACATCCACCCACCCACCTACAGACATCATCGCGAAAATAGTCAAAATGGATTGAGGAGACCTCTAATCGTATAAATCCGTCAAAATCCCGACCTCGATTTTTTTCATGATTACTATACTTTACCTTATACTACGTATGGTAAAGTAAAAATAATTGAAATAAGTGCATAATTGTTATAAGCATAACCCATAAAATGGGTCTTTTTTAAATGGCTACTGGTACTAGCGGCGTGTGGCTAGGCACAAAAAAATTGTGAAGACCTAACTGAAAGTACAATTGAATGGCAAATTGTTTCACATTTCAGAAAACTCCCACACTCGCCATTGTTATACGCAAATAAACGAAGACCAACCGCCTGTAGCAAAATTCCATCAACTTCCAATAGGTTTATCGAGCTTTCTAATGAAGATTCAGATAATGCCAACATTCTTATAACTATAGAAGCAAAACCAACTCCGTTGTATATCCCAAATGTGACACATATTAACAGGGCCGCCCCGAGGTTAGTAGGCGCCCGGGGCCAGATTGTGATCTATCCTATCATTTAATTGATCTAAATAAACTTATATTTCTCATATAATTTATTTTTTTTTATTTTATACTATTATTTACAAAAGGGTTACATATTATGTAGAAAAAATGAAAAAATATAAGAGATAGATTTTTGTTTTTAAAATTATAATTCGAATCAGGAAGTCAAGGGATGTAAATAAAAAAAGTTTCAATGAAATCTGGAATAGTAAACATTAAAGTTTTATTTTTCCCCCATTTTCTGGACAACGAAGCTGATGTTGATTACAAAAATATCTTTTTTGGCTAATTTTTGAGTAATAGTTATCAGCACGAGCACTTTAAAAATTAACTCATTCTTTTCGTTTTTATTTTTGAATTCTGGCGAAGAGGATGGATCCGAATTTATCAAGCCAACAGTTTTAGAGGAAGAAATTAATATCGTTTTGTCAGCTTCACTCTCATTAATATCTTCGTCATTAGAATCTGAATCTGGTATTACTAGTATTTCAACTTCATTAAGAGTACTCACGTTCACTGATAACAACCAAAGAACTAGAAGGAGCAAAATAGGAAGTGAGCTTTAGGACCTTCTTAAGAAGCACTTCAGTCGTTGCCTCCTCTTCTCTTACTAATTGAATCTTTGTGCTCCAGACAGTTGATGATGATGGTAAAAACTTATTCAGTTCTTAATAATCCTACTGAATGTTTATGGTATGGTAATTGGTAAATTCATATATAACATTATTGTTTTCGTATTTTTTCTTTATTACTTTTTTCTGGGCAATGAAAGAACCAATATTAACTTTTCAATAGCTAGACGTTTTTAATTCGCACACTCGCCGGCGTCATTGGACGGTTCATCGTACTTTTGAAATACGGTCTTTACACCTGGCAACCAGTGAGCCACGAGTGGAGCATACATAGTTGTTCTTCTACAACTTATTGTTGTTTGTTTTAATAGTCATAGATTACATTCGAATTCTTCATCAAATATTCAATATTCGTGCTCCTATCAAAAAGGCTGACGGCGATATTTCTTTCGCCCTTGGACAAGTTTGCGCCCCCTTCACCGTTGCGCCCGGGGCCATCGCCCCGGTCGCCCTGCTCTTGGAGCGGCTCTGCATGTTAAGGATATGACGAAATACACCCAATTCTGTTTTTACACGGGTTTGATTTAACACGGTTTTAAAATAAAAAAAATAATTTTTTTACCCGATTTTATTCCATTTAGCAGGATTCAAAATCATTTGAGCTTAGATTTTATTTGTAAAATTTAAGTTTTGCGAAATATTTTCATATCAAAAATTTAGCGAATTCCTCTTTTTGTGCATACAAGCATTTTTACTTGTTAGAGCAATTAAAATGTGTTAATATTTTGTGGACTATCAATACATCTCTAAAAGAAGACGTCAAAAATTACAAATAAAAAACTACAACGTAAAGCCATTTCTTTAGAAAACAAAATTGAAATTTTAGATCGCCTTCGAAATGGAGAAGGCTCAACATTTCCTGGGAAAATCTTCGGTTTAAATGAAGTCACAGTAAGAACTATAAAAAAATTAAAATTCAATTAGACAATCGTTGATTTCTGGAACGAAGCTATCTGTTAAGTCTTCATTAGACACTAAATGGGCAAATAAACGGTGCAAATACACATTATATGTACATGCATTTACATATGTATGTGTAAAAATAAAAATGATTTCTTGTTCTTCAAAAGTATATTCTAAAACAATTTTGCGCGAAAAATGCGGATTTTGCGATTGGTTAAGATTTTGTAATTTTTTTTTTTAATTTTTCTGTCTTGTAGGCAATTTCTTTTATTAAACATATTTGGCTGGACCGATCTGTAGAAAAAACCTATAAAATTTACTGAAGATTCCTGCAAATTTGATTTTTTCTATAATTTTAGTAATTCGCAACGAAAATGTTATTTAATCTACATACATACATCGAAATATCCGCAAAAAGTTGCATCTTTTTGCTGAAGTTGCATCTTTATGCTGAACAATAAATATGACATATGTACATATTTACGCTGCAAGCAACTCATGGTCTATATGAGTTATTAGCAAGGTGAAGTTCTCATTTAAAGAAGTCGAAATTTATAATAGAAAAAGATTTAAAATAGAAGAAGAAATGTTCAAATGTGTAAAATTAAGATAAGAAAAATTGAGAATTTTTTTATATCAGTTAAGAAAATAGGAAATTGAAGAATAATCTTGAATTTAAAAAAAATAAAATATAAAAATATTTATTAAATTTGAATTTGTTCTATTACAAAAAATTTCTTAGGCGTTTTTTTACACGGTAAGGAAAAAATTAAAACAACGCCACGACTATGCTAGCTGAAGTAAAACGACAACGCCTTACAAAAAGCATCAATAAAATAATTCTTGCAAAAAAAAACCGACTTCAAAACAGACAAACTTAAAATCATGTTTCTTTAAGACGGTAACTAATGCTGCAAACTGTAATTTCCGAATTCTAATTTCATACTAGTTATATGCATCAAATTACATAAACTATTGCGACACCCTGTAATTTATAATTTTAACTATTTATACTTATTATAACAGATATAGTAATAGACATTCTGTCTAATTATTATGTGTTTATCAATAACTGTTTAAAAGATAGGGTCGTATCTATCAAATGACGTCACCTATTGGGACACCCTTTAAATTCAAATTTTAATATAAATACTTTTTAAAGAGGACTTTGTCATACAGATTCTTTTTACATACATCCACTATTGGGACACCCTTTAATTTCCAATTTTAAATATTTATACTTGTTGTTATACCAGACATAGTAGTAAGAATTCTGTCTATTTTTCAAGTGTTTGTCTATAACGGTTCCAAAGATGAGGACATAATGGTCAAATTACATCAATAATGGGGACACCCTTAAATTTATAGATAAATTTTATACTTGTTGTAATAACGGACTAAGCAATATAGGTTCTTTGTAAATTTCAACTGTCTATCTGTTATGCAGTTGAAAAGTGTGGCCATATATATTACTTTTACATTAACTATTGGGACACCCTTTAATTTCCAATTCACATTTTACAGTTGTTATTTTAGCGGACTTAGCAATACAAGTTCTTTTTAAATTTCAACTGTCTGTCTATAACGGTTCAAAGGTTTGGCCATATATATATCACAATAAACCAACTAATGGGACACCCTTTAATTTCTAATTTTAAATATTTATACTTATTATAACAGACTTAGTAACGAACCTTCTGTGCAACTTTCAAGTGTTTGCCTATAACGGTTCAAAAGATAGGAGAATAAAGGTGAAATTAAGTCACCTATGGGGTCACTCTTTAACTTTTAATTTTATTTTTTAATTACTTTTTGTTATTGGGAGCTACAGTGATACGCACATTTTTTTAATTTTAAATTGGTGACCTATAAATTTCATAATACACGTAAATAACATGTATGTTGTATGGGGACACCCTTTAATTTTTAATATTTTGAACTTCTTTTAAAATGGGACCAATCTGTAGCCATAACCTTTCTAATAGTGCAAAAATTTTGAAAATCGGTTCAGAAATGAGAGAGTTCTGAAGGCACAAACATACAAAAAAAAAGCAACACACAGACGAATTGATAACCTCCTTCTTTTTTTGAAGTCGGTTAATAAATGATGCTCAATTTGCCTTTTGTATACGCATCGATAACTTAAAAAAAAGATTTTGGAATGTATGACATTGTAAACGTTTAAACGGTTGCGTTTAGTAATGCATGACTTTGTTCAGTTGCAGAAGGTTATATTGCCTTAGTGTGTACCTTTATCAGCATATACGATATAAAGTCTTCCACGCATTGATGATGTCTCACATATTCTACTGTATGGAAATATATCTTTGTTCGATGGCTATTAATAGAATAAAACTTCTGGTTAATAAAGTTGTTAGTCATAAATCATCATAATGACCAATATGAAAATGGGTTTTATAACCACATGTCGCTGTAACAATTTTTTAAGTATAATATATCTTTTGAATATCTATAATATTATTAGGAAGAGTGCACCACAGTTTCTAGCACAAAAGTTGAATTCTTTGTACTCTAAAAAATATTTAAAACTAGCTGTGCCCACCACGTCGTGGGCGTCCTGACAAAATTTTTTTCGATTTTTTTTTTAAGTAATCTACACCAAATTTTAAGACTTACTTTTATATTGCTTGAGTTATGGTTTATATATTAACTTTATCTCGAGCTACAAATCCCTGGATATAATTCTGAAATGCATATAAGGTTCTAGTAGTATTGTAGAGTGTTCTGTTGAGTGTTTAAATAATCCCGCTTTACGGTGCAAAAATACAAATAAAAAACTAAATACTGCGCCATCTGTCGGACGAACTTCAAACTACACAGAAACACTCCTCACGCTCCATATAGCATGTATATAAAGTACGGTCAAAATCGGTGCAGTAGTTCTTGAGTTACGGTGCAAAAACATAAAAAACCTAAATATTGCGCCATCTGTCGGAAAACCTTCAAACTACACAGAAACACTCCTCACGCCCCATGAAACATGTATGTTAAGTTTAGTCAAAATAGGTCCAGTAGGTTTTGATAATTTTTATATATGCATATAGAGAAGAGATTGTATTCCCTAAAGTAATATTTTGGTTCTTCAAAAGTCATTTCTGATTACAGTTGCTCATTTATGGAACGGTTTGCCGGACATTTTCCTGCTCTTTGTTTTCATATGACAAAAAAATCATCAATGATTATAATAGTAATTTGCTTTCTATCTAACAAAGCATTTAATGTTATAGATTGAAGCTGTTAACAAAACGTTATTAATTAAGCGTTTTTAGGATTCCGTACCCAAAGGGTAAGAACTTAACCCTATTGTTTACGCTACAATGTCTGTCCGTCCATCGTTTAGCGCCTTTTATCTCGTAATATTTAAACTCTTGAAATTTTAACAGAAGATGTATAGCTGTTGCCGCTATAGCATAAAATACTAAAACTTATAGGGTGTTCCGATAGACACGAGTAATTCACGTATATGTGTTTATTTATTGAACTGTAGGAGTAACCACTTAAAACTTGCAGACAGTAATTACAACTATGCTCCTTTTATAAACAAGTATAAATTAAAAGGGTGTTCCGATTGTGACATGATTTGTATGTGTATGGCTAAAGTTTTAACTGATAATAGGTGGACTCTTGAAATTTTTATAGGAGGGGTATTACTAGGGCCATGAATAGCATAAATATGACCTAATATTTAAACCATAATAATAGAATCTTAAAATTTTCACAAATAGTAAAGGGTATGCCGACAGTGTCGTGATTTGACCATGTATGGCCTTATTTTTTGAACCGCCATAGGTAGGCTCCTGATATTTTCATAGAAAGTCCTTAGATTTGAACAATATTTTCTGTAACAATAAGTAACGAAAAAAATTTAATAAAAAAAAAGGGTGTTCCCTAGATGTCGCGAATTTCTAAATGGTATAGACAGACACTTGATATTTAAACAGGGCATTTAGTACTCTAAGTAGTATAGTATAAAAATGATTTATAAATTACAGGGTACCCCATAAGACGTGAAAAAATTAACAACTTTTATTTTTATAGTTGTACTGAACATGGTACGGAACCCTACGTGAATCTGACTTGCACTTGACTGATCTATTTTATTTTAACTTTAGTTTAGGGTTGTCTACAGACTAGATGACACTACGTAATATAATAACATGTATTTTGAACACAAAGGGCTTCTTATATTTCACAAGGATAATAAATAAATAATTTAATAATATTTTTGCAATAAAATTAGTCATAAAAAACATAAAAATATAAAAATAAGGAAAATGTTGCAAATGTTTGCGTAATTAAATTTCAATTATAGTTAGGAAAATCGTAAAGCACGAAATACATATCTTATTTATTGTTTGTAACAATGTGTTTAAATTTTATTATACATTTATTATGATTAAATATCAATATTTTAAGCAATTTTCAAATTTTCAAAATTATATGAGTGATATTAATATAAACTTTTTCAACATAGTGAGTATAAATATAAGAAGCGTTTCTTCTTTAGATAAATTCAGCCAGTTTAAATCATTAATAGCTGGTTTTCCAAAATTACCTGATGTAATTGCTGTACAAGAAACATGGTTTGAAAGCAACTTGACTCAGTTATATTCAATTCCTGGTTTTTCCGTAGTTCATTGCTGTAGAGGTGATGGTTATGGAGGTACATCATTATATATTAACAAAAACTTGTGTTTCTCAGTGGAAATGTGTAAAAGTGATAATTTTGTTGAGATCATAATTATAACTTTTAAAAATTTAAAAATTTTTAATAAACCAATGAAATTCATTTCATTTTATAGGTCACAAAAATGTGGAGTAAGTAGAGGGACTTTTTAAATACACTTGATGTAGTTTTAAATGATTATGCACAAAATCCAATTATAATAGTTGGTGATTCGAACATTGACTTGTTCCATAATCAGAATTATATTGATTTAACTACAATATTTCAAAACTTTGATTGTTGTAGTGCACACAATATGGTAACAAGGCCAGTTAGCAATACATGTATTGATCAGGTTTTTAGTAACTTTGCAGAAAGAATTTTTGTTGAAGATATTGAATGTAACATATCAGATCACAACATATTTTGTTGTAAAATTAAAAGTAAATTGCCTACCAAGGAATTCTTTGAAGTATCAAAAACCCATTGTAACTACTCGAAAGCCAAAGAATATTTACAAAATAATTTGCCAGATAATTTTGCAATGTTGAATATCTCTGACTTAACAGATAGGTTGGTTTCTTGTATGAAGGTTGCAATAAATAATTCAACTGTAATTCATAAATATAAAAAACAACAACATTTCGAGTTAACGCCTTGGATAAATGAAAATCTACAAAAAATTATATTACTAAAACAAAAAAAGTTAAAAAAGAGACGTAAAAACAAAAGGGACCAGGTACTTGAGGATATTTTAAGAAGGTTAAGTAGAGTTATTAAAGTAGCATGCAGAGTATGTAGGAATAAATACTATGTTCAAAGTTTAAGTAAGGCTGGTAATGATCCGAAAAAATGTTGGAGATTCATTAACACTACGCTTGGTCGTTTAAAAAGTAATGATATAAATTTGATTGATCACCAAGGGCTAAGAATAGATTCAGATCAAGCTAAAGCTAATTATTTCAATAATTATTTTATAAAATCTGTAGATAACCTTAAGAAACGAATTGAAGTTAACCAAGATGAAACATTTAATTCAATAGAAACTATGACTAGTATGTCTTGCCGTTTTAAACTAGACGAATTGAGTATAAATGATATAATAATCGTCATTGCCAGTCTAAAAGAAAACAAAAGTCCTGGATGTGATAATATATCACCTAAGTTTATTAAGAAATGTGCCTATGAAATTGCACCAATACTAGCTGAAATTTTTAATAAGATGCTAGAAACTTCTGTTTATCCTGACATCCTTAAAATTCAGAAAACAATTCCGATACTTAAAGAAGTTAATACTTTCTCAGTTGAGAAATATCGTCCAATTGCTATACTTTCTGTAATCGATAAAATTTTTGAAAAGATTATATATGATAAGCTTTTATCTTATGTGGAAGAATTTAACTTACTATATGAATTCCAGTTTGGTTTTAGGAAAGGATGTGGTTCTGAAGATGCAGAACCACATTTGTAATGGCTTAGATGTAGGGTTCAGTGGAGTAGCTGGAATCTTTTTGGATTTTTCAAAAGCATTCGATCTTGTAGATCATTTAATTTTGTTAGAAAAATTGTCATTGTATGGTATTAAGGATAAGGAATTGATGCTATTCAAAAGTTATTTCTCGAATAGGAAACAATACGTTAAAATTAATGAAAACAGTAGTTTTTAGGCCCCGTAAACTATGGAGTACCTCAGGGTAGTGGATTAGGTCCACTATTTTTTTCTTTATATTTAAATGATATAAAAAATCTTAATTTAACTGGAAAAATTTTTATGTTTGCAGATGATGTGTGCTTATTTTATCCCTATAAGGATGATTTAGTATTGCAATCACATATTGAAAGAGATATTGCTTTGGTTTCTGAGTTTGCTCGTTTGAATCGGCTTGTGCTCAATCCTGACAAGGCAAAACTGATTCGTTTTAGGCCTAACCCTTCTCGTTTTAATAACTTTGTTGTTCAAATTGATGGGAAGTCTTTAAAGGAAACAAGTTCAATTACATATCTTGGAGTCATAATGCAAAGCAATCTTGCATGGGACTTACACATAACTGAACTTAAAAAGAAAGTTTCTCTAGGAATTGGAATCTTATATAAGCTTAAAAACAAAGTTAATGTACGTATTAAACTAATGATATATCAAGCTCTGATTCAATCACATTTAAGTTATATGGGTGTTGTGTATGCGTACAATAAAAACAGCAGTGTTTTAAAATCTCTTCAATGCATGTAGAATAAAGCATTAAAAATAATTTATAAATTACCAATTTTTTACCCAACAATATCTTTGTATAGAGATATTTGTAAAACAATTTTACCAATTTATGGGCTGCATGAATATCAAGTTTTGTATATATATTAGTATGTATTTAAATCCATACACAATGTTGGTCATCGAACTGTATCTTTTGTTCAAAATCAATCACATTTCAATTTGAGAAATGCAAATAAATTAACTATTCCTAGATGTAGACTTGAAAAAACTCGACAACGTATAGACTACATTGGTAGTATGAATTATAATAATTTACCTTTGATATAAAAATGATTAATAGAATATCAATATTTAAGACTAAATGCAAGGACCATTTGTACAAGAAATTTGAAACGCTTTTATAATTTTTAATTACTTAATTTTTTAATTACTTGATTTTTTAATTTAATCTCACTCATGCAATTTATACATAAGATGTATTAAATTTATGTAAATATTTTATTATTTTACTTAATATATTACATTTATAATTTATTATATTTATTAATTTATTTATTACATTTATAACTAAATGTTGTACATTTATGAATTATAATACTGCCAACTTGCCTCAATAATACCTTTAAGGTGCTGAGGCCGCTACAGAAATGAATTTTATATAAACATGTACAATATTAATTTTATTAATAAAAAAAAAAAAAAAAAATTATCAAGAAGACTAGGACATCTGACAGAAAATTAATGTACATTAAAGTCGAATATCTCAACTCGTTTTCGATTTCGAATATCATAAACTTGCAATAAATATAGAAAATAAAGTAATTTTTTATACGCCGCTAAGTATGTTAGTCAGAGTTTAGGCACGGAAAAATTTAGAAGGATATTAGTTTGGCAGCATTATACGGGTGGGAAAGAGAGTATCGTTTTTGTGTTCGGTACTCAGCGACACGCTTTGTTGACACTTGCTTTGTGACAATTTGCTTTGTGACAATTTTAACGAATTTGGTACAATCGACACATCAGTGGTACACTTCATACTTTTTTCGTACAATTTCATATAAAATTTATTCAATAAATTTTTTATTTAATCAATATTTTTTTCCTACAATAACAAACATTTTCAATTTCAAAGTTCTTCAACCCTCTCTAGAACTAACTAAATTGCTACATTCTTGATTTACGTTCATGGTTTTAATTGTTTAGTTTGACAACGCTTTCATGTATAAGTAATAGGTAATTTAGTAACAAGGCCTTTTTGTTGAACTACAGCGTTTGAACTTACCTGAATTGCCTCAATCCGTTTCAGGCAGTATTTGGCTGATATCTTTTTATATTCTTTCTAGAGAGAAATCGTAAGGACTTTCTTCGTTATGAGGTGACTCGTTAATTATTATTCTAAATAACTCCAACATACTCTGTCGTATTAAGATCCGGTTACCTTGGCTTATAAAACAGGTATTTTGGCAAAATAATTGTGGGTGCATAAATTAGCAACACAAAAACAGTAATTCAAGGAATCAATACCTTAATACATTTTAATGTCGATACAAATTTAAGTACAATTTCATCACTGGAACGGTCAGATTCCAACATTGCACAGTGGGGTAGAAACAAAATATATTGGAAATAACCTATTTTGGGGCATCTTTTATTTGGTTTTAATCTAATTCTTACATTTTTAGTTTAGAATTGAGCCCATCTATCTGTTTTGAAGTCGGTTTTTTTGCAAGAATTATTATCTTAGTAAAGATACAATCTTCCAATTTATCAAAAATATTTAGAATTTAGCTCGCTAACTACGATAAAATTAAAAAAAAAAATTGGTAAAAATTGTACCCAATACTTTGAAAAAACTGGACCAGGGTAGCGAAAAATTAAACATTTTATTTCTTAAAATGCGTATAACTCAACCATTTTAAATTGTTATTTGCAAATTTAGATACCATTTTTTAGGTATTGGGAAGACCTTTTATTATTTTAAAAAATCAGAATAATACTAAAGAAATAGCAAGCAGTAAAAAATTTTCAAGCGCGAGGTTCCCAACTTTGAGACCACATAGCGCCACCCCTGAGGGGTGTATGGCACCCATCCTTAAAACTTAAGTTCGGATACTCCTCTGTTATGCTCATGTCAAATTTTGTATCAAGCGGCCTAGCCGTTTATAAATAACTAGGTTGTTTCCAAAATATTTTGATTCTGCCCCACTGTGCACTGTTCAATAATAATAATAATAAAATGTTTCTGACAAAATGTTCATTCGCTTGAACGCAAATGACAAAATAAAAGAGAATTCAAAATATATCTCAATGCCCAAATTCAAAAAATATAAACTTACTTGAAGTATTCTTTATTACATATTTTGTATGAAAATTTGTCATAAAGTATGCTTAAAGTAAACTTTATTTTTTTGTGAATAAGGTCATAAATGTTAAAGGTATATAGATTGGCCAAAGGAAAATTGTAAATATTTGTAATACTGCTAATGAGTGAACATTTTCAAATTTATTTACACGAATTTGTCTTAAAAACCCAACCTAAATGTATTAAGTCGACTTAACAGTGTTAACGCAATCAGAAATGTACTGTGAATGTATTTTAAATACAACCACAGAGCCGTGGACAAAAAAATACAAAATATTTACAGCAATGTGCTGAAAAATAACGGCAAATGACCAATTAAAAATTTGTGATGTGAGTGTGGTGGTTTTTGTTCAAGTGGCATTTTTAATGAAAAAGTAAACTTTTACACCAACTGTTAAGTATGATGCTGAAAACGTGATTGTGGGTTATTTCGCAACTTAATACACATCATTGGTTGAAATTTAAATCTCAAATGCAATCCAAATGATCTTGACATTTCACATTTGGCAAAAGGAGTAAAATTCCATCCACTACAATAAAACAAGCTGCAATATGTTATCTTACACTTGATTTCGTTTATAGGTTATCAGGTATATTCAAAAGAGTTAAGTTACAATTTGATTTATGACTCAGAATGGAGCTAACAAAAAATTAGTATATTTTGTTTTTTAAATTTTACCAAAATATTTTTTTTTGCTGCTCGATTATTGTTATGTTAGTTCAAATAATAGTTCAAGCTCTTTTTGGAGGTTTTTTGTTTGTGACAGCTTGTAGTAAAACTACAATAAATCTAAAACCAAAAAATCGATATCAAATGAAAGAGACATATTGATAGTCATTCTGCATAGTAGTATGTAGTTGAAATGGAAATGTGTTACAGATAATACGAGCACTTGTTTATCAGATGACCCATATTCAATGTCATTTAAAAAAGCAATTTTCAAAACCAAATACTAAGTGTTGTGGAAAGTTTAGTTTTTGTAATAATCGTAGATTAATTTTTTTTTTCTTCCATAAAAGTAATATAAAATATTTTAATATCAAGAATTTAAATAAATATATAATTATTAATTATGTTTAAATATTGTCTAGTGTAAACATACATATGTACATACTGAATGACACCCAAAATAATAGAAATCTATTCAATGTACACCCATATATTTATTTATTAATTTAGTTTGGGTTGATTTAAATAAGGTTTGATATAATTTATGAATATTAAAATTATTCTATTTAAATTTTTAATTTCTCTAAAAATAGTTTATTATTGTCAATAAAAATAATTCAATTTCTTGTCTAACAATGACCTATCACAAATAATTGTTGGAACCATTTAAATAAAATTAGATTAAAAAGGTATTTTGTAAATTTTTAAATATGTTTTTGTTAAATAATAATTAACGCAAATATTATCTCACTCATTTAAATAATAAATAAATTGTAGATATAATTAAACTCTAAATAAATTAACAACAGACACAAAATTAAATAAATCAGTCAAGAGAGAGTAAGACAACTTTTACACCTTGCAATAAACGCAGCAACTTTTTCATGCAACTTTGTTCTTGTTAGTAAGAGGGGCTGGGAGGCAAGCGGGGTTGAAAAAGTTGCGCGACAAAGCCTAACGAGGCATTTTTTGTTTTTGTTTTTGATTATTTTCAATTTATTTTTTTAAAGTGTTGTCTACTTTTGACTACAGAAAAAAACGACAAGTTGTATTTATGTACAAATGTATTATTGTACAAATTATCCAAATTATAATTTAAGATATATATATATATATATATATATATATATATATATATATATATATATATATATATATATATATATATATATATATATGTATATATAAAAATTTAATTTTAAACAAAAATTGGGCGATACTCTTAGTTTCGCAGTTACGGACCCCATTAAATTTGTATGTAAAGTATGGTAAATCTCGATTATTTTAGGGTAGAATGAGGTAATATGCGTGCGATTGGAAAGGTAATTAAAAGTATTATCCAAATAAAATGAAATTAATAAAAATAAATCAGCCAAATGCGAGTCAGAATCACACAAGTATGGTCTTGAACTATGTTCAGTTCAACTTTAAAATTCAAGTCTATAATTTTTTTAAGTCTTATGAGGCATGCTTTAATTTTAAATTATTTTTTTCTACTAGAGGATTGTAGTAAATATCCTGTGTAAATATCAAGTGTTTGCCAACAAGGTTAAGAAGAGAAAGGCAAATTCCGCAACTTTGAGACATTAAGGGACCACCCCATTATTATTAAATTTATTTTCGTTTCTTGTTGTTACTGTAGATATTGTTAAATATAATATGTGTAAATTTTAAGTGTCAATATAAGGTTATTTATATATGTAAAATCGAGTCATTATCGAAACACCCTTTAATTTTTGGTTTTGTTATTTATTCTAGGGGACAAATTTGTACATAGTTTGCGTAGGTGTAAAGTGTCTACCCGTTCAGGTTCAAAAATTAGGCTACAACTATTCGAAAATATTTGCCACTCTCGCAAAACCCTTTATTTTTATTTTTTATATTTTTCCATAAATTCACACACTCTGTATATACTCGCGTTTAAAAAAAACAATCATATTCGCGAAAACTGCATCACTATCGAAATACTCATTATATTTTAGTAATTATTGTTATAGCTTTATATGAAAATAATAGGAGCCTACCTATTGCGGTAAAAAAGGCAATATAAGTGAAAAATATGTCCCTGTCCTAACACAGTAATTTACCTCCTGTAAAAATTTAAAGACCTATTATGGTTCAAAATTTAGACCGTATACATGCAAATCTCCTCACTGTTTATTTATATAAATTTTAACTTTATTCCTCTTACTGATTAAGAAATCAACACATATACGTGAAAAACGAGTCTCTCTCGGAACACCCTAAAAGTTTTAGTAGTTGTTATTATAGCGGCCACAGATATACACCTTCTGTGAAAATTTCAAGAGTCTACCTATAACGATTCCAGAGATAGAAGGAGCTGACAGACATTGTAGCGAAAACAATTGGGTTACTTTTTACCTTTGGGAAACATTTTAGATGAACAAAAAAATATTTTTTTTTTAATTTTCATTCTTTTTGTCAGAACATAGACAAGAAAACCCTTTAAAAAAAACTTTTTTTGTGCTTGCTTGATATTTTATAATATTTTTCATTAATTTCAATTTAGTTAGATAGTACTTTTAATTACCATTACAGTGATACTCATATTATCTCATTCCATTAAATAGTTGAGATATACAAAACTTTACATAGAAACTTTAGGCGTCCGTAACTCCAAAACAAAAAAAATTTAATTTTACAATAATATAATACTTATTTTTAAATATTTATAATGTGTATGTGTTAATATTATATTAAGAATGTTTAATCGCTTAATCATAATAAAATACGTTGACAATACAGTTCTTTGTTTATTTATCAATAACACAGAAAAGCATAAAAAACAAAACTTTCAAAAATAAACATTTTGAAAAAATTCAAATGTAAAAGAATACAGGGTTTCAAAGAAACTTTTAAAAAGAATAGGAAAAGAACTCGGCGTTTGTTGCAGGGTGTCAAAACGGTCTTAGTCTCACACACGTATAGTTCCATACTATGTTTAGTTCGACTTTAAAAATTCAAGTTGTTAATTGTTGTATGTCTTATGGGGCACCCTCTAATTTTAAAATTAAAGTCATATACGTGAAAATAGCATCATTATTGTAACACATATAAAATTTTTGTAATTGTTGTTTTAGCGGCCATGGTAATAGACTTTCTATAAAAAGGTAGTAGGTAGGTTACCTACTGCGGTTCAAAAAATAATGAAAATAATGTCACTAATAGAGACCCTTAAATGTTTAGTAATGGTTATAGCGGCTGAAGTAACACATCTACTGTAAACATTTTAAGAGTCTAGCTATTACGGTTTTAAGGTCATTTTATATAGCAAATTAATTTTTAATTACTGTTTGAAAATTTTAGGTGTATACCTCCAACAGTTCAAGAAATAAACACGTAAACGCAAATAACAGGTGACTTTCTGAACACCCTATAAGGTTTAGTATTCGCTGCTATAGCAGCCATAGTTATACACCTCCTGTGAAAGTTTCAAGACTATACCTATACCTGGTTCAAAACTTAGGCCTTATACATGCAACGGCCTTTTACACCACGCCACTATCGCAACACCCTTTAATTTTTAGGCTTATTTTTTAGACTTGTTTATATAGCGAACTTAGTTTTAAGTACTGTTTGTAAATCTTTAGTCTATGGCTCCTAGAGTTCAAGAAATAAACACATTCGTGAATAACACCTCTCTTTCGGAACACCGTATAAGTTTAGGTATTTGTTGCTACAGAGGCAACAGCTATACATAATCTGTGAAAATTTCAAGAATCCACCTATTACGGTTCCAGAGATAAAAAGTGCTGACAGACAGACAGACAGGCGGACAGACATTGTAGCGAAAACAATAGGGTTACGTTTTTACCCTTTGAGTACGGAACCCTAAAAAATGAGGTTGAGATCTTATTTTATATATATTACAGCTAATTCTCTTTTTACACGGTATATTGGTTCCAGAAAAATCCGTGTAAAAAACACCATGTAAAAAAAAAGACATTGTTCATATACAAAAATAGATGATTGGTTCCTTATCTCTAAAACCTGTTAAAATTAGTGAAAAACGAGAATCTTTTTAAGATCAAGAAATCATGTTTATTTTACTAAATCATATAGGTAATGTGTAGTTGCACCGTTTATTTGCATCTTTGGTGTATGATAAAGACTTAACATATCGTTTCGTTCCAGAAATCAACGATTGCCTAACTGAATTTAAATTTTTTTTAAAGTTCTTACTGTGACTTCGTTTAAACCGAACATTTTTCCAAGAAATGTTGAGTGTTCTCCATTTCGAAGGCGATCTAAAATTTCAATTTTGTTTTTTAAACAAATGGCTTTACGTTGTAGTTTTTTATTTGTAGTTTTCGACGTCTTCTTTTAGAGAAGACAAAATATTAACACATTTCAATTGCTCTAACAAGTAGAAATGCTTGTATGCACAAAAAGGGAATTCCTCAAAATTTTTGATATAAAAATATTTCGCAAAACTTAAATTTTACAAATAAAATCTAAGCCCAAATAATTTCGAATCGTGCTAAATGGAATAAAATCGTGAAAAAAATAATTTTTTTTATTTTCAAACCGTGTTAAATCAAAACAGTTTAAAAATAGACCGTGTAAAAACAGAATTGGGTGTATTATTTTTAACAACAAGGACATGTTAGTATTTTATTTATTTAAATTTCTCTACTTATTTCGCTTTGAAGATATTTTCTACTAATGTTACACCATTCGGGATTGTCTGTATTGCAGTTTATTTTACTTAAACAACGCTGTGTGAATTTTAATTTAATTACACATTTATTTCAAGTAGTAATAATAATATAAAAAAAGTTTAATAGTTCACAGTATGTCGGCAAAGTAAATTACACTGGTCAACAAAAAAAAAAAAAAAAAAGAAAAAAAAACATTTGTTTCCTATGTTGTTTTATTCTCAAATTAACGCGTATTTTTACAACATTTTTTCTCTAAGAGCTACTATTTTTGGGTTATAAGTAACTACCCTACAAGAAATGGATCATTGAAACCAACACATGAACAATAAAAACTAATACACAAACGAAAATAAAAAATTTTATAATTAAGTTTTTAAGTTCTAGTTCTTCTTTTATAAAAATTTTTCAATTTATTTTTATATTCGATATTTCGCCACACCATTGGGTAGCATAGTCAGGAAATAAAAATTGTTTTATAATATTTAATTGAATGAAAATGTTAGAAATGTTTGAAACAATTTTTTGTCAATCAACTTTAAAAACTTTATTGCTAAGAAATAAAAAAATTAATGTGAGTGGCAGAGTTGAATTTTTTGTAAGGTTCAACTCTGCCACTGTAATTTGAGTCGTAAATTGTAAAATACATATATCCGAGTGTTTTTAAAATATTAAAATAAATGTGGAATCTGAAAAAAAAAAATAAATGTAAAAAGTTTTTTGGTTCATAAAAAGGTTATTAAAAATATATAATATGTGAACATGGGGTCGTCAGCAATCTTTCTTTGAAGACCTTTGGGGCAGTGGAAGAGGTAGAGATAACAAGTTTCACTCAACAATAGTAACTAACTCAAATTTTTACTTTATTATTTTATTCTTACAGACTACATATTTGCATAAGCTGAAATGAATATCAAGGCATACCGCTGACATCGGCGCAATCTCTTCAAAAGACCTACTGGAGTGGTACAATGAGAAGGGTAGATGGGAAAAATATGCTTCTGGTAGCTAATGTGAGCACATACATACATACATACTTTGATCTATCTTAAAATATTTTATAATTTATATATTTCACTATATTTCAGATGTTTGAGAGCAGCAGGGAGCGATTGAATTTCAAAAAAGCGTTCGAAAGGCAGTAGAACGCAGTCCTCGTTGAGCAAGTGAAAATACTTAATTATGTAAAAATAATTTTTTAACTAAATATGTAAAAACTAATTTAATAAATATTAAAATATAAACATATTGAATCTATTTCTGCATTAATTTTGTTTACTCAGCTGTGAGGGATTTCTTTATTCATCCAGTTTGAGTAGTCATCGTTGACTAATTTTTAGATCAAAGTTGACCACACGTACACAAATTTTTCCCCTAATTTGTATCATATGCCCTTAATAAAATGAAAGAAACTTTGTTTTACGCAGTGAGAAAAGATCTCTCATCAGTGACACTCAAATGATTGCTCAATTGACCGTCATTGTTCTTGCAGGGTACCTACATATACTAGATCTACTTAGATCTTCGTTTTTTATTACACATTAAAATATATTATGTCCTTGTTCTAGATATGACTTCTTCAAGAAGGTGTTGCGCGCTTAGTCCAGATTATTTTTGTTATTCTTGTGGTGAATATAGGAAAAGAGATGCAGTAATGTTTGTAACATCTATAATTTGTCGAGAACCTCGAAACCATCATGGCGAATGTCTTGTGAAAATAAACGGAATTAACCCTCGATATCGAAGCAAAGCGCTGAAAGTTGACATACAAATGTTATAAACGTTTCTTTAGTTAGTCGATACCACATCATACTTCCACCACTTCATATTAAACTCATCACAATCAAACAGTTTGTGAGACAAAAGTGGCGAATGTTCTAATTTTTGTTCACGTAAGTGATACTAATTTTGTGAATTCAATTACTGAGGTCGAATCAAAGCTTGGAATTCATTTGTTTTGGTTATGAATAAATTCCTATAGTGAATGTTACCATAACAATAAAATTCTACTTCCCGCACTCACACTGATTTTCACAAAATTTGGGCGATCTTAGTAAAGAGCAGGGTGAAATATTTCATCACGATCTTGGGACAATGGAAGAGAATTATAAGGGAAGGTGAACTACTGCTGGAGTTTGCAACGAGATTTACCTTAAGTCGTTAATTTAAGTAAATTTCGTAAAATATTATTTGTATTCTGTATTAATTTTTTTACCAAATAATAAAACTGTATATATCAAAAGTGTTTTGCTCGCAGTATTTTTTTAATAGTCTGGGCCATAGAAATAGCCAATAACAGAAAAAATTTATGGAAACAAGAACTGTGTTGACCAGTGTTATTTGTTTAATTTAATTTTTTTCTTATGTTATTTACGCAAAATTGGAAACAAGTACGTATGTGTTAAATGCACGTTCGAATTTTATTTACTGTAGAAATGTTTAATTATAAAATATGTACATTGAAATAGTGTTGTTTTAGCTAGAATTAATTTACCATCCTACCGTACTTACTTACCTTAATAGCATACATTTTTTTAAATTTTGTGCTTGCAAAAATTTAAAACAATGTAACTATTGTAGTTTTCTATTTAGTTTTGAAATGGCAGAATTTTATATTATTAATTCTACAGTATACTCTTACGAAAACAAAAGTATAAAGAAATATCGACTAAAACTGTCCAGTGTAAAACAACCTTTAATATATTATGTTACTCTGTTTAGTTAGTGGCCAAATTATTTTATGTTAAAAGGTAGTTTACGGTATTCTGGTTATTAGCTTATATCTTTAAAATATTTAATAATTCTTGAGAAAAAAACCTGACTTCAAAATAGATAGTAATCTGTAAGAACTAGTATTTAAACCAAATAAAAGATACCCAAAATGCCTCAAAATTAGCAGGAAAAGAAGTAAAGACTATCTGAAATTCAAGCATCTCCCTACTAAAGTTAAGCTATTTTTGCCAAAATCCGTCTTTTATGTGAACACCATTTAATTTTAAATTTGCGTAGCTATAATAGCGACCATAGTAATACACATTATGTGTAAATTTTAGTTTTCTATCTAAAACGGCTCAAAAGATAAACATACATAAAATTTCATTAACTATAGGGACACCCTTTCAGTTCCAATTTTATAATACTTATAGCGGACATAATAATACATGCTCTGTATAAATATGAAGTCAAAAGACTAGGCCATATATGTCAAATTACGTCAGCTATGAGGACACCCTTTAAGTTTTTTTGTGCTTTTTTTCTTGCTTTGTTAAAATTTCAAATATTTATCTATAAGCGTTCAAAGGATAAAGTCATATAGACCAAATATTATTAACTTTAGGTACACCCTTTAATTTCCAACTTTATACTTTTTACTATAGCGGACATAGTAAAATACGTTCTGTGTTAATATCAAATGTCTGTCTATAACGGTTCTGGAATTAATGCCATATACTGCAAATACATCAGGTATAAGGACATCGTTTATTTTTTACACTTACACAACAAAATACAATTTATTTTAATCTAAAGCCTCTGTCTATAACCGTTTCAAAAATAGGACAAAATAAATCAAATAACATCACCTTTGGGACAGCCTTTAATTTGCACTTGGCCACAAAGATTCTTTTGCAAATTTCAACAGTTTGGCCATATTCAGCAAATTACATGAACTGTTGGGACACCATTTATTTCATAATTTTTAATATTATCACTTAAATATAATCACTAGAGAAAGTAGTGGACATTTTGCCTAATTTTCAAGTGTTGGTCTTTAACGGTTCAAAAGATATAGGTCAAATAACATAAAATTTAGAGACACCCTTTAATTTCGAAATTCAAATTATATACTTGTTATAGCGGAGTTAGTAGTACAGATTTCTTGTAAATTTCAGCTGTCTGTCTATAACGATTTAAAAGTTCGGCCACATACATACAATTACATTAACTACTGGGACACCCTTTTGTTTCCAAATTCAAATTTTATACTTTTTGTTATAGCGGTTTTAGCAATACAGGTTCTTTGTAAATTTCAACGGTCGGTGTACAACTATTTAAAAGTATGGCCATATACATCGAATAAAATAAACTATTGGAGCACCCTTTAATTTATAATTTTGAATATTTATACTTTTTATAATTACGGTCATAGTAATCGACAAAAACAAAACCTTGAAAGTTAGACAAACTTACAAGGTTTTGTCTATAACGGTTCAAAACATAGGCCCATAAAGGTGAAATTACGTCACCTATTGAGTCACCCTTTAAATTTTATATTTATTTTTTATTACTTTTTGTTGTTGGGAGATATAGTGATACGCAATTTATTAAAATTTTAAATTGGTGCCCTTTACGGTTCTTAATACACGAAAAAAACATATATATGTACATATGTTGTATGAGGACACCCTTTAATTTTTAAAATAATGAACTGTTTTTAATACGCGATCAATCTGTAAGTACCTTTTAAATAGAGAAAACAAAACTTAAAATCGGTTTAGGAATGGCTAAGCTCTTCGCCCACAAACTAAAAAAGGCTACATTCAGACGAATTGATAACCTCCCTTTTTGAAGTCGGTTAAAAATAAAGATTATTTTGAAAATATTAACAATAATATCTATTTGTATTGAACACACTTTTGTTTTTGTAATTAGTTTATTTTTACGCAATCAGCTATGCAATATTTTTATCAGACAAAACATGTACATATTTAAGTTTTAAATGTTTTAAAATTTAAAAATATAATAAATTCAAAATTAATTTCTAAAATATTGGTAAAATGCTTAAAGAAAGTATAAGTGGGTAATTAACAAACTGAATTCAGCAAATGAAACCGCCAAAACCTTGTTGGTTTCAGTTGACTTTTGTGTTCTTTAAGTTAGCAGAATTTGCAATATTTTCTAACACTACAAATAAGCTTACTTTACAAACGGGTGTATGAGAGGCGTATAGTATGAGCACAATTTAATAACTTCGTGACCATTTAGATTAAATATATTTTTCGGCAATAAAATGTTTTGTTTTTTAACACAGTCTGCTTGTAGCTCCACAAACTCAGCTCAGCGTCGTTCTATTTTTGTATACCCTCCAAACAGTATCTTGATGGCTACACCCATCACGCTGGGCAGTATTTTTAAATTCAAATATGCATGCAATGTACGACCTATTTCTGGTGTGACGACCTCGTTTTTGCAAAAATCCATGTGATATGCCCGTGACTACTTTTTAACTCACTAAAAATTATAGTGGATTTTTTTAACGATGTCCGAAGTAACTGACATATCGGGACATTTAGTTAGACTTAAACATGACGTTCGAAAATATCACTTAAAATGTAGTATTACATAATGCTTAATATTTTATCGATTTTTTTAAACATACATATGTGCCTATTATGAGCAACTTTTGATCTTCGACGGTAGTCACAAAAGCTAATCTCTATTTTAAAACGAATATAGAAACGACAAAAAAACATTCGTTCTCTGTCGCCATTATTCTAGGCAACGAAATTCAAACGACTACAAGAAAAAAAACTAAAATAAAAAAAGGACATTAAGTAATTTTTTAATGTTGTAATTTTTCTTAAATGGAAAAACATCCCGCTTATGCTAAGGTTTTTCGAAAGGGCATAAAACCCTAAATTTTTTATTTTTGAAGCGAAACTGCCGAGAAATTAAATCTGTTTGGGTCGCCAGTTCTTGATGTAGAAGGTTGGCATAAAGTAAGTAAAACTAAATTAGGAGAAAATATCCATTAAAATGTTTTTTATTAATATAAATCATGATAAAAAGGAAGCTCTGATTCCAGAGCAACAGGTGAAGGATGTTATAAACAGGTGCGATTGTCACCATTGAAGGAAGCAATGTCAAACCTATTAAAATTTTAAAAACAAATTAACCTGAAAAGAAATGTGGTGGTATTCGCCATGAAAAAGTTATATCGCTACTAATCTAGTTTTCGTACTTAGAATCTGGGATGACAAAAATCATAAAGTTCTGCCGTAGCATCTTCTTATGCATATTGCTATCCATTATTTCATCATCATCACTTGAAAAATAAAATAATTCAGTACTCGCCATATTTACAAAGAAATAATAAACTTTTCAGAAATTTACAAAAATGTCATAAATAACAACATAAAAAATTGCAGTGCAACCACATTTTATTAATTTTTCTCTTTGTCTTCGATAAAGTTTCTTTATCGTTTCCATATATTTCAAGTATACGAATTTAGGAACGAAACGACGATAAAAACGACAACGACAACGACATAGCAACGACTATTAAAATTAAAACGCAAACGGGAATAGAGCCTAATAAAAAATTTACAAATATTTACATTTTCAATAAGTATCGAAACAAAATTGTGTTCGATTGAAAATTCGTTACACAATGAAATTTTCGACAGTGCTACCAACTCATAATACGATATTTTATGTTCGTTAGTCAAAAATCTAATGCAACTCATAATAAGGGCCATAATTTCTTTGATTGGACCTGAACAGGGGAAAAAAGGTAAAAAAAATTGAATTTTTTAAAGTTTTTTGCGATTTTGACCTTGAAGATGAAGTTTTTTGATTTTATATGTTAACAATTTTTGTTCTTTATGACAAGAGCTATAACTTTATCTCAGAGAATACATATATGAAAATTTCAAACGGTTTGCAAAATATTAGCTTGAGGAAGTGATCATTTTTTTGCAAAAATGACATCGAGGCCCCACATCTTTGAGGGCCCATAAAGAAAACCTGCAGCACTTTGGGCAAAACTGGGAGACAGGGGTCTTTTTTTTGGTCTTTTATGACGAAGTAGTGTCCGTATATTGTTATTTTGCCATGACTTAAAAAATTACACAGTGTGTTATCGACCGAATTCTAATCAAAAATGTTTTAGATTTAAGGCTCTGAAAATTTCATTTAATCATGGTCCTGATGGGGTGCCAAGTTGCATTTTAAATCGTTGTTCAGAGTCACTAGTTGCTCCTCTAACATTATTGTTTAATTCTTCGATTAGACTTGGATACTTACCTGTGCTTTCGCGTGACTCGTATATCATCCCTCTACATAAATCTGGGAATACGTCTGACATTACAAACTACCAAATTAAGTGCTATTCCGAAAATGTTTGAAAAACTAGTTGCGGATACGCTTTGTAATCAGATTTCAACAATTATTACCAAGCAAACATGGTTTTAGAAAGGGATGCTCGACTACGACTAACGTTTTTCATCTTTCAACTCTAATAAATTTTGCATTTTTGCAAAGAAAACAATCTGATGCTGTATATACTGATTTTAGTAAAGCTTTTGATAAAGTCAATCATAAATTACTATTAATAAAATTGGATTTATTAGGTGTATCCCGTAGAAGTTTAAACTGGCTAATGTCTTATTTAACCTGTAGAAAACAAAATGTTCGATTCAACATGAGTACGTCTAAGAACATCGATGTTCTATCCGGCGTTCCGCAAGGCAGTCATCTCGAACCTCTTCTTTTTTTGCTGTTTATAAATGACCTTCCGAAAGTTATCAACTTTTCCCAAATTTTAATGTATGCTAACGATGTAAAAATTGTATATAGCTTCAAGCAATATGTTGATCATGCTTATCTTCAAAGTGATCTTAACAACTTCTTTTTATGGTGCAAAAATAATTTAATGGAGCTAAATCTAAAAAAATGTAAATGTATGCGATTTTTTTGGAAATAGTTGTAAGCTGTTGACTACTCATTGGGAGGACATCAGCTGGATTTAGTCGACACTTTCTTGGATCTTGGAATTTTACTTGATTCTAAATTAAACTTCATTGCACACATTACTATGACTTTCAATAAGGCTAGAGGTGTTTTTGCATTTATAAAAAGGTGGGCAAAAGCAAGCAACTTTACGTTTCACTGGTCAGACCTATTTTGGAATATGGATCAATCGTATGGGATCCTTATTACAATATTTATTGCCAATATATTGAGTCAGTGCAAAAACAGTTCTTGCTATTCTGTTTACGTAATCTGCATTGGAATCCTGCAATAAATCTCTCATCATATTCTAGCAGACTTGCGTTAATAAAACTACCTAAGCTAAAAAGCCGTCGCACTATGCTAAATGTTTCTTTTATGTTAAACCTTATAAATGGTAATGTTTGCTGTGAACTTCTGTTGAGTAATATACAATTTAATGTTCCGTGTCGCAATACTCGTCATTATAAACCTCTTTTTGTTAAATTGTTTAACTCTTTCAGCCACACTCTTACATATATTATTTTAATAACAAAACTCTATGCTTCTTTATTTCAATGACAACGGACCTGTTAAAAAAGCAAGGGGATGTCCCGAATTTAAATAAAGATATAAATACAACCAGTGAACCCTAGCGACAAAGTCTCACAACAAATGATCAGCGATGTATTTAAAAATATAATTCTTTAATAATTTGTCAATAGATGACGCGAAAGCATGTTTTAAACAAGCAACAATTAGTGGTTAGATAACTAACCACCTAACCTGAAAGAGTTAAAACTAATTATTACCTAGCTGATCCTTTTACGCGTATATGTCGTCAATTTAATAGTTTGTATAATTTTGTTGATTTGTTTGTAAATGTAAAAGTAATTCAACATAATATCATTGTTTTTTTAAATTCCTAATTTAACTTTTTAATTTTTTTCCTTAAGATTAAGTTAATATGTATTTTAAATGGTCTGTAAGGATTGTATCCATAGACTAATATTAAATAAATAAATAAATAAATAAATAAATAAATAAATAAAGTACGATAGGTAAGCTGTTTTTTCATGGGTAAGTCTGACAAACTTAGTAAAACTAAGTACGGAATAACAAATTTAAAAGCTTTTGCACCCAATTTGATTATTTAAAAATTTGTTGTAGTAGTTCAGAAAATTATAATTGATTTAAAATATATTTTTTTCTGTTTCTTATTTATTTATTTATTCTTGGCAGTTGTTAATTCAACTTTATTAGTTTCTTTTTTAATAAGTAAACATGTCCTTTTCGTCTTGCACATTTTAAATAAGATCTATATTGACGTTGGCTTTTTAAACTTCGAATTGATGTTTCTTGTAATGATATGAAAACAAAACAAGGGAATTGAATATAAATAAAATTAAATACATAAATAATATATGTATGATTAAATGGGAAGAAGGAACATGCAAATGTTAATTTACCATTTCGATATGTTGTTTATTATTCTGGTTCAATTTACGAGTTAAGCCTGAGGTTGGATATTTTATTTCATATGTATGTCATGCATGACACAAAAATAATATTCTTTGTTTCTCTTGAATATTTTTTTGTACAGTTTATTGTTGCGGCTACAAAAATAGCACAACCACGAACACTAATTTATAAAGATTATTGTATTTTGATCAAAATACACTTATTCTTAGGGCTTCGTATCCAAAGGAATAAAAACGTAACACTTATAATATCGCTCCGATATAAATTTTCTGTCACAGACCTCTATCTCTTGAACCGTAATAGGAAATATTTAATTTAACCAATGTAAGCTAAAGAACAGAACATTTATACATATACATATATTTTCACACAATAACATCAGTTTCAATTTTTAATAAATAGCGTGCTATTAACCCTTTTGGCGCCGCTGTATTCAATTGAGTAGAGGTAAACTTTAGGCGCTAATTTTAAGATTTTAATAGTTTTTGTGATTTTTTTTGTTTTGTTTTAGCTTAAAAGAAACCTATTGCCTTTATAATAATAATAAAAAAATTGTCTATATACATATCAACTGCCGAAAAATTATCTCTTAATTTCTACAAAACTGGTAAGGCGAGATAAGCATAGACTTTCCCCTTTTTTAGCTTCTACTGTATTAAAAATTTCTTTTTTATTTTAATTTTCTAATAGAAAGCGTTCCTATTCCTAGAATAAGTAACAAAATAAAGTATTTCATTAACTTTAACAAAGTTACCGTAATTTAAATACAACTCAATTGAGTGCAGCGGCAGAATGTATGTACAAATTGTGGCAACACGTTAAATGTTATTGCATACTAGGGTGTTTGCCTATGAAATAAGGTATTCCCAAAATATGAAAGAACTACCCCCGGGGGTTCCAAATGTCACTGCAGGAATATGGCAAAAGCTTTGACGCGGTCCACTCGGGGAAAATAGGGGCACCAGACGCTAGGGTTGCTAGAGCCTAAATCTGGAAGAAAAGGTCTGTGAGTAAAATCACGGGTTCTCTTCGAGGCCCGACCAGTGCCCAAGGGACTGGTACCACGGGAATCGGTGGCCCCACAGAGAGCCTATCCTCTCTGTGACCGGTTATTGGTGAGGTCCCCTTCGGGGGTACACGTGGTGGCTGTGGTTTAAAATCGATTAAGTAGGTAAGGTACAAGGTCGATCAAGTGTGCTGTTGCACTCTCAACAGACGGAGTTTGGATAGTCTCCAAGCCCCTAAGCAAGAGGTTATAATATGGATCTAGGCTTGCCTTGGAAAGGCTTGCCATATTATATAAATTGCTACTCATTGTGACTGTATCACACACAAAAAGCGATTGGTGGCAATCGTAAAGTGTTGTTATACTACACAATGGGGGCGCTAGTCTACGCCTAAGTTTACTCGGTGGTAAGACCACCGTGAGGTTAGGCCGAGTATGGCAGGTACTCACGTTAATCTTGTTCCACAAATATCAAAGAACTAATGCGTTTAGTCGTAACATCTTTTAATAAAGTGCTTTAATGTTCAAAAGTACCGTCGTTAGGTTAGATGAAATTGAGCTTTTAGGAGCTGTGAAAGGTTGGTCTCCTACACAGCGACAAAAATTTATGTCAATATTCTAAAGGTGTATCAGTCTTACAACAAACATATGGGAGTAGATGAACTATTCGGTGCCTCGGTGGGCTAGTCGGTAGTGTGCTAGTCTGTCGGTCCGATGTTGTGGGTTCGTTTCCCATCAAAGACTCTGGAATTTTTAACAATAAGCTGGCAGGAAGATCAAGAAGGAGTTTGGATATAATCTGGGTGCCTACAAATGGTTAACTGCGTAGTAACAGGTCACGGATTTTCAAGTATTATCTGGCCAAGTTAAAATCGAGATAAGACGAAACTTGCAGACTGTGCCTAGAAATAGGCAGACGCATAAAATATGTAGATATTGTAGGGACCTTAGCCTAAACAAATGTTAGCAATTACCTTAGACTCTGTAATGAGGAAGAATGACGACATGTATCAATCGCCAGTATAAATCACTAAACGCGAGAGTAAAAGGCTAGTGACAGCACGAGACGCATTAAAAGAAAGGTATTCGAAAATTTTCCAGTCAGATACCAGAAATCATTGAGGAACGAAAGGGGTCGAAAAGGGACCCATAAAGTTAGTGGTCTGCTTCGGTATTCCCCTACAAAATAATAAAAGATAAACTGGACCAGTCTAAAGTTTATAGAAGTGCAATTCGCAGTAAGAAAGGGTGGTGGTCTTTGTTTACCTATATAATAGATATGGCCATTGCAAACATTCGGCGGTTATATGAGTTATAGCGATATTGCGGATTAACTTTTATTCCGACGTTCCATTGCAAGATAGAATTTACGCCAAAATGCACAAAATAAAGCTCGACATTCATCTTCATTAGTACTAGGGTTATCCCAAGATGGTATAGTTCACTACCTCCAAAAGGTTGAAAGGCCTTTAAGATGTTTTATGTCATCCAAGGAAATACATGGAATGTTTAAAAACATTATGCATTAAAAAAAAAATGTTTAGAAAATTTTCATCTGTAACCCGCCGCTGAACTTAGTTGAAAACACACTTTCTACTCCACAGTTTTTTTTATTTTGACTTTTTTATGCTTTTATATTAGTTTTGCATACAATTAATAAAATAATAAACTTTTTAGGTAATTAACGCTTCTGGTTTCATTTTGACGGTAATGGGTTAACCCAAGATATAAATTCACTGAAATCGATTACTACGGGACAAGCTAGTTTCTATGGTCATTTCGCTAAGTGCTCAAGTTAGCACATCAGGAAACCTTAATCCAAATTTTAGATGAGCTAAAGGTACTCTTAAGTTGAAAAATTTGTTTGACTAAATAAGAATTAAGTCAAAACAATTTAACAACAAGTAACAAAGCTCAAACAATACAATAATACCAACAGTGAATTTATATTTTCTTGCTTTAATTCTACACTAGCCGTTTTTTCCACGTTTAATAACAATCCTATTATATCACTTCTTGAGCTATAAAGATATAAAGAAATATAAAACTCTAAAATACAAACCATTCCAGCAAACTTAAGAAATTAAAAGCACTAGAAATTTCTAAATTTTACATGGTCCTTCAAACCATAAGATTGGGAAATGAAAAAGGAATTATTTTCATCTCACGCATTCAATCATATGCAATCACTTGCAAAACTATATCGATCTTAAGCTGTGTGCAATCATATTTGCAAATACTCTTGATATGTGAAGCGTTTTTAAGACGCTATGGATAATTCTTGCAAAAAAAACCGACTTCAAAACAGACAAACTTAAAATCATGTTTCTTTAAGACGGTAATTATACAATGATTATATTATATTCGAGGAAGATTGTAGCGGGATTTTTTAAATGTCATTGCACAAACTGTCAATTCAGATAAAAAAAACTAATTTTTGAATTCAATAATCTAAAACAAATATCAGTCGATTTTCTACCTGGGGAGCAGTACTTCCGGAGTATATAGGGGCACAAGACCCCAGGGTTCTGTGCTTTTTCAGGTCAAACCAATGCCAAACGACTGTCTGTATACAGCGGATAAAAAGTTTGGCTATATACATAAAATTACACTAACTATTACGACACCCTGTAATTTCCGAGTTCAAATTTTATACTTGTTGTAGCGGTCGTAGCAATACCGGTTCATTGCAAAATTTCAACCGTCTGTCTGTAACGGCTTAAAAGTTTGGTTATATACATCAAATTACATAAACTATTGCGACACCCTGTAATTTATAATTTTAAATATTTATACTTATTTTAACACACATAGTAATGGACATTCTGTCTAATTGTTAAGAGTTTGTCAATAACTATTTAAAAGATAGGGTCATATATATCAAATGACGTCACCTATTGGGACACCCTTTAAATTCAAATTTTAATATAATTACTTGTTAAAGAGAACTTTGTCATACAGATTCTTTGTAAAATTTAACGTTCTGTCCATATACATCAAATTACATCAACTATTGGGACACCCTTTAATTTCCAATTTTAAATATTTATACTTGCTGTTATACCAGACATAGTAGTGAACACTCTGTCTATTTTTCAAGTGTTTGTCTATAACGGTTCCAAAGATGAGGACATAATGGTCAAATTACATCAATAATTGGGACACCCTTTAATTTATCAAAATTTTATACTTGTTGCAATAGCGGACTATGCAATATAGGTTCTTTCTACATTTCAACTGTCTATCTATAACAGTTGAAAAGTTTGGCAATATATATCACTTTTACATTAACTATTGGGACACCCTTTAATTTCCAAATTCATATTTTACACTTGTTATTTTAGCGGACTTAGCAATACAAGTTCTTTGTAAATTTCAACTGTCTGTCTATCACGGTTCAAAAGTTTGGCCATATATATATATCAAAATAAACCAACTAATGGGACACCCTTTAATTTTTAATTTTAAATATTTATACTTATTATAACAGACATAGTAACGAACATTCTGTGCAACTTTCAAGTGTTTGTCTATAACAGTTCAAAAGATAGGACCATAAAAGTGAAATTACGTCACCTATGGGGTCACCCTTTAATTTTTAATTTTATTTTGTAATTACTTTTTGTTATTGGGAGCTATAGTGATACGCACTTTTTTCTAATTTTAAATGGGTGACCTACAAATTTCATAATACACGTAAAAAACATGTATGTTGTATGGGGACACCCTTTAATTTTTAAACTTTTAAACTGTTTTTAAAATGGGACCAATCTGTAGCCATAACCTTTCTAATGGCGCAAAAATTTTTAAAATCGGTTCAGAAATGACCGAGTTCTGAAGGCACAAACATAAAAAAAAAAAGCAACATTCAGACGAATTGATAACCTCCTTCTTTTTTTGAAGTCGGTTAAAAAATAATTTGTATTGAAAAATATGCAAATTATCTAAACGCCGATGGAAAAATTGATCAATTAAAAGTCTTATTTATGGTGCTATTAATATACGGCACCCTTAGTTTGACAGCATTTAAAATTTAGCTTTTCATTAAATTGGTTATTGTTACTTACGAGTTTTGCATTTAATTTGCTTGGTTAACAGCTAACAAAAATTCTTGCAACGGCTTGAGTTGACTTAACCTATTAGTGGAATGGCCATCTTATCCCAGAAAAATAAATATCATTAAATTTATAAAAAGATTTAAAACTGAAAGCCTTTTACATATAAAATTTGCCCTAGCTAATTTGCTTATAAATCGCTCACTACTGTGCTTTGAATTTGACTATGTTCGAGACACAATATTCAATTATAATAAAATTTTCTGATAATTCAAACACATGAAACAAGCGTTTTGACTGTTCTAGATTGCCATGGTAGTCGACAGTAATATACAGTAAAAAGCAAATGATTTTGTCTTCGTTTGTATACACAGAAAATATTTTGAACTTAAAGAGTATAAATTTATATATAACACAGCACAACAAAAAAAAAAAAGATTTCATGTGCTCTTAAAACCACTATATAATTTTGATGTATCATGACTACCTTTGTACAAAAATGGTAAAATTTTTAAATTCTATGGATAGATTTTTTTTTAAAAATTTTTTTTTTAAAATTGCAATTTTTTTGAGACGTTTCTTCAAATAATTAATGATAACTCAAAAACTACTAGTCCGATATTATTAAAATAAATTCAGAAAAATTAAGATTTGCATAGCCTTTAATTCGTCTATATATCGCGTTTCAATCGGATCAATAGTATCGGAGTTATAATAAAAAACTTAAGAAAAAAATATATTTTTTACGTAAAAATGGCAAAAATTTTCGTTTTAAAAAAATCATAAAAAATCGAAAACGGCAAAAAACTTCCAGATTCATTTTTTTATCGCATAGCGACATATAATAGCAACAAAATGAGATATCGACCATAAAAATCGATTGATTTTTTTCGAATTTATTCACATTTTAGTGAATTCGCTCATTTTCACAAAATTTTAGTTTTTTGCTTGATATACGCATTATAGCGGGTTTTCAAATGTGTGAAAAACATAAATTTTCCAATTTCAAGGGGTGCATGTCGGATTAATGTTAGATTTGATGAGAAACTTCCACCCACAAAATTTTAGTCGAATTCGACACCGTTAACACGTAGCGCATAGGCCCCAAATCTGAAAAAAAGCGTTTAAATCGAAAATAATTGACAAATTTTCAGTTTTTGCAAAATTAACGCTATTTATTTCCCCTTTTGCAAAAAAGTGGATCCTGGTCCTTAGGGCAAACACAATGAGATTTACAATAAGCTACATGTAATAATATCGGACTAGTAGTTTTTGAGTTATCATTAATTATTTGAAGAAACGTCTCAAAAAAATTGCAATTTTAAAAAAAAAAATTTAAAAAAAAAATCTATCCATAGAATTTAAAAATTTTACCATTTTTGTACTAAGGTAGCCATGATACATCAAATGTATATAGTAGTTACTCGAGCATATTTTTGCTGTTGCCCTGTGTAATATTTTTTTAAATTTTATTCGATTAATCGGTAAAATATTATCCTTTCCCCCAACAAATAAATTGCATTTTATTATAAAACGTTATGGATAATTAGGCTGCATGCAAAACGGACGTATGAAAAATCGCCCAAAAACAAAAATGAAAAATATCCGAATGAATAATCACCCTAAAACAATGAAAAATTGCCCAGAAAAGAATAATGTAAATTTGGCCCAAAAATTGTGAAAAAATACCCAAATATAAATGAATTACCGCTAGGGTTTGGGAAACGGGACTTCCCGGGAAAAGCTATAAACAATTTAACAAAAAAGTAGCAAAATTTTCCCGGGAAAATTTTTGCTAATTTCGCGGGAAACGGAAAATATAAAATCATGAGTACTTTAAAGAAAATTCATTGGTTCTTATTTTTTTTCTAAATAAGCATTCCTTTTTCCATTGACACAAATATTTGATCGTTATTCTGCTATATAAAACAAACAATTCGAAGAACGTAATTAAAATTTCTGATAGATTTCTATTGCGCAGAGTTATGGGTTTCAGAATTTGTTTAGATTTGAGAAAATTTAGTGGCCGTTTTAAATCCCTTGAGCAGCAGGGGCACAAATTTGTTAATAGCAGATGTTGTTATTCAGACCCTCTATGACCAGCTTTTGGCTATTAACTCGACTATTTCAAAAACGATGGTTGAAAAGACTAATAAATGAACGAAGGGATGAAAATGTTTGCGATATTTAAGTATTTAGGAAGTGTTGAAATTGCTAATGTGCAAAAAAATGTCATACAACTTTATTCAGCACAATTGTTCAACAGATTATTCAAGCCACTCGAATCTGTAAAACCGTCAACTAGGAGTTGTGTTGTTAACTAAATAGAACAAACTTGTGAAACGAGACATTCGCAACAAAAACAAGGAAAATAATGTGAGCATAAACGTCTTGTTAGACTAACTTCATAAGGTTCAATAATGAATTGGTCTCTTTTTTCTTGCACTTGATTTCATGTGTATACAAATATTGTTGTTCTCTTAAATAAAAACATACAATAGCTTTTGCTCTTCTTCCAACCAATGCAGTATTTGTTGTTGTTTGAAATTAAATTTCAGTAGTGAGTATTTTGTTTCAATAGTGTCTCTTGATATGAAATACTGTTATAGCAGACAACATGTATGTAAATGTATGATGTTAAAAGCAAGGGTTTGTACTTTGTACTTTGAACTTTAGTTATTTTATATTAATTTGCACATTGAGTGGTTGAAAATAGAAAACTGTAGTAGATTGAATTTTTTTTAACTTTTTTTGATGAATAAAAAAATCTAATTTAATTTTTTCTCTCAAAAATCAGAGATTTTACTCTCAAGAAAATTTAAGTAAAATGAACTAGTGAACAATATGAAATGCTCATCATATTTATTGCACTTGATAAAACTGTCCGGTCAAATCAGGTGCACTGATTTTTGCACTGTTTGCTCTCTTGTTCTCTGTATTTACTGTTTAGTAATATTCGACTACACATACAATCAATATTTGCGTTTCAAAAACATGCAATACTGTCCACTTTTTAACATCGTGCGCTCACCTTTATTATCTACCTTGTAGATAGATACGAAGAGTGCTGATGACGGACGTAGCTGTCTAAAAAATGCTGGTGTCTAATTTTCTTTATCTCTTTATAATTAAGAACTTAAGCCTAAATAATTAATTTATTAATTTGTTATATCTTACTATTTTTGTTTTTACTATAACTGTTTATAAGTTTTAAAAACATGTTAATACTAATAAAAGTATGCATTTTTAAATATTGTTTCGGTAAATAAAGTCATTTTCTTTAAGAGCTGTTTTTCCCGGGAATCACGGGAATTTCCAGGAATGCGAATATTTATCGCCCAATTTTATTTATAGTTTTCCTATTAAGTAAAAAAAAAACTATAAAAATGTCAATTGCTTTAGTTTTAATTCATCGAGAAAGCTTTGAGCTTGCAACTTCTGTACGTAATCTCTGATCAAAATCGAAAACAAAGCAGCGACACTTGCTGCTCGTGGTTGTACTGCCAAAGGAACTCTGCATAACTGAATTAAAACGTTGATTAAAATTAATTTAACTGTTGATTTAATTCATCGAGCAAGTTTTGAGGAGAAGCTGTATGTAATCTGTCATCACAGTGTGCTAGGAAGCTTTTTGCTACCAAGTTAAATATATTCTTGCTAACGTATGTATGAGTTCATTAAAATAAATATAAAAGGAAATATATGTGAATAAGAAAAATAATAAAGATAGAAATAGTTTGCTAATATGAGTTGAGATATCTAATTTTTGTTTATTGTTAAATTGTAGAATTAGGCGCGTTTTTTTATATTTTATAAAAATTTTTTGGCTGCGACACCTAATTCTAAAATTTAACAATAAACACATTTACATATGTGACCCGGTATATGAAAAGGTGGCTTATGACTCAAAAACAAAATTTCAAAAAATTAGCTGTTAAAGATAAACAAACAATGCATTTCGTCAGTTTCTTAGTAGTTTTTCTTTTGCATTACGACGAAGAAAACTACTTAATACTGCTAAATAAATATATTTTGTGCAAAACAGCTTTTTTTGATGGTTTTAGCAGCGTTCAATCCTGTTTTTAAATTTTTCAATTCCATTTATTATCCTGATTCTGGATTTTCAATAAAATTCTGTTTTTCCTTTATTTGTGCTCTTCTTTCTCTACATTTTTAGTACACTTTTAAGCAAGTTAGGACTTTCTAGTTTTCACCACGTGAAAGAGCGTCTCAAAAACTATCGAAACCAAAAAAAACAAGTAAAAGTGATATATTCGGCCGTGCCGAATCTTCTATACCCTTCACCACGGTGATTTGATTTATACAGACATGTACAGCATTATCCATATTGTTGACTCTTTACTTAAATAAATTCGTATGAGAAAAAATCATTATTCATGAGTTAAAAATATAGAAGACAAATGAAAACAAATTCCGTTTGCTACAATTGTCGCCGTGTTGTCATTGAAGCCGACAGCTACATCGTAAACTCTGACATTGTTGTAGAAATACTTATTTTGCTTTTATAAAATTAAAAAACTTTTTCAAAAAATTATAAATATTTCCTCGAAAACTTTTTTTCCATATGAATTTTTAATTTGCAATTTTGTGACATTTTCTTTTGTTGAATAAAATAGAAATTAGCCTAAGTTGACGACAGCCACAACCTTTCATTTTTGACAGTTTGTAGTCGGTATTCTGATGATGTCTATGTGTTTAATGCACCTAGGTTTTAAAACAGAGATATCATCTATTTAAAAATCAAACGCATTTAAAAAAATATGTTACTCTATATACACACATACATATGTATATTTTTAATATTAAATATATGTTATGTTACAGTCATGATTTTCGTTTTCATAGAAATATTGAAATTTTTGTTTTAATTTTTCGAAAATTGTGTGTAAAATTTTATTTGAAAATTTTTTGGAAAATTTTTAAAAAAATTTTTTGGAAAATTTTTAAAAAAATTTTTTTCAAATATTTTTTGGTAAAATATCTTTTTGAAAATGCTTTGTAATTTTTTTTGGAAATATTTCTGAAAAAAAATTTAAAAATTTTTTTTAAAACAATTTTTTTAATTTTTTTTTTTTTAAATTTGATTGAAATTTTTTTGTTACATTTTGGACCTTTCTCCAATCTATATTGAGTTAGAATGGTCAGACTAAAGCAAAAAGAAATTCTTACAAAAAAAAAAATTTCATCATATTGACACATGGGGGTCCTTTTAACTGCTCCTATTTGTCAGTGGGTACCCTGTGGGTCCATTGGCTACCTCAATGCGTATTGCTTTCTGTTAAGGTCTCTAATACAAATCAAAGCAGAAAAACCCTACCAATCTAAAAACAAACAAAAATCGCCCCTCGCAGGGGGTTATTGATCCCCCGAGATCTGTATGCACTCCTTGCGATCTACCTGTCACACTCTAATATTTATTTGACAAAAAAAGGCAAAACAGAATCATTAAAGCCGAAAAAAATTAAAAAAAACGTAAAAAAATATAGGTGGGCGTGGTTTTTGGTCCGTAGCCTCCAAAGGAATGATCCGATGTTGCTGAATTGCAATACCAAAATTTTCGAAACTATGCCTGACAGATTGGTGTGCTTAAATTTTTTGTATCTCTTCTGGTGCCTTGGCAAATAACATTACAACACTAACACGGACAGACGGACAGATGGACAGACGGACATCGCTTAATCAACTTCTCTATGTATAAATATCCAGAATATATGTACTTTATGGGGTCGGAAATTAATATTGTAGAAATTACATACGGAATGACAAACTTATATATACCCTTTCCAACTGTGGTGAAGGGTATAAAAAAGTGGAACATTTTTTTGGAGTCATAAGACACCTTTTCATAGGCCGGGTCACATTTAACAATAACTATACATACATATATTTCAACTCATATAAGTAACTTATTAATAACAACATAACTAGAAATATTTACTAGTAAAAAAGAAGCAAAACAGCTTCTACTTTTTCGCCAAAATAATTTACGTAAATAATCGGAAGGTTTTTGAAGACTGACACTGATACAACATTAAATGTGATATATAATTTTTTTGGAAAAGTAAAGACAGAAACTAAATTGCTTATTTTTCCAGCTTCTATAGTGATACATTTTTAATGTTAACAATTCTGCGGTTTAAAGTTGTATAACTATAGTTTAGTTTTTATTAAAAACATATCGATTTTAATACAAACCTTTATTTTTTCACTCTTATTATCAAAAATGGGTGATCTTTCATTAAAACATTTTTCATTATGAAACATCGCCCAAAAATATAAAAATTAATTATTCTCCAAAAACGACGAAAAAACATTCAAAATATTTGGGTTACTTTTCATATTAAATATTACGAAATTTTTTATGAAGATTTTTCATTTATGCTTTTGGGCGATTTTTCAGAGGGTCATTTTGCATGCAGCCCCCTAGTTATATGTGCAAATCCTACAGATAACGATATAAACCAGCCAATGTCAATTCATTTATAGATAAGGAATTTGTAAACAAATTCCCTTTTACTTACAGTTGCTTTGGTTTTGTATCCAACATAAATTGTTATTTGAGATCACCAGATATTTAATGTAAACAAAACATTTGCAAATCATTGGTTGATTTTATCGTATGATTTGGGACTGAATGACTCCTTAAAGATGCCTTTGTTCTAAATTGCAGAATCGGCATCTTTATAGAAAATAAGTATGTATTAGTAATAAAACACAAAATATATTTAAGTAGATCGTAAGAAATTATTACTAAATAAAAGCAGATTTATTTTATACTTCAAAGAATGAAGTTGTAATTTGGTTTCATTTTTAATTTTAAAATCCCTTAAGGATAAAAGTTTAATTTAATTTGATTTTTAAAAAACCCTTTAAGCATACAACTCCCTAGCACATCACAATGTTAAAAAAGTCAGGTATTTTTTTATAAAAATAATCCCAGTATCAACTACTTCAGGTTGCACAGTAGTTAGCTTAAAGTGCATTAAAAGTTTGCTAAGTTTCCAATGGGGTATTTTCATAATTTTTATTTATATGTTCATATAACGAGTGATTTTTTAAGAGCTTGAGAACTTTTTTTTTAAAAAAACGCATAAAATTTGCAAAATCTCATCGGTTCTTTATTTGAAACGTTAGATTGGTCCATGACATTTACTTTTTGAAGATAATTTCATTTAAATGTTGACCGCGGCTGCGTCTTAGGTGGTCCATTCGGAAAGTCCAATTTTGGGCAATTTTTTCGAGCATTTCGGCCGGAATAGCCCGAATTTCTTCGGAAATGTTGTCTTCCAAAGCTGGAATAGTTGCTGGCTTATTTCTGTAGACTTTAGACTTGACGTAGCCCCACAAAAAATAGTCTAAAGGCGTCAAATCGCATGATCTTGGTGGCCAACTTACCGGTCCATTTCTTGAGATGAATTGTTCTCCGAAGTTTTCCCTCAAAATGGCCATAGAATCGCGAGCTGTGGCATGTAGCGCCATCTTGTTGAAACCACATGTCAACCAAGTTCAGTTGTTCCATTTTTGGCAACAAAAAGTTTGTTAGCATCGAACGATAGCGATCGCCATTCACCGTAACGTTGCGTCCAACAGCATCTTTGAAAAAATACGGTCCAATGATTCCACCAGCGTACAAACCACACCAAACAGTGCATTTTTCGGGATGCATGGGCAGTTCTTGAACGGCTTCTGGTTGCTCTTCACTCCAAATGCGGCAATTTTGCTTATTTACGTAGCCAATCAACCAGAAATGAGCCTCATCGCTGAACAAAATTTGTCACATTTGAACATTTCGAACCGAACACTGATTTTGGTAATAAAATTCAATGATTTGCAAGCGTTGCTCGTTAGTAAGTCTATTCATGATGAAATGTCAAAGCATACTTAGCATCTTTCTCTTTGGCACCATGTCTGAAATCTCACGTGATCTGTCAAATACTAATGCATGAAAATCCTAACCTCAAAAAAATCACCCATTACATACATATGTACATATTGTAGGAAAATATTTTAAAAATACACGTTATGAATAATTCATATTTTTTGACTGAACTGAATGAAAAATTTTTTGCGAAAAAGCTATGTTCGACTCATCATATCTATGAAAAAGTTCATGGGAAAAATTATACTTTTATATTTTTTCTGTGTAAAAAACTTATTGATAAAATTTTATTACCAATTTCTTTTTATTTGTGGATTTTTCTTTGTTGCTTAATTTATTCGAGTAGGAGTTTATTTCATTTTACTTTTTTAAATAGACAAAACATTTATTTATTTGGCTTTAACCCGTTAACGCCTGACTCCCGATTCCGTTGTCTGATTTTGATGACATTGCACACAGTTAGTATTTAGGGCAATTACATTGACGTGCAATTTTTTATTTTTTATTATCTGTCACGGACGACGCTGCAGCCTATGGGTATTTTTCTACTCACTAAAGCTGAAAGTCCATACCATAAAATTAAAATTTTGTTGATGAAAGAATTGTTGTAAACTTTTATTTCAAAGAATTTTATACTTTAAAATATTTGTAAACTTTATTACAAAATGCTTTAAAAAAATCGTTTTAAACCATTAACCGCCAAAATGAAACCAGAAGCGATAATTATCCAGAAAGTTTAGTATTCTATTAACTGTATGCAAGACTAATATAAAAGAATAAAAAAGTTAAAATAAAAAGTAAATCTGTGGAGTAGAGACTGTGTACTCTGAGTACAGCGGCGGGTTAGAGGTGCATTTTTTCTTAACATTTTTGTTTTTCAATTCATAATTATTTTATTTATTTAAACATTTCTTGTATTGCCACCGAACTCTTGGATGACATAAAATATCTCAATTGCTTTTCTGCCTTTTGGGGGTAGTGACCTATGGCATCTTGGGCTAACCCTAGTACTAATGAAGATGAAAGTCGAGCTTTATTTTGGGCATTTTGGCATAAATACTATATTGCAATGGAACGTCGGAATAAAAGTTGATACATACTATCGCTATGACTCATTTCAAATAACCGCCAAACGTTTGCAATGGTCATATCTGTTACATAGGTAAACACTGCCCTTTACTATTTCTTATCGCGAAAAATACTGGTTTAGTTCATCTTTTTTTATTTTGAAGGGGGATATCGAAGCCGACTACTAACTTCTTGCTTCCCTTTTCGACCCACTTCGCTCCTCAATGATTTCTGGTATCTAACTAAAAATTTACGAATACATCACTTTCATTGAGTTTCGTACTGTCATTACCCCTTTACTCTCGACTGTAGAAATATCAGAATGCCGACTGATACTTGTAGACATTCTTCCTCTTCCCACAGTCTATGGTAATTGCTTACATTTGTTTAAGGCTAAGGTCCCTATAGCATTTCATATGTGTCTACCGTGGTTCAAATCCCTTTTATGTTAGCCTACTTCCAGGCACAGTCTGCAAGAATCGTCTTACCTCGATTTTTAACTTGGCCAGATAATAGTTGACAGTTCGTGACCAATTACTAACGCAGTTCAGTTAACCATTTGTAGGTACCCAGATTATATCCAAGCTTCATCCTTTAGAATATTGACAATATTTTTCTCGCTATGTAGAAGACCAACCTTTTACAGCTCCTAAAAGCTCAATTGCATATAATCTAACTTTATTAAACGCTGTTACGACTAAAAGCATTGGTTTGTTCATTTTTGGGAAATCCCTTATTTCGTATGCAAGTATTTATACAATTAAAGTGTTGCCACAATTTGTATATACATTCTGCCGCATTTATATTACGATAACTTTGTTCAAGTTAAACTAAACTAGCTGTGCCCACCCTTTCGTCAGCGTCCTTGCAATATTTTCGATTTTGCTTCGAAAGCAATCCACACCAAAGACCCTTACCCTTTTTAGTTTTTTATTTTATTTTTTATGAGAAGTAACACTCAGGCAATTAATGCCTATATTAATTGTGTTACTTCCTTTAGAAAGGGAAAGTAGTAAATAACACAGGTGGTTAGTGTGATAGTAAAGCTTCGCTTATAGCAACACTGCAATTGCACGTTGTGATTATTTTCGCCGGCGATTTAGTGATATATGGTAATACCGGTGAATGCGTTTTTAGTTCCGCCTTAAACTGGTGCATATCAGTTTATGTATTTTTTACTTTATAAAAAATAAATTATGCATATCCGGTTAGTTCAACTGCGTACTTTCACTGTTTTTTCTCGACTTTCTCTTGGAAATGAGATATTTTTGCAGAAAGAAGTATACTACATTGGGATCAGGATACTTAGGTATCTCCTCACAAAATTTTGATAAAATCCATCCAGTCGTTTTTACGTGATGCGAACGTAAAAGAAAAGCAGACAGACGGAAGTGAGTTACTATTTTATAATATGTATAGATATGAATACTTACTGTTAGATTATTAAAATAAAAAAGAAATTTGCAATACAGTAGAAGCTAAACAGGGGAAAGTCTCTGCTTATCTCGCCACACCAGATTTGTAGAAATTAAGAGACCATTTTTCGACAGTTGATATGTATATAGAAAATTTTGTTATTATTATAAAGGGAAACAGGTTACTTTTAAGTTAAAAACATTCAAAAAAATCATTAAAACTATAAAAATCTTAAAATTATCGCCTAAATGGGTTAATAAAAAAAAAAAAAACGTAAAAAGATAAGCAATGACACAAACATATTTATCGATAGCATTGTAAATATAATAAAATTTACCATCCTTGGCTATGAGAACAGCTGACATTTTTTCATGGCCCTTGCGAAGCGTAGAAAAGTTCATGAGTTCCATGCGTCTTAAGCGTTCTATGCGTGGTTCTTGTAACAATTACACTGATCCTACTTTCTTGACAGACGCGTGTAAAGCGTGTGCGCATAGAACATGTGGTATGGACTTTCATCTTTAGGCTTTAACGTTTTCTAAAATGAAATTTTCTATTTTAAGATAATAACATGAAAAACCTTTTTGATATAACATGACAACAGTGGTAATAAACGTATTTATGGTATGAAAACAATGTGTGTGTTATGTATGTATGGTGTTTGGAGTGTGGTGTGTGGTGTGCTTTTCAAAAAAGAATTTTGGAATTCACCGTTTTTTGTTAGAGCAAGTGAAATTTAATGCAGTCTACATCGAAGTCAAATAAGCCTAAATGGAGCAAAGTACATAACTATACCTTAGATAAGCAACCTTTCGACAATGAAGAGATTACACAAAAATCTTCGTACAAAATAATTGGTAAGATGTGCGAAATACCTTCGTTGTTACAAAATCCTAAAACATACTTTTGGCTTCGGTAGTTCGTTCTCAGCGCTACAATTATGGGAATATTTTTTTTTGATGAAGAAGTCATGAATATGATTGTCGAAAAAACCAACGAATATGCTTTCGTCGCTTTAATTACAGAAAACATTTGTTGGAATCTTGTATCTTGCAGGATATAATACTTTGCCAACAATCCGATGTAAAACATTGCCGACAATGAGTGAAGAAAAATGCGAACTAATAAAACATATTTCTTGCAAGAAAAAAACCGACTTCAATACAGATATGGGTATCAATTTTAAACTAAAAATTTAAAATGAAGTAATCTGTAAGAACTAGGATCCAAATCAAATAATTGTATAGTTGTTGCTTTAACGGACATAGTAATATACGTTCTGTATATTCAAATGTCTATTCATAACGGTTCAGAAGATAAAGCCATATAAGAAAAATTACGTCAGATATGAGTACACCCATTATTTGTTTATACTTATTATTACAGTAATAAAAAGATGAGGTTCCAAAGATAGGGCCATATAGGTTAAATAATATCACCAATTGGGGCACTTTTTAATGTATAATTTTAAATTAAACACTTACTTTAAAGGACAGATTCTTTGTAAATTTCGACTATCTGTCTATAGCGCTTCAAAAGTTTGGCCATATGCATCAATTTACATCAACTGTTAAGACACCCATTAATTTATAATTTGAAATATTTATACATGTTATTATACCGGACATAGCAGAGGATATTCTGTCTAGTTTTCAAGTGTTTGTCTATAACAATTCAAAAGAGGGTCAGAATGGTCAAATTACATCAATTATGATGACACCCTTTAGTTTCCAAATTTAAATTATATATGTAATTGATATTATAGCGGACTTAGATATACAGGTTCTTTCAACCGTCTCTCTGTTATGGTTCAAAAGTTTTGCCATATAGATCAAATTACATCAACTATTGAGACACCCTTTAATTTATGATTAGAAATATTTAATTTCTAATAATAAATATTGGACATTCTGTCCAATTTTCAAGTGATTGTCTACAATGGTTCAAAGTTAGGGCCATATAGGTAAATTGATTTCACATATGGGGACACCCTGTAAATTTTAAGTTTAAAATGATGCACTTTACGGTTCATAATACACGTAAAAAACATGTATGTTGTATGGAGACAATTTTTAATTTTTAAAATTCTGAACTTCTTTTAAAATGGGATCAATCTGTAAGAATATCCTTTATAATAAAGAAAAAAATTTTTAAAATCGGTTCTGTAATGATTCAAGTAATATATTTGCCAAAGTTGTATGCAATTGGTGTATTTGCTTACAACCTTTCAGTGGACGAACAGATGTTTGCGGTTGCCACTCCTTGAAAATGATTATCAAGAACAAACCGATGTGATTTAGGTACAAGTTGTGTTCTTAGCTTCAGCATCTAAATATTGTTACTGTTTTACTCCATATACTGGCGCTTGTGGTAAATAAGTCCAATTGTAGTCTGGGAGATATGTGGTCTTACGATTGTTAGAAAATATATCTTATCCAAACTAACACAATGTTACATTTGATAACTGTTTTACTATCGTGCATCTCACTGTACATATAGTTTGCATACCCACGTAAAATTTTTATAACATTTTTGTATGCAATCTTCTTTTTTGGTATTTTTATGTATGTATGTATGTATGTATGTATGTATGTATGTATGTATGTATGTATGTATGTATGTATGTATGTATTTATTTATGTATGTATGTATGTATGTATGTATGAATTTTATTATTTTTACGACAAAAGAAAAACACACATTTATTATTTATGTCTGCTTTATTAGAACTCCGGAAGACAAAAGCTTAAAAACTAAAGTTACAATTGAGTTTTATTAAAGTTTGATGATCGTTGTTTTTGTAATTGTAAACGACGATCACTGAGAACTAATTCTATTGTTCTCTCTTAATTTATATTTTCTCTTAAATAAAATGAGTTGATTAATAATAACAAAAAGTGATTGTTTCTTTTATGAAAAATGAGCCATGAAATATAAATAAGTATTCTTCAATAATTGTTTATCATCAGAACAATCATTGAAGAATTCAAATTACAAGAATATAAATCATTGGGTGTGGTAAGTTATTTTAAAGATTCATATTACAATTGGATATTTTTTATATATAACTGACATATTGTCGTTGGGTAAAACTCCCCCGGACGAAGACTGGTTCCCAATTTCAGAAGGAAACTTGGGAAACGAAACAATTGTTTTATTTATAGTCCTTTTAGATCTAAACTTAACGATCAGGTATCCAATGATCAATATTATTATAATAGCGGTTACAATATAAATATATACATCAGTTACCTTTTGGTTATTTTTTAATTCTTTAATATATTTGATATTTTCTATATGTTGGTAAGTTAAATTCCTTAATGATAGTTCTTCTTCCAAAGTAATCTCTATTTCTTTAGAGAAAATAGGTATTATTTCATTATTTCCATAAATTTTCTTATCGTACCATCTATCCAAAAACATAATTTCACATGAATCAATTTTTATCAGGTAATGACCCGTTAGTACTATAGGTAAATCATTACAAGTTTGATTAATGGTTACATTATTCATGTTAATAGCGAATATTAAATCGGAACTTAATTCTATTATAGTTGTAAGTTGATTTTTTTGATAATTACAAAACATTTTCTTATTGTTCAACAAGTTTTCAATACAATAGTCTTTTACTTTAGTTAAATTTTTCTTAAAACTAGTTTCATAGTATATTTCTTTATCTTTTGCAATATATGTATAAAATTTTTCATTTATTTCAAAATGTTTATTATTTGGAATGGGTTGAATATATAGAGTGTCATAAAGTTCTTGGGTTAATTGGGGAATTTGTATTATGAACAAAATATTTCCCTTACTAGTTGCCACAGTCATTTTTGCATTTTGTAGCTTTTCGAAAGTGATGTTATATTTAGTTAATTCTTGGTCTGTCAATATGTTTTGACTCAAGAGTCCTAACCGTGAAGTCAACAGTATTCCTTCGACCTTATCAATGATCCTTTCCAATGTCGTAATTTGAAAAGTCAAGTGCGTTTTCTCTATTTCCCGTTTTTCCTTTTTCGTTTCATTACCAAGAGCAATGTATTCTAAGTAAATTTTCTTTGCTTCTATTTCGTAAATTTTTGAAAGTTTTGTCAACTGTTCGTCAAAGTGTTGGTTGATCTTAATTTGGCTGTTAAGTTGTTCAATTTCGTTGTGCGTGTTAGTTTCACAGACATTCAGTCTGGCTTCAATTTTCTCTCTGTCTTCATCATCCATCGTCCCGTATAAGTATTTCAGGCCAGTACCCATAATGTTGATCAGTCCTCTTTTCTGCCTATTTGGTAGAAGTGTTTTTAAGGATGTCCTTAAATGTTGTATCTCTTGATTCAAGTAGTAGTCGTCTAGCTCAGTTAAACCTTTCTCCAAGTTATCAATGTAATCCTCGTATTTAGTAACGTTAAATATATGTATTATGTTAAAGTAATCCTCAATCAAATGTCTTCTACCCAGATTTACCACGGTGAATCCATTTCCTGTCGTGAGATCCGTAAAATCAATTTTCTGAGTTGTCACTGAAACTGCAAATGTTATCAGTAGGATCGACCAGAACATCCAATGAGCTGAAAGTATTTTTGGCACGGATTAATTGATCTTTGTAAATTATTTGATTTTTATTTTGATAATGTTTATCGTCAAGTCTATCTAAAGTTACCTTTTCATGTCTTGCGTCAGTCTTATGCGCCCTGAAATTCTTTTTAAACCTTTCGTTCACCGGCACATCTTTCCGATTCCTATTGAGATACACTAAATTTCTTTCTTTTCGCTGCTCTAATATTTCCGATACTCTCCTATTCTCCTCGGGGTCAGATTGAAAATGTACTTGTATAGGTTTTCTTCTGGTTGATAAATGTATAGTGTTATTATAAATAAAGTTAGCTTGTATAGGTAAATCTATGGTATAGGCGATATCATTTTGTTCATCTCTTGTTTTTAATATTCTAATATGTTCATTTAAACTGCTATGAAATCTTTCTATGTCTGAGTTACCAGTGTGTCGGTATGATGTGGTAAAGTGTACATCAATTTTTTGTTTTTCCAAAAAGTCCTTGAAAAGCGCTGAAGTAAAACTTGGTTCATTATCTATTATTAATTTTTTTGGTGTTCTCATCAAGTTAAACATTATTGTAAAATGTTTAATCAGATTTAATGGCGTTCTATCCTCAATCCTCTGAATCAGAGCATATTTCGAAAATTTATCAATCATCGTAACATAGGGAGTCTTTGGATCCAAGTACCAAATATCCGCATGGTAAATTTCATGTGGAGCACCAGGTGTTTCCGTCTTCTCAAACGGAATCTTAAGGGGGTTTCTTTCAATCTTGAAGTTGCAGATTTCGCAATTATTTATTACTTTAGATATTACCTTTCTTAGGTTTGGATAGTAATACCTTCTTTTTAATTCCAAGTATGTTTTATCGATTCCAGGGTGGTTATTTTCATATTTGTGGTGCTTCATTATTATTTCCAGCAACGCCTGTCTTTCCACATTCTCCAACAAGGTATATGTTCTGTAAATTTTAAATCTTTTAATATTCTTCATTTTAATTACTTCATTCTGTATCATGCAATATAATTCTTCAATATCACAATATATTACCAAATTTTCCAATTTTTCTATAATTTTTAGTATTTTTTCTAAAACAGCCGCATAATCATTTGTCGCAACTCCAAATTTGTACAATTTTTTATTAAACAGCTCTTTCTCCTCATACGAATCGTCTTGTTTTCCTTCAATTAATATTTGCTTGTTTGCAAATTGTAAGGGACTTTCCGTAACTTGGATGTGATCAATGCCATCATCTTGAGCGCTATGCACTGTTGGCATTGGTGAACTTATTCTTTCCTTATTTTTTCTTTTTCTAATACGATGTTGTTGTGTTTGTCTGTCAACAACTTGAAAGTTCAATTTCTCATTTCTATGCTTCCGCAAAAAATGTCCTTTTAGACCTCTTTTGCTTTCAAAAAAGGCGCTACATAAGTTGCATTGGAAAAGCTTTGTTCCATGCTTTTGGTTTATATGCAGATTTAAGACTTCCTTTCTTTTATAATTTTTCCTGCAAATGTCACACTCAAACAGATTTATTTCCGCTTTTTCTGTAGTTATTCTTGATAAGGCATCCGCCACCTTATTTTCTTTTCCATTCACATGATGGATATCAAACTCATATTCGTTGAGCCTAATTTTCCATCTTATCATTTTCGAATTTGGCTCTTTTAGAGAGGCCAACCATATTAATGGCCTATGATCGGTATTCAGACGAAATTTTCTACCATATAAGTAGTGTCTGAACTGTCCGCAGGCCCACACCATCGCTAGCAGTTCCTTTTCAATGGTGCTGTAATGGATTTCGTGCCTATTTAGAGTCCTTGAGGCAAAAGCCAAGGGGCCATCTTCCTGGGACAACACCGCACCGAGAGCAAAATTGCTTGCATCTGTGGTAAGTATAAATTCTTTTTTGAAATTTGGATACCTCAAAACCATATCTGAAACCAATATTTTCCTCAATTTGTCAAAAGACTCTTTATAGTCGGTGTCATTTACGTTGATCTTACCATCCTTTTTGAGTCTTAACGTGAGAGGTTTTGCTACCTTGGCATAATCTGGAATAAATTTTCTATAATATCCACTCAATCCCAAGAACGCTTGAAGTTCCTTTACAGTTTTCGGTATCGGAAAATTTCTAATACAGTCCACTTTTTTCGGATCCGGCTTTATGCCCTCCGTTGTTACTACATGTCCAAGGAAACTAGTCTCTTTTTTCAAGAAGTCACTTTTATTTAGGGACACTTTTAAATTCGCTTTTCTTAACGTCTCGAATATTTTTGTCAAATTATCTAAATGTTCTTGGAGTGAAGTTCCAAAAATTAATATGTCGTCCATATATATGACGCATATTTTGTTAATATATTCTCTCAGTACATTATTCAACATCCTCTGAAATGTGGCTGGTGCGTTTTTCAAGCCGAATGGCATACGTTTGAATTCGTAGTGGCCATCGCTTGTCGAGAAAGCAGTTTTCTCTTGGTCGTGTTCGTCGACCTCTATTTGATAGAACCCTTTTGTTAGGTCTAATGAAGAGAAATAATTAGCTCTTCCCAACTTGTCCAAAACATCGTCAATGAGTGGTATTGGATATTTATCTTCCCTGGTCACAGCATTCAATTTTCTGAAATCTATTACGATTCGCCATTCTCTATTACCCAATTTGTCTTCCTTTTTGGGAACTACCCAAATGGGAGAATTATAAGGTGAATCACTTGGGACAATTATACCCTGATGCAACATTTCGTCTATTTGTTTTTTTACTTCTTCTCTATGCATTTCCGGATATCTGTAGGACTTGGTATAAATCGGTTTGTCATTATTCGTGGGGATCCCATGCTTTACTTCATTGGTAAATGTCAAATCGTCTCCCTTTTTATAGAATACATCCGAGAATTTGTTTATAAGCTTTTTAATAGCAATTCCTTCTTCTTCATTTAAATGTGTTATCCTGAGCTGTTCTACTACTCCTAATTCATCCAGATGGTACAACTCAGGCAATGACTCTATTTCTTTTTCTTTAAATTCTTGTATTTTCTTGTTTTCATGTTCTTTTTCGTCTTGAACTTCAAAAAATATTGGAAATTCTTGCTGGTTTATATTAATACATTTCCTTTCATAATCAATAATGGCTTTGTTTTCTTTTAACAAACCCGAACCAAATATTCCATTGAACGTTTCATGGAATTTTAAAATTTTGAAGGTTATATCCTTCGTTAGTTTTACTGGTAAGCAATTTTTCGAAACATGTGCTTCCTTATTTATGACGACATAACCAGCCGCAGTATTTATTTTTATTGGACATTTTAGAACTTTTATAAAATTTTTGGGACAGTGATCTTCGTCAATTACATTTTCCGTCGACCCGGTATCTATTAAAATTCGAGTGACGTCTGCTCCTTTTCGGAACAAAAGATAGGGTAGCCCCTGTCTTGTGGAGGGTCTCCCGTTGTGGAGGCCAAATATTGAAAATTTGATTCCTGAGAACTTTGTGGTTGTTTATTTAAATAGTGGTTCTGTCTCGTCTGTCCACTAATGTCCATTGGTTCTGGTCTAGAATATGAATGTCTATTGGGATAAGGATTGGGAGTGTATTTTGTGGGAAATGAATTATTAAAATTACTTGGTTTTCGATTTTGTATATTTTTACTATAATTTTCGCTTATTTTATTATTGTTATTATATTTATAATTACTAGTATTAACAATATTACTATTATATTTTAGTTTTTCATTTAGCAAATTTGCTTCTCCCAACTCATGGAGGGCCAACTCCAAAGAGCTGGGTTTTAAAGCGCAAAGAACTGTTCTTAAATTCACTGGTAGTTTATTTATAAAGACCCTTAGAGCTACTTTATTATTGTGATTAATCTCAGATGGATTACCATCTAGCTTATGTCTTTGATTTAGCAATGATAATTTAGTTTGAATAAAATTATAGAATTGAAGGACGTCACCTCTATATTGGGCGCCTCTCAATTCCTCATAAAGGAGTTCAGCAGAAGCCAACCCTCCGAAATTTAATTCCAATAAGCCTTTAATGTCGGCCCATCTGGTTAGATGTGGATGTATCTCCAACACCACCTTAGCCTTACCTTTTATCTTTCCTTTGATTATGGAAAGAAACATCCTCTGAGATGCTGGATTGTATTGCTCCATCGCCGAGATAACGTTGTCGATACTCTCCAAAAAAGGGTACAGCTCTTCTTTCCTACCATCAAAATTTGGGACCAGGCTCAAAAACTTTAAAGGGTCTATATCCCTTTCGATCATTTGTTGGGGAAGTAGTTGCTGTGCTTGTTGCTGAGCCTGCTGTTGTAATTGATGTTGTAATTGTTGTTGCTGCAGCAATTGTTGCTGTTGTTCTTGTTGTATTTGTTGATCCATTTCTTTCAATTCTTTTCGGTTATCACCAAATAATTGCCTTCGCTTCTCGGTCCTAAGCTTTTTACGATCCACTTTGTTTATTAAAAAGTTCTTTTTTTTTTTTTTTTGTATTTAAATTATAATCCTGGAGGGACCCGTGGGTATCTCAGAATTTAATTATTTTTTTATTATAAAAAAAATTTCTTTAAATTTTATTTAATTTTATTATTATTATCCTTTTGCACAGGATATTTTACTGAACTTATCCTTTTACGTAGGATATTTCAACGAGCTTATCCTTTTTCGTAGGATATCCTACCGACTGCGCCAATTTTATTATTTTTACGACAAAAGAAAAACACACATTTATTATTTATGTCTGCTTTATTAGAACTCCGGAAGACAAAAGCTTAAAAACTAAAGTTACAATTGAGTTTTATTAAAGTTTGATGATCGTTGTTTTTGTAATTGTAAACGACGATCACTGAGAACTAATTCTATTGTTCTCTCTTAATTTATATTTTCTCTTAAATAAAATGAGTTGATTAATAATAACAAAAAGTGATTGTTTCTTTTATGAAAAATGAGCCATGAAATATAAATAAGTATTCTTCAATAATTGTTTATCATCAGAACAATCATTGAAGAATTCAAATTACAAGAATATAAATCATTGGGTGTGGTAAGTTATTTTAAAGATTCATATTACAATTGGATATTTTTTATATATAACTGACATATTGTCGTTGGGTAAAACTTATGTATGTATGTATGTATGTATGTATGTATGTATGTATGTATGTATGTATGTATGTATGTATGTATGTATGTATGTATATAAACCTTTATTTATTACAGTAGTGTTCAACTTGTAATATTATGTATGCTGACTTCATTTGCTTAAAATTGGCAGTAAATGTCGTTGTCAGCATATCACATTTGTTAGAAACCCACACGATATTTTGAAATTTGTTGAAATTAAATTTTTTTTTAAATATCACGAAAAATAAACGATCGACGTGTTTACACGACATACTGACTTATATCGACGTATGATAAATATCCTATTTTTTGACAACGCATTTTAAAGAGTTTATATATATTAAATTTTTATTTTCCAAACAAAAAATAAAACTCGAAAAATAATTATTATTTCAAGCTAATAACAAAACTAAAAAATTTACTTTTATTTAACATTATGCTAATTACCCATAACGTTTTATAATAAAAATGCAATTTATTTGTTGGGGGAAAAGAGCTAGTTCCTATACGTTTTTCACTGGTTTCTCAGGCCACATCACCTGGAAAGCTTTTTTCTAATTTTAGAAATGCCAAAAATACTCTATAAGTAATAAAATTCTACAAAACACAATGAGAAGTATGCATGTTATAGAATAATATTACAGAATATTAAAGCTTCAACAAAATATCAACAAACAAACCACGTTCCTATTTTTTTTTTTTAACTACTTGTTTAACTTTTGTTTTTTAAGCAAAAAAAAAACTAAAAAAATAACTATTATAATAAATAATATTGTTTCAAAATTTTAATCATATTACGACTATTATCAGTATTTGGCTTTTAGCAATACCGAAATCATTCGAAATATTATCTATTTCAATATTAAAATTAACTGCTGCCTGTTTTCTTTGTAAGAACAACTAGTCCAAGGATCTTTATAAAAATTTTGTTTCCATCGCAGTATTGAGCATTTACGCCCAAAACTCCACGGTTTTGTCTAGTAGCAGCATAGTTAGGTGAATATTAGTGGGAGTTGTGATATGAATATATATTTGCAAATCAAAAGTGCTTTTATTTTGTAAGCAACATATAAATCTTGAGAAATAACTTTTGATTTCCAAGAAAAAAATGAAACTCAAAAATTAACTGATATTTTTCAAGCAAAAAATAAAACTTGAAAATTAACTTATATTTTCTAAGTAAAAAATAAAACTTAATAAATAATTTTTAAATTTTATTTTAATAAAAAAATTATTTTATTAATTATTTTATTAAAAAACTCGAAAAAAATAAAAATGAAAAGGTAGTCCGCGCAATGGTGATTATGTTGGTAAAATTATTCATCTTGTAACATTTCTCCTTCATTATGATTTTTTGTTTAAAATTTGGAAAATAGTCATTATTTGCGATCCCTGCTAAAAATAATTTTTAAAAAAATATATACATACGAGTACAAATTTTTTTCCAAAACATTTTATACAAATTTGTCTACCAACACATTCTTAGACTTGGGTTTTTTTACAAAAGTGTAAGATTTTTGTCAGTTCAGTTGGGTCTCTATATACTTTATGGTTCGTATTTATTTTATTATATTCAAATGAAATTTTTATGTAAATAATGTTTGTTTTACAAATTGTAACTTTTCTTACATCCTAACATATTTTTTTCACTACTGCCAGCACTTTAATAAGCTTAACGGTTTTTTGATACTTTCAACTTTCCGGCTTTCAAAATTGGCTCCAACAACTGTTGCTTTGTTGTTATTTATAAGCTACGAAACCACCATCTCTTATCACTCACTAGACTAGAGCTAATTTTGAATTAATTTTATGGTTCTGTAATTTATGATACATGATACAAAAATTTGTAGTACAAATACATAAGTATAGAAAACAACAAAAAATTAAAAATACACCTAATTCTGTTTTTAAATGGTAGATTGGTTCCAGAAAAATCCGTGCAAAAAAACCATGTAAAAAAAGACATTGATCGTATACAAAAATAGGTGATTGGTTCCTTATCTCTAAAACCTATTAAAATTTGTGAAAAATGGGAATTTCTTTAAGAACAAGAAATCATGTTTATTTTTACACATACACCCAATTCTGTTTTTACACGGTCTTTTTTCTCACGGTTTTGAGTTAACACGGTTTGAAAATAAACAAAATTATTTTTTTGCACGATTTTATTCCATTTGGCACGATTCAAAATCTTTTGAGATTAGATTTTATTTATAAAATATAAGTTTTGCGAATTATTTTCATACCAAAAATTTTGAGGAATTCCCTTGTTGTGTATACAAGCATTTCTACTTGTTAGAGCAATTGAAATGTGTTAATATTTTGTGAACTATCAATGCATCTTTAAAAGAAGTCGTCGAAAATTACAAAAAAAAACTACAACGTAAAGCCATTAAAATAAATTAAAACTAAGCATGTACTGCTACTATTATTAGTGATAGTGATTACTATGAATGTCTTAAATATCTTCTATCTCAAATTGTTTAACATATTTTTATACTTTTTCCATTATATTCCGATCTGGTAAGTAAGGAGGGCAATACGAAATTTTCACATCTTGCCCTAGTAGTGTGTAAGATTTTAACCTTGATGTGTTTCTAAGTTCAAACCACTTCCCTTGTGATATCGTAGTATCCTTTGAGAGTAGAAGAAGCTGAGACTTATGCTTATAAAATGATCGATTTTGTTTGTAATTTCTGACACACTGTAAGTGATCACCAAAGATTTGACTAAAGCTGCCTCTTCTATATATTTTCCATTATTTCTGTTCTTTTCAGTGTAATGCAATAAACACATAGAAAACAGCAGGCTACCGACTACAACTTTTTAAAACAAAAATACACATGTTTATATGATTATAATTATTTCGAAATCACAATTGGCTTAATTTAGTTTTTTTTTTATTATATTATATATTATATTATATTTTTATTATATTTGACATAGCTATTATCCTATGGTACTTGAATTACTTACCAGATAATATGGTATAACGGTCGGTTGCACTAAATAATTATTTTACACATTTTTATCTAATTTATATATATGTATGAATATGTACATATGTATATGTATATGATTTTTTCAATTAAATATTGTTTTTTGATTTTTTTTTCTAGAACTGTTAAATAGTTTTAACATACATACTTAGTTTTATTATTTTTTGAATAACCAAATTTTCAACTTAAAATAAATGAAAATATTAACTGTAACGGAAAATCAGTATTTATATTCAGTTTTTTTAGAAATGAATGTTGGAATCAGTAGAAAAATAAAATGCTTTGAATTTTAAATATTTATTCAGTTAAAAATAACTGTACGGAATACTTTTTAAATAAACTACAAACAGTTACTGTAAAAATATTCTGAGTGTAAGCTCAAAAGATTTTGAATCGTGCTAAATGGAATAAAATCGTGTAAATAAAAAAATTTTCTTTAATTTTCAAACCGTGTAAAAACAGAACTGGGTGTATATATATTTTTAAGTCTATTAACAATAGGTATGTTTGCATGCTTTTAGCTTTGAATAACAAAGTTGTAAGTATTAGAGGCACAATGACAGAAATTATTATGAAAGAAATATATTGGGTCGAAACCTTTAGCCAAAGTCCACTACTTCTACATTGAACAAATTAAATTATCTTATACATAATTATTGTCTCTTAAGAATACCTTATAAAATATTGTGTTAAAATGAACAATTTGTAATATACTTTTTTCATTTTAGAAATTTAGAATTTTTACATTACCATACGTAGTATAAGGTAAAGTATAGTAATCAAGAAAAAAATCGAGGTCGGGATTTCGACAGGTTTATACCTTTTGAGGTCTCGTGAAACCATTTTGGCTATTTACGCAATCCCACTATTTTTGTGGAATTTGCACTGGTCATACCGTTTGATATATCGAAATTAAATTTACTGTGTACCTTTGGTATATATAGAGAAAGATCTATATAGTTTTTGAACATAATCGGGAGAGGGCAAGAGGTATTTTCCTTACCCCCAAATTTTGTGAACGCTCTACAGGTCATATCGTATGACATATTAAAACGAAATTTAGCATGTTCCTTTGGTATATGAAGGTGAAGAGTTGTATAAATTTTGGGCATAATCTGGAAGGGGCAAGGGGTAGTTTACTTACTCCCAAATTTTGTAAACGCTCTACAGGTCATACCGTATGATAACACCCCAAACCGAAAATATTTAATTTTTCAATTCGAATATTCTTTGAAATTTTATTCTTTATGTAATATATCCATAAAAATATATCTTTCCATTAGGTATGGTAAAGTTGAGTGTAGGCCACTCCAGTTTTATTTTTATTATTTTTGATGTTTTTTTAGAAGCAGCCACCCAAATAACTTCATATGAAAATATTAAGATTTTGTAATTCAAATCTATATCTATATATATAATCTATAACTATATATATAATAATTTGTTTTTCTTTTGTGTTCACATCACGTAAAAACTACTGTATGGATTTTAACAAAATTTTGTGAGGAGGTACCTTAGCACGCTGGTTCCAATATAGGATACTTTTTTCTGCAAAAATATCTTGTTTCCAAGAGAAAGTGGTGAAAAAACGCAATTTCCGGTTTAAAGGTACTGAAATTTTTGGTTTAAAACTGGGTTATTTACAAAACTATTGCGCAACATTAGGTGACAATTAAGTAAAATTTGTATTTGATTTGAAATTCGGGCCAAAAAAGTTCGTTATCATCTCACGATCGCGAAAACCATTTACAGTAACTGCCTGACCGGCCTCATTTTGGAAAAAATAGGCCCGATGATGCCGCTAGCCCATAAACCGCACCAAACAGTCACTCTTTGTGGGTACATTGGTTTTTCGACAATCAATTTTTGATTACTATTCGCCCAATTGCGGTAATTCTGCTTATTGACAAATCCACTGAGGTGAAAATGTGCCTCATCACTGAAGATGATTTTCTTCGAAAATTGATCATCCAACGTTGCCATTCTTGCAACCATTCAGACCACTGACGACGTTGTGTATCTTTCCACGATTCAAATTGACTTAGTCTGAAATTGAGAATTGTCAAATTAAAGGCAGAAAAGAAGTTGACGTTTAGGTGTGGTTCACATTCTACATCAGCCCTTAAAATTTATACAACCGATACATTGATTATGTTGTTCCAAAACATACGCCGAGAAAAACCATGGTTGGGGTATGGTAAAAGTATATGGTTGCGATGAAAAAACGTTAGTTTCTTTTGCATTACTTTTGTCACGATAAACAAGTTTTGGTTAAAATTGTATCATGTAATGGTGACTGGGCCCAAAAACTTCAACATGGTTGATTTTAACTATACTATTTTTGGCAAACTTCCAAAACAAATATATCATTTTTAACCATTCTATATTAAAAACAAGCAAAAGTGCTATATTCGGCCGCGCCCAATCTTATATACCCTTCACCACGGTGATTTTATTTATACAGACATGTCCAGCATTACCCATATTGTTGACTCTTTACATAAATTGAAATAAGTCGTATGAAAAAAACTCATCATTCATGCTTTAAAGAAATAGAAGACAGCGGCGACGCAGCAAAATGAAAACAAATTCCGTTGGCTACAATTGTCGCCGTGTTGTCAGCTACTTAATGATATTGAAGACGGTAGCTACATCGTAAACTCTGACATATATTGTTGTAGAAATACTTATTTTGCTGTTATAAAATTAAATAACTTTTTAAAAAAATTATAAATATTTCCTCCAAAACTTTTTGTTTGTATGTATATGAATTTGTAATTTAAAATTTTGCGACATTTTCTTTTGTTGAAAAAAATAGAAATTAGCCTAAGTTGACGACAGCCACAACGGTGGTCGTATAGCCATGTAGCTATACTGGCTTCAAAATAATCGTTTGTAGTCGGAAATATTAAATTTTTTTTTTAATTTTTCTAAAATTTTTTGTAAAAATATTTTTTTTTAAATTTTTTATAATATATTTATTCGATAATTTTTCGATAATTTTTCTGTATAAATATTGATTTGAAAATGGTTTGTAAAGTATTTTGAAAAATTTTTTTTAATGAATTTTTTTTTTATTTTTTAAATTTAAGATCTTCCTGCAATCTATGTTATGTTAGAATGGTCAGACTAAAGCAAAAAAAAAAATCTTTAAAAAAAATTTCCTCATATTGACCCCCTATATGACCTTTAACTGCTTTTATTTACCAGTGGGTACCCTGTGGGTCAATTGGCTACCGCTTTCTATAAAGTTCTTTAATACAAATCAAAGCAGAAAAATCCTACCCACCTAAAAACAAATAAAAATAGACCCTCGTGGAGGTCATTGACTCCCGAGATCTGTATGCACCACCTGTGATCTACCTGTCGCGGTCAAATATTTTTTTGAAAAAAAAAGCAAAAGAAAATCATTAAGGAAGAAAAAAATTAAAAAAAAAACCTGAGAAAAATATAGGTGAGCATGGTTTTTGGCCCGCAGCCTCCAAAGGGATGATCCGATGTTGCTTTCCACCTGTGATTAAGGGTATAATAAAGAAAATATGTTAAGTTTATTCGTATGTAACAAAAGAAAGATTAAAGGCAAACGTTATTTGTTTTTAGTTTTTAAAAATTATACGAAAATTCTTAAAATTTTTTTTCTTTGTGAATTTGTTTCATCATGCATTTTATATGAAATCGTTTATAAATAAAACAATATAAATTTGTGTATTTTATTATCAAAAATGTTTAAACCCATATGACATTTCATAGTTTTTAATTATACTGTAATCGTTTAATTTAACGATATACTGTTTATAATTGATCATAATATAATAAATTTTTATTATATTATGGTCATATTTTTTACATGTTATATTTTTATCATAGCTGCCAATAATGTGCTTCTAAAATAACAATATAATAATAATAATAATAATAATAATAATAATAATAATAATAATAATAATAATAATACGGTTGGATTAAAACTATAGTATGTTGCTCTTTGATTATAATTACCTCAATCATATTTTAGCCTTTGCGTGCAATAAATTTTTTTTTTTTTTTTTTTAATTTTGCTGGAAGCTGAATTTCGTAAAATTAATAATTAATTTTCCACCCAATTTTTCTTAGGAAAATAGCAAATTTCTTTGAGAGATATATAAACTATAGGTCCAGTTTTTACAATGGCAATCATTTAAACAAAAATGTTGAACAAGGACCAACTATTAATTGTTTAATAACACAAAAAAAGCAAACTATATATATAAAAAAACTTTTAGCCTTTTGAAAATACCATATTATATATTAAGGCAACATATTGGGAATAATAAAATTAACTAGAATATATAACTCTTTGGTTTTGTATTATGTGTGGACAAAACAAGCATATAAGTATGTGTAAATCATTTCTATGAATATGTGGTAATAAAAGAAAGCTTATGATGTTGTTGTTAAATGAAAATGTAAGAAAAGTAAATACCTAAATCAACATAAGATCTTACTACTAAATAGTTGCTCCTTTTGTTTATACATATCTAAAGGTTCGAAGATTTTGTATTGAAATAGTTGTTCTTGTATTTAATTTATGGGCTCTGCTTAGTCTAAAAGTTTTGGGACAAATTAATATTTTATTATAAAATTGTAAAATAAGTTCTATCGTAATATTTATCAGAATATAAACAACATCCTAGAGTCAAGTTACTTTAGGATATGATACAAGCATCTTAAGGATATTTTTGTTGACCTTTTTAATACTTGTTAGAAGTAATAAGCATAATATTTACCAGAAAGAAGGCCGATAAAATTGTAGTATGAAAACAAAAACTTTTTAAGTGAAGAAATTTAACAAATAATATGCAAAATTATTGAAAAAGAAAATTTATTTTTATACTTATGTTATGCTGCCTCCTAAGTAAGTCATCATAGTAGATATTCATTGGCATATATTCGTATTGCTAAGATTAAGCAAGTAAACGTGGTATTGTTCCAAACCATTTGTAGGTTGTTTCTTTGTTATTTAGGGCACTTAATTCAGTTATTTTCTCCTTTTTCTAAAGTTGGTTCTAGTTTACGATATAGTATATTGTCAGCAAATGCGCTATGTCCACTTTTAATGAAAATTTAGATTTTAATGTAGAATGCTTATATGACTCCAAATACATCGTTTTTAGCAAAAAAAAAAAAAAAAAAACCCTTATTTTCTTTTTTTTCTCTATGTAATGGTGTGGAGATAGATAAGTAAAAAAACTTGCAAACAATTTGCATACAACTCATATTTCATTTTAAGTAATTTATTTAGTGTGAAATGAGTTGTAAGTAGTAGAGGATCAGATATTCCCACACTTTTTAGGGTTCCATACCCAAAGGGTAAAAACATACCCCTATTGTTTTCGCTACAATGCCTGTCAACGCCCTTATCTCTGGAACCGCTAAAAGTAAAAGAGAATCATTAAAGCTGAAAAAATATACGTGGGTGTGGTTTTTGGCCCGCAGTCTCTAAAGGAATGATCTGATGTTGCAGAATTGCAATCCGAAAATTTTCGAAACAATCCCCCACAGATTGCTGTGCCTAAATTGTTTGTATCTTTCCTTGGCAAATGACATTACTACCCGAACACGGACAGACGGACTTCACTTAATCAACTTTTCTATGTATAAGGATGCAGAATACACACTTAATGGGGTCGGAAATTAATATTGTAGAAATTACATACGGAATGACAAACTTCAGTATGTATACCCTTTCCACCTATCGTGAAGGGTATAAAAACATCATATTGATTCATTACAAACTGAAAAAATAGCAATTTATATTGTTTTATTTATAAAATTTTTAATTTATAAAACAAATAAATTGCATTTTTAATATTTTAAAAATATATAAAAAATTTTAATGAAATCTGAAGTATTCATTTTGGGTACCATGTTGATTCGACATTGAATAACCCAGCAATAGTAATTAAAATTAAGGGACTACAATTTTGTATAAAAGTCTATAAAAAAACTAAATAATATTTTTAAAAGTATTTAAGCTCCCCATTTTCGTTATTGTAAGAGTAGAGTATAAAAAAAAACTAAAATATATATTTTTACTAAAGAATAAATTTAAATACATTTTCATTGAAGAGCTAGAAAACAAAAGCATATACATATGTCCCTTAAGCATCTTTTATAATAACCAGGCACATTATACACTTTACGCGCCTTACTACTCATAATGACATTTCTACTTAAAACATAAAAAACATATACTTGATTTTAATCTTTTTATAAACGTCTCTTTCACAATTTTCAAATTTGTTAAAGAAAGCATGCATATATTATTCAAGAGTAGTTAGTTTGCTTTCTTATGAAAAAAAATTCTTCCATTTTTCAGTAAGAAGTAAAAGTTTTTGGGTTTTAAATTGCTTAAAATAAGAAATTAAAATAAAAATATGTTATTTAGGATAAACTAGGAGAATTTGTTGTTCATGTGCACAACGATCAATAATTAAATATTTTTTAATATTTATTCACTACTAGCAGTAGCATCCTAAGATTTACAAGAACATCTATTTCAATTGGAATTGTGATGAATGCTGGGGAATTCACATTGAAACAGTGCAAATAAATTAATGTTTTGTTCAAAATTTAACTCTAAGCTTAGATAGCAAGCTTCTACTTTACAATACAATCCTTATGGAATTCAGTTATGAAACACTCTGCCTCAGCTTCAAAGTTAGAAAAAGTTTAAGCCTCTACCTATGTTATAAATTGAACGTTCATAAGCGTGCCATTAGTTGAGACAGAATATGCAAAAATGCAGCAAGGTATTTAAAGAGGCTCGAAACACATCCAAATTCGACTAGGTAGAAGGTAGTTTGCTTTTAATCCAAAATAGTGTTTAGTCAGCACCGTCTACTTTCAATGTTTGTCAAAAACAAACTAATGGCATTTCCGTTTCTGACAAAAACGTTGCATATATGTATGGATGTACATACAAATTTTACACTTATTAAATTTTCGTGTTCTTTTCTACAAAAATTGTCAGAGTGTGAATAAAAATCATGTTCTTTTCACCAGCTAAATTGCTAATTTTTTTTCACTCAACTTTTATTCAGAGTGAGATATTGCCATTTTTTATAGATTTTTTTTTTTTTTTCAATGAAAGTACGAATTTTATTTTGAATTTAAATTTTTATGTGTATAATTATATTATTTTATACCTCAAAAACACAAAAATGTTAAATGTAAAATCAATTCGCTTTTGTGTATTATCTATTAATAAGGTAGAATGTTTTTTTCAGAAAAAGAAACACCGTAAAGCTGGATTCACCCATTTTGTATGGACAAAATTTTTGTTTGGACAACATTTTTTTTTTTATACCTGGTTTCAAATTTCTCTCAGAGAGTGAGAGAAGTGATTTTGATTTGGTTCAATTTAAATTTTTCTCCGGTCAAAATTGGAATGAGTTGCCACTAAAAAAAATTTTTTTAGAAAAAACTGAATTGAGTTGCCATTATATAGTGTTTGCATATTATGAAATTTAGGCATTTGTTTTGTTTGTGTTGATTATCAACAAATTGCCCTCAAGCTTAAAATGGAAATGAAAAAGCGAAGAAGAGAATGCATGTACGACATGAGCTATAGCACATATAAAAATAATCATGCAAAGCAAAGCATTTGAACGACAATAGATAACGCTATTTTATTTTAACAGCCATTAGTAGAGCAATTTTTTAATAATACATGTTTTAATAAGCAATATGTTAAAATAATAAAAAATATTCAATTTCACACCAAGATTTTTGTCCGGACAAAATGGGTGAATCCAACTTAATAGAAGCAGCTTGTCAACATTTCACACTAGTGGCAAGAGTAAACGAGATTAGTATTGCATTCAAACTTATAAATTCAATAGATTATATGAAAATACAAAAAGTCAATATATTATCAAACTGCTTGTATGCCCTCGTTCATACATATGTACAGTCTGTCAAGAAAATGTTTTGACATAATAAAAAACGTTTTTTTTTTGCCTTTTACCATAAAATCATAGTGTCTTTTTAATGTTTGAATTAATTTTTCTAATTAAAACCATTTTATCTATATAAATACTGTTTTTTATAGAGGTATAGAACTTTAAGTTGGCATTACTTTTCAAGATGGCGACCGATTTAGCAGCTATCAAGTGACGTATTCTCAGTTTGGTTCGGCAATTCATCATGAATAGACTGAAGCCTGAACAACGCTTGCAAATGGGCCCAAAACGAGATTGCCGTTGTTCCCGATTTTCATAAGCCAATTTTGTTTAGCGATGAAGCTCACTTCTGGTTGAATGGCTACGCCAACAAACAAAACTGCCGCATTTGGAGTGGAGATAATCCTCAAGTGTATGTCGAAACACCGTTACATCCAGAAAAACTGACTGTTTGGTGCGCTTTATGGGCTGGTGGAATCTTTCTAAAAACGATGGTGGCCAGAACGTTACAGTCAATGGTGATCGGTATAGAGCCATGATTACTAACTTTTTCATTCCTGAATTGAAAAACCATGATGTCCAGGAGGTGTGGTTTCAACAAGATGGCGCAACATGTCACGCAGCTCGTGCCACAATAGATTTATTGAAGGACACTTTTGGTGACCGCCTAATTTCACGTTTTGGACCTGTGAATTGGCCTCCAAGATCTTGTGATTTAACACCGCTAGACTACTTTCTGTGGGGCCGTGTAAAGTCATTAGTCTATGCGGATAAGCCACAAACACTTCACAATTTGGAAGACAACATTAGCCGTGTTATTGCCGATATACGGCCACAAATATTGGAAAAAGTCATCGAAAATTGGACGTCCAGATTGGACTACATCTGCGCCAGCCATGGCGGTCATATGCCAGAAATCATATTTAAAATGTAATGCCACAAGATTATCTTTCGGATAAATAAAATTCATGTCAATCGAATAATCCATCGTTGTTTTATTGCAACTTAAAGTTCTATACCTCTATAAAAAAACACCCTTTATTAACTAACGAACAACAACAAAAAATAGAAAAAAGCCACAATAATAATTTAAAAAAAGCAAGAAAATAAAAAAAAAACCAAAATTGATTTGTCAAGAAATTGTTTTTACAATTTTTGCTCCTGTTGTTATTTTTATATTGCTGTTAAACTTTATTAGTCAACTATCATTTTTCTGTAAAGTCGAGTGACCAATGATTGTTTTATTGAAATTTTTGTTTAGATTTTAGATTTTTTTTACAGAATTTAAAATGCGTGGTATAATAACATCGACTGATCTGATTCAATTGGTTTATTATAATCTCGCGATTGAAAAAAAAAAACAGTGCACGAATTGTCTTAAATGTGTTCAATAATAAGGCTAACTGTGTAAAATATTTTAAGTCGTAATAAAAATCAAAATAGGCTTACACAAGAGGTTTTAAACGGCCACCCTCGCAAGATTTTGGAGAGAACAGAATGTGTTTTAAGGAAGAAGGTAGACCATAACCCTTTGGTATCTACAGGAATACTTTCAAGTGAACTAAGCGAAGAAGAAAGCGTGACGATATGGTAAGGCAAGTCTTTCGGATATTCATCAAAAGTAGCTCGAAAGAAACCATTGCTTACAATGCGACACTAATAGCGTTTTCTTTTCTGGCAAAAAAATGTTACATATTTCTATGCAACACTTTTTACACGTTACCCACGTACTCACAAATTGTAACATTTTTTAAAATTTCAATAGAACAAACTCTTCCTCCCCCGTACACTTGTACATCTAGCACATCATAGATTTCATCATCATCAGGCAAAGACGATGATTCCAATAGGTAAGATGGAAGAATTTCAGTTTTGGCGCCCCTAAAAATAATTTTCTGTAAACACAAGAAAAAAATGAAACAGAATATCATATGGTGAGAAGTGTAGTGTACTCACCCTTAAAACAAATTTAGTGTTAAAATCATTACACACTTTACACAGAACGTTGCGTTTTTTTAACTATTAAATTTTTTTCAGAATAGAACACAACAAAGTGCAAAGGGTAGAAAATATGTAATAATTATGTCAGAAAAGAAGACGCTATAAGAAAGGTAATTGTCCCTTGCTGTAACGCATATTTCCAAACCTGCAGTCGACTGGGATGTCGTTATATTTTACGAAGAGATCAAAATGTTGTATTTATATATCGTTGGGCCCAATAGAGTATGGGAAAACCCCCTAAAAATGTTAGAAAGACGTAACATCATTCCAGTAGTACATTTTGAAAACTTTCTGTAACGGCTTGTAGGACCATATCTAACTAGTAAGGGAGTTGGAGTAATTTGTTTTATTATAAAAACGCATTGGTAGCGAATCAGTATGCGGACATACTAAATGGTCATCTAATTTCCAGGGTCAATAAATATAGAATTTATACTGATAGAAAGTCGAATTTCAAGTTTTATCAGGATAATGACCCCAACCAGAATGCTCTTCTTCATGCTTCGATGTGATTTTTTTTAAATCAGTGGCAAAGTACTGTATACTCCTGCTCTGCTAATAGGCGTTCCAAATGTTAAGTTGAATTAAAAGCTGTAATTTTGGAGGAACGGAAGTTAAGTAAGTTAACATGTTACTTTTACTCGAAGTCACTTTACTTACTCAGCGTTGAATAACTTTAATTGAAACCACTGTTAAAAATTCACAAACTTTAACACTCTCTTAAAACACGAAAACTGAACTCTAGGACGTTTCAAAAAATACTGCCATGCCACTCGAAACCATAAAGCATGTTGCTTTTTTTTTGTATGTTTGTGCCTTCAGAACTCAATAATTTCTGATCCGATTTTAAAAATTTTTTATTAGAAACATTATGCTTACAGATTGTTCCCATTATAAGATAAAATTTTAAAAAATTAAAGGGTGTCCCCATACAACACACATGTTTTTTACGTGTATTATGAACTTTATAGGTCGCCAATTTAAAATTATCACTATAGCTTCCAATAACGATTTGATCTGTATTAGAGACCTTTATAGAATGCAATAACCAATTGCATTGGAGGTAGCCCATAGACCCACATGGTACCCACTGGTAAATAAGAGTAATTAAGAGGCACATGGGGGGTCAATATGAGGAAATTTTTTTTTTTTGTAAGGATTTATTTTTGCTTTTTTTAGTCATCCTAACTCAATATTGCAGAAAAGTCCTAAATTTAACAGAAAAATTTCAATAAAATTTTTAAAAAATTTTTTTTTCAAACATATTTACAAAACATTTTCAAAAAGATATTTTACAGAAGAATGTTCGAAAAAGAAAAATTTTCCAAAAAATTTTCGAATAAAATTTAAAAAAAAAATTTAAAAATATTTTTACAAACAATTTTCGAAAAATTAAAACAAAAATTTCAATATTTCTCTGAAAATTAAAATTATGAGTCTAAAATAACATATTTTTAATATTAAGAATATACATATGTATGTGTGTACGATATAGAGTAACATATTTTTAACCGACTTCAAAAAAAGAAGGAGGTTATAAATTCGTCTGTGTGTTGCTTTTTTATGTTTGTGGCTTCAGAACTCGATCATTTCTGAACCGATTTTAAAAATTTTTGCACTATTAGAAAGGTTGGTCCCATTTTAAAAGAAGTTCAAAATTTTAAAAATTAAAGGGTGTCCCCATACAACATACATGTTTTTTACGTGTATTATGAACTTTATAGGTCACTAATTTAAAATTAGAAAAAAGTGCGTATCACTACAGCTTCCAATAACGAAAAGTAATAAGAAAATAAAATTAAAAATTAAAGGGTGACCCCATAGGTGACGTAACTTCACCTTTATGATCCTATCTTTTGAACAGTTATAGACAAACAGTTGAAAGTTACACAGAATGTTCTTTACTATATCCGTTATAATAAATATAAATATTTAAAATTATAAATGAAAGAGTGTGCCATTAGTTGGCTTAATTTGATATATATGACCAAACTTTTGAACCGTATAGACAGACAGTTGAAATTTACAAAGAGCTTTTATTTCTAAGTCCAATAGTTAATGTAAATTGACATATATGGCCAAACTTTTGACAGTTGAAATATACAAAGAACCTATATTGCTTAGTCCGCTATGACAACAACTATAAAGTTTGAATCTATACATTAAAGAGTGTGCTCATTATTAATGTAATTTGTCCCCATCTTGACTGTTATTTGCTTTAGATTATTGAATTCCAAAATTAGTTTTTTTTATTGTCATTTTGTGTAAAAAATTCCGCTATAATCTTCCTCAAATATAATGTAATCATTGTATAATTACCGTCTTAAAGAAATATGATTTTATGTTTGTCTATTTTGAAGTCGTTTTTTTTTTTGCAAGAATTATTATTTGTGTAATTATGTACATATGTGACGTGAGGGCATGTTTATTTTATACTTGTATAAATGTGCTTATGTGTATGTCAGAGTTTTTAAACAGTAAATTCATCTTTCGTAAAAGAAAAAAAAAAATTGATATAAATAAATAGGGAAACATTTTCTATTATAAAAGTCAAAACAAAACTTTTTTCACTATGTCAAAATATTATCTTGACAGACTGTATATACTTTATTTTAAAATGATTTTGCTAACCTTGACCAGAAAATCAGTAAATTTGAAAGCAAATTTCTCACGAGGAGTGTTTCAATGACGCATATTTATCTTAAATATCTGAAACATGTCAAATAACAGTAGATCTGTCAATAACACATTTTGTATTATTTTCCTGTAGGTGCTAAAATGAAATGTAAAGTATGCAAGTCAAAATATTTTATGGTTTCTTCCATTTTTTTCTTGTTCTAAGAAGTTGTTGTCTTTATATGACATGCATATATGCATGTATTTATAGGACATGCATACATATTGGCATGTATATTGTTTTCCTTTTTCTAGTCAAAGAAAATATTGTGTTTAAAGTTGATAACAATGTATGGTTAATGGGTGGGCCAAATACAAATATCTTTTTAGAAACTAATTAAAATGTACTATGCTTAAAATCATTCTCTTTATTTATGAAACACGATTTCATTCATGCTTTGGTCGCTTATATTGGTTTCTGGCTCTATCTCAGAAATGCATGATGTTAGCCATAAGGTTTTGGATAGTTTCTGAATTATACGCAAAGCATCAATCTTTTAAGGCATTCGCAAAAAAAAAGTTTAAAGGGGTCAAATCCTAAATCCGATGTAATCAATTGATAACGCCAAGTCAACCTATAATATACTACCCATCGCAAAAATGATGCGCCATCCTACCGAAATTAATAATGGACATAAAAGTCTGTAACCAAAGAAAAAATGAGCCAGTTTGCCAGTCACAACTATAAAATCCACTTTAAACTGTCACTCTCTGAGGAAGCATTAGATTCTCAAAAATGACGTGAGGTTTTTTCTGTTAACGAGATGAAAATGTGCCTCGTCATAAAAGACGAGGCAAATTGTGAAATCAGATGTCTTTACATTTGATTATATTCTTCTGTAAAAAGACTTAGATGCATTTAGTTCCTGGAGTAATATTAACCTTATGGAGTTAAACCTTAAAAAGTGCAAACACATGTGTTTCTTACGAAGATGTCATACAAACGTGCAATATATTTTAAATGGTCGTACACTAGACAAAGTGAATGTAATTTCTGATCTTGGTATTTTACTGGATGCTAAATTACATTTTATAGAGCATATTTCGTCAACCACTAACAAATCACGAGCTGATCTTGGATTTATAAAACGCTGGGCGAAGGAGTTTAGTGATCCGTATATCACAAAACATCTTTACACCTCTCTGGTCAGGCCTATTCTGGAATATGGCTCAATAATTTGGGATCCAATGTATAAAGTTTATTGTGATAGCATTGAATTGGTACAAAAATAGTTCTTGTTATTTTGTCTTCAAGGGTTACAATGGGATCCCTTAATTCTACCATCGTACTCTAGCAGACTAGCTCTAATAAAGCTGCCATGCCTAAAAAGCCGCAGAATAATGTTAAATATCACCTTTGTTTTAAATTTAATAAAAGGAAATGTGTGTTCGGTTTTTTTATAAATAATATTTCTTTCAATGTTCCATGTCGTCCACCTCGCCATTTTTTTCCACTGGCTGTTAAAGTATTCAGAGAAAATTACGCTAACTCTGACCCGTTTTTAAGAATTTGTACTGAATTTAATAAATTTTATAAATATATTGATTTTTCTTTAATTGTTAATGTTATTAAATGTTCTCTTATTTCGTATTTAAATAATTAAAGTTATGTATTTATGTACTTTATGTTACAGTTTTTAATGTCTGTAAGGATCTTGAATCCATAGACTCAAATAAATAAATATAAATATAAAATAAAAAAAATATAAAATAAGTTAGGCAATATTTACCAACGATATGCAAGCGTTAACTCTTTTAGCCACACTCTTACATATATTATTTTAATAACAAAACTACTGCATTTTTGGTTTGATTAAGGTTTATTTATTATAAAAAAAAGAAAAAAATAAACTTGACTTTTAGGCTTTTGTGGAATAGGGTGGTTAGTTTAGTAACCACTGTGACGGTTGGCAAAAAAAAAAATTCAAGTAAAGTTTAGTATACGCAGCCACATTTGATAACAATAAATTAATTCTGATGGAAATCGGAGAAACATGTCTTATTTGTGCGTATGCAAAGAGGAACTTTGCAGGTTCTGCATTGCCATATAGTACGCACCGGATTCTTTTTGGTGCTGCATTTTGCACATCTTCGTGATGTAGATCGCTCTGGCTGATGCATACTGCTTTCCAGACGCAATTCTCTTGGTACTGAAGGTTTGTGTTTCTTTATTTGTACTGGTTGTGGGGAAGAGGGTTCCGAAATTGAGCGCTTAGTGCCTGATTTGGGTTTTTTCGCCTGAACTGGTGCTAGGATGCCATGGTAAACACTTCTTCGAAACTCTTTGGCATTGAGCTGATCAAGTTCTGGGTGGTATGTTTTCTGGAGCTCTTTATATGTAATATAAGAGTTTATAACGGCGCAGTCCAGAAAATGAAAATGCGGGATTTTTGATCAATAGCATAAGTGCTTTTCAGCTGATCAAATTTATCAACAACGGTTGAGTGGCATAAAAGAAGATATGTATACGTCCTTCATATCAGGGGCAGAAGATCAGTAATCTTTATAACTAGGCGATTTTTTTTATACCCATCACTAAATTTAAAGCAAGAAATACTTCAATTTCTTCAGGTGTAGTGGGTGAGTGGGTGTAAAAGGTGCTCCTTTCTGCGTGGCATATAGATTTGTTTGAAAGCAGATTGTTTCAACTAAGTTTGCTGTCCAAAATAAACCAAATAATTTTGTTGGTGTTATATTCTCTACCTCTACTATATCATCTGCAACACCTGCGACTCCTGTAAATTCACACGGCTCTTTTATTTTGAAATTTTTTTCCACTTTGGTTGCACAACTGCGGAGCTCGTAGTAAGTAACTGACTAGCAGAAGTAGTACACAAATTTGATAAAGGTATTACATCATCTGACTCAAAATAATCATTAAGTTCTGGCTGCAGTCCTGACGGTATATCACCAAGTACCATCAGATCGGCTTTTTGGTCATCATCTCTTTCTTCGTCTGATTCGAAACTACACACACTTTCGCCATCAGAAGGTATATCTTCAAACAAAATATCTACGATATCTTGTTCGTTGAGTATGCGCGGCATTCTAATTACATATGTATATGTATATAACACAAAATTATGTGGGAAACAATTATTTACTATAGAATGTACTATAGTCACAGTGGTTAATAATCTAACCACCATATTACTTACGTTTGTTTTTGTATATTATGCTCTGGTAAAATATATATGTTATCACAAAACAAAAAAACAAATAATAAATAACAAATTAACACTGATTTGGTTTAATAATAAACACTCTATGCTTCTTTATTTCAATGACAACGGACCTGTTAAAAAAGCAAGGGGATGTCCCGAATTTAAATAAAGATATAAATACAACCAGTGAACCCTAGCGACAAAGTCTCACAACAAATGATCAGCGATGTATTTAAAAATATAATTCTTTAATAATTTGTCAATAGATGACGCGAAAGCATGTTTTAAACAAGCAACAATTAGTGGTTAGATAACTAACCACCTAACCTGAAAGAGTTAAGCGATTAATTTCCGTGGATTATAGTCACCGATAGTCAATATTTTGATGGAAAAAATCTGTTTATGTTAAAATAGGATTTGATTTCAAAAAATACCTGCATTAAGATTACAGTTCTTAAATTATACATTGCACAAAACATAACAATATGTTTGTTTTCTCTTCTTCTCTTATGAACAATTTGAATACAAAATCCACAACTACGTCGTTAAGCAGTTCATATGAAAATTATTTTTGCACAAAATTGAGTGACAGGGTAATAGATGAGTAAACAAAGCGTAACAGACAACAAAAATATAAATTGTGCCATTTATAATTTACTTTAAATTATTTAAAATTTGAGGTAGAATTTGCAGGAGTATCTTTTGTGTATGTCAAGTCTATACCCAGCAAAACAAATGACTTAAGAAATATATTATAAAAAGCTTAACTACATAAGCCTTAAGCTAAAGAAAAGGGCTTTAGAGTACTATTGCAATTTTATCGTAACAGTTATAGAAAAATTAAAACATTTGTGGAAATAGTATACGTGTATGATTACTATAAGCTTATCTTTGCAATTTTAGAATAAGCTTACTGAAACAATATTTTATTAACTTTTGTTTTGAAAAGCTTATTCGTCTTAATATTTTTATAAGCTTATTTACATAAATGCATAATTACTTTCCATAAGAAAGTTCAACTAAAGCAATATGAATAGCAATGGTGCTCCAATCAATCAGTTTTCAGATATCACATAATTCCAGTACATCGCAAACTCCTTACTATAAACAGCTTTTCAGAGTAGACTGTAGCATATTAGTCAGGACAAGAGTTGGTACAACAAAATTTAACACACAACACTACTATAAAAGAACACTGCCTCGAGATTGCATTGCGTGGTCAGAGATACTTACTATTAACCACAGTTTTAAAGATTGCCCCAGAAGTGTTACAAATGAGATGCTTGAAGAGATTCTTAACCCTAGAAGTGCTTTGTTAGTCGATTAAGCAAACAGCTTGCAATTATTAATTACTGCTTGGCTTGGCATTAATTTTTCTTCTCCATTTCGCCAACCACAATTACAAATTAATATCTTGTAAGTATTGGGATGCTACTTCGGGTCAGCATATGTTGAAGGGTGGACTCGGTTGCTATAAAGTGGGTCCCAAAATACTATCTTGGGTTACTCCGGCTTTAATTGGCTAAGGCAAGCTTAAGAAATATCCTTCTTTAAGTGCAAACTTACGACCAGTTAAATAACTTTTTAAAAGTTCTCCTTCAATTTGTAAACTAGGCCTTAATGGCAAACTTTGTCGAACGCTTGAGACACGTCTATGAAGATCGCGGGACAATATTTTCTTTCTTCAAAAGCCATTATTACTACATTTACCAATCTGTGAGTTTTTTCAATAGTTATGTGATGTCTTCTAAATCCGAGTTGATGATTCGGAATACATTCTTTTTCCTTCAAAATTGCTGAAAAATACTGGAGGCGTAAAATAGCATTAAAAATGAAGAGAGTGATTTTAACTGATACGTGGGGAAGTTCGTTTAGCATCTTAGGGTTTAAACTAGTAGTTGCCCTTTCAACATATTGTAAGTCAATCCAGAGGGAGATTGGTGCTTCAACGTCACCAGGTGCAACTCGGCTATATTAGTATTTATATACATTTACAACAAATACATTTATTAAATGGTTCACAAATACATTGTCTTTTTCAGTATCACACGAGCATCACTTGCGTATAACAGGTCTTTTAATGTTTTTTGTTTGCGCGATAATGTATAATCCGATTGTGGGATAGCGTCAAGGCCTTCCAAGTATTTTTGTGGTGATGCAGTTCTACAGTATTCTAGATGATCATGATTTCTTTTAGCCTACTTTTAAGTTGAGGAGATCTGTGCGATTGCCGGTCTCTTCTTTTTGCAGTTAAGAGCCGTTCGACATTTACAAATTTGTTTATATCTAGTTATTGTTGCTTGTTGGGCAGCTAATTTAATGTTTTCATTAGATTTAATAAAACTCATGTCTACGTTTCAGTTGATTATAAAAGTCTATTTTCCGAGCAATGAGCTGTATTTTAACCATTTTATGCATGTGCTTCTCACTGGTAATACGATTTCCTGTTGGTTCGAAATACAAACAGTAGTGGTCGAGTGATCTGAAGATAATTCTAGAGATGTTTCAACGTTAATCGTTTTTTTGAAATGCCCCTAATCACGCCAAAACCAATAATATTGTCCACTCGAAATCACATTCAGACGCATTTTTGAAATTGTGTCAAACAAGATACGACCTTTTGAGTATATAGCATATGACTATCACTTTAGGACCGTGAGCTCGTCTGAGTATTTAAAAGAACCCAGAAAAAGACCCATCAAAACTTGTCGTTATTTTTGTATAAACTTCATTTGTACAAAATAAAACAATACAACTTTTTTAAAAATTATAAGTAAACGAATAAATCGTTAAACCTTGTAAGTTGGAACATTGAAAATTGAAATATATACCTAATTTAGTTTTCGTGACATCCAAGTTAAGAAAAAAGATTACTTACCGCTTGAAGCTTGTACTATCGATCCAGAATGAAAATTTACTTATCAATTTTAGTGGTCAGAAAAAATTAGTACGACCACATTAATTCGTTATGTCTAGAAACAAATTTAGTCGAAAAAAATGCTACAACAGATTAAGATTTGTAACAAAAAATGTGAAACGGTTCTGTATTGCAAGCAATCAAAATTTCTAGAAAAGTTTAGTACTTTTCATAAAAATTTTCTAGACTTGCTAGATTTACTCGCTTGTAATACAGAAACTGCACATTACACTTAATTATTTAGTTTAATTAAATTTTTTTGGTTCTTAAATTTTCTTTCATCTTTCATCTCTCCACACAGAGTCAAAAATGCCTAATAGAATCAAAAGTATTTTCTCTATGAAATGTTTTTAGGCTAAGGGGTATTCAAAGAAGGGAAGTTTTTTTTCGAAGAGATTCCCTATTATTTTCATGTGGTAAATCTTTTTAATTTTATCAAGAAGGGAATCCCATTATATCAATAAGAAAACATGTTATTCATAATTTTGTTCCTCATTTTTGACAAAAAAAAAAACAACCCGTAGAGAAAAACTTTTTGATCCTATTAGGATTTTTTATGAATTTTACAAAAAAGGGCTTTCTTATTGATTTAATTAGGCTACCTAATTGATTTTTTCAAAAACTTATTCCTTATTGATTTTATTAGGTTCCTATATGATCATGTGTAAATCACCTTTTTAATTTTCTTAGTAAGGATATCTTCTTGATTATATTAGCTTTCTTGTTATTTCGTTTATATAAATCAACATAGAAAATGTTTGTTAAAACATTAAGTATATAATTCTTGCAAAAAAAAACCGACTTCAAAACAGACAAACTTAAAATCATGTTTCTTTAAGACGGTAACTATTGCGACACCCTGTAATTTCCGAATTCAAGTTTTATACTAGTTATAGCGGTCGTAGCAATACAGGTTCATTGTAAATTTCAACCGTCTTTCTGTAACGGTTTAAAAGTTTGGTCATAAACATCAAATTACGTAAACTATTGCGACACCCTATAATTTATAATTTTAACTATTTATGCTTATTATAACAGATATAGTAATGGACATTCTGTCTAATTGTTAAGTGTTTATCAATAACTGTTTAAAAGATAGGGTTATATATATCAAATAATGTCATCTATTGGGACACCCTTTAAATTCAAATTTTAATATAAATACTTTTTAAAGAGGGCTTTGTCATACAGATTCTTTTTAAATTTTAACTTTGTGTCCATATACATCAAATTACACCCACTATTGGGACACCCTCTAATTTCCAATTTTAAATATTTATACTTGTTGTTATAAAAGACATAGTAGTAAACATTCTGTCTATTTTTCAAGTGTTTGTCTATAACGGTTCCAAAGATGAGGACATAATGGTCAAATTACATCAATAATGGGGACACCCTTAAATTTATAGATCCAAAAATATACTTGTTGTAATAGCGGACTAAGCAATATAGGTTCTTTGTACATTTCAACTGTCTATCTATAACAGTTGAAAAGTTTGGCCATATATATTACTTTTATATTAACTATTGGGACACCCTTTAATTTCCAAATTCATATTTTACACTTGTCATTTTAGCGGACTTAGCAATACAAGTTCTTTGTAAATTTTAACTGTCTGTCTATAACGGTTCAAAAGTTTGGCCATATATATATCAAAATAAACCAACTAATGGGACACTCTTTAATTTCTAATTTTAAATTTATACTTATTATAACAGACATAGTAACGAACATTCTGTGCAACTTTCAAGTGTTTGTCTATAACGGTTCAAAATATAGGAGAATAAAGGTGAAATTAAGTCACCTATGGGGTCACCCTTTAATTTTAAATTTTGTTTTTTAATTACTTTTTGCTATTGGGAGCTACAATGATACTCACTTTTTTTAAATTTTAAACTGGTGACCTATAAAGTTCATAATACACGTAAAAAACATGTATGTTGTATGGGGACACCCTTTAATTTTTAAAATTTTCAACTTCTTTTAAAATGGGACCAATCTGTAGCCATAACCTTTCTAATAGTGCAAAAATCGCTTCAGAAATGACAGAGTTCTGAAGGCACAAACATACAAAAAAAAGCAACACACAGACGAATAGATAACCTCCTTCTTTTTTTGAAGTCGGTTAAAAATAAAATATAGATTTGGTGTAGTTGTTTAAGTGCGTGCCTACAAAATGAAGCACACCAGATTCGATCCCTGGCAGAGGACAAACAATTTTCACCATAGTTTTTCGGGTTTTAAAAATTAAGTGGCTTCAACCCCATCTACACAATACATCAGAAGAAGCCCCCCTGACCTTCCACCCCCTGGAAAAATAGAGGATAATATGAAGGCAAAATGTCAGGCAATAAAAAATTTTTAGAAACAGCATTTTTTAAATTGTTTTCAGTTTTTCATTTTGACATTTTTTGTTTTTATAAAAATAAAATACAAAATAGCCTAATAAATCAAGAAGAAAACCCTTTTTTCAAAAAACAAGGAGAATATCTGATAAAAACTCTAAGTTTGCTTCTAGATTTTTTCAAAAAGGTTTTCCTTATTAAAATAATAATACTTTCTTCTTGAAAACCATAGAGATATTTTATAAATTTTGTTCTATTTTATTAGGTATTTTTAGACACTCTTTTTTCTGTGTGCAACTCTTATAAAGTCGTTTTTTGAAAATGCTGAAACAAAAAACTGACTATGGTACAAACTTCGACATATCACTGCAATATATTTAGTATGGGTTGACATGATAATCCTTTTATCTAACAAGAGTTTTACGATTGTTTTTCTTGTGGTTACCAGCTATCAGGATGCTTGCTTTTCAAAACTTTTTTTCCGAGACATCCTCAAATGCATACTGCTAGCTGAATTTAACTACGGCATTTCTTAATGGAGGCAATCTAAAAAATACCAACAGTGCAAATGTCAGTTTCATTAACCAGGTAATATATATTTGGTTGAAATGCTTTTAAATGTCAAATGCATCTACCTCACGCAACGGCAGCAAAAACGTGCAATTGCGTAAATGTTGAGTGTAACGAATCTAAAAATAAAATTATATTTATTTTATTTTTGCATTATACAATCTAATTTATTATTGCACTCACACAAAACTAAAAATAAGAAATAAAAGAAATAAAATCATAGCATTGATTGAAGGAAAAAATGGTTTTCTTATAACTAGTACTGCTTTCTGTAATGGGCCATTTTTCTTATGATTAAAAATGAAAGTACAAAAAATTATAAACACAAAAAAAATTCCAAATGAATATTTCTTAATACTATTATATACAGAGATAAAATTTCAATAATTATTTTATTATTATTTCTTATATTTACCAGGTATGTTTCTACATATTTCACAAGATTATACAGATCTAATGAGTCAAAACTATTTCCAACTGCCTACTCAGAGTAAAAACAAACCAGTATATAGGAAATATTGTAACTCGCACGGAGAAGTGATGACTGATTTATATAATTTGCTATAGCCGTAAAATGAAACTGCCAAGAGAAACTTAGACTAGAATCAAGAGTTCAGCCAGCGCACAGTGGTCCATTCTGCCAATCCAGCTGAATCAAATTAATAGCGCCTGACAGGGTCAACATATATGATTAATATTTTGTGGTTATATATATTTCTTAGTGAGTAGAATTCGAATTAGGAGTTAGATTTGAGGACAAAATTACACAATGGTATGCTAAGCACAAGTTTTATACAGGGTGTATGTATCTAATATCTGTGGTAAATGTATATCCTAATTATGTCTATGCTAATATTTTATGAAAATCTTATCTTAAAAAATGTATTTGTGACTCAGGTGTGTGTAACTTTTACAAAAAAAAAATCCATTTTCAATAAGGGGTTTTATGGTATTCTCGTTTTTTAAGAAACCCCTATCATAAATTTTGGATGATGGATATTTGTTAATGTGCGACTATTTGAAAGTCAAATATTACTTAATTGAATTCAAATTAAAAATGTTATATTGAATTTTCATTTCTCAGAAATATACATATAACAGTATGTAAAGATCCTACAACCTTCCTCGATTTTGACGGAAGTACTAGGAAGATTTTATATTTTAATAGAATCATTAACCGTGTCATTATATTTTCTGTTTAAATAATTCCAATTCCTGTGGATTGTAACCTCTTTTTTTCAAAGAGTTTTCAAAACAACACTCACACGTCTATTAGAAAATTTTGGAAGGCATGTGCAAATCGTACTTTCTTTCTTTAAATTCCTTCCAACAAAAGTTGTTTTCATTGTTTTATTATGAGATTCGTTATCTCTTTGGGCTGTTATGGTCAGTTATTTGTTTACAAATGTAAATAAAAAATCAAATCATTTTTCTATTTTTTCCCAACGTTTCGTTTGTTTTTTACAAACTTCTTCAGGAGAGTTTTTTTATTTTAAATCTAGCAATAAATAAATAATTACATGTTTTATAATTGCTGAAGAGGAATATAATCACAGATTAGTTACGATTATTATGTCAACATTGCAAGAACCCTTATCTAATTTACTTAGTAATTAAAAAACTGGACATTCACGACACATTAAGTAATAAATAAATAAATAAATAAATAAATAAATAAATAAAATAATTAAAAATCTTGTACAACACAAACACAGAATCACAAGTCAATCTTAAAGCTAATATCACAGAACTTCGGCTAATTATAATAGCTACATTAGAGCGGTGGCGTATTGTAATTTTGTTTTATCTTTGTCCTCTTTAGTGTTCATGGTGGTATTTATTTTTTGTTGAATTCTCAGGCTTTCGAGAGTGTATCGTTTGTTCTCTTTTGGTTCTCTGTCTAATATCTTAATGTTGTCAAAGTTCACTACGTGATTGTGTTCTTTTGCATGTTGTGATAGTGCTGTTGACTCTTTTCCTTTTTTGATGTCCATCTTACGCTCTTTTAAGCGTGTCTTCAACATTCTCTTTGTTGTCCCAATATAAACTAAATTGCACCTTTCCCTCTCGTTTCCATCGCATTTAATTTCTTAAACAACGTTATCTGTTTTTAGTATGTCATGTTTTGTTTTGTTGTTTGTAAAGAAATGTCTCAGTGTTTTGTTTGATTGTTGTTTTCCTTCACTTTCGGGTAGCTGGTCACTCGACTGCCGCAGCATAAGGAGAAGGTACCATCTTCCCAAAAAAAAAACGTTGCGCTTAAAATCAAAAATAATTAATTACGCAAAGAGTAGCAAATAGTTGCAGCTATAAACGATATTTTCTTATCAATAGGATGTTGAAAAAAGGATATTGACAAAAATACTCATTGATCCAAAGTAATCCTGAGTATATATATATTTTTTAAGGCAAGTAGTCATAGTTCTGATTCAATGTCACTTAAATGAAAAATGATCTGGAATTAAATTTTACATACTTTCAAGTGACGAGGCCATTGGTGCAATTTTTTCAAACAAGAATTTTATTCGTCTTGTTATTATCAACATTCGAATTAGAACCGGCACGTAAGCTCGCTGTTTATTGTTTACCTACTGAGTCAATGGACTTTGATCCCGCAAATGCCAACCAAATATGTATGTTATCTACAACTAAATAACAAACAATAAATAGCGATTTCGATTGTTTTACTCTCCATTAATTTTTGACTTTTGTTCATCTAGATTAGCGGAATGGATATTAATCCAGTGTGAAGCGCAACACAAGATGTAAATCTAAAGGAAAAATTAATTAAATTTATGTTATTTACAATTCATTGATGGATGTGCATTTTGAAAACAAACAAAATGACAGCAGCAACTTGCAACTTTACCAAAAATCATAACAAAAAATGCAGATGTGTCCCTGATGTCATTTTTAGGGTTCCCTATCCAAAGGGTAAAAATATAACCCTACTGTTTTTGCTATAATGTCTGTCCGTCTGTCAGCGCCTCAGAAATACTAAAACTTATAGGGTGTTCCGAAAGTGACGTGTTATTCGAGTATATGTCTTTATTTCTTAAAGGATGGTTCGACAGTGACGTAATTTGCATGTATACGGCCTAATTTTTAACCAAAATAGGTAGACTCTTGAAATTTTTCCAGATGGGTTAATACTATGGCCACACAGTGATGTAAATTGGTCTTTTTTTAACCGTAATAATTAGACTCTTGAAATTTTTACAAAAGATGTGTTGCCAAGGCCGCAATTAAAAGGGTATTAGGACAGTGTCATGTTTTTCCTTTATATGGATCTATTTTTTGAATCGTAATAGGTATATTCTTGATATTTCCATAGCAAGTGTATTATCATAATAGTGGTCATGGTGATGCACTTTCTACAAGAGTTACTACATAATAAGTTTAATGGTGCGTCGATAGTGATGCAATTTGCACGAGTATAATTTCTTTTAATCGCAAATTTTTACATCTCTTATAACAAGAACAGTAAATAAAACCAAAAATTTAATGGTGTTTCGATAGTTACACGATTTTACATATATGACGTTATATTTAACCCTCCGATGTTCGGTGCCTTATGATTACGATAAGTACATCATAAGGGTCTGGTCAAACCCAAGAAATACAGTTTTAGAAATAATTTTATTCATTTATTTAAGCTTCTCATTTATTTAAGCTTCTTATTATAAATAACTATTATAAATAACTAAGAACTAACTAATTTCTAAAAAATAGCTCGATTACTCGTTGTTGCTCGGTAAGGCCCCTTTACGAGTAAAAGTTGTAACATTATGACAGCGAGGCCTTCTAGATGGTGGAGGATTTATATTCCACAGCTCACCGTCTTTCGACCGGTACATAAGGTCCTGACTGATAGATGTGTTTGATGATTGAATTGGGGTTGGAGCATGAAGGGTAACGGCTTCTATGTACAAACCCTCAAATTAATCATAGTTGTCATTCGGAAAGGCCTCTTACTCGATTTTCTGCTCAATGTCTAATGCTTCATCAAAATCTCATATGAAAATAGTCATCATCTCCTACGTCGCCACTTGTTTCGAGAAGATCCGACTCCGACTCCTGTCACATAATTTATGCCTGAAGTCGTTCACGTTCTTTCTTATCACCTTTGCTGCACTTAGCTTACGATGCAAAGGGCTCATCATGTCATCTTCGTCTATAGTCACTTGTTCTATATAATTAAAAAAATAATTCCCACTAATTAATAAAAACCACGTCTTGACTTGGATTTCTATATCAACTAATATCAACTAAAATAAGTGATCTCTGCCTCTGCAGCTGTTTTATTGTTTACATCAAACAGTCAAACAATTTACATGCAAAATTCATGTGGGTCTGCACAGACCCGTGAACAAGTAATGAAAATAAAACTAATAAAAATAAAAATAAAAATAAAAGGGCGTTCCCTAGATGTTGCGTATTTAAGGAATTTAGCCTTCTTTTCTAAACTTTACATGCATAAGCGATTTACACAGGGAATTTAGTACTATGCTCTAGTATAAGAAATAATACAAATTTATAGGTGCCCAGTAACACGTGAACAAAATTTAAAACTTGCACTTTTTTAGTAATATATTGAAGTTAGTACGTCATGTGCTCGTTTGTAGAAATAAAAATCATGTAGTCGTGTTTTTAAAATGTTATTGTATATTGTACACAATAACATTATATCAACACAGAAATCAAAAAAATTATATTTTAAAAGTGTAAAAACATGAAATTTCAAATTCCGTTACCAAATAATTGCCTGAACATTAATTTTTGTTTCAGTTGAAGGAAAAAAGTCTACACTTTTTGTTTTAACATCCCTGTAATTGTCAAAAATTCCGTTTAGTTTTTTTTTTTAGCTGCGTACTACCAAACTGAAAGTCGCCTGAAAATTTTCAAACCAGAATTTCAGGCTGTTTTTTTTAAACACAATTCTTATGGCAAACTGAAATTCAGTCGAGCTGCGTACCGGCCTTTAGGTTTGAAAACAAAAAAATTTTAGATTTTTTTACATGATTTTATTTCATGTAGTACAAATCAAAATCTTTTGGGCTTAATTTTTTTTTTTGTTAAATTTATATTTTTCGAAATACATATGTTCATATCACAAATTTAGGAGAATTCTCTTTCTTGTCAGATCAATTGAAATGTGTTAATATTTTGTGAGCTATCAATGCAATCAGACGTGTATCAAAATTTAAACAAATATCCCAATATAACTACTTTCCCACATACAGTTGGTGGGGAGGGTTTAAAATACTTAGTATTCGATGACATTGTTGAACTACTGGTAGACAAAGTTCTTAGGGAAGACGAAATAACACATTTTGCCTCATTTTGCCGGTTCTTTATAAAGCTGGACCTGTTAAACTTAAATTTACTTCAAGAATCTGCAAATTTAATTCAAGAACTTCAATTTTTGACTTTAATTAGGATACCATTTCGTCAAAAACGATCCCAATGCTGAAAGAGCTGCACAATTCCAACGTGAACTGAATTCTTGTATGGTTTCTTATAAAAAATTATACAAAGAGGTAGCAACAATTGGAGAACAACGGCTCACAGTGAACTGTGTCACTTAAAAATGTAGATGCCGAACGAGCAAGAGAAAGGTCAGTTCAAAATTTTTCCCGCGACGATAGTGATTTTATAAGCATTTGCAACTCGCATTTGAAGCAAGCGAATGCGAGTAACTGATGATAATAGCAATTAAATTTACTTTTCTGTATTACTGATTATCATGTTAATTTCATTATATTTTGTTACCTTAAAATAGAAAATCCTAATCTTTTTGTTAACAATAAAGCTGTTTTTAGTTCCTGGGGTATAATCATCGCATACGATATTGAGTAAAATCTCTCGTAATTTTTCATTTTGGTATCATGACACTCGATATCGAATAAAATGTATTGTAATTTCATTCAAAAGAAAATGTTTTTAAGCCGCGTTTTCTTGTTCATTTGTTGACATATTATTAATCTATTACAATTTGATATAAATTACGATTCGATAATTTGCTTTGACCCACAATTTGGCATAAACAAGCCAGACTGATTATTGCACATTCTACTTTCGGATTTAAAAATTTGTGGAATACGTATGTACTTTGTTGAGAAATTTTAAGCAAGTCGACGACGCACATTGGGTTGAAATTGCTAAAAACGGCTCTTAATTCAGGCGTTAGAGATAGCACTTATTTTTACTTTTCGTAGTATAAATTGGGTCATTGCTACTTAAAAAAATCATTTAAAAAAAAAAAAATTTTTTTTTCAACGCCAGGGTGTTCGTTTGTCAGCGCGTATGAATATTTAAATTGCTTTGGAAACTCCATTTTTAAAGATAAATGAATGAAATTTGAGCACTTTGATTTTTATAGGTTAGTAACTCAACATATAAAAATTCAACGAAATCGGTAAATGATTTCGTATAGCCCCCATACAAAATTTTCCCGGAAATAGGTCATACTAATCTTTATTTATTAAAAAGTTTTTATTAATATAAATTTACATTTTATGTTTAATACTATTAGTCTTCATATTCGCTGTTACAAAAATAAATATAATTGAAATTATTTTCTTCAGAAATTTCAGGTAATAATAGAAGGTCTAATACCTGCTGTGGTAACACGATACTTTTCTTTTTGTAATGTTTCCTCATATTACTAATAATAGGATCAGAGCTTATTAAAAATCTATTGAAAATATCTTCATTGAATAAGCCAACATAGGCAAAGAATTTGATGTTCTTAGAACATTTGTGTTTTTTTGACAAAGTTTTTTTGCTGCTTTCTTCAAATGAAAGTTCTTTTCTTCCTCGTTTTATTTCTGATGTGAACCAAATTTTGGTATTAAGCCAACTTTCGTTATTTTTTAAAAATCGTTCTCTTTTCTGCAACTTTTAAACCATCGAGTTTTAAAATCATAGCAAAAAATATAAAAGCTTTTTTTAAAATATTTTATATCGTGGGATTGTACCTTTTAATTAATTCAGTTTGCAAAAACTTTATTTTATTATAAATTCGTATAGAGTTTGCGTTTTTAATTATATTATAAAGCTCTCTTCGGGAAATGTAAATATCACAATTTGATCCTAAAACAAGATGGTTAAAGTAATGGTATTGTGTAATGGTTGGTGTACCAGGTAACGAGTAGTGTTTATTTACATCACTTTTAGACATAATAACACCACGATATACAAAAAAAAAAACAAAACAGTTACAATTGAAACAAACAAAAAGAAAGTTAAAAAAATGCAATCATTCACCTTTCCAACTATGTTACAAGTACTAAAAATTATACCTACCCAGCAGTTCAAAATGGAAGTACCAGCTCCAATACTTATTAAAAGGCTAGATATTTTAATATATACTTTTACAAAACCAAACGATCAAAGAACATATTAGCCTATCAAATGACAAGTACACGTTAAAGTCTAATGTTATTTTACCAGTATGGGAGACGGACTTATAGGAACTGCAGGGTAATAATATTAAAAATAGGAATATTAAGATTCAGAAATCAACAAAAAAAAACAATAACAAAACTACACAATTACATACATACATACATACATGATTATAGCAGTGAGTGCGTTGCTAACCATATACGAATTTTTCTTTGATGTTTCTTTCCTTCTTAGAGCAAAAAACCCGCAAAATGTTTTTATATAATTTGTAAGTAGACATTTCATAGAAAATTCCAAATGTTTTGTTTTTACCTAAGCTTCCCCAAACCGGATTTGAACTTCTACTTGAGGGTGAAAAATTATTGTTTTTTACACCAATTTTCAAAAAAATATTAAAAATATTTCTACAACAAAAATATTTATCTAAAATACATATTTGAGTTTCCAAATATCTCAAGTTGAAGGTTCCATTGAAAAAATATTACTTTTATGCTACAACAATACAAAAATTTAATTAAAAAAAATTTTTTTTTCAGTTTTTGCCACTGTTTTCAAAAACTTAAAAAACTTCAACTTTGACAATGCACAACTCGAAAAGTAGATAACATAGAAAAATGAAAAAGATAATTAGTGATGCACAATTTTACAATTTTACTATAACCTGAAATAGATTACTTTTTAAAAATATAAATTTTCAATTTTTAATTAAGAGCCATTATTGGGAATTTCAACCCAACGTGCGACGACTTGAGAAATATAATGTGAAGCAACACAGAAAAAAGCGAAAAGCAGAAAAGAGAAACGAAAAAATGTCCAGTACAGATAGTCATGAAATACACACTCTACCTCTTCAGCCCCTTGCCAACAAATCTCGTCTGTCTGTCCTGTTTCTATTGTGAAAGGTGACTTAGCAAAAGCTGTAGTTTAAAAAGTTCCACATGAAATAATGCCAATTTGTTTTATTTCACTGTTTTGATAAAATGTTGCCAGAAACACTTAAATGTTTTTCCTCAATAAAAACAGAGAACTACTTCTGCAACATTTTCATAAAAATTGTTTAGGTATCTACATAGTTTAACAGCACTCCACATACCGAACAAAATACAGGGCTTTAATGTAAAAAGTCTTTATTTGCTGCACATATTGTATAATACTAAAGTAAGTAATTAATATACAAATTTAAGTAAAAATATTTTTGAAAGCCTGTAAACTTTATAGAAGGGGATAATAATTTAAGACTTCATTTTAATTACAGACTAAAATAAAGTGTACTTTCCTCTTCTTCTTGTTAATGCTAAGAATTCAACATCATTTCGTTGCAACATTTTTCATAAATGAAAATAAGAAAAATAAACCCTTTAGTTAAAGCTTTAAAATTGAAATTACTTTGGCTTTCAAATTCACTATATTACATAGTAAAGTAGAAACAACTTAAACTTGTTGTTTTATTTCACGTTAAGTAAAACATAAAGTTAAAAAAAAAAAACGAACAATTGTTTAAAAGTTGTTACAATCATTTGAGTATTATAGCACAGTCTTTACTCGACACCAGAAATGCTTTTAAAAGTATAAATAAAAAATTATTTTCTTTCAAAAGTTAGTAAACTGTTACAAATATTTAAGTAAAAACAAAAGCTTAATTACAAATATATCAATAAACCCTTTTTTATTATTTTTATAGTTAAGATATTAGTAATTAGTAAAAAATCAAATGTAACAATTAAGAAAACCAGTTCGGAGGAAATGATTGCAAAAGAGAAAGCAGTATGGCATTTATAGAGTCAAATCATAACATTCCGCTTCGGCAGCTAAGTCTAAAAATATATCAAAATAATTGAATGCAACAACAAGTGAAATATTTAGCGTTATAACGGTTGTCGTGTCGTTAATCGACTCAAGATTTTCGTACTAGATTGAAAAAATTCTAATTATTTAGATTAATATCGGGTTTTGAAAATTTAATTATTATTAGTCGAACTGTTTATCTATCACATACAATGAAATTTTATAATCAAGCTTACGTTCGTTTTTATTCTCTCTAAGAAAGAATTAATTAAATTACAAATTAGGTGATAATATTAAAGAAAAATCGGGTTTTTAAATTTTAAGGACCGATGTTGAATGTAAGCCACACCTAAAAAAAATCACAAATTTATGGTTGCCAATTTGGCAGCTGACATTAACAACTTTTAGTTGCCAGTAATACAATTTCCGCAACTGACAACGAAATTCATGTTGGCTTGCGATCATAATCGACCTAATAGTGTATAACAATTATTTTTTTGTGTTATTTATAAAACTTTCTGGATTTTAATGTTTCCTAATTTCAGTTTTCAATAAAAAAAATCTTCAGTAATTGATGATTAAATAAAACCATTAATAGTCGGGTCAGGTATCGCTAATGGTGAAACAAAAACAAATTAATATGTGTATATGTGTGTTATTGTTTAAATTTCAATTTCAAATAAAATTAAAAATTTATTATTAAAGCCTTGTTTTATTATTCAACCATAAAAATAATAATACACCATAAGTTTAATGGCTCAAAATGAAGCTTCCTCCAAAAACATATTTTTTATATTTTTCTTTCTTATTAAAAGAAAGGCTACAAAAATATTATAAAGATTTTAGTATAATTTTTTAAGCTTTTATTAAAGCTCGTTACCACTTTGCATTATGGCCATAAAATATTTTTACTAACAAGTGCAATAACAGAAGGAATAAACACTAAATAAAAAAAATATTTGTTTTAGATTTTCTCCACTTTTAATATAATATAACCTTGACCTGCTATAATATGCTTATATTTATATTTTTTTTAAATTTGTTTTTAAGTAAAGTTTTTCTCTTACCAGTTAAATATATTTTTAATTATTTTTCGATTTTTCTAGTGTAAAATTCTATTGATTTTTAAAGCAAAATTTTAAAGCAAATCATGTAATTCTTTGCAGTATCCTTATTTGATTTTATGTTGGTTATTCTTTTTACAAATATTTGTGGTTTCTTTCATTCATCTTCTTGTCATTGTATTAATACTGATATCTTTTGTATGTGGATTAATATCTAATAGACCTAAAATCAATTTGGATGTCATGTTTTGTTCGATAAATATTTAAAGACCTTGAAATGCACTTAACACGTCAAACTATTTTATTTCTCCATGCAGATATAGTGGTATACAGGGAAACTTGCAGAGGGATTTGCTTAAACTTCATATATCTTTAGCTTTTCTGCGAATTAATTAATGGTACTCTGAAGTGGGCCTTGCAACATTCAACTGCGTAAAAAGCGGTCTGTTCGCAGTTTTCTATACCTCGTAAATGTGATTACGCATCAATCTTCACAAATTATATTGCCTTCCATATCTTTCCATAAATTAATCGGGAAATTTGCCTTTAAGAAATGCATCTATAAACACTTATCGGTATGAAATGCCGAGAGATACGAGTATCTGAGCAACCATAGCATTGGCATAAGCTTTTAACAGTTTACCAAGCTTTAGTTTTCCATTTAGCCCTTTTTTTAATTTTAGAACAGAACTTAACCCAAGACTTTTCAGAAATGTCAAATAAATCACAATTAGCTCCAGTTTAGGTTAAGTTAGGTTAAGAAAGTTAGAGCTTGTTAGTACTAGACACCTAGAAGAAAAGACCCTTTGATCCGTTGTTATTATTATTTCCTTATTCTCTTTTTTATACTTTTTTATAAGTAGGCTTTATTAGCTCTCTGATTCCTATGATATGCGAGACTACGTCGTCTTTTACAGCCCACGACATCACCTAACTCATCGTGGAATTGAATATTGACCTTTACGCTCAAACAATGATAGACAATGTGCTCTGCAGTTTCCAACACTTTCTAATCCTCGCAAATTCTTCATTTTATAGTGGTATTTTCGGTCATCTTCGGGATATTTCGAAAAACTGCACACCCGGCATACAGCACTTTGAATTCCGTTTCTCTCCGGTAATAATATTGGTGGCATTCTTGCAAAACTAAACTTAGAAGATCCAGTTCTATGTCCCAGAAAACCTACCTCTTTCAAAATTATTATTGTGTAGGTTAACCCTAAACTCACTTATTCTTAAAATATTTTTTGTCGCAATACGTATTATCCTCATATTGCAGCATGTAAATTTTGCGGTGCTTTAATTTACATTGGAAAAAATCCTACAAAATTGGCCGTTCTAGATTATGCTGATGGCCTGTAACTTTTTAGCTAAAGCCATGAAGATATATCAGAAAGCCTTAAAAGAGTAGAATGAAGCAGACCTCAGAATAATCAGGTGGTAAAAATAATAAGAATAAGAGCAGGAGACCATACTCTATTATTAATTCAGTATGTACACAGAGCCAAAACCGTATAGATTTTCTCTATGAAACATTTTTAGGCTAAGGGGTATATCAGCAGAAAGTAAAGAAGATATTTCTGAAGGGATTCCTTATTATTTTCATGTGGAAAATCTTTTAAGGGATCCGTACCCAAAGGGTAAAAACGCAACCCTATTGTTTTCGCTACAATGTCTGTCCGTCTGTCAACGCATTGAATCTCTAGAACCGTAACAGGTAGAATCTTAAAATTTTCGCTGATGATTTATAGCTGTTGCCGCCAGAGCAACAAATACTAAAACTTATAGGGTGTTCCGATAGAGAGGTGTTAATCACGAATATGTGTTTGTTTCTTGAACTATAGGAGGTATAGACTAAAGATATACAAACAGTAATTAAAACTTAATTCGCTATATCGATACGTTCCCGTAAGAATGTATTAAGCGACACTTTTTTCGAAAATGACTTTTTGATGTGGAACTATACTAGAAGTTAAGCGCCACATTTTGACCTGGGTTTCGCTGCCCTATCTTGGATGCAAAGGAAACTAGAGAGAAAATAAAATTGTCGACCACCAAATTTTCGCACTGGAATAATGTTGCTCCCTTAAATTTGTATTATGTCAAGTTTTGTATTTTTAATATATATTACGTTCCTTTCAATAAAATACACAAATAAATAACTAAATGAGACGTTTTTTGCGTTTCCTGAACAATCTTAGAAATGTCGCTTAATACATTCTTATGCGAAGGTATCGATATAAACAAGTCTTAAAAATAAACCTAAAAATTAAAGGGTGTTCCGATAGTGGCGTGATTTACATATATAAGGACTAAGTTTTGAAGGAAAATAGGTAGAATCTATTGGAGGTGTTTACTATGGCCACTACAACAAATAGTAAAAATTAAAGGTTGTGTCGACAGTGGCGTCATTTGCATGAATATGGCCTTACTTTTTAACCGGAATAGACAGACTCTTGAAATTTTCACAAATTGTATATTACTAGGAGTTCTATAAAAACAGTAAAAATTAAAGGGTTTTCCGACAGTGTCGTGATATGCATGTATAACGCCTTATTTTTGCAACCGTAGTAGGTAGACTCTTCCAATTTGTACAGAAGATGTGTTGACAATTACTAAAAATTAAAGGGTGTTGCGTCAGTGACATTTTTCACGTATAATGACTTATTTTTTTATCGTAAACTCTTGACTACCTTATTTTTTGAACCGCAATAGGTTGGCGCCTGATATATTTATAGAAAGTGTTGTTGATTTCATTAGACTACCTAAGTTCCTATATGATCATGTGTAAATTATCTTTAATTATCTTTTTAATTTTCTTAATAAGGATATCTTCTTGATTATATTAGTTTGCTTATTTATTTTATTTGCATAAATCAACATAGATCCTTTGTAGTTAAAACATAAAATATACCTTTGGTTTTTAAAATCATTATTTTGTAAAAATATAAAATATTTTTGCAGTATATAATTTTCATTCATTTAAAACGTGATATGATTTCCCAAAAGCCCTAAGTTACATGCAAAAAATTTCAAAGGAGATGCCAAAAAAAGCTTTATATTATAAACTTACTAAAAATTTTAATTTTTTTTAATTAAATTAATCAGAAAATTATTTTTTAATTAGCACAAGATCTTTTTAATAAAAATGTTTTAATAATTTTTATTTTCAATATTTCGCTACACCATTGGGTAACATCTTCAGAAAATAGAATTCAAATATAAATAAGGTCAAAAACTAATACAATTATTTAATCAGAAAACCTTTTTGAAAAAATCAATAAATTAGCCTATTAAAATCTAGAAGAAAATCACTTGAAAAAAATGAATACCTAATTAAAACTCAAGGTTTCCTTCATGATTTTTTTTTTAAAAAGATTTTCCTTATTAAAATAACACTTCCTTCTTAAAAAAAAAAAACGATACAGATATCTTACAAATTGTGCACTATTCTAATAGGCACTTAAACACTATTTTTTTCTGTTTGTATGTACAATTATTCTTTTACAACGGTGTTATTGTAACTATACTTGGATAGTTTTTGAATTTCAAGTCTTGGACATGAAGCATGGAATATGGCTGCAAATGGTGCTATCGCTCTAAAAACTCAATAAAAAATGGACAACTATGCTTGTATAACATAGCTTTATTAATATTTAATATTCAGGTAAAAAGTATCCCGCATATACTTAATATTAGAAAATATTTTACCACTGCTACACTTGTAACGCTGTTGCTATTTTTTAGGTACCCATTTGTTTTGAAATATTTTTAGTTTAACTTTTTAATCTGGTTAACATGGTTATGGAAAGTTTATGTTTAAAATATTAAAAGTATGGTGTGCTTTCAATTAATTTTGTTAAAAAAGTTGATTAGTTCTTTGACCTTTCATCCCCTAACAATCACTTAACTTTATTTGTATACAGGTTTGTGTTCTTGTGTTTTTGTAAATATATGACAGTCACGTAATTAATCCATGTCAAAACTTTGCCACTGCTAACATCTTTGTACTTTTAGTCATTTTTGCAGATGTCACATTAAGGCAATCGAATAACATTTTCTGATACTGTATTGCCACATTTCCCATCTATCATTGAAGATACCATGGAAACTTACATCTAAAATAAACTTTTTAATTTTATAAAACTAAATTTATTTAAGTGTTCAATTAAAGATAATTACATGAGCAATGTAATGCAATGTTTTTGCTTTTGTTATATCCTTACGTCATTTCTTTCTCTGTTCTGTTTTTTTTTAATTAATTGTGGGCTTTAATTGAAAAAATGCACACAAATAAATTAAAAAGTTTTGATTTCTTAACATTTACATAATGTTAGTTTAAACACATACATTTTTAACCGATGCCTGCCCAGCATTTATTATATTTAAAAAAAATTGCAAAAGCTTCTGAAAAACATTATTTTGTAAAAACCATCTTTGTTCGTTATTAGTTGTGTTTCTTATATGATTATATAAATACATATAAATGTATGTAACTTCTTGTATACTACTAGTTGAAAATTAAACTTAAAATTAACAAGTAATAGTGCTATATACCCTTCACCGTACTGTAACGACACGTTTTCCGCTGGTTGCTGGGAAAGCTTCAACGGAGTCCAGGGTCGTTTATATTTTGTTTCTTGCTTACCTTCTTTATCTGGGAAAGAAGAGAAACAGCCTGGTTTTATTTCGTTAAACTTTATAAATCTTATCTCCAATGTTTTATTTGGTGTATTTGATCTACTACAACGTAGAGGACAGACAGTGTCAACTCGTAGCCGATGAATGGGAAGTCAGAACGGCGGTTCAGACAGCAGCGGGGTACCGATGGCAGCGGCGGTACAGATGGCAGCAGCGGTACAGATGGCAGCGACGGTACAGATGGCAGCGGCGAAACAGACAGCAGCGGGGTACAGATGGCAGCGACGGGTACAGGCAGCAGCGGCGGCGGTACAAGCAGCAGCGGCGGTCTAAGTGGCAGCGACGGTACAGGCGGCAGTAGCTGTACCTGGCAGCGGTTCAGGCTGTAGTGGCGGTACAGGCGGCAGTAGCTGTACCTGGCAGCGGTTCAGGCTGTAGTGGCGGTACAGGCGGCAGCGGCGGTACCTGGCAGCAGTTCAGGCTGGAGTGGCGGTACCTGGCAGCGGTACAGGCGGCAGCGACAGTAAAAATAACACACTGTACTTAGCAGTGGCAGCGATTGTAGGGAGTTCTAGGCCGTGTCCAAGAGTATGGCCGGAATATAAAATTCCACACCAGCACTAGTCACACGGTCGAGCCAACACCGGTAGAAGATAAACTTCTGTGGTACTTCCACCAATTGCACTTGTCCAATTGCACTTGTCCTGTCGATAAGAAGTAATTGCGGAATATAAAATTCCTCCAAGAGACCTCTTACCTGCAGGCGAGCTGCTTGCTATCTGATCAATTATTCGAAATGTTGCGTCTTTTATACCCTTGAGTGGGCACACACATTCACACACACACTTGTGTGATTGTTTGTTTACAATGGTTGCCATCCATCATCTATGAAATTGTATATGTTCAACAGCTGACTGTCCTAATTATCTGGCTGTTTCTGACTTACAGGTGGCGCTACGAGTTTCTTGACCGTTAATTTAAATTTTCTTTTATAAATAACATGACATCAGTTTTAGGATAAATGATTGGTAATCGTTGTACTTTAGTTAAATTCACTGAATATCAATAATCTGGTGATAATAAAACGAAAGTAATAATAAATTGTATATATAAAAAATAGGGAATGCAAATGATCGTATTCGTATATGAAATACTAAAATATATAATAATTATAATAATAATAATAATAATAATAATAATAATAATAATAATAATAATAATAATAATAATAATAATAATAATAATAATAATAGTAATAAACAAAAGTAATTCAATAATAATCTTACTAATAAAATAAATGAGAAAATTCCATGATATTCGAAATGGTATTAATTCACACTATGTGTAGGTGGAAACGAGGAGTCGACTTTCACTGTCACAGTACTAATGCTAGATATTGTGTTACCCTCTTATGTTTCTTTGTACATTTTATAAGAATTTTTTTAAAACTTTTTGTAAAAATTTGTTTGAAATCTTTTTAAAAATTCTTCTTCGAAAATTTTTGAAAAATATTTTGTAAAAATTTGTTTAAAAAAAAAAAACACAATATCGGCCCTGACAGAGGGTTATTGAGCTCCCGAGGCCTGTATGCACTCATTGCGATCTATCTGTCGCGGTCTAATTGTACTATTTTAATCGCGGCTTGAAAATGATATCTTCACATCGAAAGCGCTCGCCAAACGTACCAAAAGAACAGCCAGTAGGAAGACATTTGAGAACAAGAAAGAATGTACGAGGTCTATTCAAAAGAATTACATTCGTGTACATTCGATTGTCGATTTTTTTTTTTTTTTGTTATTTTGGTTCACATGTGTTAGTCATATTTATGCTAGGATTATCAGACAATTTGGCCTTCTGTAAAGCGCTTGTACCACTTAAAAACACTTTTTTGAGACAAAGTGGATTCGCCGAATGCCACTGTCCACATTCCAAGTGCCCTGGAGCACTTTATTTTATTCTTTGATCCATTTTTTTCAAAGTCAAAAATCGAAGAAAACACACAAACGTGACTAACCTTTTCAGTTGTCAAAAACAAACTACCAATCCAAATTTGCTTATAATGTCAATATATGTGTAGCAGCATAACAAAAAAAAAAATCGATAATGATACAATCGTAGAATGTACGATTGTACACAACCCGGGAAAATTCAAAACTCACCTTTTCTTTTGAACAGACCCCGTATACTATGTCCGCTATAAAAACAAGTATAAAATTGGAAATTAAAATTATTCAATTCAATTAACTGTTGCATATGACAGTTTCTTATATTTGGATTGGCACTTGAAAAATAAATCTACATATATGTATGTGTATTGGTATGTAAGCTATAAAATATGTATTTTTGTAATGTAGTAATTATATATGAAATATTATTATACTGTATCTAGAGAACTGCCATAGGTAGTGCCTTGGATTTTCGCACAAGTAAACATTATATTAACATACATAGATTAGCTAAACACAGACTGAATTGGAATAACAGGCGTGGTACCTCCCATACAAAGTAAAAAATTATTATCGTGTTCCTGGCGAACTACAACAGATAGCGCCTTGTAACTTTGCATGAGTAACCCTGTGCAAATTCGTATAATCTACTAAATTACAGAATGAATTGAGACAGTGGGCGTGGTACCTTCCATATAAAGTGAAAAATTATTATCGTGTACATAGAGTACTATAGAGTAGGTACAAGTAACCCGCATACTCTAGAAAAACATAGGCTGGATTGGAACAGTGATCATAAAAAATTATTATCCTGTAACTGCAATAAGTAGCTTCTGGGAATTTTGCATCAGTAACTCCTATACGAAGATAAATTGTTTAGAGAAACACAGACTGAACTGTAGTGGTGGGTGTGGTACTTCCTATACATAGTGAGAAATTATTATCGTGTAGAAAACTGCAATAGATAGACCCTTGAGGCTTTGCACGAGTAGCCCCTATGCTAATGCACATAGTCTACCAATATAAACTGGATTGGGGCAGTCGGCGTGGTACATCCTATACAAAGTGAAAAATTATCATCGTGTACTTGGTTAACTACAATAGATGTAGCATAGAAACTTTGCACAAGTAACCCTCAGAGTAATGTGGATAGTGTAGCAAAATACTGACTGGATTGGGACAATGGACGTGGTACCTTCCATATTAATTAAACAGACATTTCTCAATTTCAGACTAACTCAATTTGAAACATGGAATCGTCAATGGTCAGAATAGTGGCAAGAAATGGCAACGTTGGATGATCAATTTTCGAAGAAAATCATCTTCAGTGATGAGGCACATTTTCACCTCCGTGGATTCGTCAATGAGCAGAATTGCCGCATTCGGGCGAATGATAATCTAAGAAGGATGTTCGAAAAACCACAAAGAGTGACTGTTTGGTGCGGTTTATGGGCCGGCGGCATCATCGGGCCGTATGTTTTCCAAAATGAAGCCGGTCAGGCAGTTACATGTGATTTAATACTGTTGGACTTCTTTCTTTACGGTTAGTTGAAAGAAAAGGTGTACCTCGATAAGCCACCAAGAATTCAAGAGATAAAGGATGAGCTAATTCGGCACATTAACCTCAATTATGCCTCAGCGTCATTGAAAACTTGGAGCATCGGATGGAGTTGTGGCCGATATTTTGTTTATAATTGCACCATACCAATATTATCAAAATAAAAAGAAATTATAATTATTTCCTAAATAATTTGTATTTTATTCAAAATCAACATCGGCCCTTAAAAATGTAACCACCCTTTATAATCAAAAATATATGTTTTTAAGCTATGGGGTATGAAAGAAAAAAGATATTTCCAAAGAGATTCCTTATTATTTTCATATGATAATTCTTTTTTAATTTTATCAAGAAGAAAACTTGTTACTCACAATTGTTACTCATTTTTGATACAAAAAACAAAAATTTTTTTTTGAATTGCATAAAATGGAATTTCTTATTAATTTCATTAGCCTACCTAATTGGTTCTTTCAAAAAAGCATTCTTTATTGATTTCATTAGACTATCTAATGGACTTTTTCAAAAAGAATTTCCTGATTGATTTCACTAGGGGCCTATATGATCATGTGTAAATCATCTTTTTAATTTTCGTAATAAGGATATCTTCTTGATTATATAAGCTTTCTTGTTATTTCGTTTACATAAATCAACATAGAAAATGTTTGTTAAAACACAAAATATAAAATAAAATATACATTTGGTGTAGTGGTTAAGTGCGTGCCAACAAAACGATGCACACCAGGTTCGATCCCTGGGAGAGGACGAAAAAATGTACACCATGCTTTTTCGGGTTTTAAAAATTTAGTGGCTTCAATCCCCTCTACACTATCGATCAGAAGTAGCCCCCCTGAAGTGGTTAAATTATTTTCAGTTTTCAGTTTTTAATTTCGAATTTTTCTTTTTAAGATCTCCTAATAAAATCAAGAAGATAACCTTAAAAAAACAAGAAGAATACCTGATGAAAACCATAAGTTTTCTTCTTTATTTTTTTAAAGGTTTTCCTTATTAAAATAATAAGACTTCCTTCTTTAAATAAAACCATAGAGATATCTTATAAGTTTTGTCCTAATTTATTAGGTATTTAGACACTGTTTCTTTTTTCTGTGTGAAATGTTAATTTTTAGATTTAAAAAATTAAGTTAAAGTTGATTGCTAAATTGGTCGGCCATTTCATTTTTTAATTCACTTGTCCACTTTCCTTTCAAATCGGGGTCAAAATATGCTATGAATTTTCTGCTAGAATTCATATATAAATAAAAACGAAATGAAATAAATTCAAATAAATACAAAAATATACCAAAACCACAGTTAAAAAGCTGCATATAATAACGAAGGGAAAGAAACTACATATATTTGCATGAACATATTTATAGAGTTTTGTGTATGAAAAACATTCTGTAAAAGTAAAATAAAGTTTAAAACAAAGTCTTAAAGTACAGTGGCGTACAGCTTATTTTATGCAGTGAATTTTTTTCATTTAAAATCTCTATAAAAACGAAACTAGCAATAAATTTAAAAAAATTTTGCAAAATTTGAAAGAGAAAATATTCAGGATAAACAATCAAAAATCATTCACTACAAAAATCTGTATTTAAATACTTAAAAGATATTAAAACAAAAAATACACCTTTTTTCCACCTCGCAGCTTAAATTATGCAGCCATTTGTGACTGTAACGGTACCTCAATGAAGCGTTATTGTTTTTTAATTTTTCTGTATTCAACTTTTGAATTGAATTTGCGTTGAATTTTTAGTCTAATTTTTTTACTTTAAAAAATTCACATGGTTCCGCGTACAACGATAAAGCAACGGGAATTGGTCTTAAACCATTTCAAAAACGGTCACTCACAGTGAAAAATTGCAGAAATAGTTAACATAAATGCTTCCACATTCCAAAAATTACCCTACACGGCGAGCGATATATTTTAAGAAAAATTAGAGCGAATCTAAAGGTTTCAGCTCCAAAACTGACTGCCGAAGTTGAAGCTGCCCTGGGAAAACAATGTTGCGTCGAAACTGTTCGCCGTGTATTGCGCCAACATGATTTTCATGGCCGAGTCGCACACAAGAAACCTTTTATTATCCCGAAAAACAGACTTTGCAGATAAAATATCGCTAAAGAACATGCTACCAAGGATTCAGAATTTTGGAATTCAGTTATCTTTGCCAACGAATCAAAATTTAACATATTCAGTTCAGATCACATGTCTTATATATGGGGGAAACGAAATACGGAGCTCAAAAAAGAAAACCAAAAAGAAACAGTAAAACATGGTGGTGGCAGTGTTATGGTTTGGGCCTGTATGTCGTCAGCTGGTACTGGAAATTAAACATTTAATGAAACAACAATGGACAAATTTAGGTACCTTGAGATCGTAAAGGATAATTTATTGGAGAGTGCAGAGCAATGGGGTATAAAGTCAAATTTTAGATATTACCAGAATAACGACCCAAAGTACAATTCAGGTATTGTTCAAACTAGGTTAATATATAACTGCCCACATTTAATGCCTCCGCCCCCACAGTCGCCCGACCTTAACGTTATAGAAAATTTATGGTCAATATTAGAAATTAACATAAGGAAACACAAAATCACAAACAAAAATTATTTGAAGGAAGCGCTGAAGACGAAGTGGTAAAATATTTTGCCCAGTTTTACACAAAAACTGGCAGCATATACGCCAAACCGCCTTAAATCTGTCGTAGACAATAAAGGGTACCACACGAAGTATTAAATAATTTAATTACCATTCCTAAACTTGAGATATGCAAAATCATAAGTCCCTACATAAAAAAAACTGTGACATGAAAATTTGTAGTATTTTTTGTTTTTTTAGTTTTAAAATTATTAAACGAAGATTTTTGCAATATATGATATTTTTTTGTTTAAATAAGAATATTTTCTATTGAATAATGCCTAATTCATTTTTAGACTCCTGTTAGTTTTGTTTTTATAGAGCATTGAAAAGAAAAAAAAGCACTGCATAAAATAAGCTGTGAGCCACTGTATATGTAAATCATACATGGAACATTTTTATTCATGAAATTTTATTGGCTTTATTTGAAACTAGCTGTGCCCACATACATTATACGTGTCCTGACAATATTTTTTTTTCTATTTTGCCTTGAATGTAATCAATTTGCAATGCATACCAAATTTTAAGACTCTTACGTATTTACTTTATATAATGGTACCCATCCCTGGATAAAATTCTAAAATTTATATAAAACTCTAAAAATAATTGCAAAGCTCTGTAAAAGATGTTTAAAATATTTTAATAACAACGTATTTCTACAAAATAAAAATACAAATCAAATACAAATTTTATTCAATTGGCTAATTGGCAGTAAGTAATTCATATTTTGTCATTGTTGTAACTAAAAGTACGCAGTACCTTTAAGTCCGTTAAAAAATCGGTGTAATTTCACTGTCTTTTCTGCACTTGTTTTTGGAAATAATATATTTTTGCCTAAAAAATATCCTATATTGGATTCAGGATACTAATGTATCTCCTCACAAAATTTTGTTAAAATCTATCCAGTAGTTTTTACGTCATGCGAACACAGACAGAAAGACAGGAAATGAGTTACTATTTTATTATATGTATAGATTATGTATATATAATTACAATGAAAAAACTTCACTAAAATTTAATGCTACCGATTTATTTTTAATCACAATTGTTTTTACTAGTCGTAATGAAAATATAATTGATTATGTTTTAATAAAACACAAATTAATTATTATAGCAGCTTTTAAAAACTGGGCATACACAGGCACTTCACAAATTCAGCAAGGAAATGAAATGAGTAACCATTCCAATCGAAATGGTTTTAGCTTCTTCAGATTCCGTTCGATTTTCTTAAATCGAAAAAATATCAAACCAATTTTAATCCCTTAAATATAGCAATACGAGTATACCATTGAAAGTAGTAAAACAAAAAATAGCAGTTTTGAAATACAATAAAAACTAAAGAAATATTTGTGTTGTAGCGCCAAATCTTTAAGTAATTCAGTATTTGTTTAAGGCAGACAAAAATATAAAATGAATGAATGGATTATCTTTAATTGCAACAGCAAAAGAAAATAACAGGGACGTAACCATTATAAGATAAATCACAAAAAAGTAATTTTTAACCATTAATATTGATAAATTTATAAAATGGTTATAATTAACCATTTCTATAAGATTTATTTTATTCTGTTCATCGCAACTTATTTTAGTGAGAGTTTTAATTTTTTTGGTTATAAATAACCATTATATCAAACAAAAATTTTTTTTCGTTCATTCACCCCCCATATATGAAGTAAATTATAAATAATAATAAATATTATGTTTAGTACGCCTAAAAATTCAATTTGTTAATTTTTTCACGTGTTTTGTTTAAAATCAAAGTCATGTTTGCGAAAATTGCATCGCTATTGGAACACCCTTTAAATTTTAGGAGTTGTTGTTACAACGGCCATGAAAATTCTTTTTCTATGAATATATCAAGAGTTTATCTATTACGATTAAAAAAAATAAGTCACTATACGTGAAAAACATGTCATTGTCGGAACACCCTTTAATTTTTAGTAATTGTCATATCGGCCGTGACAACATATAAAATAAAGGTTTAATTTTATATACTTGTTTAGAAAGTGAAGATAGAGTCAATTACTGTCTGCAAATTTTAAGTGGTTGCCTCCTATAGCTCAAGAAATAAAGACATAAAGGCAAATAACACCTCACTTTCGGAACACCCTATAAGTTTTAATATTTGTTGCTATGCGGCCACAGTTATACACCTTCTGTGAAAATTTCAAGAGTCCACCTATTGTGGTTCAAAACTTAGGCCATATACATGCAAATCACACTACTATCGGAACACCCTTTAATTTTTAGGTTTAATTTTATATACTTGTTTAGAAAGATTAGCTTAGTGTTAATGACCGTCTGCAAATTTTAAGTGGTTGCCTCCTATAGCTCAAGAAATAAAGACATAAAGACAAATAACACCTCACTTTCGGAACACCCGATAAGTTTTAGTATTTATTGCTATAGTCTCCACAGTTATACACCTTCTGTAAAAATTTCAAGAGTCTACCTGTTATGGTTCAAAACTTGAGGCCACTCCATATGCATCAATTTACATCAACTATTGAGACACCCTTTAATTTATAATTTTAATTATTTATACTTGTTATTATACCGGCCATACCGGTACCATACCGGTGAAGATTCGGTCTAATTTTCACGTGTTTGTCTATAACGGTTCGAGATAGGGTCAAATAGGTCAAACTACATCAATTATGGGGACACCCTTTAGTTTCCAAATTCAAATTTTATACTTGACTGACTTAGAAATACAGGGTCTTTGTAAATTTCAACCGTCTCTCTGTTACGCTTCAAAATTTTTGTCATATACATCAAATTACATCAACTATTGGGACACCCTTTAATTCATAATTATAAATATTTATAGTTGTTATTATAATGGACATTATGTCCAATTTTTAAGTGTTTGTCTACAATAGGGGCATATAAGTCAATTGATGATAGGGGCATATAAGTCAATTGACGTCAACTATGGGAACACCCTTTAATTTTTGGGTTAATTTTTTTTATTACTTTCTAATATTGGCAGCTATAGTGATATGCAACTTTTGTAAAATTTTAAATTACGGTTCATAATACACGTATTTTTGAAATTTTAAACTTCTTTTACAATGCGACCAATCTGTAAGCAAGTCCTTTCTAATAAAGAATTTTTAAAATCGGTTCAGAAATGACTGAGTTTTGCGCGTACAAACATAAAAAAGCAACATTCAAAAGAATTAATAACCTCCTTCTTTTTTCGAAGCCGGGTAAACACTATTTGTTTCCCATAGTTATAAGTTGTTGCAGAGTATATTTTTGTCTTGTACAATTGATGCAGATGTAAGTTAGTAGGGTTAACTATTATCCATGTAACCAGTTTTGCAGTTTTTACAATTATTAAAACTCACTTAGATATTTTATTGTGATGAAGACAAAAAGTTTTACACCTACGTAAAAACACCTAAAAGACTACTACCATGCAATGCCCTTCAACTTAAACGAAAGGTTTACATTTAAATACATATCAACATATCTAGGTTTAGTTTCAAATAAATATACTTTTTTTTTAATATTTATTTTCTCACAAATACATATATTAAGAATATGTTGTTTCATTTTTGCTTTAACTGTTGTAATCTTTTCCCCTCTTGTTGTAAAACTATTTGAATCATACACTAATCTGTGTAAAGTTAAGTCAATAAAAAATTAATAAATAAAAATAATTAAAGCACTCAGAATGACTACTTTAGATTTCATAGAAACCTTTTTTTATTTATATTCCTTGAGCCCCTGAATCCATGTATAATTTAAAAAATTTTATATCTTCACGTTTTTTAACTATAAATATATTAACCCCTCGATAGTTCAGTAAAAGTTCATTTTAAAGGTAATTCATATGCTATTTTTCAGTTTCATAGTTCCAGTTCCAGTCTGTCTTTCTTTTTTTGTCTTCACATCACATAAAACTTACTGAATAATTTTAAAAAATTTTGTGGAGAGGTACCTTAGTATCCTGATTCCAAAATATTTTATTTCCAAGAAAAAGTGGTGAAAAAGCAGTGAAAATACGCAATTTCCGCAAAGCAAAATCGAGCAAAATATTGCCAGGACTCCCACGACGTATCGGTCACAGCTAGTTTTCTATAAAGTTAAAAAAAAATTTTCAATATAATTTTACAAAAAAATATGCGTATAATAAAATAGTAACTCACTTTCGTCTGTCTGTCTGTCTGTCTGCTCTTCATTGACGTTCGCATCACTTAAAAACTACTGGATGGATTTTAATAAAATTTTGTGAGTATCCTGGTCCCAATATAAAATACTTTTTTACCGCAAAAATATCTTATAAAGTGGAAAAAGGCAGTGAAAGTACGCACATGAAGTAACCGGATATGAATACTTTACTTTTTATTATGTAAAAAAATACATAAACTGTTACGTAGCATATCTTAAAGTAGAACTAAAAACGCCGATATTACCTCATAGCACTAAATCGTCGGCTAAGTAAAATAATTATAAATTGGCTATGCTAGCTTCAAACTAATTCGCCTAAAGAACACCAGAAGCGCTTGCGAAGCTTTACTATCGCACTAACCACCTGTCTTATATACTACTATCCCTTTCTAAAGGAAGTAACATAGATAATGTAGGCATTAGTTGCTGTTACTTCTCTTAAAAAAAAAAAAATAAAATCGTAAGGGTCTTTGGTGTGGATTGCTTTCAAAGCAAAATTGAACAAAATATTGAAGAACGCTGACGAAGTGGCGGGCACAGCTAGTTTTCAGTAAAATTTTATTACAAATTTTTTTGTAAATATTTTTTTGTAAAATTTTTAGAAGATACAGTATAATCTCGAAAAAGTTGACCAATGTGTTCCAAGGGTATTTAACTTTTCCGAACTGTTAACTTTTCTAAGCTTTTTTCAAAATTTAACAAAAAATTAAATAAATATTTCAGTAAGTCTATTTTTTGATGAAATGTGTTAAATTCATGTTTATTGACTTAGTTTTCATCACCACAAAAAATCAACTTAGATTAAATATGTACCAAAAGTTTTGAAATTCATAGTCAGACTTAAAAATTATCACTCTCAAAAAAATATTAATTGCTTTGTGATGGTTTAAAGAAGCAGTGAAGACTTGCTTGCTTTTTGTTTTAATGTAATAGGTCTTTACCATATTCGTCCGGATATTGATAAGATCTGCTACCTTATTTGAGTCGTTATTCTGTTCAAACCATTTAATCAAGGTATTGATGCCTTCAATTGCTTCCGAGAAGCTTACCTTAGATTGTTGAATATCTTGTTCTATAACTGACTCGTCTTCATCATTCTCTGACACTTCTAAATTATCATTATCTTGTAAAATTTCATCATTGTTCCAAATTTCAATGTCATTAATGCTGATGTCAACACTGTCACCCACCTTTGACATTAGTAATCGAACTTCTTGAAGAACACCGCTGTATGCACTATTTGATCTAGTCAATTCAGAGAGGGGTATATCATCTTCACTGTCATACTGATCGTTATCCCACTTTTTTATCTTATTCCATGCTTTTATAAGAACCGTTTGAGGCAGTTCGTCCCACACTGATTTGAGTAATAAAATAGCGCCACGAATCGTATGTGCTTTCAAAATGTTTTCAACCGGAATGCTTTCTTGTGCAACAATGTTGCATAACAGTTTATTTCTATATCCCAACTTCACCAATCTTATCGGATTTTAGTCCATGGGTTGCAAAACTGCTGTTACATTAGGTGGTAAAAGCATTGCTATAATGTTTCCATCATCAGACTGTAACATGTTAATTGGCTTATGAGCAGTACAATTGTCAATTAGCAACAATGCCTTGGGTTGTAGATTATTTTCAGTCGAAAATTGGCGAACCTGTAAAAATGTTTATGCAATAATCCGAAAAAAACCTGAAGCTAAAAGTTACCTGTTTTATAAATGAATTATGAAACCAGTTGCAAAATATTCCTGAATTCATCCACGACTTCTTCGAATTTGCGTATTCCAATGGGTTTTCAAATCCTTTAAAACAACGTGGATTTGCAGATTTACCAATGACTAATGGTTTTAACTTGTGCGAGCCATCTGCGTTAGCACACAGTAAAAACGTTATCCTTTCCTTTAAAACTTTTCGGCCCGGTACAGTTCTTTCACTTGCTGCGACAAATGTTTTATCGGGCAAAAAACGATAAAATAGCCCAGATTCATCTGCGTTATAAAGTTGCGAGTCGGAAATGTTCATTTCATTAATTTTTGCCCGTAGATTATGAATGAAGGGGCTAACATCCGACGTATCGCTTGAAAGGGTTTCTCCAAAAATTTTGAGATTTCGAATACCGTGTCTTCTCTTAAAATTTGCTAACCACCCATCACTGGCATTGAATTTCTTTCCAGGGTGCATTTTACCGAATTCGTACTTAGCTCTGGATTTTAAAATTGGACCAGTCACTGTGCAATTACGCTGTCTTTGGTTCAAGAACCATTTATACAGGCTTGCCTCAAGGTCAGCATATTCCGGCTTATGAAGTGTTTTCTTCTGAGCTTTTTCATATGTGTTTGATACAGACTCTAATATTTCATGACGTTTTTTCTTTATTTTTGAGATGGCTGCTTTAGTTACACCATAATCCAACGCCAGTCGATTTAATTGAATACCTTGATCAATTTTTTTTTAAATGTTCACTTTCTGCTGCAAATCTAATCTGATTTGTGGTAATTTATTTTGTTTTGACATTTTTTTAAATCAAAAATACACAACTCACAACCTGAAGGCTTATAAACGGCTAACACAATGTTTTTACAGCTCAAAATATACAAAAAATTCGGGGAATCCCCAGAATTCAACAAACAAAAATAAATCTCAACGTGAAGGAGACAAACTGTCACCTATAAACCAAAAAACTGCTGTGTGAAAAACTATCCGCTTTGAAAAGTTAACCAAAAAGTTAACTTTTTAGAGCTGCACATTGATTCTGAAATACTGTCAACTTATCCGCGAGTTTAACTTTTCCGCGAGTTTACTTTCTCGAGATTATACTATTATACTGTATTATTTTTAAATATTATTGCAAATTTTATTGAAAATTTCTTTTAATTTTCTTGTTTGTTTATTGGCTAGTGTTCATTAATTTTTGTTGTTTCTTTATAAGCTAGTCCAGCCTAACTTCTTTAATGTAAATAAAACAATAGTTTAATTACATTTTTCCCGACGTTTCGTCAATTTCTTGTTGACTTTATCAAGGGGAATAATAAAAACAATATTATTAATTACATTAAAACGTAATCTAACATATTACATTTAACAAAAAACATTTAACATTAAATTAAATTTGAACATATAAAAACACAACTTAAATTTATATCACAGTTTATTTAATGGCGACTACGTTATTATTTTTTTTTTTTTTAATTTTATTTTTGTAAACAAATTTTATAGAAGACTTTTTTTAAATACTATTGAAAATTTATTTAAAAATTTTTATTGGAATTTTTTCTTTAAATTCAATAAGAAATGTTTTGTAAGAATTATCGCAAATTTATTTGTAAAAATTTTATAGAAAATTCAATTTTCTTTAGATATGAATTTAATGTTTATAAATTTGAATTAACAGTTTATGATATTGAATTTAAAGTTTATAAGATTGAATTTAAAGTTAAAAAATAAACCGTAACTGAAGCATTAACTGATATGCATTGAAAGTACCATTTAAACATACTGCATACTTTAAGGCATCTTTTATTTTTGAAAGCGGTATACTTTAAATACGGTTGTGCAACGGATGACGCTGTTTTAAAATATAAACATAGTATTAATAACTTACTGCCAATTGAATAAAATTTGTATTTGATTTGTATTTTTAATTTGTGGAATTATAATGTCATTAAAATATAAAATATACCTTTTACAGAGCTTTACAATAATTTTTAAAATTTTAGATAAATTTTAGCATTTTATCTAGGGATGGGTTTTGTAATTTTTAGATTTACGAACAATAGTATACATTTATTCATTCATACAGTGTTCGTAAGTGTAAACTTTTTTATTTGTTTGCATATTAATAAGAGTTTGTTTCAAGTGTTTAATTAAACAATTAATTGTTTTTTTAATTACCATTGTAGAACGTAAGGCATTTTAAGTTAAAAGTGTAAGTCGTACATTGTTTGAAACTAAATTAAAAAGTAGACTTCTTAAGGAGGTAAAACGTTTACTTGATGTAAAAGTAGACTGATTTTTTTTAATGAAAGTCTTTAACATGCCACGCAGCTTCTAAAATGAACTTAAAAATTATATTCAAAACTTAAATTTATTTAAAGTTTTTTTTCTATAATCAAATCTTTAGCCATACGATCTATTAAAAATGATAGTATCATGCGTACAACGAGATTGCTACTGGAAGACGCTGGAATGGTAGCGCATATTGTGGTGAATGGCCAGCATCAGATTTAGCACCACCGGCTTAAATGTTAAATGTGGGGAACTTAGCCTTGGTCAATTGATAGCAGTTACTAGAGACTTTGTGATGAGGAAAAATTCCGACTGTCTGAAATTTATAAAGTAAAGAGTAAAGCCTGTTGGAAGCGTATGACTCAATGAAAGTAAGGTTGCAGTAAATTGAAAGTCGTTTGCCTATATATGTATAGGATGCATTAAGGAAGGGGTTTGCATCAATATTCTCCCTACATTAATAATATTTAATATGATTTGAGATAACTGCCTACCTAAACCCCATTTTTCAAAAACTTTACCTCGTTACGGAATTTTTATCGAGCTCAAAAGATGCTATCTTAACTTTTATCTAAAAAACGGAGAAGCTAAATTAGCATGAAATTCTAAACTCTAAATAAAGAAACTAGGAACATCTTTCATCTTGCAATAAATTTATGCAAGAAAAACTAAGTTCAGAACAAACATCGAAATACTTTTTTTTTTGGGATTTTTCCTACCGGCAGTTCTTCATGCGTTTACATCATACAATTGTATTTACAACTATTTATATTTTATTTTTATAATATTTTGTTCGATTTTGCTTTGAACATAATCCGCAGCAAATTTTAAGACTCCTTCCCTTTTTACTTTATATAAAGGTACCTAGAGAAAATTCTAAAATTCATATAAAATTCTATAATTCAAAAATTATTGTAAAGCTCTGTAAGATATGTTTCAAATATTTTAATAACAATGTAATTCCACAAAGTAAACATTCAAATCAAATAGGTAAATAAGTAAGTAATTCATATTTTGTCACTATTTTAAAACATCTGTTGCCCAACTGTGTTTAAAATATCCCGCTCTCAATTTAAAAATGTGGGGTGGTGTCGATGGCTTCCAGCCAACGATATGGCGCAAAATTATTAATCAAAAATATACAAAATAATTAAATCAAACAAAAGCGCGGCTTCCACTACGATCGAAAAGTATGTATGCCCAAAGGATGAAGAACAAGCGGCAATTGATGATAGACGTCAAAAACTTCCACTAGCTTTGACATCACTCTCAAACATAAACCAGGGATAGAAAATCATCATTGTTCAGACGTGAACACAATTCATATTGTCATTATTTTACAACAGCGCCATCTATTACACAACAGTGTTTAAAATAGCCCGCTTTCAAAAACAAAAGATTCCTTAAAGTACGCAGTATCCTTAAATCTTTTCTTTTATCCACTTTCTCTTAAAAATACAGGATACTAAAGCACCTCCTCACAAACATTTTCTAAAATCCATTCAGTAATGTTTACGTGTTCCGAACGTATACAGAAATACAGACAAACAGGAAATGAGTTACTATTTTATTATATGTATGTATGTATGTATGTATGTATGTATAGATTATATTGATATTTTAATGAATATTTTACGCCGCAACAGAAAATGTATCGGCGAGTTAATATCTGTTGTGGAGCTTCACAAATGCCCACAAGAAAGGGCTCATAAAATAAAGAAAGTTATTTCACTTTTTTTTATTCACTATAGTTTAATTTGAAGCGTGAGTTACTGTTGAATAAGTTCAATGCAAAGCAGTAGAATTGATCCCACATACGCTTATTTTTGCATAGGAAAACCTCTGAATTGAAAAATTATAAATTTTTAGTTAATTTGCCAGTGCTTCGTACAGCGCACTAATTTGAACTGGAGCAATTAAATAAAAATTTAAGTATTGAAGGACTTGGATACACTATCAGTGTATCCACTTATTTTCTTCAGATATCATATCGAAACGTTCACGGAAAATATCATGTATCCGCTCCGTGAAGATTCCTACAGCCTCAAACATATCTCATTATTAATTTTATCGACCATTTCTAGCGTGACGACTTCTGTTGGTGGACCGCAATTTTTACAATAATTTTTTCCGGTCAAACACAACGGAAATCTGTAGCCATTAATATTAACGGTGCAGGGCCCCCATAAATTTATTTAGGCTTCCTTTGATATCAGTGATGGTTTTTTACGTAAAATATACTACCAGCATCACCACATCGAGTCTATGCATTTATATAGCGAGTCGCTTCCAGCCGTCCCCAACATGACCATAAACTGCCAGCGTCTATGGCAGCGGTTAGCCATTACATATTTGAAGGAGTCACTTGCTTGCTTTGCGTTCGAAGTATCTTAGGCGATAAGATTTGTTAGAATACTGTTGCCACCCGGAACCCTCTGAGAGTCTGATTGTGCGCGGCTGCATTTGAAGCTGCTCATTATATGTACGAAGTTCTGTGGATCACCCGACAGTACACAGTTGTGCTTCCTTAAGTTGTGAATGAGTAACACACTTGAATTAGGCCATAAATTTCATTCTCGTGCCTTGGACAATCTACTCTCGATAGCGGAAACGGCTTCCTATGACTGTTGAATATTGAATCATTAAATAGTAGGCCAGTTACAGTTAAGGACAGAAATGTTGCATTCAAAGTTAAGAATAATGTAATATTATTTCTATATAATCGTTTTAACACTGCTTATATCTAAATTAAATGGTCTTTAATTAAATTGTCCTATTAACTTTGGGCGTCACTAAAAAGTTCTTAATTTCAATACTATCGGGTGGTTAAATTTCAAGTGCCGATGTTGAATGTGAACGACACCTAAACGTCAAGTTTTTTTCTGCATTTAATTTGACATTTCTCAATTTCAGACCTACTTAATTTGAACCGTGGAAAGATACTCAATAAATTTTGGATGAAAATCATTTTCAGTGATGAGGACATTTTCACCTCAGTGGATTCGTCAATAAGCAGAATTGCCGCATTTGGGCGACTGCTAATCCGAGAGTAATTGTCGAAAATTCAATGCACCCACAAAGAGCGATTGCTTTGAGCAGTTTATGGGCCGGCGGCATCATTCGGCCGTATTTTTTCCAAAATGAGGTCCGTGGGATGATAACGAACTTTTGATGGTCCGAATTGGAAGATATGGATGTGGACGATAACGAAACAATAGCTCTTTTGCGCAACAAATTCAATGGCCGTGTTATCTCACGTGGTGGCGATGTCAATTGGCCGTCAAGATCATGTGATTTGACGCCGTTGACCTTTTTTCTTTGGGGTTATTTGAAAGAAAAGATGTACATCGATAAGCCAGCAATAATTCAAGAGGTAAAGATGACGAGATAATTCGGCACATTAACAGAATAAAACCTCAATTGTGACTCAGCATCATCGAAAATTTGGAGCATCGGATGGCGGTATGATATCGAGGTCGCGGCGACCATTTGGCCGATATTTTGTTCTATACATAATTGAACCATACCAATATTATCAAAATAAAAAGAATTGACAATAATTTTCTAAATAATTTGTGTTTTATTTAAAATCAACATCGGCCCTTAAAATTTAACCACCCTTTATTAAATATAATAAAAAAAAGTACGACCGGCTTTCCTTAATGTAGTTTGTTGTTAGATGTTTAATGTTTGTAAGTTTCAGCTCTATACTTTTTGTTTTATCAAATCGTTTATTGGAAATATAAAAATAAATTTTTTTGGCAAACTATCCTGTTGAGTTTTCTTATGATTTTATTTGACCCTTGGGTCAGCCGTATGATTTAAAGGTTAAACATATTTTTTTTATATTTTACTTTCAAGAAACACTTGGGTCTATAGTAGTAATACCACTAAAATACTAAAAAGTAACGCAATTAATATATATTGAAGGACACTGTATATAAAATAGAAAAAGAAAACAATTCAGAAATAAGACTTTAATAAATATTAGACCTTGTACAACAATTTATTTAACCTCTATTAATATTTACTCTTAAGTTCAAATTTTGTAAGAGACAAATCGAAATGAAAAGTTATCCGGTGGTAAAACAAAAAGAGAACAAAATTTTATCCATTGCATAGAATTTTCTGCGCAGCCAGCAAGTACTAACCTCGGTAAATTGCCTGCAACACAGTAAACATAACTTTAGTTTACCGCAGCACAAGGTACGTGTAACAAATAAACGCAAACCAAATACAAAGTCTAAAACAAAGCTTAAACGAAACAATGCCAAAAAAACTCCAAAGTAATTAACAAAAAAAAAAAATGTTTTTTTTCATGTTTAAACAGGAATTGATGAATATGTTAAATGAAAAGAAATATAATTTAAATATTATCTAAATTTCTGTCACAAATACGGGCACTCTGGAATACGTATTATATGTGAAAATAAGTTGTGTATAAAAACATTTTCATTAATATAATAGAAATAAAAAGAAATAATACAGAATATACACAATCTGAAATTAGCAGAAAATACAAGAAGAAAAAAATTAATAAATTTAAAGATACAAAATTTTTTCAAATTAAATACGCAGAATATAATTAAAATACCACAGGCGTTTAAGATCTTTTATAATAAAAATTATAAAAAATTGTTATATTGTGTCCGCAGTGATTCCTTTTAAATTGCTTGCTTATGTTTATGGGTGTGTGTGTGTGTGTTTAAGTATCCTGTGTTGTGTGATAAAGCATCTGTCAAGTAGTTTAACATTTAATCATTAAAATTGTCATATTTAATTTTACGTCTTACACATGCAATGATTACAGTAGTAATACAGTGTCTTCAGCGTGTATAGTATGCAAAGCTGCATTATTTGCCATCGTTGTAATGTCAAATGCTTAATAAATGATCGAACATAAAACAACAAAAAGCCTTACAAAGGACTCTAAATAATTTTGACATCATTTTAATCTTAAATCACGGGTCCGAAATGTTTTGCGGAATATTGTCTTTTTTTTCGGTTGAAGTAGAACAACAATAAAAGTGCGTAAGAGTAATTATTCGTGTTTATTTTTTTAATTCTTGTAAATTTTTAACAAACACACCGACAGCCAACGGTGCTTGGTTTTTCCCACCTTTCATTTAAATGAATGTATTGATACAAAGTCGTGCGCGTATGCAAATTTATACCGTTGCCGCAGAAAATTTACATACTAGTGATGTAGTGTGCAAAAAGTATGTATGTGTAAGTGTTTGTTTACATAAAACGCTCCAATATCATTAACTATCAGTCAATATCATTGTTATGTGCTTCATTATACTCTTGAATACAAGCGCAAAAATTTTTGTGAACGGCAGCTGTGTGTTTATGTTTATTCCTTTAGCATACTTTCAGGCATATATTTGCCTTTATTCAATATTCAAATGACTAAGTGAATGTTGTTTAACGTTCAATATATTAACAATAACAAAAACGTAATAAAGGATTAAAAGCAGAAGAACAACAAACATCAACAATAGAGTATTAATAAGAGTAAGTGAAATATATGGATATACAGAACTATAATATGAACTGGGTTTTATAATACCTTTTTTTGGGGTTCCGTACCCAAAGGGTAAAAACGTATCCCTATTGTTTACGCTACAATGTCTGTCCGTCCGTCTGTCAGCGCCTTTTATGTCTGAAACGATAATAGGTAGACTCTTGAAATTTCCACCGAAAATGTATAACTGTTGCCGTTATAGCAAAACATACTAAAACTTATAGGGTGTTCCGCTAGAGAAGTGTTATTCACGTATATGTGTTTATTTCTTGAACTGTAGGAGGCATGCACTTAAAATTTACAAACAGTAATTAAAACTTAGTTCGCTATATAAGCAAGTATAAACAAATTAAACCTAAAAATTAAAGGGGTGTTCCGACAGTGACGTGATTTGCATGTATATGCCCCAAGTTTTGAACCATACTATTGGATTTTCGCTCATTTACTCAATTTAAGTATATTTACGCCTACACGTAAAGAAAAAACATGGTTGAGGTAACCATAATCTAAGAACAACATGTTATGGTTGAGTTATATGGTTATATATAAAAATAATATTGTTGTCGTTGGAACATAAAAATAACATTGTAAAATATAACCATAGTTATGTTTATAATATAAACATACTATAATATAATTTGAAACATGTAAATGGTTATATGTGACAACCTATGAATATATTTATAAATAACAAAAAACAAATACACGAATATTTCCATTTAGACTTACATACATATTTTGATATTTTCTGCTTACCTTTTTATGTGTTTGATATTAATAATTTAAAACTATCATTTATACTAAAAAACAAATTTATTTGTTGACATCAAATGGGTATTTAAATTTTTACGGTTTTAGATGAACCGATAGCTTACACACATATTTCTGAACTGAAAAAATGTCAAAACCAAAATATGTATTTTTAAAACCAAACATTACTTGTTTATTTTTAGTCAATCTTAACATACTATGTTTAATAATAATATATTATGTTTATAATTTTTAAATATTAAAAATAATTTGGTTGTGGTTTGAATTTTAATATGTTTCAAATCAACTATGTTGCTTTTTTGGTGCGTATAACCATTGAATGATTAACTGTTAACAAAAAACTTGTTTATCGTGACCAAAGTATTGTCCTAAATAACTATAATTTGTTCACAGCAAACATCTATTGTTATAGAGAACATAGTGTGGTTGCCGTGACCATACAATAACCATGTTTTTTCTTTGCGTGTAGTCATGCCTAATGCCTTTCTAATGCCTTTTATAAAATGTGCTATTAAGTGCATTACTAAGCCTCGATAGTAAATGCAGAATGATATACAAGACCGTCTGAGATGTAATTTTAATGTTATTTCGGGTGATGCACATGTCTGGGCCATAGCAAGAATTATATTAAGAATCCTTATTATTAATATAAAGTAATACATACATATTTAATCAATTTAAAATTGATGATTTTTATAATCTTATAATGAGTTTTGTACTTCGATTATATTTTTTCAACGCTGATGTTTAATACGCGTTTGTCATATAAATATTGACGGAAAAGCAATTGTTTTCAAAATTAAATCATACATAGATATACCAATATATATACTTCTATCTATTAGGTAATGCAAACAATCACACACCATACACATACGCATGGGGTTATTATGATGGTTGTCTAGATATTAACAACCCCATGTAAACATATACATGGACATATAAATTAACAAACTCACACACTGGCTCATAAACAAGTTTAGTTTGTTGGTTTCTATGCTGTTTGTGTTTGGTTTCATGCATTTTAACTTTTTCATATTAAAGTGATGTCACAATAAAGTAGAAATAAACAAAAAATAAAATCACTTTGCTTGTCTTTTTTGTATCATTTTTTTTTTTATTTTTTTATTACTTCTTCTTCTTGTCGAAAAGTTGAAAGCAGATAAATTTTGGGGTTTCAATCAAAGGACAAACAGAAAGGTTTTTTACTATAAGAAATCAATATTATGTTTTCTTAATTTGTTTTACTCTGAAATTAGGTTATGAATTGTGCTAGTAAAGTACACCAAGATCTACCCTCCTTGGATAGCACAGTGCAACACGGAAAAAAATAACCATATACGGACACCACTACGTGATAAAAGACCAAAAAAAAAGGACCCCAGTCTCCCAGTTTTGCCCAAAGTCCTCCAGTTTTTTTTTACGGAACCTCAAAGATGTGGGGCCTCGATGTCTTTTTTGCAACATATTTGAACACATTTGAACATATTTGATTGAATGTATATACATTTTTGGAAGATATTTTTTATATTCACATATACTGTGGCTTCATGTGTGACTATGTGTGTTTTTGTTTTTGGAAAAATTCTATTATATATTATTTCAAAGATTGAAAAATATTCTTTTGTTCTATAAACACTTAAGTAGAGCACATACAACAAACATTTATTAGGTGAATCTAGAATAAAAAAAACAAAGTCACGTATATGTATATGTTTATTATACACGCCACAGGATATTATAAAAATTGCTAAAAAAAATTTTAAATAAAACAGAAAAAATAATTTATGAAAACAAGAGTTCGTAATAGATAGACAAAAATGAAGAAAGAGAAAAGAAAGCAGTAAACATTTTTTTTTTTGGTTTAAATTTAAGAATTGCCCTTTTATAGACAAAATAATAATGAAACATTTAGGATATCTTTTATCAGGTCAAAGAACCTACCAAAAACTAGGATTATTTTAAACATAAAAGGCAATTCTTTTCTTTGTTTAAATTAAGTTTAAATATAAGCTGCCAGAAGCTAAAAAATAATTCCAATAAACTGAAAAAAGTTTGTTCAACTTTTATTGCTGTTTTCGGAGAAAATTTTCTGGTGATAAAACATTCGCTACATCAGGTTATCTGCTGGTGTCTAAAAATTTAATTTTCCAAATTTTTCTTTAATACTATCACCTAATTTGTAATTTAAATTATACTTTCTTAGAGATAATAAAATGAACTTAAGCTTGACTGTAAATTTCATATTGTTTAACTTATTAGTATATATTTCTTTAGAGTTTAAATGGTTTTTACGGAGAGAAAAATATGGTTATTGTATGGTCACGGCAATTTTCTGTAACAATACATGTTCGCTGTGAACAAATTATAGTTATTTTAAACAATACTTTGGTCACGATAAAGAAGTTTCTGTTAACAGTTAATCATTAAATGGTTATAAGCATCGGAAAAGCAACATGGTTGATTTTAACTATATGCAAATTCAAACCACAACAAAATTTTTTTTAATAAAGGGTGTTTTTTATAGAGGTATAGAACTCTAAGTTGCAATAAAACAACGATGGATTGTTCGATTGATATGAATTTTAATATTGTCGCTTTACATTTTAAGTATGATTTATATATGGCATATAACCGCCACGGCTGGCGCGGATGTAGTCCAATCTGGACGTCTAATTATGATGAATTTTTCCAACATTTGTGGGCGTAAATCGGCAATAACACGGCGACTGTTGTCTTCCAAATGGTCAAGCGTTAGTGGCTTATCCGCATAGACCAATGACTTTACATAGCCCCACAGAAAGTAGTCTAGCGGTGTTAAATCACAAGTTCTTGGAGGCCAATTCACAGGTCCAAAACGTAAAATTAGGCGGTCACCAAACGCGTGTCTTTCAATATATCTATTGTGGCACGAGCTGTGTGACATGTTGCGTCGTCTTGTGGAAACCACATCTCTTGGACATCATGGTTATTCAATTCAGGAATGAAAAAGTTAGTAATCATGGCTCTATTCCGATCACCACTGACTGTAACATTCTGGCCATCATCGTTTTTGCAAAAGTACGGACCAATGATTCCACCAGTCCATAAATCGTACCAAACAGTCAGGTTTTCTAGATGTAACCGTGTTTCGACATACACTTGAAGATTACCTTCACTCCAAATGCGGCAGTTTTGTTTGTTGACTTATCCATTCAACCAGAAGTGCGCTACATCGCTAAACAAAATTTGCTTATGAAAATCGGGAACAACAGTAATCTCGTTTTGGGTACTATTTGCAAGCATTGTTTAGGCGTGAGTCTATTCACGATGAATTGCCAAACCAAACTGAGGATAAATCACTTGACATCTGTTAAATCGGTCGCCATCTTGAAAAGTAATGCCAAATTAAAGTTCTATACCACTATAAAAAACACCCTTTATTTAAAAAATAAAATTATATTTATAACCATAATATTTTATGTATTAAATATCAAAGACAATAATATGTTCCAATGACAGCAATATTATTATTATTATTATGGTTTAAAATAATATGGTTTGAATATAACCATATAATTCAACCATAACATGTTGCTCTTATATTATGGTTACTTCAACCATGTTTTTTCCTTGCGTGTAGATAACGAATTAACATTTATTTTTTCACAACGAAAACAAAAATAAGCATTAAACAAATTTTTTCTTTAACTATTTTAATTACAGAATAAAAACGCCGATATTAATTTTACTTTAATATTGGCGTTTGTATTTTACACTTACTAAAATACACACACTTTTAACACTTTCAACTATACAAAAAAAAAGCGTGATCACTTCCAAATTTATATTAACACCGCCATATCGCTCACAAGCGTGTTTATAGACCTGCAAGAACGACTTAAATGTGTTACTCTGAAAATATCTGGCAATCCTGTTCTAGATGTTTATTTCATTCTTGTATGTACGAACGTGGGTATATGCAATACTCAAAAGAATTCCTCCATACCGGTATTTATGTACGTTTGTATATTGGATATTTTGGAAAATTCTGCAACACAAATTAACACAGACTTAGCGACTTTTTGTTGTAAAGCTAATTATTACGCATTTGTTTTCAGTTATTATAAAGAATTAATTCTTCTTTCCCTGTAATAATTTATACGTATGAGTGATTTTTGAATGTAATGTTTGTTAAGTATACGCTTGAGAAGATTTCAAAAAAAAAAAAAAATGCAGTACAGTACACTCGCGATAATATGAATACCCTATTATATGAACACCCCAAAATATGAACATTTTTTTTCTTCCATTGATTACTCTAAAATATGAACTTAGTGTGAAAGCTTTAAAATATGAACAACTTATTTTGGAATTTCTTAACAGACTTTTATCTAAACAGTGTTGTAAATAAATTCTGGTTCAATTGCATAATAATTTTGGGAAAAATTCTTACATACACTTTTAGTTCGCGCTCACATTCAGCTGTATTAATTTTTTTATATCTGTACATTATATATGCATATAAGCATAAGTTTTTAACTTTAAAAGAAAAGATCTAAGTTTTGGAGCATTTACAAAAAGGAGCAAGTGTTACTAGTTTAGCGAATAAATTTGGGGTGAAAAATCTGCAATATGTGGAATAAAAAAAACTGAAATTCTATTATTAAATGAGTCAACAATACCTTCTGTGAAAAAGAAAGACTGTGCGGCCTTCCGAGTACCCAAAAATGGAATATGCTTTATACCGATGGTTTCTGGATATGAGAGACAAAAACTTTAATATAAATGGACTTATGTTAAAAAAAGGCCAATGCCAGCGATGGATGGCTTCAAAACTTCAAAAAGAGATACGACGTTCGCTTGCTTCAAATATCTGGAGAAAAACTTTCTTCACAACTCCACTTGATGGATCCTTTCAAAATGAAGCTAAAAAGTAAAATTGAAGAGTTGGGATTGGTCAATGACCAGCTTTATAACGCTGACGAATCCAGATTGTTTTGAAAATTTCTGCCGCATTCTAAATCAGATTGGATGACAAGAGCCATTTTCAAGAATTGGTTTCATCTTTTATTTGTTCCGGAAGTAAAATTTATAAACTCGAGCTAATTACCCTCCAGGACTACAAAACTTTATTATAGAAATAGTCTGCCAGCTTCAGTTGTTGCAATATACATAATAAATTGTTATTTTTTGGGGAAAAGGGAAAATTAAATGCCACTCGTAATTATGAACAATCTTGCAAAAATGAACTGGCTTGGTTTTAATTAGTTCATATTATCGCGAGTGCACTGTATGTACATTAGGGGATAACCAATTTTTTGGCATAGTACCATGAGATCAACCAAGTCCTAGTACCCACGATTATCATAATCTTTTGTAATTTTTCTCAAAAAAGTTCACGCACCTATTGGTTTTTCTAAACAGGTGTATAAAAAATTATTTAAAAATTTATTATTTTTTAAATTATTTAATGTTACATATATATGTATAACAAAAACAAGAAAAATTATAAGTTAGTTATTGAAAGATAAAAATTTAAGAATAAAAGTTCGAGGAGATTTACAGAAAGGATAAATATCATGAACAATTTTAATGGCACGCTCTGCACAGATATTAATTATTTATTGGTTTCGGATTATTGAATCATTTTTTTCCACTGCTTAATAAAGCAGTTTTTATCAGCTTCAAAGTGATTGGAATAAATTGAGCATAACCCCTATTTACGTGGGTTATTTACGTGGGTAAAAAAACCAAAAAAAGATGCTGTGCTACTCGTATATGTATCGATTTCGTATTTAATTTTATTTCTTTTACTCCATTCATTTGCTTCACATACCTTTTCATGAAACTAATTATGTATCCACTGAGCCAACTAAGTCCATTCTTAGTTGGCCATGAAGCGAATAATTTGAAAGATCTGAAAAACATAATGTTAAAGATACTTGTTTAGTTATTCAGAAGGAAATTTTAAAACAATTAATATTTAACTCATTGTTTAGCGAGTTCTAAGTTCATTTACCCTATTTATTAATAAAATTATGTTTCAGAAAGTATTTACTATAGAAATTTATTTATTATTTTTTTTTATTGTTCAAACATTTATGAGTTGTTTTTTGTAAAGTAGGTTAACAATGCGAATATCGCGTGCATAGTATTATTGGATTTTATTTTCATTGGTATGAAAAAACTAGACAAAAGAAAATTTATGTTAAGAGTAGTACAAAAATTTTATTTGTATGTTTTTTATAAACAGTACTAGCTTATTGATAACTTCTGACAACTTTAATAATTTAAATGTTGTAAAATTTATATTAAATCCAAAGATATTCATTATGTTATTATTAAGCTCAAATAAAAACATAAGTTGTAAGTATTATTGTATGTTATAAAGATTGAATATTTACCTGTATACACTATGTCAAATAAATATAGCACTACTAACTTATACAAAGCTATAGCTTACCGTAATCTGTTGCCAAAGCAAGTGGCTTCCATGCCAAAATAACATAAAGGTATACATCTGATAAGTAAGTGAAATAAATATTTTTGTTAAAAATTTACTTGGAGCCATAAGAATTTTTAATAAGATTTAAGATTTTGAAAATGAAACTATTTTTTAGCAGATAAAACTTATTATACAATTTTTTAGTTGCTAAGATTAAATAAATAGCCATAAAACAAGAAAAAGCTTTATCATGTTAAATTTATCACAAATTTCTCGTATTCGATTGTCTTACTTTGATTGGTTAAATGGATGATCTTTACAACTTAGCAACACTCAAAATTTAGATAGATAAAAAAAGGTTGAAGAAGGATATAGCGATCTAGAAAATATATTACAATTTGTTTTGTAGGGAGTAAAACAAAACAGAAACAATGAGAACGATTAAGGCATTTAGTTTTCTAGTGTTTTTGATCGTAAACACAAACGGTACGTTCAGTTAAACTTACTCAGTTGGAAACGACAAGAATAAGGACAAAACAAAAACATTTTGAGAAAACACCCGTCTTCAACTTTTGCTAAAGGATATAAAGAAATTGGATCATATAAAATCATGAATTAACATGACACTTAGTAAGCTTTAGTGATGGAGAAAAGTTTCACCAATAACTAGAATAAGGATATTGAATGTAGGTAACAGCGAAAACAAATAACACGGTGTCAGATAACTGTTAATTTTAGCTTAATAATTTAATTAATTAAATTTTTTCTGCTAAGGAAAATTATCTTATGTACAAAATTTAATAATAGAAGATGTTGAAATAATTTTGTTAATACTCATAAAACTTCTTATCCGATATTTCTGCCTTGTACGGGATTTTGATTCAGTACCGCCAGTATGTAAGAACTACCTGGAGCTTCTCACAAACCCTAGCCCGAGACAGCCCAGTTCTTGGAAGAATCTTTGGCTAAGAATTGTGAGCCTGCGTTCCTGAAAATCTGGGCAGTCGCAAAGGTGTTGAACTGATTCTTCTTCCTCATCATCCATACAGCTTATGCAACTCTCACCACGATAGATTCCCATGTGCTCCGACATACGTCCAATCATACAGTGCCCCGTTATGATGTCTAGAAGAAGCGATATGACTACTTTCGAATTAAGGGCCTTTATGGCGGCTAGACTGTCAAAAAATATCATCAGGCTACCTTGCTGCCACCAATATAACATATATTTCCACCTGACACACGGTACAGGTATTGGGAGGCTTGAGTGGAACTAAAAGATCAAGATACTCAGAGAAAATCTCCGATCCCTTATCTGCCTTGGAGCCACTCGTAAAGATTCCAACAGCGTTGATCCAAATTATGAAATTCTCCTTCCACTCATCCATGCTCGGTATTTTTACCGCAAAAGTTTTGTCGAAGTCCACAACATGGTTTAGAAAATCAGTCTGGTCCCTTCAAAATATTCCACCTGCATGACGTAGAACGTTGCCATATGCCTTAATTCGCCTGACTCCATGTGCCGTACCCTCAAAGAAAAACCATGGTTATGATATGGTCACAGGAACCTCATTATGTTTTCTGTAACAATATATGGTTGCGATGAACACATTTTAGTTGTTTGTAACATTACTTTGGTCCCGATAAAAAAGTATTGTTTAACAAAAATGTACAAAAAATTCAACATGGTTGGTTTTAACTATTTAATGTTTAATCCACAACCAAAGTTTTTTCGTAGGTAACCAAAAAATTTTTAAAAATAAAAACTATTTGTTCGTTTATATCATGGTAGTTTATTGTTTTGTGCTTTGAAAAAATAATAAAAAATTTATAAACAATTGTTTCGGGAATTTAGTTTAAAATGAAATATTTAATTATTTCTTTTTCGCTGTTGAATTGAGCGCGTGGCAACCAACTTCTCTGGATATCCGCAATTCGAGTCCTCTCGGCGTGAGACTGTAATTTAGTTTTAATTTTTAGACCAGAAAAATTAATAAAACCTTGAAATCATGAAAATCAACAGGGATATTATTACTGATGAAGAAATATTCGCAGATACAAAAGGAAATTGGTCGGTGATGTAATTTACCAGGTGACTGTAAAAGTGAAGATTTCTATACCTGAGCTGAAGAAGCTGATAAGGATACAAACTCAACCGTTGAAGCGGGCGTTGATTTTGTTCTCAATCACAGTTTACAAGAATGCTTTCGGAGACAAGAAAGACTTTACTTTGTACTTGAAAGACAACATGAAAAAGGTGTTGGCTGAATTGGAAAATAAAAGAATTGGAAAGAAATTAATTTCTTCAAGAACAATTCTTTACTCGTAAATCCAATGCCGTTAAATCGATGGCCAAAGTGTTCCTTCCCTTATATCCTTCAAACACGGTTTAGAAGAAAACTTCTAATTAAATTTTTGTATCTATATATTACTAAAATTATCTGTTTTTTGTATAAAACCATTGATAAAAAATAATAAACAATTTTACATACAATGAAATTTATAATCAAGCTTAAGTAGTGCTGAAGACGGACGTGGCTGTCTAGAAAATGTGCATTCCACTCGTGCCGGTGTCTAAAAATTAAATTTTCCCAATTTTTCTTTAATATTATCACCTAATTTGTAATTTAATTAATTCTTGCTTAGAGAGAATAAAAACGAACTTAAGCTTGATTATAAATTTCATTGTATGTAATACATAAAACAGTTCGACTAATAATAATTAAAATTTTCAAAAAAAAAAAAATAATTTATAATAATTCCATTTCATATGACATTTCTTATTTTTTAACCATACTATAATCGCTAATTTAACCATAATATTATAATGTTCAACAATAATATGGTTTTACTACAACCATAATATGGTGCTCTTAGATTATGGTTACCTCAACCATGTTTTTTCTTTGCGTGTAGGGTCGATCTTACGGAATTGTATTCGATGTAGATATATAAGGGGTCAGATGCAGCATTTTCTTTAAACTGGCGAGACTAACATATCTTTGAACTTTATCTATAGAAGAAAGAGGTGTACTTCGTTGTCCATCACCTTTCACCAGACAAGTGTGGATGTGCTGTGTACATCCAATGTACCATGTACCGTTTCAAGCCCGATCTCCTTCCAAAGGTAATTTTGCACCAATAGACGCATTACGTTCTCAGGATTACGTTTACAGGAGAGCTCTGTCTGAATCCAAGATTTCGTGAAGGTATTTAGCCTCCCTCAACAATTCCAAAGGAATGCTGCCCTTTTTGTAACCTTGCAGCACTGATATTTACAATATACTTCTTTTAATGTAGGGTGTATAAAAAATTACATTGGCGATGTTTTTTTAGGTCAGGATAATAACATCATAAAAATATACACTTTATATTAATTAGATTTGTTTCAGAATAAACCCTTTTAACTTTTATATAAAGGTGGAAGCAAATTTTCACATTCTTTTTATCGCACGACCACTCCACTCCACATCAAAAAACAAACAAACAAAATGTTGTTCATTATCTAAAGAAATATTTGATGTACATTGGAACATCGTTAAGGGTCTAGCTAGATGTGTGCAAGTTTGTATATTAATTTTCGTGTTTGTTAGCGGCCATTTAAGTGTTTTTATTTAATTTTGTATAAACCTTTTTCAACATAATATTTTGGGTAAAAGAAATGAACCATACAAACTAGATAATTAATTTTTTGTTACAAAATATAGATAAATATATCTAGAACATTGTCTCTTATTAACTTTTATTGTTCACAGTTATTTTATTTTCCTAAATGTCTGCTATTGATAACAGAAAAACTAATTGAAAGAAATTAATTGAAAGAAACTAATAACTTTCTCTTCTACTTGTTTGCTCCTTTTGTTTAAACATCGTTTCTAATTGAAAATTATTGTTCATTTTTTTGTAACATTTAGAAGAAAACATTTTAAAATATTATTTTAATTCAATTATACTGGATTATGTTACAGGTAACTAAATTATTTGTGTGTATTTGTAAATTCAGCTAATCTATCCAATATTGCATTGCTATGCATTATTTGTAATTTTATTTACCAATTCAAGAGTATTCCGTAAATTAAGAAAAGTTCAAGTTGGAACAAAGAAAACGGAGAGCACAAATGCATTGACCTACACGCAGAAAAAAAACATGTTTATTAATTATTTAATATTATGCTAATTACCCATAACGTTTTATAATAAAAATGCAATTTATTTGTTGGGGGAAAAGAGCTAGTCCCTATACGTATTTCACTGGTTGCTCAGGCCAGATCATCAGGAAACCTTTTTCCTACTTTTAAAGAAGCCAAAAATACTCTATAAGTAATAAAATTCTACAAAACACAATGAGAATTATGCATGTTAATAGAATAATATTACAGAATATTAAAGCTTCAACAAAACACCAACAACCAAACCACGTTTTTATTTTTCCTTACTGTCCTTCTACAATTGGATGGTTTTTTGCCATCACTGAATGCAGACGTAAGGTGTGATGAAAAGCATACACAAGTTAATTATGTTCTCGCAAGAGAATCGAAAAAAAAAACAAGTGTTGCCAAGGTTTGCACAAGCAATTGCATATTTAGTTATTAATAAAATTTTTGGGAATTTAAATATTAATTATTTAATATTATGCTAATTACCCATAACGTTTTATAATAAAAATGCAATTTGGGGTTGGGGGAAAATGGTATGGTCATAAGAACCATTTTATGTTCCTTGTAACAATATATTACTGCTATGAACACCTTATAGTTGTTACTATTTCATCATTGAATGGTTACTAGACCCAAAGAAAGCATGGTTAGTTTTAACTATATAATTTTCACACCACAGCCAAAGTTTTATTAGTATTCCAAAATCATATTTATATACATAATACATTATTAGTAAACAAATTATAAGTTTGCTAGTACATAGCCACATTATAACTAAAATCAAACAAATAAATTTTAGTGTTTCGTTTTTTAAATTATTTGTTTTATAAACCAAACATATTTTTTATGAATATGGCCCTTAGAATCTAATCTTACGGGTTTATGTTAAAAATATTTATAATAATTGTTGAATTGAATCATATCTCTTATCGAATGATTAAAAAATAAAGTAATTAATAATTGTGTGTTTGATTATTAGGTATGTTTATATAAACAAAAAAGGTATGTTTTTGTACATATCAAATTTATTTAAAATATTTGGTTGTCCCGATAGACTAGTAGGTAGTCTTGGGGTTGGAGGTTCGATTCCCACCAAAGACTCTGGATGTTGCACTATAACGAGTGAAGGTCATCGTTAATATGCTCGGCAATTAAGTTAGAATATAATTTTCGTTTGTATTGTAACATTTAATAAATAAATAAAAAATAAATATTTATCTTATTTCGTGATAAAATTTTATATTTTGCAATATTATTTTTAAGTTAGACGATATAAACCCAGCAACTCTAGCTTCGAACCTGCCTCATGAGGGCATGATATATGTTTACGATGTCCCACTTGGTAGACTTCTTTGCATCACAAAATTCTTTATAAAAACTTACTCGCTTAACTACCAGCATCCGCGTAAGCGAGAGAGGTATCTTTGTTTCACTAAATTGATATAGAGAAAACTTATTCGTTTACATACCTGCATCCTCGTAAGCGAGAGTGGATGCAGTTTGTTATTATTGACTTACAATAATAACAAACTTCGTTTAAAACTATATAGCATTCTCGAATGCACTTATTAGATGCGCTTATGAGAACCGCTTTTGAAAGATATGGGCTTTGTTTTACAGCTTACCAAAGCCCAATAATTTTTGCTGGGATAGTTCTAACATAACAATATTATTACGTTAATAATAATATGGCTTGACTACAACCATATACACCTAATTCTATTTTTACACGGTAGATACACGGCAGAAAAATCCACGTGAAAAAAACCGTGTAAAAAAAGACATTGATCATATACAAAAATAGGTGATTGGTTCCTTATGTCTAAAACCTATTAAAATTAGTGGAAAACGAGATTTTTTTAAGAACCAGAAATCATGTTTATATTTACACATACATATATGCATGTACATATAATGTGTATTTGCACCGTTTATTTGCCTCTTTAGTGTCTAATGAAGACTTAAAGGATAGCTTCGTTCCAGAAATCAACGATTGTCTAATTGAATTTTAATTTCTTATAGTTCTTACTGTGACTTCGTCTAAACCGAACATTTTGCCAAGAAATGTAGAGCCTTCTCCATTTCAAAGGCGATCTAAAATTTCAATTTTGTTTTCTAAAGAAATGGCTTTACGTTGTAGGTTTTTATTTGTGATTTTCGACGTCTTGTTTTAGAGATGCATTGATAGTTCACAAAATATGAACACATTTCAATTGCTCTCGCAAGTAAAAATGATTGTATTCACAAAAAGGGTATTTTTTTTTCATAATTTATTTATTTTATCTTCAATATTTTTGAACTAACAATAATTACTCGTATCTTAAGTCTAAAATAAAAATAAAAATAATGTTTGTTTCAAGGATTTTGAAATCATTTGCGGGTCATCCCTCTAATGTACGGCCAAGAAAAGCAGTAACTCTTCTTTTTAGTCGAATGTAACCAGGTTCATTCAGCATGTTACGCGCCAAAAGGTTTGGATGAGATTCAAGCCTCTTTAGATATGTGACTGCATGTTTCGCTATTTCTGCTTTAACTGATGGCATGTTTAGGTCTTTGTGGATGTTCGAATTTGTTATATACCAGGGAGCAGATGTAATAATACGTAAAATCTTATTTTGGCGCCTTTGAATTTTTTCTACATTGCTAGCTGAGGCAGTGCCTCTAAATTTTTGATATGAAAATAATTCGCAAAACTTAAATTTTACAAATAAAATTACAAATTTACAAATAAAATTTAAGCTCAAAAGATTTTGAATCGAGCTAAATGGAATAAAATCGTGTAAAAAAATATTTTTTTTTTATTTTCAAACCGTTTTAAATCAAAACCGTGTAAAAACAGAATTGGGTGTATTTAAATTATAATATGTTGCTCTTAGATTATGGTTATCTCAGCCATGTTATTTCTTTGCGGAATTTTGTGTTTAATTCCTTGAAAAAGAAATATTCAACTATTATTAAAATGTTTGTATGTGTGTTACTTTGCTTGCTTTCGACAGCCGTTGTATTGTAAAGACTTTAAATTTTAAGCAGCTTAAATTTGGCATCTCCATCATTAAAATTCTGATTGCGCGTCAATTATTAAAAGATAAAAATGGAATTAACATCTTTTGTTTTCACTTGCAGATGAACTATATTTGTACTAGTTTTGTTTAATACCATTTTTAAGCCTTGGGACTCGAGGAGATGTTTTGTTAAGCATTCAAGCTTTAGTTTTTTTCCTAATGTGATCACTTCCTTCATTTTCTTCAGTATCACTTATATTGGTACAACTGTTTTCTGAACAACATAAAATCGTTTGTTAAATCTATTTATTGTAAAGAATTTCAGCGTTCGAATTTGGTTCCGGTTTTAAAAGTAATCCATACAAAACTTTATGGCTCCTAATTTTATAGTGCTGCAAATATGGTTTATATATTTACTTTGTGAAGAGTTGTCCCGTCTCTGCAAACTAACTTGGGATGTTGCGACATTGGTTTTGTATAAAATTATTTTCTTGTAGAACAATTAATATTTAAAACTTTCCATTTACGAAAGCAAAAGGTGCGGCTATGTCATTTAAATCGTTTAAATTTTGTACATTTTTATCTCTCTTTTCTCTCGGAAATGAGAAAGTGTTATGAAAAAAAAGTATCCTATATTTGAACCGAGATAACAAAGTACCTAACCACAAAATTGTATTTAGAAAACTTAAAAATTTTGCAAAGTATATGCATGTTTACCACCAAACTCTAATAAAACTCTATTGATTAATGGATACCAGTTTCAATGTGAATATATCTAAGTATATATATTGTATTATTACTGTTATCATTACTTAAGAAGACGCCGGCAGAGAAACGGTATTAATTTGTGCATGTTGTTATAAGTGACGAAAATAATTTTCTGTTTTCCAACAATGTTGTTTGAATGACTATTGCACAGTGTATTTTAGCAGTACAGTTGAGCAACAGATGGCGCTTTTTGCAAGTACTTCTTTCAACGTAAAATACAACAATAAAGTCATTGTCGTGTTATAAAAGAGTTTTTATAACAAATGTTTTAACAACCGTGTTAAAACTTGCAAATACCATTAACATGTTCACTCTACATTTAAAACTAACATGATGTTAGTCTTAGTGTTTGCCATTTTATGTCTAATGTATACTGGGGGTAACAATTACGCTTCTAAAGTTCATTTCTCGTATTCTATTTATTTATAAACAGTTACTAAATAACTAGATTGAAACACTTTAGAATACCTTTTAAGTAGATACAAAGAATGCTAAAGAATAATGTAGCGATCCAGAAAATGCATTTTGTTCTGCCAGTATCTAATGTTTGTTTATCTGTTTATAACAACAAACTTAAGTCTCAAAAATTATTTACCCATTTATAAACAATATAAAAATGTCTTAAAAGTTAAACCATAAAACTAAAAGACATAAATAAAAAACAAGTAAAATTAAGAGATACCAAACCAAATTAATAAACTCAGCGTTTGTTAAATGTTTTCTGTATGCTAACGATAAAACATGGCAAATTATTTTTATAGATTTTTAAAAGAAAATGCGCGAACTACGTTGACGTGCCACTCAAAAAACTGCAGCATGTTTCGCGTGAAAAATCTGAAGACAAAAATTGAATAAACAAAACATATCCACACTCAATGTGATAAAATAATTTAATACATGTTCGGCAATTAATATTAAAAATTCACAAACTTTCACAAAATTTTTCTTGTTATTCTTTAACTTTAAAAATTGCTGCAGCCACAGAAAAATATCAGTCAACATAAAATTGTTAAAGTACTAAATCTTGTACTTTACCATATTATTATTTTATCCATGCCTTCTGGTATGACATGTTTTCAATACTTACCTGTAAAAATGTTAAGTGTCTTTTTTACGCTTCGAAAGATAAACGCACAAAAATATCATTTACCTTAGTTAGTTTTTGAGTGAATGCCTGTAAGGTCGAAATAGCGACTTCTGCACAGAAAAAAATTTGGTCCAATTAAAGCTTTAATTGGATAGATACAAATTTGAATATATTTTTAATTGTTTCAGTTATACACTTAATTAAAAAAGATTAAAATGATATTTTAATTAAATAAATAATTGCATTAATTAAAATTATAAAAAAAATAATAAAATTCGTTTCCGAAACTAATTAAAACCTATAATTGGTGAAAATAATTTTTTCTGTGTGGGGAACACCCTTCCATTTCGATTAATTTTATTTTTGCTACAGTAGACATCGTAAATAATACACGTGTCTAGTTCAAAAAATAAGTTCATATACAGGAAAACTGCGTTACTATACGAATGCACCATAATTTTTTAGTAATCGTTGTTATAACGGCCATAGTAATACGACTTTTGCAAAAATTTCAAGATTCTTGCTTTTACAGCTCTAGAGGTAGGTGGCGCTACACAGAAGGATATTTCGCCAAACTAGCCGGACATTAGATAGGCCAAAAATTAAATTTAAGAAATGTAAAAATTTAAATACGCAGCTCAACAGACAATAATAAAATTTTGCTTTAGGTTTTTTTTTTTGTTAAAATCAGAAAAGTTGAGTAAATTGCATACGTTTTTATAGACTTTTTATTTTTTTGAGAGCTTTGCAATATATTTTTTTGTGGCAAAACGAATAAAGATTTTGTATTGATTTTTTCTGTGAAATGCTTATAATAATTTTAAGAAAAATTTTCTTTTAAAAATTTTTATGATAAAAAATTTCGTTCGAAATTAAAAAAAAAATGCTGCTCACATTTTTGTCTAAAAAAAGTGAAACGTTTTTCAGAATTAGGGCCATCGCGATCCTTAAAATATTATATACCACTATTAAATCTGCAATCTAACTTTTAGTCTGTAAAAAAGTTTTGCCTTTGACGCTGGCGAATTGGCGGGCACAGCTAGTTGAATAATATGAATAAATTAATTATTTTCTAATAAATTAAATACAATAATGTAATAAATTACAAAAATGACTTTTATTAATATTCTTCTCTTCGACATAAAAGCTTAAAAATGGATATTTCTTGGAAATTAGCAAATATATAATTTTTTTTTTTAAATTTACATGGATATTTCGGGGCGGGTTTGTAGGAATAACTCTCGCTGCCCATTAAAACTTGAAAATTTTACTTTTATGATATTAAGGCGTATGCAATCCATTTCTTTTAATAATTACATTATTTTTTTTTCAAATAATATTTAATGTCACAGCCCACAAAAGGGGGCGGGGAAAAATTACATTTTAGCATCTCCAGAGTCCAAGCATATGCTATACAAAAGTATAGAAAACTTAAAAAAAATAGAATTTTTCAGAGGTAGGATTAGTTCTTCTAAGGGGAACTTTTTTCTCCCTGTTCCGATTTTTCTTCTTTAATAGCTTTAACAGCCTTTGACCATAAGAGATTTTTCTGCCGTCCGGTTGGTTTGCTAAAATACCACTGATAGACAGATAGATATTGTAGCAAAAACAACAGGATTACCCTTTGGGTGCGGAACCCTAGAAAGGGTATAATTGAAGTAGAGATACAAAAAGTATTCCCTAACTTTTGATTATTCTTTATTTTTAAAAATAATACTAAAAGAAAATATAAATATTTAAAATTCTAGAAGTATTTTATATATAAAATTAGTGTCCTTTTATATTACAGGAAATATCTTCCCCTCAATAAAACAATAGTGTATACGCATGTATATCATTATTTTTTTATTGCATAATAAGACTCGACATAACTGATTCTAAATGTGGTAAATATTTGGTGAAATTGTACTTCCACAAAGTGGGTCAAAAGATCACCTGAAATATTAGCGTATAATTGCGTGTTTAAAATTTTTCATTTATAATTGTGTAAGTGCAGGTATGCTGTTTTATTTAGTTGTTACTTTGAATATAATTTCAAAGAAAAATAGTGTATAAAAAGCATACAGTATATGTATTACTAAGAAATTTTATTATTTTTATTAATTTATAACAAAATAAAATCGTGTATTGACATACTATTATTTAACAATATATTTGTTCAATTCACAAGCCCCTGCTATCATGCTATAGGGTTTATCGTCAACTTATTTTACAATAGTTTATGTTTTTTGTTGGTAATTTGCTTTGAAAAATTTGTTATAAAAATACAATTTCATTTCATATGTTTTGAAAATATTGTATCGAGACCATACCTGGGACTATGTTTTTTATTTGAATAAATTATGAAAATATTTGTAATATGTAATATAATCATCGGTGCCTTTATTTTATTTTATATTTAATGTTATATATTTATAGTGCTTTTACTCCGCAAATTTATTCAATCTATTTTAAAATTACAAATTGTGTAAAAATAATTTTTTACTATATTTGTAATTACTACTTCCCATGCATGATTCAATTTCACTTTATTATTCTGAACAATGTTGCCGTTGCGAAAAGTTTTTATTCTACCATTTTTTTTAATCTACTATAATCCTTTACATCAAATTTGTAAGCTATCTGAATGCATTCTATTATTTAACAATATGCATCTAGTAAAAGTATGATTTAATTATATTTAAACAAGGAACAATACAATCAAACTTTCTGTAGAAAATACCATGGAAGACGTAATTATTTCTAAAAATTTGTCATCTTCACCCATAAAATCGAATTTAGAGTAATTTAGGTTAGTTACTACAATACAATTTTTAATATTTTAAATTTCATTCAAAAATTTATTTAAATTAAAATTTTTATCAATGCATATTTCGGATTTTAAGCCAAAAGACATCAATTGTCCAATCAATTTCAGTATTGTTACTAATGACCAAATTATTTTTTTATAAAATTACTCAAATTGGTTAAAATATTGAATTTATTTTTGAATATAAATATTGTTAACATTAACTTTCTGACTGGAATTCTTTCGAGAGATTATTTATCTGACTTAGAACTAACTTAAGAAATATATGTCATTATATCTCCTCCGTCGAACTCGAAGATTCTAATCAGTTAAGATTTGGTTTTTGTGCGCTATTCTATTTTCTTTATGTTGTGTAAATAGTAGTTTTTACAATAAAAACTATTTCAAAAGTAATATATTTTCTCAATCTTATCAAAATTAGCTATAGCCTACCATTCTAAAAATCCCAAAAAGATCTATCAAATTTGAGAGAAAAAATCCAAAAATGGTAACGTTGGTTTTGAAAATATTTATTGTATTTTGAGTATTATTATTTTTTGAGTAAAAACGATACAATTCTACAATTTCAAAGCCAGCTCACAAGCTGTTTGAGTTGTGTAGTTGTTGAGTGTATTTTTATAAACTTTAAACGATACAACGCAGCTTGTGAAATGAGCAATTGGAGTCAATTCAAATGAAATAGTTTATACTATACAAAATAAAATAGTGTATAATGATTTTCATATATATTGTAAAACAAAAAAAATAGTTTTAGTGACATCATGTTACTTTGAACCTCATTTATTTGCAATTAAAGCACTTGTAAGTTAATAAAATATCATCTAGTAGTAGCCTGATTATTCCACCGCATATTTAAATGACCACAACTTAAAACCATCGATTATTTTCTGAAATATTACTGTTTACCCCGATGTCTAATAAAATAAAACTTTAAACTCCATTATCTCGAAATTACACACTATTGTTTTATTAAGGGGACAATATAATAATTAAAAAAAAATTAATAAAATTGTTTCCTGATTTCCATTATTCTATTAATATAGCAATATTTAAAACATTCTTAAACAACCTTGCTTCATACAGCGTGTTCTTATTTCTGCTAAAAAACTTTTTATATATTTATTTTTCTGCGTCTTTTATGATTAATAGCCCATTCAGGCTGCCACGAAATTAAGTAATTTCGAGCTGAAATTAAGAACGAAATCTAAAGTGTTCATACTGGGCTTTTTGACATTTGAGTTAATTTCGCAAACAGCTGATCACACTTAGTTGCATTTGTATAATTTAATTCTTTTGAAAAAAGCTTTCGCACAACACTTTCTCATTGATTTAAAATATACACGAATATTAAAAACAACACTACAACAAAATTAATATACAATTATGTATATATTTCCATTATTTCATTTGGCTTTTAAATTTTTTTCAAACAAAACGGACTTTCAAGGTTGTAAATCTGGTCATGGTTGCAAAAAAAGTAGCTTTTTCTACAAAACCAGCGTTATCTATCGTAATTTCAAGTTAATTTCGACGAAATTAAGTAGAATGAGTTAATTTGGGCAATGGTAACATGTATGCGAAATTACATAATTTTAAGTTGATTTCGGCCGAAATCACGAAATGACATAATTTCGTGGCAGCCTGAACGGGCTATAAGGAATTTTGGAATTTTGTCAATTTTTATACAATTTAGGTTTATTATTGTAACTTGCGAATAGCTAAAGATAGGACATTATCGGAGATATAAATAGTTTTTCGTTATATTAACGAGAGTTAAGATCGTAACTATAAGTTGACTTCAAAGTACGTAATAATTAAAGGTTGTTTTTCGCTTACTAACAATAAAGATAAACTACTTACCTCTTCGATAAAATCCTAACTTTAGCTATTGGCTAGTTATAATAATGCGCCTTAAAACGCTAATGCGTTTGATCTCATGATAAATGAAAAAAGTTTTAAACCTTAAAAACCCTCAAAACAGAATCAAGTTAATTCTATACTTATTATTATTTTTTTTTTCTTTGCAGGTGCCAACCACTAAGTTGCAGCAGCCAATTAACCATAAAATTAACAAAAACACAAACAAAATCCTATAAAAAATATTAAAATTGATATAAAACAATAAGTTGCAAAATCTGATAATAACATATAATAAATGTTTAAAATCTTTTTAAAATAGTAAATGATTAAAAAAAATGAGTTCCAACAATATAAAAATTTAATTTAATATAATAAATCGATATTAAAATTAAAATTTTTAATTCCTAAGGGCAAATAATAATTATTTAATATTTAACGACACATATCAATCTTAGTCTGATTTATTATATATCCAAATATTTCTATAATAATTGCAAAAAAAAAAAAATATTAAATAAATAAAACCCTATTTAGCGTAGCCAATGAATGATAATCAATGTTAAATTAATGTTAAACAAGCTTATAAAAATTTTTAACAAAAAAAGTGAAGTGAAAAAAAATTATACTTGTGATTCTTTAAATTTAAAATACGACTACAATGATTAATGAAATAAAATCTTTTAATTTATCTGCTTAGTATTACTAGTTCCTCTCTAAACCTTCCTTTTAACTAAAAAAAAAAACGAAAAATAAACATTATACAAATAAATTTTAACATCTTTTACGGTCTAATAAACCAAAGTATCTTGTACACTTTATAATTAATTAAGGGCACAAGACAAACATCACATCACCTCAAACATTCTCGAAACCTAAAAGTGTATATCTCTCCGTCAGTTCGAATGACATTTATATGAACAGCACTATTGCAATTAATTAAAAAGTAAAATCAATATCACTCATTGTGATGGTATATCATTCAGATAAATTTAAATTATTATTGCCAACAATGACATCTTAATGTGTCAGTTACATTCACTAGGAGAACAAATTTTAGGAATACTGACTTACAGGTTTGTCTGGTGGTTTGTTGTTTTAACACTTTGTGGCAAATATACATTTTAGGATACAACATCGTAGTAAAATAGCACTGGCATATAAAAAAAAAGGTGAGTAAATACTTATATACTTAGGCTTTATTTAAATTATAAATAATCAAATACACTTAAGCTTTATTAAAAATATAAGTAATAAAAAAATATATAAGGTGCTTTGAAGCTGTAATAATATACCTAAATAAGAGCGTTGACATTCTGTCATGAACAGTAATGTTGACTTATCTTTTCTAATAAAATTCCATTAGTAGAAATACAAAATAGTGGTAAAATTTATACATAGAGTTGAAAATAAATAAAAAGCCATTACTTTTCAACCATGAAAGTTTACTGTAGCCATTTTCACTACCTGTCTAAATCGTATTTTCCAATTGCAATATGGTTATACCATTCCGTTTGGGTTTGCTTCATAAATGTTGTACATAAAACATATACTTTATACAGATAGGCAATGCTTGATGTGCCTATAACCGCAACACTTTTCTTCCTTGAACGTCATTTTACTACATCTCTTTGCCGCTGAGATAAAGGTTTTAAAATTCTAAATTTAAGACACACAATTCGAAATCAGAAATTTTAAATTATAAGAAAATAAAAATTACTTTGCAATATCTATACATATAATAAAATAGTCACTCAATTCCTGCCTGTCTGTCTTTCGCATCACGTAGAAACTGCTGAATGGATTTAAGCAAAATTTTGTGAGGAGATACCTTAGTATCCTGATTCTAGCATACATTTTTCCGCAAAAAAAATATCTTATTTCCAAGAGAAAGTGGAGAAAAAGCAGTGATAATAAGCCGTTTTTTTTACTGATTTAAAGGTACTGCATACTTTAAGGCATCTTTTATTTTTGAAAGCGGGATAACGCTGTTTTAAAACAGTAACAAAATATAAATTGAATGCGTGATACTTCAAACAGGGTTGCAAAACAGATGGCGCTATTTTAAGATAGTGAAAAAATTAATTCAAAGAGAGATATTTTTAACATGGTTGCGCAATACATGGCGCTGTTTTAAAGTAATCACAAATTATGAATCAGCTACTACTCAATAGCCAATTGAATAAATATTTTATTTGATTTGTATTTTTACTTTGTGATTATATTGTCATTAAAATATTTTAAACACATTTTACACAGCTTTAAAATCATTTCTAGAATTTTATCCAGGGATGGATACCTTTATATAAAGTAAATACGTAAAAGTCTTAAAATTAGGTGTGGATTACATTACAACGTGTGCTGGCTAGTAAAGTCTAAAATAATAGCAAAATATTTATTTTCAGCATTTTGATAAAACTATTTTAGCGGAAGCGTAATTATCATTTAGTCCTAAAGAAGTGTAGGACACAGTTATTTTTTTTCATTTTTACATAAAGAAATAAAAAAAAAAACATTATTGGGCAGGGTTTGTTTATCTCCTACAGAGGGTTAAATATGTGTTTTTTATACAAGTAATTGGTATCAGAGAAAAGTGTATGAGTATATATAAATTATGGTTTCGTAGAAAAGTTTGTTTGTGCTGCTTTTTTCAAATGCTATTTTCCTGTGAAACTTGGAAATTTACGATAAAGCGTTTTTATAAGAAATAAAGTATAGAAATTTAATTAACATATTTGCTGAAGGGACTGAGATATCCTTGAAAATCGGTTTCTAAAGATTTTAATCAATGCTTTGCACTGTGGGGATCTTTTAAATAAACCATAAATTTTGTTTCTATGTTTATACAGGGCTGAACAATTTATGACCAAAATTTACTAGCACCAAAGTAAGTTTAGTTTATATGAGCAAAAAAGCCACATCACGTTGTTTTGGAAAATCCTGAAAATCTTGATTAGAACAAAGCTTGATATCATTTTAATATCAATTTTTATAAAAGCCCATAACCTTAATTAATAACAAGTCCATCAGGCTAAAAATGGTCTGCCAAAAATTAAAAAAAATGTCAAGGCAACTTTCTCCCAATGCTAAAAAAAGAAAACCCAAATAAGCCCATTTTGTAGATATTTTCACCGAAAAAAATAGGGTAATTCTTTGCCAAATCGGCCGATATATTCACGACGTTTTTTTTACTCAAAATCAATTTTTCATTTCATTTTTCATCATTTTTTTTAATTTTTGTTTGTTTTGATGAAAACATTTTTTTTTTTTAAACAATTTTTTTTGTTTTAGAAGAGGATTTTTGAGGCACTTGAGAAAAATTTTCTTTTATGTTTAAACGTAATTTAAAAATTGGTTAAACGTGACAATTTTGTTTATATGTTCATGTGCCTTCGAAAAAAAATTTTGCATTACTTAAATTCACGATCTAGTTCTATCGACGATATATTTCGTCGAAAGTTATATGCAATTTTCAATATTTGATTTCGCAAATACACCATCTTCGATTTGGCTAAAATTGTGAATGGTGGTAGGGCAAAAGTGTAATATCAACGTGGGTTTCGCAGTGTTTTGGTTGTTTTGAACAAATGAACAGTTCGAACAAAACAGCCTTTCCTTGGCAATAAGTGTTCAACATTACCCGTCGTTCAAGTGTATAACGACCCATTTTGATCAGCAAAAGTGTGATACTAGATGATAGGATAGTTATTATCTTGGACGCATAAAACCTATCTGTAAGAATAAAATATAACTTAAAAAATATATTTACATATATACACGTACGAACCTATAAATGATTTTGTATTTATAAACATTTTAATAGACCTAGACCTAATTCCTAGTCAGGTAAATGTATGTATAATGACTTAAAATACTATTTATTTATATTTTTTTTTGCCCATAATTTTTTATAAACTCACTTATTTCTTACACTTACTGCCACATGATTATGTGATTATTATTCAATTAGTGCTTTTAAAAATAAGGATTTTATTAATCAGTGCAGATTCATTTACATACATATATCCTTCTATAGTAGTACTTAAAATTGTTATAAATGTTTTTGAAAGATCTAAATTGGTTAAATGTCAGTAAACATTTTACACTAATTTGTTTTTATCATATTATAATTAAAATATCTACGACCTTTCAATTACTTTCCTTCTAAGTTGAGTATTTTTTATGTATATGTGCATAAAGGAAAAATATTTAAGTGCAATTTAAGCTTGCATCTACGAATGTTTATTTTTAAATCTATCTGTGATTCAATTTAGATCCTTTTAATTAAATAAATTAATATTAACTTACATGTAAATGACATTTTCAATCATCAGCTTGACTACAAAATAATATCGTTTTTGTAATGCATTAGAAATTAGAAAGGTTGCAATAGATAATTAATTCTGGTACTGACGATGATAATTGTGGTAATATTAAAACAATACTACACATGATAAGAGTTTGGACAGTTAAAAGAATAAATATATGTAAATTAAGTTGTTGGAATACAAATCAAAAATAATACAACAAAATTTTTATTTATTTATTTATTTATTTATTTATTTATTTATTTATTTATTTATTTATTTATTTATTTATTGTAGTCAATGGATGTTATCCTTACAGACTATTACATAAAAACTTAAATTAGTAGAGATTTTATTATATTAGACAGTATTTAAAATTACAATTAAATTTCTTTTAATTATATTTAAATTTAAAGAGAAATCAATATTTTTATAAAAATTTTTGAGTTGATTGCATAATCGCACAAGAGCATCAGCCATAGCGTAATTCGTACTACAATTTTGGACAAAAAGAGGCATAAAGTTACGCATATTAAGACATGGAACATACAATTTAATATTGGCCAACAGAAATTCACAACAAGTATTACCATTGATAGTACTTAACATCAAAGAAACATTTAACATAATACGACGACTTTTTAGAGTAGGAAGTTTAATTAAAGCAAGCCTACTAGTATATGAAGGAAACCTCACATCGTCACGCCAATTTAAACCACGTAAGCAGAACAGCAAAAATTGTTTTTGATCAGATTCCAGAAGTTGGCAATGTACGTTATAATAAGGATCCCATATTACTGACCCATATTCCAGGATACGTCTAACCAGAGCCACAAATAACTGTTTTGTGATTTAAGGGTCGGAAAATTCTTTTGACCAGCGCTTAATAAATGCAAGAACACCTCGAGCCTTGTTGACAGTCATTGTAATATGAGATATAAAATTAAGTTTAGGATCCAGCAAAATTCCAAGGTCCAAAAATGAATCAACTACCTCCAACTCATGTTCTCCTAAGAAGTAGTTAACAGTGATAAAATCACTCCTTGAAAATCTCATGCATTTACATTTTTTAATATTTAAAACCATCATGTTGTGTCTACACCATAAAACAAGATTGTTTGTGCTGCACTCTGCAAATTTATATGATCTGCATAATGCTTGAAGCTATAAAAGATTTTGACATCATCAGCATACATTAATACATGTGAGGAGTTTATAACACTGGGAAGATCATTAATAAAAATGGAAAAAAGAATAGGTCCCAGGTGACTTCCCTGGGGAACACCGGAGAAAACAGCAATACATTTTGATGAACGATTATTAAAACGAACAGTTTTCCTGCGACATGTTAAATACGACTGCAACCAATTAAGGTTAATGCGGGTAACACCAAGCATGTTTAGTTTCATCAGAAGAAGCTTGTGATTGACCTTATCAAATGCTTTGCTAAAATCTGTATATACAGCATCAGTTTGTTTATTTTCAATAAAAGCAGAGTTAATTAAGGAGGTTAGTTGAAGAACATTTGTAGTAGTTGAACAACCCTTTCGGAAGCCGTGTTGAATGGATGATAAAATAGAAGAAAATTGATGACAGAAGTAATCAGCAACAATTTTTTCAAACAATTTTGGAATGGCACTTAGTTTAGCTCTTCCCCTGTAGTTCGTGATTTCAGACTTATTACCAAATCTGGTATAATGGGATAATAAAAGATTCTCTCCAAAACTTAGGAAAATAAATATTATAATAGAAATATTGAATAAAAATGTTAACGGAGTAGCTATTAACTCTGCGCAACGGTTTAAAATATAGCTTGATACACAATCAGGGCCATGGTTAAATGACATCTTCAATTTCTTCAAGTTATATACAACTTCAGTCAAATTTAATGTTGGAAGACAAATGTTGTTGTTAGAATGGCTAATGTATGGATATTCATTTTTATCATTAAATTGATCGTTGGAGTAAGTACTGGAAAAAAAGTCAGCAAACATGTTGGAAATAATACTTTCATCACTAGATTCACATCCACAAAACTTCATTACAAAGGGATAGCCTAGATTTTCTTATCGAGTTTACAAAATGATTACGGATCACGAGTAAATTTATTTTTCATGCCATTGATATAATTGTTATATAGCCAACGATTAAAAGAATTATATTCAGCACGGCAAACTGCATATTTTTCGTAATTTATTGTCAGACCAGACTTCTTAAATTTTTTATAACTTTTATTTTTTAAGTTTTTTAAACTTAAGAGCTCCTTAGAATTCCATGGTGGACCAACTGGCGGTTTAATTTTTATTTTAGGTATACAAACTTCAAAATAATAATATATTTTATGGTAAGCTTAGACGTTTAGTTTAAAAAATAATTATTACATTCAACAAAATTCCTCAATTTGTAAAAGCTTTATTACTACTTATTCTAGATCAGAGCTAGTCATCTTAGTTAAACATTTTAATTTGATTTCATTATCTTTTGAATATAATGACAGTAATGGCACGGAACTAATACCCGTTTTGAGGAAGTGTTCAGTTGTGCAGTTTTTGACAAGTTTCCCATATAGTGAAGCAAAATACACGCTGTTTTAGAACAAAGCGTGTGGTACATCCTTAAGGAAAAAATAAAATGCTGTATTGGAATAGTAAGTATACAAAGAGACAAATTATTATCGCGTTCATAGAAAACTATAGTATTAAAATTTTTTGTAAATTATCAGTTACCCCCATACAAAGTAATTATTCTATACCTACAGATCTGCAAAAGAGACTTTTTAAATTTGAAATAGGCTTCTCTGGGAAAAACTAGTGGCTTCGATTTAAAGCCTGGCAGTAATTTTAATTAGAAGTGCTTATCTTTAGATGATGATGTAACGAAGTGAACAAAGAATCGCCAATTATCTATAAAAATATATAAAGGTCTTACAAAAAATTATCTTTAAATCTGGCTAGCCTACGACGTGGCGCCATGTCAATTCATTTGTACTCTTACATATTTTTTATTTAGCAGAGATGATCTCATATTTATAGTATTAAAATGGAATAAAAACCGAAACTGTTTGATTTTGATCTAACCGATTGGCTTGGCTGGAGAACTAGCAATCCAAAGCTTAGCAGATTAGGAAATATAAACTTCTAAAAATCACAACTTCTTTTTAAATTCAATTAAAAATTTCCGATTTATTTTTAAATTTAAATTGTTCGTAACAAGAAACTTTCTTACAGTTAAAGTAATTTTTATTACCCATATTAGAACAAATTTTGCATACAAAATTTGCTCTCTAATAATACATTTCAAGTAAGTTTTATTTATTATGAATATGAGAATATACAATTAAACCTCTTATAACTACATCTTTTATATAATAATTTTAAGGAATTAAAATTTGTCAATATTTTTCCGAGCTGTGGCTGCGCCATTCTTTAAATGTAAAATGTTGTTTTTGGTATGAAAAACACCTACACACCACCCAATTTTTGCAGAAGTGGAAGATCCTACTGATCTTCTAATAGCAGAGTAACAACTCGTGTTTTTAATGATAGTAAATTAATTTTCATCCAATGTTTCTTTCGTATTTTAATGGGCTGCCTCTCTAAATTCAATAAAATGGATAATTTACATTGCGCTAAGACATGTTTGAAGTATTAATGTAACAGACCTTATGTGCCTTGTCCACTTAGTAGTTTACGATAAATTTCTCAGTATATGATACAACATCGTTTCGCTTCTGACTGCAAAATAAATTATTTTCGGCTGCATTGGTTTGAATGCAATTAAGGAAAATAAACACAAATAAAGCACAATCTACAATAATATTTAATTTTATATTAAAAAGTGTAAGTTATATTAAAAAATATAACTTATGTTGCCGTCCAAATAGTTGTAACAAAAAGAGACAAAACAAATATATTACAACAAACAATCACGTAAAATGATAATCATACATGTTCACTATTTGCGATTTTGTGTGCTCAGATTTATTTATTTTTTCGAGATTAAAATAAGAAAATAATCGCCCTCATCCATGAACACACATGATCTTGTATAATCACTCGTTGCTTGCGCTAGTATTGGGAGCGATGCACATAAAAGGCTATACGCTATTGTTGAATCAGTCCATTATCATTTAAATAATCACTTTAAAAAAAGTAAATAATTGCATTTACATTTTGTTAAACTACAATTGCTAAACTGCAATTTGCTGGGATAGTTTTATATAAAGAAGTCTCATACGTAGGAGGATATATTTAAAAAAAAAGGAATTTATATTTCTACAGATATTTACAGTAGTGATATAAGGCGTAACCATTCACTGTACACACATATTCAGATAAAATACCAATACAATGGTATGGTACAACATATATGAATATTTATTTAGCTGTTAATATCCTTATTTTGTGTTTCCTCTTTTATTCTCATTTCGTTTTATAGGAAAAGCTAAGTAACAATAAAGACTAACTGACATTTTTTTTGTTTATGTTGTTAGTAATGTTATCTCATTCCATTACTGTCATGTATCATATTCTCTAATGGCTTTAGTTTTAGCAATGACGTCAGCCATATTATGAATGTGTTAATGGGTTGCAAGCTATTTATATGGGGAATTTTATGTCTTATTAGACAATTTGTAAAGTTTTTCTTTTTGAATACTTCTGGAAAATTTTTAAATTGTTTTCAAAACGCAATTTTTGGATTTTTCTTATATTTTCTTAATGTTCCAAACTAAATTTTCTATTTACTCTTGATATTTTAATTCCTGGATAATGGTAGGCAAATAAAAAAAATCTATTTTTTTTCATTTTATTGTTACGAAACTTGTTCTGAGTCTTTCTGGTTAGTGATGCCACCTCACTTCGGCGTGGGAACTCAACCCTCCTCAATTAACCAAAGTTCCGAACATCCCATTACTAAGGGACGGTGGTAACATTCCTATGTAAATCGTCTCCCAATCATAGCCATTTATATCCTCTCTAATAATAATTCAAAAACTGTGTTACTACCAACAACGTATCACAGTACTTATGTCGTCGTATCTATTCACTTCCGGTCCATACACATGGTACGTATACGTAACATACAATTTTGTTCAGTATGTATACGTTATATGTATGTGTATTTAAGGGACACAAGCAAAATTTCCTTTTACAATATACAAACACATATACATATACCGCATTCCCACTTGAAAGCATTGATTATCCTTTAGGCAAATAAGTTCAAAGTTACAGCTCTTGATGTTGGGGAATATGGTAAACAGACATTAAAATTGACCGAAAATCCATTATGGTCGCCGAAAAGTTTCGATTTGTCCCCTATAGACTTCTTGTTAAAGACCTACGCACAGTGAGACAACGCCGGCATTAAAACATATTTTTATCTAATATTTATAAACATCTTATAAAGATAAAAATTTAATTTAAAAAAAACTAATAATTTAGTTTAACTGAATTTTTAATATATTTACACCCTATTAAAAAACGAAAAGAAATAGTAATTTTGAAGAAATTTCTTAAACATAAACAATTTCATAAAATTATTTTTTTCACGAAAATGGTCTGTAGATTTGACTAAAAATTTGTTAGTTGTATAATAACTAGAGTATCCACTCTATCAATCATCGTTTGATTAATTGTAGAACTTTTAATCGATTAGCCGTTCGTGTAAGAAAAATTGCAAATATCGATTGAAAAATAACTCGAACAAATTATATCGGTTAACCGTCAAATCGAATAAAATAAATTCTATTAAAATTTTCAAGTTCTTACTGATTTTTTACTTTTTATTTGTTTCTTTAAGAATAATTTTGAACTAATAGTTAGTAATTCGAACTAGTTAGTAATCCCATGCATTTTTTTTTTTTTTTCATAAATAGCATATAAATATTTTTTTGAATAATAAAAATTTTATTTCTTTTTTTTTCAGTTTTAAAAGAGTAAAAAATGTTTTGACAGCTGCTTGGCAATGCAGCCATGTAGTAAAATAAATTCGCCTTGGTTCACTCTATTTCTAACAAATTTTCGTTTTTGTATGTAATAACATTTGCTATAATAAAAAAAAACAAAATTAGTTGCCAATATAAACTTATTAATTTGTTGCCAAATATTCAGAGTGTACCAATTTTATTAAATAAAGCGACACAAACCTAACTTGTTGAAAGCTGGCATGCTTTGTAAGAGTCTCGCTGATATTGTGCATGTGCTCACAGTCACTCAGGGGTTTGTGTGGAGCCTTTTCTATAATATATTATAAATATTTTATAAGTTTATAAAAGTTGTAAATTTTAACAAAATTGATATAGAAAGCATATAGAAAATTAACTGAATATAGAGTGAAGTGCACAAACGAGTGCATGTTTATATTTTGAGTACTTTTTGTTTCATAAATATAAAAGTAATAAAGCAAATCCAAAAATGTTTATTGTCCTTTATTAGTGTCTAGAACTTAATAAAATTATATAAAATTTGTAACAAAATGCATCAAGCAACCAAGAAAAAAAAACCAAAATAACTCTTCTGTACTCAGTTTTGTACCTCTGCATTTTATAAAGAATTTGAAGAAAATAAAAAGAAGAAGACATAAGCTTCACAGTATTTAAATCGCGTGTGTTAAAAATATTGTGCAAATTTTTTAACAAAAATCAAATAAATACCGAATAATAATAGATAATAAAGAAACTTCCAAAATTCACCGAGGAGAGCATCCGGACACTGAATGAAAGAGGCTGTACTACCCGGGAAATTGCAAAAGATCTGAAAGTGAGTCAATCAGTGATCATAAGGGTACAAAAACGGTGTTCCGTTGTTCCCAAGCCTCAAATTAGAGGTCGTAAAAAACTTCTAACTAACCAACACTAAAAGATGCTTCGTTAGCAATTGGAAAATCCGTTAGTCGGTGGACGGCATGTAGAGCCCTTCGCGACATTGGTTATATTGCAGCAGTAAAAACCCCAAAACCTGCATTGCCGGAAAAAAATGTAAAGGACGGTTAAAATTTGCCAAAGAGCACAAAACTTGGACAGTGGACGGCTGGAAACGTGTGAACTGGTCAGACGAATCCAAATTCAACCGTTTCCATTCCGACGGTAAACAATATTGCTGGCGCCGCCCTGGTAAAAAAATTCAAAGGCGCCATGTGAAGCAAACTGTGAAGCACGGTGGCGGAAACGTCATGGTATGGGGTTGCTTTACGTGGTGGGACCTTGGACTACTGTAAAAAGTTGATAAAATAATGAAGAAAGAAGACTATTTAAGTATTTTGCAGACTAATCTTCCCGATTTTGCAGATAAGAGGTAATTTTTCAGCAGGATGGTGATCCAAAACACACGTCTAAAATCGTCAAAGAATGGCTTGGTGAGCAAAATTTTCAATTAATGCAGTGGCCATCACAAAGTCCTGACTTCAATCCATTTGAGAATTTGTGGTTAGTCGTAAAGATACGGTTGGGGAAGTACCAATCAGCCCCTTCCTAGTTGGATGAGCTTGGGCTGCGGATCCAAAATGAATGGAAGAATATTCCAAAAGAAATTGCACAGAAATTGGTGCAGTCACATATCTAAAGAGGCTTGAATCTCATCCAAACCCTTTGGCGCGTAACATGCTGAATGCACCTGGTTACATTCGACTAAAAAGAAGAGATACTGCTTTTCTTGGACGTACATTAGAGGGATGACCCGCCATTGATTTCAAAATCCGTGAAACAAACATTATTTTTGTCTAGCACTGGCTGGACTTAAAAAGAATATTTTATTTTAGACTTAAGATACGAGTAATTATTGTTAGTTCAAAAATATTGAAGATACAGTAAATAAATTATGAAAAAAAAAAAATTGGTGGAGAGTATGCCAGATCGGGCTTTGGACTAAGTAAGTACCAAGTACCTTGGTGTTTTTTTTTTCTTCTTGATGCTTTAAATTAAGAATGTTACACTGTTTTGCTAAGTACCTGATACTAAATAAACTACAAAAAAAATTTTAATTTGCTTAATTACTTTTGTTTCTATGACTTGTACTCATTTGTGGACCTCACAATATATTTATCTTTTTAAAGCATTCGCATATAAGGGAAGTCTATGACATAGACATATAGTTTCAAAAAATTCATGTTTTTATTTGAAGATAATTTTACTGTGAAATATCTCCTAATGTTATCAATACTCGCATGTGCTAGAAACAACACAAGCTGCTATTACTTTAATTACCATAAATTCAACGTATCGTATCTTAAATATTTGTGTTACACTAAAAATATGCTACTTTACATTCCATTCATGAAAATAAACCACTTTTTTATTGCGAAAATATAAATTCCAATGTTTCAATTAAAAAGGAAAAAATGTAAATGATAAAGCAATAAAAAATAAGATTAAGCTAACAACTGAAGCAAATATCAGCTCAGGGACAAACAATTCAATTAAAAGCAGTTGTAAATAACAAAAAAGTTGCAATAATAACGACATCAGGATGCAACAAAGTATTTTTGCAAAACCATTTAAATAATGTTATGCTAACTACACCCCATTATCGTATGCCAAACTGAAACATAAAATGTCATATTGTACACAAGCACAGTGTGTTGTAAAAATAATGTTGGTTCTTATATATTAAAAAGCAAAAATTTCTTGCATTTACTTGTATGTTTAAGTGTTTAAGTGTTCATAACTATCAATACATATGTATATGCCGGTACATATACGCAGTTGTTCATTCCTATCCAAGCAACACAACGGAAATATGTCAATGAAATGTTGAAGTTAAAGTAAATGCAAACTACTGCCTAGAGCTGTTTTAGGGCAAATATCAACATTGGCATTATGTTTCTGCAAAAGGAAATAAAACAAAATATGTATATAAAGTGAAAACTAGTTAACACAAGAATGTTTTGATGTTGAACTGAAATTTAGGTTACAGCTCATGCAAACAAAATGTTTTCAACAAAAAACTAAAATGATTTTAAGAGGACCTATGCGGCTATAATATGATTGTGCCATCTAGCATTACTACGATGGATTAATTTGAAAAAAAAGTTTTTGAAGTTTTTCAAAGCAATATTTGCTTGATCTACTTTTTACAAAACCACCAACCTTTTACCACAACGTAATGCTTGTAAAATATAATAAATGATGGCATAGTATAAAAACAGCTCTTTTAATATTTAAAAGTATTTCTGCCAAACATTATTATTTGTGGGCGATATTTTTTAAAAATTTGTTAAAAATCCTGCAGACGAAAATATTTAAAAAGCAGTAATATTTTAAGAGCTTCGTCAAATTCCGTATAAAATACGATGTTGAATCTTTTATTTTTTTATTAGTCGAACTGCTTCTTGAAACATATATAACTGAATGATTAAGTAAGGATTAAGTTTACTCTCTCTAACTACGAAGGTTTGGTAATATTTTTTTCCAAATTAGGTGTTTAATTCTTAAGAAAAGTAAGAAGAATTTAATTTAGACACTAGCAGAATGTCAACATTCTTCTCATCTATCCACTTTGGATAGTATTTGCTTGTAAACATTTTATTTAACACAGATAATAGAATACGATATATTTCGCTCACTCATATAGATACATATACACCTACTAATTTTTACCTTATATTAAATGTTGCTTCAGCCAATCTTTGGTTAGCCACAATTATATTTTTTAGTTGATAATAAGTTATTTTTTTAGCTTTATTAAATAGCAGTTACAGAGATTAACCCTAGTCCTTATACCCAACTTTTATTACGTGGACGTATACCCAAGTACAGGTATGGCCAGTGGTAATTATTCGCATCTTTCGTTATAACATTTAAGCAAAAATTTTTTTTTGGTAATAAAATTTTGTTCTTTAATATATTAATATATTTAATATATTAAGAAGTCATTGAATTTTACAATAAAACAATAGGAGGAGTGGATATTATGGACCAACTACTTAGAGAATATACTTGCCAAAGACAGACTAAGCGTTGGCCAGTATCTCTCTTTTTTAATATGATTGATTTGATGGCATCATCAGCGTATATCATATACTTTGAAAATAATAAAAACTTCCCATATAGTAAGCTTAGACGCAAACGTTTTCTTCGCCAGCTCACCAAGGAGCTGTGTATGCCATTCATTGAAAGCCGGTCAATCAGTGTTCAGGTAATGCGTAACTTTAACACGAAACTTGGCATAGCGAGCTATATAAACACGGCCTTAAATGAAAAAGTTGACCCTGCACCTTCAACGAGTGCAGCAGCGGCTCAGCAAGGAAAAAATCCAAGTTAGAGCTGCTATTTGTGTTATATTCACGACGAACACAGAAGACGCACTCGTAACATGTGTTCTGAATGTAAACGGCCAATGTGTGTGCAACATTCGAGCAATTTCTTTGTGTGCAAAACTTGCAATAATGAAGACAAAAAATAAATAAGTTAAGTTTTAATAAATAAAATAAGTAATAATAAATAAAATAAATTTACATTACCACAAAAAAACAAAGTCTTTAATAATTTTATTAATACAATTGCATAAGTGGCCACATCTGTACTTGGGTATACGTTTTGGTGGTCTCGGTTTAAGAACCTCATAGATCTTGAGTGGTTGACCTAGGATAGTAATTGAGGTGTCAGTTGACGCAGAGTTTTGCCATTTCTTTAGATACGGAATTTCAATAGAAAAGTGTAAGCCATTTAGGAGGTGCATTACTCCAAAGTGTCAGTGGCCACACCTGTACTCGGGTATAATTACTAGGGTTAAATGAACTCAAGCCTTAACAGATCATTTATATGTTAGGATAGAGGTTGTTTCACCTTAAAATTTTTTTATTTTTTTTTTCTTCGTTTGAGCGCTATCAATTTCATTCTTATGTTATCTTTCCATGTTCCTATTGTTATTATTCAGCTGTGTTTTGCTTGTTTTAGTTATCGTGTGAGCGGAGATATGCAAGTGATGGTGTAAAGTTACCACTCGACATACGTATTTTTTATCGGAAAATATTTTACCACCACGTGCAAACAATATAAAAAAAAATTCCACTCGTCAGGTTTAACGTGAGATTGTAGAATAATTTTGACCCCTCCTATCTTTTATTGCATTTTATGCAATAACGTTGATGTTGAAATATTGCTGGTACAGATTTCGGAAATATTGCTGATACAGATTTCAGGGAAGTGATATAGATGATGAAACATACATGCAGGAGTTGATGGAAGGAGTGAATGCGATGATGCTGATAAACAAAAAGGACTTGACCATTTTATCATACTTGCTGGAAAACTGGCAATATTAGAACATTACAACAATACTGAAAAAGGAGTTGTCCAACTTAATAAGAAATGGTCCACGTACACGCCGCACAGTGGTGCCACTTCATACATCCAACTGCAAAAAATAGAAGGAGTGATCCTACAATGATGAAATTTGGCACACTTATTCAGTATTATATAGATAAGAAAAATTCAAAAAATTTTTGAAATCCGTCGACTCCTTGGGGTACCTGCGTTGGACCCCCATTTTTTCACATATTTTTCTTCTCGGTGTATAAGCAGGAATTCTCAACAAAATTCGATGAAATTCGGCACACATCTTTAAGTTGACTCAGTATTATTATGTTATAAGTACTGAGGTGGAATATTCTTACTAAATTTTATTTTTTTCATAAGATTAACAAAAATTTCAAAAAATTAATAAAAATTTGAATACATATACAATCATTACTTGGTAATGAAAAGTTAGACATTTTATTCTTCAATGATCATTTCTTTAACTACATCATCCAATTCCAAAATATTTTTATGAGGCGGACGTCTTAAACTACTAATATATGGATCAGACGACTCAAGTAAACGATGAAAAACATCAGTATTTGTTGCAGTTCTACTGCACTTTCTAGAAAACATTAATCTGTAATTTCTATAATCTTTATTACGTGCTTCTTCTGCTTCCTCGGAGAGCATTCCAATTGGGAGTACTGCTGCATCTATTATGTCCTTTCCATGTATAAGGATTTTGTGGACAGTAACAGGCATGAAAAACCACTCATATTTTTGGACAAACAGTTGAGCAGTTTGCCACGTAAATTTTTTAAACTTTGTAGTATCAATTTTCTGTCCACACGTTATTGCCTGAAGAATGATACGAAAACGATCTATTAGTTCTTCACTGACCCCAGTTATATCTGCAACAAGAGCTGGATTGGAAAAAAACCTTCTTGAGGTATTACCATCGTTTGATGTTCCAGATCCTTGCTTTACAGCATCCACACGTAAGCTCATCCGTTCTTTAAATTCAGTCTGAATTCGTTGCTTATTCTCTTGTTTTAAAATTTTATGTTGAGCATCGGTTGCAGACCACTTACAGAAGGGCATGTTGTATGCTATATGGAGTACGCACTCCATTAATTTTATCCTAGCGTGTAATGAAGAAATTCCTAATTTGCAAGCTTCATTATCAATATTCTTTCTTAAAACCGCTTCTAAATCATTCATTTCTGAAGGTTTAGCTTTACAAATGTAACACACAGCTGCTGAACTAGTATTTGTAACGGTCTGAGCAGTTTTACCATCTAACATCGTAAACAATAAATTATGCTTTAAGTTGAGATGTTTTTCGTTAATAGCAACTTTCGTTTTTTCTAAACGATGTATGCTTAATCTCATGTTTTCTACAACTGTTAATACTTTTTCTTTTGTTTCTTTAGCAAATTCAAAAAAAAATTGGCCGACAGTACCTTGTTGAAGACGGGCTTTTATTACGCCAAAACTCCTCGTCAGTGTTTGACTTTAGACTTAGGGGCACCATCGATGCTAAAATCAGACTCCTGTCACTTATATCAGTTGGCAAACTTTGATTGTATTCAGAATGTCCTGATGAGCCATCACATCCCCACTTCGAGATTAGAGTACATTCAAAATTTGACATTGAATTAATTTGTTCCTGCGAAAAACTTTCAAAAAGTCGCCTTGTCGTATGGTCCATAAGACTTTGTAGATCCACAGAGGCTTCTTTTTCCAACACTTGCACTTTATCCGGATAACATTTCTTCTTTTCAGCTAGCACTTTTTTGTAAGATGGCAAAATGTCATATCCTTCTCTTTGCAAAACGTACTTTATTGTTTCGTACTGATGTTTTGATAGTTCTGCATCCAGCATTAAGGCAAGTGCAGTTGTTGAAGGAATATGTGACTGTGGTGTTACTTTTGTACCTGGTAAAGTTCCACTCGCCAATATTAATTGTTCTTGTGTATACTGGGATGCTAAATCAGCAGCTTTGTACCTTTTACTACGATACTTGCAATCTTCAAATACCTTAACTGGTCTTCCTTTTTTCTTTGAACAGCTAGGTTGGTCATCAGCAAGTGATACTTCGAATATATCTTAAAAATTTTACAATAACCAAAATTATTTATTTTTTGTTTTATAAAATTTTTACTCAAAATGATTTACTTTCTAACCAAGTCGAATTTTTTTTAAAGAAATAAGATTTGATTTTGTGCGCTTCCACCCAGCGATTTAAAAAGTGGCACAAAAATCGCCTTTGAACTGCCTTCTTCACTATTTCAACTTCATCAGTGGTAAGCATCGAATTTTTTTGTTTTATAAAATTTGTTAACAAATCGACATTGTTACCACAATTAAAAAGTTCCTGGCACAATTCACTATGCAACACAGAAAATAAACTCATTTTAGTAATAATATTTTAAATTTTATTATGATATTTATTAATGTGAACAATTTAATTTCTTTGATTTAATTTTATTTCCAATTTAAGCAGCTTTGTTTCTACCTATATATTATTTTTATTATTAAAACATATGGTTTTGTTTTTTTTTATTTCTTATGCACTTTTTCAAAATATGTAGCTGTCAATAATTTATTAACAAATTGTTTTTATAATTTTAATAACTGCAGTTTGATTAAAAAGTAAAATATGCAACGTTTTTTTTATTATAAGTGCGAGGGTGCAATATTCATGACTTTTTTTACTAAATTTTAATTTTTTCAAAAGATTGAGAAAAGTTGGTGAATTTTTTTAGCTAATTCGAAAGAAAACCCTTTTACCTACAATTTTATTATACTGAGAGCACGGAGGCAGACCTAGGCAAATGACTTTTTCTCCAACGAAATCGGCCAATGCTAAATTTTACAGGACAATTTTGATGCGCCCATATCTTCGAAAGTACATGACCACTAATCTTTTTTTTTTGCTCCTAAACAAAAAGAACATCTCAAAGTTAAATAAAATCGACATTGACGTTTCACCAGTCGAAATACCTTCGATACACAAATCCCAGAATTTCAATAAAATTATCATATATTTTAGCTTTTTAACAATCAGGTGATTTCAACCGATTTTTTTAAGTATATATCTATATATCTTAAGAAAAAAAAAATACAGATTTTTCATCGGCAGACTCTTCTCTATTAAATGGCATCATTAGATTTTTGAAATGTGATAGTCAAAAAATGCATTTTTTGCAGCAGCGGCACCATAGTGCGCCGCTATATTACACACATTGTTCGACATACCTGCTGCAAATACTTACATTATATATTAATCCTATGAAGACTTTTATAATAAATCAAAGCTAGACTTTCTCAAAAATGTAGTAATGACGGGAGCAATGTAAGAAGGTTCAGGACCAGATTCCGAAGGTCAGAGTCGCTCAGAAGTTATGCTACTTTTGCTCTAGTAGGTTGAAACGAAAAGCTTTTTTGGTATTGTGTTTGGCATGAAGTAAGTGTATATACGTTCAATCTGTAAATACGGAGTTTGGTGAATATAATATATCCAAAGAAGTTAACGTCCGATTTTTTATATATGTAATATATTTGATTTATTTCTTCTTTATCTCATATTAGATACACTTGGCTGCGAAAACATGCCGTTTATATTCCTTATTATCTTTTAATTTGCAGATACTAAACTATGTTCATCTTTTTTTTTGCTTTAGGAAAAGTGGCTATAAAACAAAATCCTCGTTTTATTAAAGTCGAGTTTTTTATTAAAACTATGTTCTCTTGTTCATCAAAAAAAATTTAAAAATAAAATTTGTTTGTTAAAATTTTTAAAAGAATTAAAGAGGATAAAATTTACCAACACCTCAGTAGCTACGTCCAAATATTTCACCTGAGCAGTTAAAATTTAAGTTTTGTTATACCCTTAGTAGATATCAATCTTAAAATCACTGACATTTTTATGTTTTGCCAAAAAAATTATTGGCTATCATATTATTAATAATAGTAAGGAGTTGTTTAATATTTTCTTAAAAAAAAACATTTTTCTTTTTATGGACTGACGATTCTCTTTTTTAAAAGTTGTTAGTATATCCGATGTTCAAAACTCTAAATAAATCGCTAGGTTCAAGGCTTTTTGAAGAAAACGTAAACAATGTAAACGAACGTTTTCTGATGATAATTATAAAAACTAACCTAAGCAACATTTATCTGTTGTCGTTTAAAAAAATAGGTAGAAAAAGCAAACCGCAAGCTTCTCTAAATTATAATAATAACTTTTCAACGTTACTAGTCTACGTATTGAGAAAAGGTCCAGCACAATATTTATAACAATTTTATTGATTAGTTCATAAACTTTTTTAATTTTCTGCTAACTTGGCTTGGTTTCACAGCTCACAGCTCATTTAGATATAATTTACTGATCCCTTTGTGTAATCTGCAAAAGAAAGGAAGAATCAAATGAAAAAGAAGAGTTTTGATAGAAGAGATAAACTTCGAATAGAAACGGATGGAACAGATGTATGTATTAAAAAAGAAGAACTGCTGTGATAGTCTCACGGCTAGGAAGTATAATAGTTAAGTAACAAATGTGCTGTTTATGTAACCCAATTGAACAAGAGCACTAAAGTTATTCCTATACAAATTTTCTAGACGTTTTGTTTAATTGGGTTACATAAACAGCACATATGTAAGTCACGCCAACTAGGTGTGGGTTAGAAAACTAATCGCAGCTCCTAAAAAGAAACAAATCCATTTTATTTCCAGTGTTGAAACATCACATATGCCGCTAAAATATTGACGAAGGTACACATCTAGATCTAGGCTTGTATTATGTGTAACTGCCCAGCAAAAAATTATTGGGTTTTGGTAAGCAGTAAAATAAAACTCATGTCTTTCGAAAGCGGTTTTTTTAAAATGCTATAATTGTAACACAATAATAACAAACTGCATCCTTTCTCGCTTACGAGGATGCAGGTATGTAAGCAAGTAACTTTTTATAAAGAATTTGGTGGAGCAAAGAGACCTACCAAGTGGGACAATGCAAAGCATGCTTTCCTGAAGCAGGTTGGAAGGGAGAGTCTATTTCTCTCTCCCTTACAAACCTTATTACAAGTAAAGGTAATTTTTTGCTAGGTGGCCCTTTACAATCACGTTAAGGTTAACTCGAAGACCTATCACAGAGTATCGTTAGAGTGTCAAATGAGTCCCATAACATTGTATCAATTTTTTTTTATGAAAAGTGACTGATTTCGTAAATGGAAATAGCTAGAACTTCCACTGATCCATATCACTTAAGAAATAGTCACACCGAATTTATTTATTATTTTAAATATATTTTTTAATTTTCATTTTATTTATATTTTTTTTTTACTCTTTTTCTTTGATGTATATTTGTTGTTGCAGTTTCAATAAAAACAACTTTTGTTTCAGGAAGCTTTTGTAGCATTAGGTAGTGCTAGACTTCGTTCTATTATCTGAATTTGTTTAGTTAAATAGATGATGTTAACAACTTAAAACTACCCAAAGTGTTGATAGATGGCTTGAATGCTGAAGAATGAAGTAGCGATCCCAAAATGCAGTCTGCTATGGTCTAAATAATTTTTTTCCATTGTCTTTAAAAATTAACTCCCAATTATTTATAAGAATATATATTTTTTGCTCTTTTTAAACTCCATTTTTGTCATGTTGAGTGTGTAATGGTGGCATATTTCTAATGACTTCAAACGAAAATCAATATCCGTATGGGAAGTTAAACACAATAATCAGTATCAGTATTGTTTAATTGATTTTGTCTTTTTTTGTCATTTAGTAATAAACACTTGCTTAAAAAAGTTCAAAGGCTTTTTGTTTTTATTGTATCCTAAGTTTTGATTAAAGAATAGCTGTGCCCATCACGTCGCAGGCGACCTGCCAATATTTCGTTTGATTTTGCTTTGAAAGTAATCCACAGCAAATCCTAAGACTTTTATACCGCTTCAGTTTATGTATTTACTTTATATAGAGGTACCCATTATGTACGCAGGCACTAAAAATACTAAAATTTATATAAAATTCTAAAATTATAGTTATTGAATTCTGTAAATACTGTTTTAAATATCCCGTTTTCAAAAGGAAAATATCCTGTCAACAATTAAATCGGTAAAAATGCGTACTTTCACTGTATTTCTATTTCCCAATTTTCTCTTGGAAATGAGATTATTGCGGAAAACAAGTTAACTTCTCAAAAAAAGTTTTCTTTTTTAAAATTTATTTAGTAGTTTTCACGTTATGCGATAGTTTTTACGTTATGCGAAAACCGACAGACGGATGATTTTGCAACAAATTAAACACATTGCTGTTAAAGTCTGTCTTTTCCGGTAGGGTATATATATAAAGAAATATTCAGTCTGTCAAGGATATGTTTTGACATAATGAACAATGTTTTTGTTTTTGGCTTTTATCATAAAGGTTTTTTAATGTTTAAATCAAGGCGAATCTATTTATCAGGTGAAAGCGAGACGACAGCAAGAACAATAATAAAAAACAACATGTATTTTGTTTTTTTTTTGGTCAGCTGCCTCTGTCAAAATAAATTTATTCGCCTTCATTAATATTAAAGCAAAATGTAAAAAAAATAGTTGTGTTCGCTTACTTTCGAAGCAGAAACTTCCAAATTTATGAACAATATTGCATTGAATTATTTTTTTACACAATAATAATTTAAGGGCTTATTAATCTTAGGTGTAAAGATCCCTGAAAGATGTGAAAAATTACCTACAATGTTTCTAGAGCTGCTGGCTGCATGACTAGCAAACAACAAAAACTAAATTTATTAACTATTTTTAATTAAAGATATGTGTTTTGTGTGTTTTGTTTATATTTACTAAAAGAAAAAACGAAGAAAAAATAGAACTAAAAGAAAAAAAATCAATTAAAATAAAATCTTAAAAAAAGAATTTGGACCCACCGCAGCTCCTTTAAATTGTTAAAATGTGGTGAAAATTTCTGTATGCGTTATTGTGTTACATGCATTCATATGTAACGCCTTTTTTAAATATTCTTTTTTTTTGTTTCAATTTTGTTTTTGTTTTCAATATTGTTTCTAAATACACAAATTTTTACAAAACCTGGCTCCAAAAAACGTAAACAAATAAAATTCAGCTGGGCTATCAACACCACCTGATATAAATTCGCCTTGGTTTAAATTAATTTTTTTTATTAATTGCATTTTATCTATATATTAACTATCAAACAACAACAAAAAACAAAACAGAAAAAAGCAACAATTATAATCAAGGCATATTAAACAATTAGAGCAAAAAATTTTTTGAATTTTTTTATATGGATTTTGACACTCAAATAGATATTATTCTTTCTTAAAAAACCTGATTAATGTCAAACTCCATATAAAAAAATTGAAAAAATTTTTCTTTAATATTAGCTCCGCCTTTTGCAATCACCTGGTTTAATATGTCTTGGATATGTTTTATTGAAATTTTAGTTTAGATTTCCTTAAAAACGTGTTAAAACGAAAAATTAACGAGAATTCAAATTTCCTGGTAAAATAAAATTATAATCTAGCGATACGAAAAAAGTGCAAGAATTGTATAAAATGTGTTCAATAACAGGGCTAACTGTTTACAAAAATTTTAGTTGTAATAAAAATCAAAATAGGCTTACATTTGAGCTTTCAAACGCCCACCCACGCAACTTTTTGGAGAGAACCCTTTGGTATCCACAATAATACTTTCAAGTGAACTAAGAGAAGAAAGCGTGACGAAATAGTCAGGCAAGTCTTGCAGTAGAACGGATATTCATCAAAAGTAGCTCGAAAGAAACCATTGATTACAATGCACCACTAAGAAAGGTAATTATCCCTTACTGCAATGCATATTTCCATACCTGTCGCCTACTGGGATGTCGTTATATTTTACAAATAGATCAGAATGTGGCATATCTATAACAGGGTATGATAGAGGAAAACCCCTAAAAGCGTTAGAAAGTCTTAACATAATTCTACTAGTCAATTTTGGATAACTTTCTTTAATGGTTTATAGGTACATATCTAGTAAGTTCTAGTTATAGTAATGTGTTTTATTGCAAACACAATGGTTGCGAATCAGTACCCCTTTATATTAAATGGTAATATAATTTTCGACCTCAATAATTATATAACTTATACTGATAGTAAACCGAATTTTAAGCTTTATTAGGATAACGACCCCAAACATAAGGCTCTTTTGATAAAGTCGTGATTTTCTAAATTTGTAGCACGGTGCTGTATACTCCTGCTCAGAGTCCAGAGTATTTACTTAGTTGAAAATTTGTGCGCTTATCTGAAAAAAGAAAACGTTGCTAAGAGGCATTCAAAAAGTGTTTTTAATATCGTAGACAGACGACAGAGTTAATTTGCATTAAAAGCTCACTAATGTGAATTAAAATTTTACACTGACAGACGATAGTTATGTGCATTTTGCATTGCTAGTAAATTTATTTAGCATTTACATATATTTTTAAAAAATGGATAAAAGGCATAAAGTTGGCAGCTATGCTGTTGGTGGTTTATTTCAAAGAAAGCTGAAAACTAATTTTTCTGAAACTACTCCATAATTAACATTTTTAAATAAATTTAAATAATTTGTCATTATTTGATTGATTGGAGACTGTTACCATATTGAAATAGCTAAATTCAATATAAAATCACAAGTTAATTTGAATTAAGACTGCTACGCTATAAAGCTGTAATTTTGGAGAAAGGGAATACAATTCTAACAAAATGTGTTAGTTTAATTCATGAAAGGGGGTGTCTGCAAGTGTGTAAAAACATTTTCTTGATAATACAAGAAGTTTTTCTGTTTTTAATCTGGTTTTTTATTATTAATATTTCTGGGTTTTCTTTTTTTTTTTATTTTATTTTTAATGTAACATATAGATCAAATTAATTTAGAAAAAAAAATAATACACATGTAAAGGGAAACAGCCATAGATAACACATAGATCGTCAACTGAAACCTCAAAATCCTAAGTCTCTTAACAAAAAACCTAAGTGTAAGAATGTATTGGTAGGTGAAATTATATAAGTGTTGGTTCTTAAAAAATCTCCCCACAGCACCTAAACTGCACATAGTTGTATAAAATGTTTTGTAAAAAAATATATATTTTTTTCATTCAATTTTATATTTTAAAATTAATATTTCTTTTGCTTTTAACTAAAAATATAATCTTATATTTTTGCTAATATTTTTATGTGTGAAAAATGTTAGATTGAATAGTAATTTTAAATAATTATATGTAAATAATAATTATATGTAATGAAAATTTTCATCCCTAAAAGGCAAAGAATACAATACTGTGAAAAAATAAATTTCACATAACAATTGTCAACAAAATGAAATTTATTTTTTGTTAAAAACTTGTAAAACCAATAAAAAAAGGTCAATAAATTTTGAGTTAAAAAATTTTAAATTATTAACAAATTTGAAAAGTCCAACTATCTATAGCCTAATAGAGTATAAATGTAACTACTCCCCTATGTGTGTTGAATTCACAACGTACCCGTAAGTGTGAAGATATTTATAGCCACGTTTTGAAACATTTGGATCTATGGAAGCAAGATTTTCTATTATAAAAGTCAAAACTAAAACTTTTTTCACTACGCCAAAACATTTTCTTGACAGACTGTATGTGTCACTTTAATATATACATACATATATTTTTTGGTTTAAATTTTAAAATTTGCTTCACGTCTCTACATATGTATTTAACAATCTAAATATAAATCTAAATATAAATATTGAGCCGCAAAAAACATAGAAAGTTATTGACATCTTCTTGAAATTAGACACAAAAACATGTATGATAAATATTTGCATACATGTATGTGTACAAACACAAACAAGGCATATTAAACAAGGTGATAGCGTAAGGGAGAGGAAAGTTGAGCAAAAAATTTTTTGAATTTTTTTTATATGGATTTTGACAGTAAAACAGATATTATTCGCTCTTAAAAAACCTGATTAATGTCAAACTCCATATAAAAAAAATTGAAAAAATTTCTCTTTAATATTAGCTCCGCCTTATGCAGTCACCTGGTTAAATATGCCTTGAACACAAACATCAGACCGTTGACATATGTAAAAAATACTTCGTATTTTTTCTTCTCTATAGGAAAAAAATATTAAGTTTATATTGGACACACAAATATACACTCTTGCTTATATAATAATTATAAGTATACGTAGGTTTATGTAAATATATATAAAGATTATTACAAACATTTATATTAAAACATGTTTATCATACGCGTACACACATAAATAGTTATAAACTGGCGGGTATTTAATAAAATGTGAAACGGAAGCAAAATAATTTTTTTTTTTCTTAATTTTAATCCTGTTTCTATAGTAAAGTGGGGCAAAATTTAAATATTTTGAATATTTTTATATTCATGAGATATTTTTCTTTCTAAAATAAGCAGTTTTTTTTGAGAAATTACAAATGTATTTAATGCAAGATAATGTCTACGAATGCACTGTCGGTCATTTCACCGAACGATTTTTGGAGAAATAAATCACAGGAAGCAGCTAGAGCTGCAAAATTAAGTACAAGAGACTATGTTGAGTACTTAAGTACAAACCGCCCTAACCACGCCAACTTCTTGTAGTTATACTGTTTTCCATTTGAAAGGTCATCGGAAATCAATACCAATGCCTAATTACTTATGTAGGTTGTTAACCAAAGCTTTTGGAAAAAAAACTCAGTTAATTCACCCACTGGATGTGGAACCCAGTTACAGTGACAGGAAAAAAAAGGTTAGCAGCGTGTGTGTTAAAAGTAGAAATGATTTTGGATAAGGACAGCATTTTGTTAAGACTTCTTCTTGGTATGACACCATTTTTTTTTTTTGGGTGCATGGTTAACCAAGCTCTGCAGAGGAATTTGTGCTGATGATTCTGATACCGACAGTGCTTCATGTCGGCAATATATGTAGTTTGCACTTTTAGATTTTTTGTTAATGTTGATAAGTATCACAGTTTTGTGACATGTGCATTTATTTGTTGACTGTTGTTTATATACTGTTGCTTTGTTAAATTATTTTCCTTTAAAAATAGTAATGCTTCAGGGAAGGTTAACAATTTTATCATTTGAGAAGCTGCTACCTTTAAAAAAAATTTAAATCATTTGCTTTTGATGCGCTGATTTTGAAGCAGCATAATTCAATAATTTGGTATCGTGTCCCTCTGTGGACGGTATTTTGGAAGCAAGTTTTCGTTTTTGCTGCTCATTTACCACGCTATACCTAACATGAGGTTAACCTCTGCAGGGACATTGGCATACATGTAAATGTACACACGCTTTTTTTAATTGAATTATTTTAAGAGGAATTAACTATTTATGATAAAGAAAAAAAGATGTATCTTCTTGAGTTTAAGGCCTTATTGACCAGCTCACTAATACAGATAGGTAACCTTAAAAAAAACAAACTATACCCTGTACTATTTCCGAACCATCTAAAAAGTCGGAAGCAAGATTAAAGTTATTCCAGAAATTAGACTAGATACTATAGGACACTATGCTTTAAAAGTTGAACAAAAGTGTAAACAACCCGTATGCCCTGAGTGCATGAAATCTTTCTATTCATAGATAAACTCTACGCAAAATGGCCACATATGTCGGCATAAATTTTTTTCGTAAAAATTACTATTTTTATTATTATCTTTTATTACTGAATTATTATAAATATAAGGTAAACAGCTAGTAATAAAATGAAAAATAAAATCAATGTTTTTCACTTTCGTCAAATTCGTCCCTAAAGAGGTTAAAACAAAAAAAAACATAATTTTTAATTTTTTTTTCGAACAATTGGAATAATTTTTAGAAGATTAAATGATACAAGGATCAGAAAACTGCAATGTCCTTTGGCTGCAGTTTTCTTAAAATTTAAACAGTATAAACACTATTTCCAAAAAATAGAATATTTAAATTTAACAATTTGTTTCCACTTGTTTTGTTTATTTCTCAAAAAAAAATTAAACAAAATAAAATAATACATATGTACATACATAAAACACAAGGCAAATTTGGAATACGGCGAACATAATCCATATATTGAGTTTCGTACCCAAGGTATATTTATCTTACTAGGTAGTGTCGTCCGCCCAGCTGATTTAGTAGTTCGACATGTCAAAAGTTGTATGTGTTCAGAAATTTTATAGTGTAGAAGTGAGAGAGCAATAAAACACATACGCGCCTTCTCAATTTTCGTCTATGTTTTTTGACATTTCGAACTACAAAGCAACAACAAAATGCCATGTTGTTCTTGTATTGTTGTATTTGTATTTGTGGGGAAAATTTTAAGAACCAACACTTATACAATTTTGCCTACCAATACATTCCTTCACTTAGGTTTTTTGACAAGAGACTTAGGTTTTTGACGTTTCAGTTGACTATCTATGTGTTATCTATGCTTAAAACTGTATGTTCGAAAACAAAACAAAAAAATGCAACTGTGAGAGCAACGCACATTCATAAGGTAACCTCACTACGAAGGGGAAATATTAAGGCGAAAATTTTTAATTTTTTTTTATATGGAGTTTGATAGTTCAACTTCCATTTAAGGGGAAAAATTGTAAGTTTAACTGTCAAAATACATATAAAAAAAAATTATTATTTTCGCCTTAATGTTTCCCCTCAGTAGTGAGGCTACCTGATTAATATGCCTTGTGTGAAAGCTTGGCTTTAAGTCATGTGTTGCCGCCTGATTGCAATTTTTTATTTTTGGTATTTAAAAATGTTTAGTACAAAATGCCATTATCCCTTTTTTGAAATAGAGCACTTTAAAAATTTATTTTTGCCTCAAACCCCGGTCATTTGACACAAAGTAGATGAAGCGATTCATTTTGCTAGTTTCTAAAATAATAAAAAAATGTATGACCTTTTGTATCAATTTGTAACACAAAATTTTTCTTTATCGAAGTCTGCTTGAAAATAATTCATTTTATTCCACATTTTGTCTTAAGGTTGTAACTAGACGACTTACAGAACAACTTTTACCGTTCTATGAAACAGTTTATGCTTTTTACTTCTCAAACTTAAACTTTTTATATAAAACAGACCGAATTCCAACAACTTCATTCTTTTTGGCAGTTTTAACCATATTGAAAAAAAAGTGCAATTATTTGCCAAAATATTTTAAGTTTGCACCACTGTACTTTGCTGTAATTCTTTCAAACCATTGAAGCGGAAGTTTATAAAAATGAAACACAAGGAATGCCATTGATGACATTTTTGTACTCACCTAAACATGTAAACTCAAACGACTGGAACATATTGTATAAATAAAGTGTGAAGATTGATAATAAGGGCTTTGTGTATAAAAGAAACAACTTAAATGGAACAAGAAGAAAAAAATGTTATCTTTAAACTCGTAGTTATTGCTATACTCGTAAATTATACTAAGCTATAATAAAGAGGTATAAGGGGAAAATTGTTAACACAAAAACACACATTTTGAAATTGAAATATTTCCCTTTTATCTTTATAAGTTCTATATTTAAAAGTACATATATTTCACACATTATTACACATTTTACTAAACCTTTCTTTAATAGTAAATTTAGATTTATTTCTGAGATTTTATGCACAATTTAATAGATGTTGTATAAAAAAATCAACAAGTTTTTGTTGTTTTATTTATATACCGGCTGTTAGTTAATAACAACTTTTGAAGTCATATGTTTTTTTTACAACTATACATTTTTTCTGTTCCTTTGTTAAAATTAATAGGCAAACATTTTGGGAGACTGGTTTGTTAGTAGACAATACTCATCTTCCCCATCGTCGAACGCTGCGTATCGGAGAGAATGTGGCTGTTGCGGCCTAAAATGTGCAGATCGATAAAGCAACGTCGACTCGTCATCAATCTCAACTACTCTGTACTTCATTCAGCTAAAGAGCTCTGGTTACAGATATTTAATGACCACAAATGGAAGATATAAACTAGAATAATGATCTGTTTCAGCAGGATAGCGCACCACACCAAACAGCTCATCATACAATCGATTTTTTACGCTCTCTTTTGATAATCGTTTTTTCACCAGTGTATGCGGTGACAATTGGCAAAATGTGAGGTTAAATAAGGCCTCTATAGATATTTTATCAAAAATTATTCACAAGCTAATTTCATAATGATTGTGAAGTTGAACAAACGTCAACAAAGTCTTGGAAAATTGAAATGATAAGATAAGCTAATGCAAAGCAAGCCGCAGGAGCCACATAAATGAAATCATGTTCTATAAATTGCGAAAATATTTGTTTTTTTCGATTAAGCTCTATTATCTACACATATAATAAAATAGTACTTTCCTTTCTGTTTGTCTGTCTGTCTGTCTGTCTGTCTGTCTGTCTGTCTGTCTATCTGTCTTTTTTTGTGTTCGCATCACGTAAAAACTACTGGATGAATTTTTACAAAATTTTGCGAGGATGTACTTTAGTATCATTTTTCCAATATTGGGTACTTCTTTTCCGCAAAACTAATTTATTTCCAAGAGAAAGTACAGCGATTTAAAGGTATTGCTGACTTTAAGGCAACTTTTCTTTTCAAAGGCGGTATATTTTAAATACGATTGCGCAAGAAATGGCGCTGTTTTAAAATAATGACAAAATATGAATTACTTGCCGCAAAATAGCTCATTGAATTAAATTAAAAAAATAATTTGTATTTTTACTTTGTGGAATAACAGAGTTTTACAATAATTTTTAGAATTTTAAATAAATTTTAGAGTTTTTTCTAGGGATGGGTTCCTTTATATAAAGTAAATACGTAAGTGTCTTAAAATTTGGTGTGGATTACTTTCGAACAAAATATTATCAGGACGTGTTTTTAAAAATGCCCTTCAGTCGTTCTAAGTTCTGTACGGGACATTTTAACTATGTTTTTAAGTAAAGCAAAGCCGTAAAAACTATATCTTATATTCTCTTAAACACTTTAACCAATAGCTTAAATTCTTTGTAAGTTAGCACTGTACATTACCCTTACAGAAGAAATTTTTCTGATTTTAGTTGCCTTTAAAAAATAAATGGAAGTGCAGTTTCGTACGGGACATCTTAGGAAAATCTGAACTGAGAAGTCAACGTTGTACTGTAAATTTCTGTTAATATTTTTAGGATTCAGTGTTTAAATTTTTATAATGGAATATGGAGAAGTTTCCAAGATACTACTTCCTAAATGTTACATTTATTACGAAATTAAATGTTACAGAACATTTTCTTCGCTCCGCACGGGTTATACAAAAGTTCAGTAAAGGACAAGTTAGGCTAATAGTGTATTATCGTTTAAAAAATCAAATTTTAAGTAACTTAAACAACTTATACGGTTAACAAAACACACATGCTGCAATTTGTCATCATCAATCTTGAATTGAAAGTTCATCTGTCTTTTCCATTTGCAGAATCTTCTTCACCTTCTGAGTTACTGTAGACGTCTAGAAAACGAAGGCGTCTTCAAGACTTTTTGAAAATTATGTGTCGCGTTATTTCTGATTTCACAGTTGCAGCAAGAAGAATAGACAGACACTTTATCATAATACAGCTTTTTTTCATAAAATTATTTTTGTATTTTTATGTAGCTTAAATTTAAAGTAAAAATCTAGAGTGAACTACACTCAACTTTACCATGCCTCATGGAATCAGATATTTTCATGGATATATTACATAAGGAATAAAAGCTCAAAGTATATTCGAATCAAAAAAATAATTATTTTCGGTTTGGGTTGTAAAGTAAACTACCCCGATTATGCCCAAGAACTCTTCAGCTTTTCATCTCCATATACCAAAGGCACAAAGGGTATAACCTTTAGACCCATCACAAAATTGTGCTGTCAAGTAAACTTTTCATCTCCATATACCAAAGGCGCAAAGGGTATAACATTTGTGCTGTCAAGTAAACTATCCCTTGTCCGCTCACGATTATGCTCAAAAAAGCCAGCAAAAAAAGTTGGGATTTTGGAAGCAGTGCAATATTTTACTGACATACAAAATCTCTCAATAGTAAGCACATATATTTTGCCTAAATAAATGTAATTTTGTATGACATAAAATGTCAAGTTTTCAAAAAACAAAAATTTTTTTATTAATAAAATTTTTGGGAATTTTAGTTTTAATTATTTAATATTATGGCAATTACCCACAACGTTTTATAATAAAAATACAATTTATTTGTTGGGGGAAAAGAGCTAGTCCCTATAGGTATTTCACTGGTTGCTCAGGCCAGATCATCAGCAAACCTTTTTCCTAATTTTAGAGAAGCCAAAAATACTCTATAAATAATAAAATTCTACAAAACACAATGAGAATTATGCATGTTAATAGAATAATGTTACGGAATATTAAAGCTTCAACAAACAAACCAAGTTTTTATTTTTCCTTACTGTCCTTCTACAATTGGATGGTTTTTTGCCATCACTGAATGCAGACGTAAGGTGTGATGAAAAGCATACACAAGGTAATTTGGTTCTCGCAAGAGAATCGAAAAAAAAACAAGTGTTGCCAAGGTTTGCACAAGCAGTTGCATATTTAGTTATTAATATATTTTTTGGGAATTTAAATATTAATTATTTAATATTATGCTAAATACCCATAACGTTTTATAATAAAAATGCAATTTATTTTTTATATTTCGCCTTACAGTAGTGCATACTTAACACCAAAGCTGTAAGGCAGATATAAAAAAATTTCTTAGTAATACCGTATGTTTTTAGGACATTAATCGCTTAAAAGGAAATCCTACTTAAGGACAGTATTCACTATCCTACACAATCGTGCGATTTAATCACAAAAAAATCTGACAGAATTCTGTCCTACTTAAAAAAAATGGCGTTGTAGATGCCACACTTTCATACAAAACAAGATTTTGCAACTCTGATCGCATGGAAAAATACTATCTTATGATTTTTTTCAAAAGATTATCAAATCGTACAGACTGTCAAAAAGTCTGTCACACGCGTACACTTTTAATCCACACTATCATACCTTTTGAGCACACATGCAATTTTTGACAAATCGTACGACTGAGTATGATAGTGAATCATGGTCTTCTGTGGGACATCGCGAAAAAATATGACATACGCAAGCAGCTTTATAAGCAATAACAACTCGTCATTCCCATAAAAAGCTGCATATGGCGAATCAGTATTTTTTGCTGGGAATATGCAGCACTTCACCTCCATATACCATGTACATGCTGAATTTCATTGTAATATGTCAAATTATGTGACCCACAAACATCATCGCGAAAATAGCCGTAATGGATTCATCGACAACGATTTTTTTTCTCGATTGCTATACTTTACTTATACTGCGTACGATAAAGTAAAAGGGGCTAGACAGAAAAAAATTTAATGTGTGGTTGTTTTTATCATTTGTGGGTAATATCTCTGATGTTTGGCTAAGAGAAACAACATCCCTTCTTGTTTGTCTTACGTTACCACAATCATTTAGGTTATTACATGCCAGCGGATTTGGGTGCATTTCAAATTTCTCTAAGTTTAAAGTTAAGGTTGTACCACGTAACTAAATGCCACAATACCTTATTGTTGAAGGGTCGAATTATAAACTAGAAGCTTGCAATATTAGCTTAGCTATGGGTTTCTACCCAATTTCTTTTAATTTCATTCGTGTAAATTTTATTTCTATGTGAATTTTTCATATAAAGCGTCGATAAAAAGAAATATTTTATTTTGGGGGAAGGTATTCAAGGCATTAAAAATGGCATTAAAAAAAAAGTAATTATTTTTTCTATTATCATCCTTTTACTTGATTTGTCAAAACCATAAGCTTTTTTAGGGTTTAAACTAGCAGCTAATGTAGATTGCTGCTTCAACATACATGGCCGCCTAGATATCAAGTACTCATATAAGGTTTAGATTTCTTGTTGCATCCCACAATAAATAAACCGATTGTAGACTAGCGTTAGGGCCTTCCATGTATTTTTCCAAACATGCAATTCTTTGTAGTGGTTCTCTTAGACTTCTGGTGATTTCTTAAAGTCTAGTTTTAAGTTAGTGAGTTCTGCACGATTTCCACTCTTTTTTTATACAAGAACTGTTCGCCACCTACAGAGTAAATTCAATTATATCTTGGATGTTGCCGGGTTATTGTTTCATATTAGGTAGCTAACTTGATGTTTTTATCAACACTGCACTGTGTCTTTGGTATTCTCAATAGTATTTTTCCCGAACAATAAGTGCTGAGATATTTTCTATATTTTAGTTAATTTACGCGAGTGATTGTCGTAGCAAAAGATCCTGTCGGTGAGACGATTGCTTGAGGGTTTCATATATAAACTATAGTATGTGAATGATATGATGATCATTTTAGTGATAATTCAACTTAAATTATTTATCTTGAAATACCAAAAAGCAATAATATCACGACTTTTTTGCTGTTCAGTAGGTCCATATGTTGGATGCCCAAAAAAGAGTTTAAAAAACAAAAATCAAGCAAAACAAATGTTATCCAGTGGCTTAATTCCTCTTTCTTCCTTTCATAGTAAACTAAATATAAAAACCTTATTTTTTTCTTTAATTTCACATTTGACTAATTTTTAAATGACTTTTTTAACCATTACATCACCAACAAACGGATTTACAGTAATCCACTTGATGATTCTCTCTACTTGGTTTTACTTGATTCATTAAAATGCATTGTCATTGTTTATTCATGTGCTAAATGGCAAAAGTACTCTTAGCTTCCATTGTTTGCTTTATCAAACATTGCAATTAAAAAAGCAGCCACAAACCAAAACTGCTAAAACAAGGAAACAAAAAATAATTTGAAAAACTAGAAAATCTACTATTAGGCATTCATTAGCGTAAGGTGTAATCTAGGCCACCTTTCTAACACATTCAATGTTATCGGTTATTGACAGCTATCCGTTTTAGCAATTCAACAACTGGTAGTACATACAACCTGCTATTATTTCAGTTTAGCCGGTTTTTAAGGAACAGTAAAAAAAAACCCAACTTTTTTCCACTCTAATTGAACTGTAATAAGAGTAAATGTAGCATATTTGCTTTCATTGGCTTCGGTTTTTGCCTAAACGCAGGTTTAATTAGTAAAAAAATAATGACGTGGAAGCAATGAAGTGAAAAAGTAAATACGCACCCACCAAAGATTACAAAAACGTTGTGGTATGTATCCTAGATAATTCTTGCATAAAAACCGACATCAAAACAGACAGTTCGGCACTAGTTCTAAACGAAAATTGTAAGATAAACTAAAAATTTAAAATAAAAGATACACAAAATGCATCAAAATTAGCAGGAAAAGAAGTAAAGACTATGTAATATTCAAGCATCTCCCTATTAAAGCTATTTTCCCCAATATCCGTTTCAGTTGTCTATCTAAAATGGCTCAAAAGAGAAACATACATCAAATTTCATTAACTATAGGGACACCCTTTCATTTCTAATTCTAAAATTCTTATAGCGGACATAATAATACACGCTCTATATATATCTAATATCTATCTATCTAACGGTTTAAAAAAATAGGCCATATAAGTCAAGTTACGTAAGCTATTCTAAAATGTTTATCTGTAAACGTTCATAAGGTCATATAGATCAAATATCATTAACTTTAGGTACACCCTTTAATTTCCAAATTTATACTTGTTGCTATAGCGGACATAGTAATATACGTTCTACATATGGCAAATGTCTGTCTATAATGGTACTAGAATTAATGTCATATAACGGTACTAGAATTAATGTCATTTCGCTATAACTTCCGGAAAAATGGTACATACATAATTGAAATTATGAACATGGGTATTTTGGAGTATGGAGATACCAAAGGTACCAGTAACACAAATTTTGCTTAAGTCGACTTAAGTACTTTTTTCGTATTGCCACAGATTTGTTTCTATAAGTTTAAAAATCAAAATATCTTAAATCTCTCGCTCTTGTTCTTAAATATTAACATTTACCCGTAAATTAAGAAAATCTAAATAAATATTTTTATTAAAAAAGCTTGAAACATAATATGGATGTTTCAATTTTTATGGTATTAGTGGTTGTACATCTATAAATGGCTTTAGAGCAAAGTAAATCTACAGGACATAACTAATTTAAGTAGAATTCCATGTAATTGTGGATGCTTTACCATAGTGTACAGGCTTCGAATATTGCTACCTTTAATTTAATAAGAGCTCTAAAGCTCTGTAATACATGTGATTTCGTATATACATATATGGGTACATTAGAGCTAATATATTAAGTTAAACTAACTAGAAAATAAACGAACATCGAACATATGCAATGAAGTACTTTGATTGGCATAAAATCTAGTGATATTCTCTATTTATATTATATAATTTGTATTATTAAGTAAAGGGACTTCTTAGTTTTATTTTTTGACTTTTCTAACTGTTAATAATTTAAAGCTAGCTAAACCATACTTAAAATTGAAAAGCGTTTGTTTAAAATGTATATTTTCTAAGTTTGTAAAAGATGAGGAAACCCTTTTCCAATCCTGACGAAAGTCTAATGTATGTATATGGGGCCTGGAACAGGAAGATAAGAACCATCAAGGTCTGACCTGTATCCATACAACTGGTACGAGGTCATCTGGTAGGCACACGGAAACTTCCGCAGGTTCTGTAGGTGAAGCTTAGACCGATGTGGTGTTGTTCTCCAACACAGCCACTGTGTGTGTCAGGAGTTAAAATGATCTCCAACTCCTAAACTAGATGCATGCAGATGCTGCTACGAGCTATATTCAGCTACTTCTTATGAAGAGCTATATTCAGCTACTTTTATTAGTAAAGTCAGGCACTGACATAAATCTGTATCACATTGCCAAAGCACAATACATGAATGAAATTTAACGCAAAACGGAACCACTTTATATCCATTTTATATCGAAAATTTGATGAACTATACTAAAAACATCTGGAGTGGCCTACATTCAACTTTACCATACCCAATGGAAACAGATATTTTTATGGATATATTACAATGATTGAAGACAATAAGAGTTGCCTACTACGTGAAATAGAACAAAAGTTTAGTGATTTCAAAAATGAAATAATGAATGACGTAAAAAAGGAAATACATCAGCTAAACGAAAGAATAACACAGTTAGAGTCAGCCAATAAAGAAATTGAAAAACTTAAAGATGATGTGCAAAATTTAAATCTAAAAATCTTAGCACATGATAACTCCGAAGTCGATTCTGATAACAGGATAACAGGCATACCGTATTATGAGAATGAAGACTTACCGCGTATGTTTAAAAATATTTGCGACGTGTTAAAAACATCAGTACCATCTCACAAAGCTATATTCCGTGTAAGGCACTTTAAACATATTCGTGATGTGAGTGATCCGCCAATTATTATCAAAATGAGCTCCCCATATGAGAAAAATTCGTTTTTAAAAAATTCTGCTAGTTATCGGCGTAAGCACAAATCACCTTTACGTTTGTGCAATGCAGGATTTGATAGTGACATGCCGTTCTACATTAATGAAAATTTGACTTTGTACAATCACGGTATTTTTAAAACAGGTTTAGGCCTAAAAAAGAATAGGTGCATTAAATCTGCCTACACACAACGTGGAATTGTGTACGTAAAAAAACAAGATAGTGATGATACCATCAAAATTGATTTCGCTGACCAGTTAAAGCAATTTTTTCGGGCCTAATTCATGCATTATATTTTTGAAATTTTATTATTTTACTAAAATAGTTTTCATTATTATTAATTATTCACTTCATTTGATATTTACTTATTTTCTATGTCATACTTTTAATTTTGTCAAGATTATTTTTCTTTGCGTTGCTATTAGGTTTTCTTATTATTTAGTTGAGAATGGTGACGGATGATAATAATGCTACAGTAGGAGGAAATTCTAAAGATACGACTATGAACTTGGTTAGAATCCTAGCTAAATACAAAAGAGGACTTACTCAAGCCCATATCAATGCCCAAAGCTTAAATAATAAAATTGATGAATTTAGATTTATTTTTGAAAATTCTGGCATTGATATTGTTTGTGTGTCCGAAACCTGGCTTTCATCAGTGACTCCAGATAGATTTATCTGTTTGAGTGGCTATAAAATATTTAGAGAGGACAGAAATAGAAATGTTGGTGGAGTAGCTATTTTTGTCAAAGATAATTTATCGTGCAGAGTTTGTTTAAAATCTTCAACTAACTTAGTATCCTATGAGTGTAACGTAGAATTTATTTTTATAGAAATAATTTCTGACGGTAAAAAAATTTTAGTCGGTTGTGCCTATAGGCCAAATAAAAGGATTCCTTTTACAAATTTTTTTGCAGCGCTAGAAACACTTGCTGTTGAATATAACGAAGTAATCATAACTGGGGACTTTAATTCGAATCTTCTTTTAGAATCAATGTTAAATGATAATATGCTATCTTTTGGACTTACTCCCACCAATACAGTTAATCCAACACACCATACTACAACCAATAGAACTTTGCTTGATATTTTCTTTGTTTCCAACATATCAAACGTTTTATTATATGACCAGGTGTCTGCTTCATGTTTTTCGAAACATGACTTAATATTTTTTACATACAACTTTAGAGTTCCTCTGACACAACATAAAATTTATTTTCGTGATTTTAAGAACATTAACTATAGTTTATTACAAAAAAATATATCATATATCGATTGGGAGCAGGTGTACTATATGCCATCTGTAGATGAGTAAGTGTTATTTCTTGAAAACAGTATTCAGCGTCTATATGAAAACACAGTTCCAATTAAATCTATAAATACATCCGCTAGTACAAAACCCTGGTTTTCTTCTCATATAAAATTCCTAATTCATCAACGGGACCTTGCTTACTTAAGGTGGAAACGTTTCAGAACGCCAGAGTTGAAAGAAGTATTTAAAGCTGACAGAAAGAAAGTGAATATGAGCATTAGAATTGCAAAAACTGAGTATTATTCTAGACGTTTTAGCTATGCAGCTGGTTCCAAGCAAACATGGAAATACATTCGGGAAATTGGTATTGGTAGTACACAAAATGTTTTTAATGAGCAAGTAGATGTTGAAGAGCTAAATAGTTTCTTCATGAATATACCTTTTGTAGCTGCAGACGAAAGCTTTTATAATTTTCCCAGTTTAGATTTAAATTATTCTGAAATTGGTCATAATGTCTTTCAGTTCTCTTGCGTAAGTCAATCTGAAGTTTATTCTTGTTTTAAATGTATTAAGTCAAATGCAGTGGGCTGCGACAATATACATCCAAAATTTATTCAGATCTTACTTCCAGTACTCTTGCCATATATAACACATTTATTCAACACCATCATAATGACCAGCACTTTTCCGAACAGGTGGAAATGTGCAAAGGTAGTACCTATACCGAAAACAAATTCAGAATGTAGGCCAATAGCTATCTTGTGTTATTTGTCTAAGGTGCTCGAAAAAATTCTACAAATTCAAATTTCGGGACATATCAAGGAAAATAAATTATTGTCTGAATATCAATCAGGTTTTCGCTCTAAGCATAGCTGTGTATCTGCCTTATTGGATGTTTCTGAAAATATACGACGTGAACTGGATGAAGAAAAATTAAATTTCTTAATTCTTCTTGACCACTCAAAAGCCTTCGACTCTGTTGACCATAGCACACTCTGCAATAAGCTTCGGCATTTCTTTAAGTTCTCTAACAATGCAACACTTCTTTTGTCTTCATATCTTTCGAATCGTTTGCAATTTGTGTCTTCTAAAAATTTTCAATCATCTTTACAACCTTTAACAAGAGGTGTGCCACAAGGGTCCATTCTGGGACCACTACTTTTTTCAATTTATGCCAACGATTTGCCAAAACAGCTTTTGCATTGCAAAGTTCACATGTATGCAGATGATGTACAGTTATATTTGAGCAGTCCAGTACGATCTATTGATGAAAATATTGTTAGGGTTAATGATGATTTGGATAGAATTTTTCGTTGGGCAACAGCGAATGGACTTTGTTTAAATCCCCATAAATCAAAGTGCCTAATAATTCGAAAGGGATCGCTCGATTCTGTTATCGATGTTAACATTTTAATAAATGGGGAAAGGATCAACATCGTTAATGCTGCAAAAAACCTTGGATTAATGTTTAATAATACACTTACTTGGACAAACCATGTTAATACCCTCGTAGGCCAAATTTATGTTAAGCTAAGGTGCCTTTGGCCGACACAATATTATACTCCCTTAGGGATAAGGAAACTACTTGCAAAATCCTATCTTCTTTCAGGTTTAATTTACGGCTGTGAGCTTTTCGCAAACTGTGACTCAATTAGTAAAAGGAAATTAAACGTTTTATATAATAACATAATTAGATATGTGTATGGCTTAAAAAGATATGACCGTGTATCTAATTTTTGCGCTCAACTTTACGGTGTTTCGTTTGATAATTTTCTTAACATACGCGTCCTATTATTTTTGCACAAGATTATTTATTCAGAAGCTCCACAATATCTTATAGACAAGATTAGGCTTGCCAGATCACTCAGAGGAAGAAAGATTATAATACCTTTACACCGTCTTCATGTATCTGAATGGCACTTCTTTATACACGCGGCGCGCCTTTGGAATATTCTTCCCCAAACTCAACAACTCAATAGCAACGCAAATAGCTTTAAACATTTTTTGTTTGTTTTTTTTGCACAACAGTGAATTGTAATTCTTTTAATTGTAATGTATTTGTTATAGTATAAACTTTTTATAGTTAATATAGCTTAAGTGTATGTACTTGTATTAATGTTTAATCCCAAAATATAATTTATAAACTCCACTTTCCTATACTTTAAATATAAGATTAAATCTTGTTGTATAGGAATTGACAAAATAAATAAATAAATACCTGTAAAATAAATAAATAAATTTAAAGGTGAAAATAGTCAAGATTGAGACCAGTTCATTTGTCATAAAGGTTTTTATTATTTTATTGTATTAAATTGCACATATATCAAAAACCAGATTAAAACAATTATTTACAAACACTAAATGCAAACTTGACATATTGGGAAACGCCAATATTATATATAATATAAGATGTGAAGGAAATGTCAAAGACATGTGCGATCAAGTATATGCCGGAACGACGGGCAACAAATTAAAAACTAGAATAGCAGGACACGGATGAGACATAAAAGACATTCATAGTGGCGTCCCTACAACAAATACAACAATACAAGAACAACATGAAATTTTGTTGTTGCTTTGTAGTTCGAAATGTCAAAAAACATATAAGAAAATTGAGAAGGCGTGGTGTATGTGTTTTATTGCTTTCTCACTTCTACACTATAAAATTTCTGAACACATACACCTTTTGACATGTCGAACTACTAAATCAGCTGGGCGGACGACACTACCTAGTAAGATAAATATACCTTGCAACAAACGTTACACACAGTGTTGCCAGAAAATTTACATATAAAATCTTCAAAATTGGGCTAAAAAATCTGCAAAATCTGGATAAAATTTTTTAAATCGGCAAAAAATCTGGTAAAATTTTTTTCGGAAAATTATTACTAAATCCTATAAAATATAATGAAACAATAAATATCATTTATTAATATTCAACAGAAAAATAAAAGTATGTTTAATCTTAACATAAATACGTTATTTAAGACCAGCACAAAAATTTAAGAATTCATGGCCGTAATATTTTGCTTGTCTGCAGAAAACAATCAAAGTCTTTGGCGGGAATCGAACCCAAAACCCTTAGACTGGTAGACTAGCATTAAGTGCCTCAGTTGGAGTAATTATTATATAAAATTATATAAAATTTCTGCATTTAAATTCTTGTTTAGTTTCATTAAGACTAACTTCGCTAAGCACTTGTTCAATTTCTTGAATTTTTTTACTTAAATTGTCTAACATTATTTTAGTTGTATACTCTACGTTTTCCACTAATGCAAAATAAATTATTTATGGTTCGTATAGATCTACTAAACAGTTTACAATGCCTTCGATTCAAAGCTAATGAGACTTGCAGGGATACAATATGTTCTGATTTTTTATTTCTAATAATCTTTGAATTTTATTTAAATGTCCAAGGTAAAGTTTTAACGTCTGAAGAAGTTATATTCAACGATACAAAAGTGTGTAACGTAAACACAGTCAGTTCATAAACTCTGCAATTTGAGACTGTAACAAAATCTGCAAATCTCACCTATCCAATTTTACGATGAAAAATCAGCAAAATGAAGAGAAATCAGCAAATCTGGCTACAGTGGTTACACACTGGAAATGCTACATATTATAAATACACCTCAAGAGAAGAGAATAAGTTTTAAAACTGATATTGAACATTTAGTTATTAACAAGAGAATTAAATAGTCTAATTAGTACAATGTTTAATGTAAAAAAGTCTTTTTCATGTACAATTGTTACTCATTGTCTTCGTTTTTTGTTTCTTTTATTATATTTTTTGTTACACAGTGGTTACAACTAGGTGTGTATTTTCTCTAAATATATTTCTTGCATTTTAGTCTTTGATAATGAATCCGATGGATGTCGAAATATTGGAAAAATAATAAAAAATATCTTCTCCTTTAAATTTATTAAGTTAAAGAAATTATATTAATATGTACAATATAAGAAACTCAAGGCGAAAGCCAGCCTTCATTCATAAAATATACCAATGACGTTAGAAAAAAATCACTTTAAATGTCATAATGAACACAAGAGGTTAAAGTATCAATGTTAGTACGAGAATTTCATATCCTAAAGTTTTATTGCCATTAAAATAAAATAAAACCTACATACATACTTACGACATTTTGTGCAAATCGAGCATAAAGTATATTATACGATACTTCTATTTGCTCTTCCTATTTTAAATAAAAAGAAAATGATGCAAGGACTGAGAAAGATAAAATTATAAAATAATTTAATTTTTTTGGTACGTACCTTTTTGTAATAAAAGATTTTATTTGGAAATGGTATACAAAATTTATCTTTCCATTTGTAATTTTACAATATTGATTTCCGATCCCATAATGTATATATTATGTTCTGGATGCTTATGTAGGAAAGTCGATAAGCGATGCCCACCTGTCCGTCACATAGGGGGATATTTTGCCAATCTAGACATTAGGACATTAGACCAAAAATTAAATTTAAGAAGTGTAAAAATTTAAGTACGCAGATCAACAGACAACAAAATTCTTCATCGAGAACTGAAGGCTTTTTGTCAAAATTTGTCGTTTTGGGACACTGTTAAAATCAGTAAAGTTGAGTAAATTGCATACGTTTTTATTGACTTTTTACGATTTTGAGAGGATTGCAATATTTTTTTTGTAGCTAAACGAATAAAGATTTTAAATTGATTAATTTTTCTGTGACAGGCTATACTAACAGCTAGTTATATTAATTTTTGATTTAGATCAAAATTAAAAAAAAATATTTTTTGTAAAAAAAAAGTGCAAATGTTTTTGTAAATGTTCTTCTTTGCAATCCAAAAATTTTATACATCACTATAAAAATTGGGATCTCTAGTTTTATACTGTAAAAAAAATGTTACTCGCATTTGCGCTATTTTTTATGATTTTTTGCAAATTTCACCTTTTTCTGTCTTTCTGATACCTTTTTGTGGGTCATAAATTTTTTTTTAAATAAATAAATTTTTAATATTTAACATAAAACTTATTGTTACTATTATAAATAAATTATTACCAATACTTATAATAAAATTGCAACTTTCTGACTTTCTGTCTGTCCCTGTTCCCATCACGTAAGAACTTCTGGATAAATAATATATTATCTAGGCTAAGATATAGGATCTTGTTTTCTAATTTCCAAGAGAAAATAGATAAAAAGTAGTGAAGGTAGTGAAAGTACCGATTCAATATTACTGCAGACTTGGAAGCAACTTTGATTTTTTTAAACACTATTTACAGAACTCTACAATAATTTTAGAATTTTAAATAAATTTTAAATTTTATATAAAACTTATGTTTCTGAATAATTACCCTGTGATGGGTAATTTTATAAAAAGTAAATACATAAACCGTATCTGTAGTACTATAAAAGTAAGAGTCTTAAAATTTGGGGTGTATTACTTTATCGCTTTTTACATTGTTCATGTTACATTGAGATCTTAGGTTAATTTTTGTAGTTGATTGTAGCCTTGAATTTTGAACGGTTTGCTACCTATGGACCTGAACAGGGGAAAAAAGGTAAAAAAAAAAAAAGAATTTTTTAAAGTTTTTTGCGATTTTGACCTTGAAGATGAAGTCTTTTTTTTTTTATTTTATATGTTAACAATTTTTGTTCTTTATGACAAAAGCTACAACTTTACCTCAGAGAGTATATCAAAATTTCAAACGGTTTGCAATATATGAGTTTGAGGAAATGATCATTTTTTTGAAAAAATGACATCGAGGGCCCATAAAAAAAACCTGGAGGACTTTTGGGCAAAACTGGGAGACAGGGGTTTTTTTTTTGGTCTTTTATGACGTAGTGGTGTCCGTATATGGTTATTTTGCCATAACTTAAAAAATTACACAGCGTGTTATAAATATATCTATTGTTGCAATGCTCTTAATTTCGTTAATACACCTTTCACTTTAAAAAAATAAATCGTAAAAACAACTTTTGAATCAAAATTTTAGGTAATTGACATAAAAGGTCAACTGTTTTATTAAATTACAAAATAATTTGTTAACAACGTCTTAAAGGAGAAAAATGCTCATAACGACATTGAAAGAAGTGCTTATCATCACTATATAACAATATAAAAGTTATTACTTTCAAATACTGTTGTCTAAAACACTTGAAAAGAGCAAATAATTATTATTTTTTATACATAATTTTTAAAGAAATATTTTTCCGGTTATAAGTTATGTTATTACCAAAGCTACTTTGCTATTTTGCATGATCTCAGACATTAAAATCATGAAATTCAAACATCATTCTGCTATACAGCAGCATATCTGTCATGTAAAGTTTATTTCCTTTTTTCCACAGACATATGTTGTGTCTCTATTTATTTTGTCTACTAATATTTACTTTCCTGTTTTTTTTTCACTTTTTTCCTATTTTTTTTTTTTTTTTGTCAGTCTTCATCCAGCCATTCATTTATTCATTTAGTGCATCGTCTTACCGTTGTACAATTTTTATTTTAAAAATTTTAAAAGTAAACAGAATAAGTACAAATAAATACAAAAAAAAATCATACCGAAGTAGGCAGATAGACAGGCAGACAGATATACAAACAACGTAACACGTTTTTATAAAATATAAGTACAAAACACAACACATTTCTACGAATATGTGTTTTTTCTCTTCAGTTCCTGTTTGTAATTTCCGTAAATGCCTTTTTTAACATTTTTATTTTTGTTTACTCATTTCAATGATCCCGTATAAAAAAGTCTGGAAAAAGCCGCATTGCGGCATATTATGCGCTTAAAGTCTTACGTTTTAAGAAAAAGGAACTTTTTATTCTGGTAGTAGTTACAGCTGTTGGCGTTATTTTTTAGTTGTTCATCTTGTTGGTGTGGTTGCTAAGTTTACAAAACCAGGTAATGAAAAGTATAGGTAAATAGCCATTCGAATGTTGATGTAGATATAATTTTATACTGTAAATTTAAACTACGTGCGAATTAAAAAAAATTAAATAAAAAAACTAAAAACAAAAAGCAAATCTAAAACAATGAATAGTTTTATGTATTTTTTAATGTTAAGCTTAAGTTTCTATAAACTTTTTGTTCCATTTATTTAATTTCTACATATATTTTTTATGAATAAATTTAATTTAAATAAATAATTTAAATAAATTTGCTGAGTAATTACTCTTGTTTTTTTAGTTGGAATTAGGTTTTCATTCTGGTTTCTACTTTATTTATTTGCAGTATCAACATCATATTTTCACTGGAATTTCATTTATATAAAAGCATCATCAATCTGCATTAGAATAATAAAAACAAGGTAAGTTTTGTAATTTTTTATTTATTTTTAAAATGTTTTTTTTAATTTTTTTAATATTTTTTTGTAAGATATGGCTATTTTAATAAATTTTTTTAATATAATACTTATGTATATAAATTTTGAATGCCCACGACATAAAGTGAACGAATTTAAGTATATAAAGGCTGTTCCCTTTCCATTTCTTGTAATTGCATTTAAATCAATTAAAGCTGTGAAAATTGTTTGTGAATGTGTGTGTGTGTGGAATGAGAAAAATAGAATAGTGTAAAAGCAAATTGTGCTGTGAGTAGAAGGTAAAATATGGCAAGACGAATATCAAAAATGTATAGAATTTTGGTCAATTCTCTTTTTTTAAATCATTGCATAAAATGAAGACTTTTCATTTGACTATTAGTGTACTTTTGATCTTATATTTGCAGATACAATAAATAAAAAATATTTAAAAAATAGTTAAATTTATTTAAATAATTTTTAATAAACAAACAAGAAAAAATTTTAACTAAATTTGATAATAATTAAAAAATGTTGATGTAAAAACATCTTTTTTTTTGAAAAGAGAAGTACCACTCAGGCAGTTAATGCCTACATTAACTGTGTTACTTCCTTTGAAAAGGGATAGAGTAGATAAGACAGATGGTTAGTGATAGTAAAGCTTCGATTCTGGCAACACTGCAATTGCACGTTCTGATTATTTTTAGAACAGTAATGCAGCGCCTCTGGTGTTATTTAGGCGAATTAGTTTGAAGCTAGCATAACCAATTTATAATTAGTTTACTTCGCCGGCGATTTAGTGCTATGTGGTAATACCGACGAAGGAGGGCGCTGTGATATGCATTATTATGAAGAAAAATTAATACATATCAGAAAAATTGATGTTGCCACGGCTGAGATTTGAACTCGTAACCATTGCTTAGTAGTCAACGTGCTAACCACTTAAGCTACAGCACCCTCATTATGTTTTATTTTTTCTGCTTTGATTTTATTTCATACTAATATTCTAACATAATTAAATCAAAAACGACTTTTTGGGAAAATAATTTCTATAGGGTTTTGTAAGAGAGTTAGATTGGCTTAAGGTACCTTGATATTGAAAATAAAATTTTATAATTTTTACTTTTCATTCCGATACATCGGTAAATTTCGATAAGCATTTTGAAAAATATTAAATGAATCAACTACCAAATCATTTTGGTTTGCTCTTTTGCACCATTTTCATTTAGTAATTTATTTTACGGAAGCCTAGCACTTTAGCAGGAATTATTTTTTATAAGATTTTTTTTTTTTTAATTTAAAAGTTATTCCTTTCGAACTAATAATAAATAAATAATAAATATATGGCATACATTGCATTATAATATTTATAATTTAAACCTAAATACATCCTTAGTGTTAATAAACCCGCAAAGCCTGATGGCTCTGCAAGTAAATAAATACAATTAAGGGATGCGGAAATGCAATAAGTTAAAGTATAGGAGTTTGTGAAGATATTAAATATTTTTTAAAAAGGTTTTTAATTTTAAACTTATCTGAAATATTCCTTAAACTAGTTGGCATTTCATTGTAGATCTTTGGTAATATTACTTTCAATGTTGCCATAGCTGTTTCTAGTGGTCTCGATTTTAAGTCTACCGTTTGAGCGTAGTCTAGTATTGTACTGGTGATCCACCAGTTTTAGAAGCTGGGGGTCGTTCAGGTCTAGCAGAAGTGTTAGTCGATATATATTTGTAATGTTTAATACATGAACTTGACGTGGTAGATTTTTAGATTGCAGGTGTTGAGATGATGTGTTTGTTGTAAGGTTATTAGTTGTCTGGCCGATAGGTTGATTGTTGAGTATGTGAAGCACTTTACTCAGACCTGCAGATGATATTTTGTTTCTCTTTTAGCCTGAAGTTTATGCACACCCAACCGGGTCTCAGCATGACGCAGTTATTTTTTGCGACGTGTTGCTGTTAAAAAAAAAAAACTAATTATTTTAAAGATAGAAATTTCCATTTTTTGTAATTTAAAAATTTTGTTGTCATATATTGTGATTTTCAGACTTTTATAACTTTTAAACACATTTTTTTAATCTGTTATTTGATTTTGCGTAAGCTTTACACCAAATTCAGGATATATAGCGTTTTCGTTATAACCAACTTTGCTTGGTATTCTGTAAAATTTAGTACCTAAAAGAACTTCTACATTTTTGTTTGTTTGTTTGTATGATCTTTTTAGAAGACCTGCCGCATTTAATAATTCAAAACCTCTATGTTGACAATTATCTACCGACCTATTTTCAAATGTACAAAACTGGAAATACCAGGTAATAATATAAAATTTTTACTTTTGTTTTTTTATGCATTTTTCAAGTGCCTCGCTAGACCGATTGGTAGCGCGCTAGTCTATCAATCTAGAGGTTGCGATTTCGATTCCCGCCAAAGACTTTGGGTGTTTTCTGCAGACAAGCAAAAAGCTTCGCAGAGGTAGTGTTGTCTTTTAAATAATAAAATAATAAGGTATTTGCTTTAAGGTCATAAAGTGCTGCATAAATTTTTCATATCGTCCCTGGTCAGAATGTATAGAATATCTGTGCAGCAAAACACGATCGATTGAAACGGTAGATTTTTAAGTACAACTTTTGGCTTTTTAAAATTACTAAAAACGAATAATAAACTCATAATATGTAACTTTCTTCGAACTATTATAGTGATAAATTCGTATTATCTTTGAAAAATGTTAGATGTGAGAGCCAGACAGTACTTCACATAAAGTGTAAATATGAACCGCTTTGATCACTAATTGAGATAACCGAATCTATTCCCTAAGTAATAAAAATAACGAATGAATTTTTGAAGTCAGACTTAATGGATTTTCTGGTACGCTACATTCGCATTCTTCGCATCTATCTTCTTTGGGTGGTGTTAAGCCTTATCTATTTAATCAACCAAACTTATATAATGGAACACGAGAAAAACTGTATTCGATTACCATCTAAAAAATTCTTAATAATTAATCACCAAATTTGTAATTAATATTTTTCCTCTTAGAGGGTATGAAACGAAATTGACATCATTTATATTTTAATAAAATAGTTAAAGCAATTAATTTAAATATTCAATAAAAATAACATTGAATTTATAGCTTGGAAATAAATAAAACACATAATTTAATAAACACATCAACGCAAGTAAAATAAAAACGGTGGCGAATGATAAATATATGTTTGCACGATTAGCAAACAATTATACGTATATTGCGGAAAGAGCTAACAAGTAGTGCTGGCAATTTCTGATACTTTTAATTACTCTATACTACTCAATACTTATCAAATGAGTACTCAATACTTTTGTTTACATAATAGAAACGCATTGTTAATTAGAGTTTTGATGAAGTCAATTCAATTTTCTATTAAATTTGTTTCTAAAACTACAACGTTAAAAGTATCGAGTAACTTTTTTGGGGTATTAAGTACTCAAAAAAATTATCAAACACTCGGTACTCGGTACTCACTACTCAATACTTTGCCAGCACTGCTAACAAGCACACAAATTTGGTACACAAAGCTCTGGTTGTATTTTGCACTAGATTGCTTGAAATATGTGGGAGTGAAAGTGTGGCTAGAAAAGAGTATGATCTAAAAATCTAGTTTTATTTTTATTTTTTTTTTTTTTTTGTTTATAGCACGTAATTGCTCTTTTACTTTTGTTTGTTTATTTTTTGTGATATTTTAAGAATTGTTTAGTATAAATGATTGAAAATATAATTCGCTTCACGCGAACTGTAGCAAAATTGTACTTAACTTGTTTTTTTTTTAAATTTGGTAATACCAAGTTCAGAGAACTTAGCCAAATCTTAAAATTATTTGACTTAAAATTTATTTATGGCAAATTTTATTTAATCGATAAACAGGCTATCTATCTATTGTTAATCGATTAAATGATTGCATTCATTTAACTAACTTAAATATGAAGACAATTATTTAAACCCATAATAAATAGTCATTTAATGCAAATTATAGGATTTTCTGAAAATTAGTTTAGCCCAGTAAGTCTTTTGTATCAGATTACACCAGGTTAAAGCATAAGAAAAGTATTGGATCTATTGCTTTCAAGACTAATTGATGAAAAATCGTTTTAGTTCTAACTTTTGATACGAAGAACGCATTTAATAAGATAGTGAAGTTTGCAAAAACAGAACATAATATGTACTTAACTTGATATTGTGTACCAAATTAATGGGCCACCGAATTTTAATAAAATATTTGCATAAATTCCTTTAATGCTATAAAAACCTAATTTATAATATGATAACAGACAAGACATTCGTTGTATCACAAAGATTTTAGTAGTTCAAAAATCTTTAAAATTAAACTGTAAACTATCCATTCTGTTTAATCTATTTATTTTAGATCTTCTTTATAAATTTGAAAACATCTTTAGATCTTCTTTATAAATTTGAAAACATAATCTGATTATATTATTATATATCACGCTGATAAAAATATTGATCAAATCAATTGCAATTTACAAAATCTATTTCATATCGTGGAGGAATTTACATCCAGTTTGGATGTTAAAAGTTAATATACAAAAATGTGAAACTATATTATCTAGACCTCCAGTAGGCAAATGTAATAATGATATGAAAAAAAAATTGGAAATTATTCGGAACTAAATCTAAAAAAAATAACATACCGAACAAGCAAATTGTAAAATATTTAGGTATTTATTTGGATAAATTTTTATATTTTTTTATATACACCTAATTCTGTTTTTACACGGTAGATTGGTTCTAGAAAAAACCGTGTAAAAAACCCGTTTAAAAAAAAAACATTGATCGTATAAAAATAGGTGATTGGTTCCTTATCTCTAAAACCTATGAAAATCAGTGAAAAACGAGAATTTTTTTAAGAACAAGAAATCATGTTTATTTTACTAAATCATATAGGTATTGTGTATTTGCACCGTTTATTTGCATCTTCAGTTTATGATGAATACTTAATAGATATTTTCGTTCCAGAAGTCAACGATTGCCTAATTGAATTTAATTTTTTTTTTTAGTTCTTACTGTGACTTCGTTTAAACCGAACACTTTGCCAAGAAATGATGAGCCTTCTTTATTTCGAAGGCGATCTAAAATTTCAATTTTGTTTTCTTAACAAATGAATTTAAGTTGTAGTTTTTTATTTGTAGTTTTCGTCGTCTTCTTAGAGAGACGCATTTATAGTTCACAAAATATTAACACATTTCAATTGCTCTAACAAGCAAAAATGCGTGTAGGCACAAAAAGGGAATTCCTCTAAATTTTTGATATAAAAATGTTTCGCAAAACTTAAATTTTACAAATAAAATCAAAGCCCAAATGATTTTGAATCGTGTTAAATGGAATAAAATCGTATAAAAATCGTATATAAATGATTGTTCTATTCCAAATATATTAACACTAAAGTAAAACTCACTATGTATCAATCATTAATTAGACCAATTATTACATATCGATGCCAGATTTGGATCAACATATCACCTTCTTACAAGGAAAAAATTAGAGTATTCGAGCGAAAATGTTTAAGGTCTTGTACATCTTTATTTAGATAAAAAAAAATTGTAATTATAAAAAATAAGTCTCAAATAAAATTTAATACAATACATCGAACATAATACGAATTGATAATTTTATAATAAATTTAATAAGAAATCACATAATAAGATTTATGTCATGTATTAAAAATAACATCATTATGGCGTCATACTATGCAAATGAAGAATATATAATTAATACACTAAAAATCGGATTTGTACCACCAGAGGCATTTTTGTACCTAGATGAAATTAAATTCATTCAAAATGAAAATGCAGTTCCAATATTCTATCACAATTTTAGAAGGGAAAATATTAAAGCTATAGATTGTAGTATTGAAAAAAATTATTTAAGTTATGAAAAAAGTATTTCTGATACTGATAAATATATTTGTCAAAGACAAAATATCAAAAAATTTTGGTGGTTAAATGAATAAGCAATTACCTATTGCTTCAACTTTCCTTTTTTATTTTTATTGACCATTTTTATAAAAAATTTTCATTACAGAATATGAAATATATTTTTCATTTGAAGTAAAAACAAAAACAATAAAAAACAAACACCTATTTAAAATGTTAAATTATTGTACTTATATTATACTTGACCACAAACCAATTACTTAATGTGCATTATTTAAGGGTCACGATTTATAAGCTATGAAATAAAATACCTTTAGTACTGATCTTACAAATATCCTGCAGACGTATTAATCAGATGCTAAGTTTAAAGTACACAATTATGGTAACTCAATAGTATTATCTCGGCATACTTCGAAGCGGGACTAGATGTTGGTGATACTAAGTTATTTATTGAATTCTTTAATACGGAGTAACAGGTAGATTCTGGGGCAACCAACTATTGAAATACGCATAGAAGCTATCATTTTTATTATAAAATGTTAAATAATAAACAAATAGGTAATTTTTTTTTTATTTTAAACGATAAGCTCAGCTAGAAACTGGCTAAAAGTACGGTAAATATTTGTTTAAACATTGGTGATTGCTGTCTTTTGTTCCAATCAATTGTGTATTAAAAGTTACAAATTTCCTTCTCCTCTTTTCTGGTATTTGTCTTCCAAGTGCAAGTCACATCGCCATCAAAACTAACATGATATTATTTATTTAAATAAAATAATATCTTAACTCTAGCGGTGCCTGCTATGGCGCTCTACCAATATTTTGTCCGATTTTACTTTGAAAGTAATCCAAACCAAATTTTAACACTCTTACTTTTAAAGTGCTTTATGTTTATGTATTTTCCTTTTATATAGGTACCCATCCCTGGATAATATTTTAAAATGTTTATAAAATTCTAAAATCAGTGTAGAGCTCATAAAATATTTTTTTAGTTTATAGAACGTTTATTGAACAAATTTTGTAGGTTTAAAATATCCCGTTGGCTAAACTAAAAGGTATTGTCAAGTTCTCTTTAGTATTATTTAGTATCCAACACACAGAAAAAACAGTGTCTAAGTACCTAATAAAATGGAACAAAACTTATAGGATATCTCTATGGTATTTTTTTTTTAAGAAAAAAGTCCTATTATCTTAATAAAGAAAACCTTTTTGAAAAATTCGAGATGAAAACTTAGGGTTTTTTGAGGTATTCTTCTTATTTTTTTTAAAAAAGGTTTTCTTCTAGATTTTACTAGGCTCTTGTTTTTTTTTTAAATAAAAAAATAACAAAAATTTTTCAAAATAAAAAACTGAAAACAATTGGTATATTGCGTTTTTGGCATTTCGTTTGAAATTTTTTGCTAATAAATAAATCGTTGATTTCTTTCTAATTTTTCTTTTTGTGTTGGCGGATGCCTGGCATTTTATTTTGCCTTCATATTATCGTTTATTTTTCCAGGGGATGGAAGGTGACGGGAACGGAGCTTCTTCTGATGGATTGTCTAGAGGGGGTTGAATTAATTTTTCAAACTCAAAAAAACTATGGTCAAAATTTTTTCGTCCTCTGCCAGGGATCGAACCTGGTGTGTATTGTTTTGTAGGCACGCACTTAACCACTACACCAAATGGCTATTTTATATTTTATGTTTTAACAAATAGTTTCTATGTTGATTTATATAAACGAAATAAGAAGAAAACTAATATAATCAAGAAGATATCCTTATTAAGAAAATTAAAAAGATGATTTACACATGATCATATAGGAACCTAATGAAAGCAATCAGGAATACCCATTTAAAAAAATCAATTAGGTAGGCTAACGAAATCAATAAGAAATCCATATTTTATACAATGCAGAGGAAATCATAATAGAATCTAAAAGTTTTTCCCAATGGATTTTTTGTCATTATTAGTAAAAAAATTGTAAATAATTAAAAGGATTTACCACATGAAAATAATAAGGAGTCTCTACGAAAAAAAACTTCCCTTCTTTCTGCTTGAATACCTCTTAGCCTAAAAACATTTCATAGAGAAAATCTTCTTGATTCTATTAGGCATTTTTGGCTCTATGTATATTTGATTCAACATACCAAGGTACCTTCTCACAAAATTTTATTAAAATTCATACCGTAGTATTACGTGATGCGACGGATAGACAAACGGATAAACAGACAGACGAAAAATCTAAAATTTGAAGTTTTGTATTCCAAATCGATTACTAACTAACTACACCAGCAATCAATTTTTTTAAAATATTTCATGTACATATATGGTACATATAGTAAAACAGTAACTCATTTCTGTCTGTCTGTCTGCTTTTTATTTGTGTTCGCATCACGTAAAAACTATTGGATGGATTCTAACAAAATTTTGTGAGGCGGTAGCTTAGTATTTTGGTCCCAATATAGGATACTTTTTTCCGCAAAAATATGTTATTTCCAAGAGAAAGTGGAGAAAAAGAAGTGAAAAACGTAATTTCCGGTTTAAAGATACATACTGAAAGTTTCGGATTAAAACTGGATTATTTTCAATACGGTTATTTTTCAACACGTTTATATTTTCAACACACCTTTTTATTTTTGAAATTTTCTGTTTAAAACTAGGATATTTTCATATCGGTTATTTTTCAGCTATTGCGCAACAGATGGCACCAGTTGAATAAAATTAGTGTTTGTTCTTTATTTTGTGGAATTGCATTGTTATACAATAATTTTTAGAATTTTTAAATTTTTTATAAATTAATAAATTAATTATTTAGGCTTAAGTTCGTAATTATAAAGAGATAAAGAAAAATTAAATACCAGCAAAGCAGAATGCATTTTCTTGGCAGCTACGTCCGTCATCAGTACTCTTCGTATCGATCTACCCGGTAGTTTCAATTGTTATTAATTTTCTATTTAAACAAACTTAACAAAGAAATAGAATATGAGAAATTTTTAATTTTACATTATATTTCATAGGAGATAGAGCTCTATATTATATTTCTTTGATAAGTTTGTTTAAATAGAAAATTAATAACAATTGAAACTATTTTATATTATACTACCAAGTAAACATTTTATTTTATTTATTTTTATTCTCTTTATATATACGAAGAGTGCTGATGACAGACGTAGCAACATTCCACTCTGCTGGTGTCTAATTTTTCTTTACCTCTCTTTATAATTAAGAACTTAGGCCTAAATAATTAATTTATTCATTTAAAAAGTAGTTCAAATAAAATTTCAATTCATATAATTTTTCCATTTAATATTACAAAACTAACGAGTGATTTTTTAAGAGCTTGAGAACTTTTTTTTTAAAAAAAACGCATAAAATTTGCAAAATCTCATCGGTTCTTTATTTGAAACGTTAGATTGGTCCATGACATTTACTTTTTGAAGATAATTTCATTTAAATGTTGACCGCGGCTGCGTCTTAGGTGGTCCATTCGGAAAGTCCAATTTTGGGCAACTTTTTCGAGCATTTCGGCCGGAATAGCCCGAATTTCTTCGGAAATGTTGTCTTCCAAAGCTGGAATAGTTGCTGGCTTATTTCTGTAGACTTTAGACTTGACGTAGCCCCACAAAAAATAGTCTAAAGGCGTCAAATCGCATGATCTTGGTGGCCAACTTACCGGTCCATTTCTTGAGATGAATTGTTCTCCGAAGTTTTCCCTCAAAATGGCCATAGAATCGCAAGCTGTGTGGCATATAGCGCCATCTTGTTGAAACCACATGTCAACCAAGTTCAGTTGTTCCATTTTTGGCAACAAAAAGTTTGTTAGCATCGAACGATAGCGATCGCCATTCACCGTAACGTTGCGTCCAACAGCATCTTTGAAAAAATACGGTCCAATGATTCCACCAGCGTACAAACCACACCAAACAGTGCATTTTTCGGGATGCATGGGCAGTTCTTGAACGGCTTCTGGTTGCTCTTCACTCCAAATGCGGCAATTTTGCTTATTTACGTAGCCATTCAACCAGAAATGAGCCTCATCGCTGAACAAAATTTGTCACATTTGAACATTTCAAACCGAACACTGATTTTGGTAATAAAATTCAATGATTTGCAAGCGTTGCTCGTTAGTAAGTCTATTCATGATGAAATGTCAAAGCATACTGAGCATCTTTCTCTTTGGCACCATGTCTGAAATCTCACGTGATCTGTCAAATACTAATGCATGAAAATCCTAACCTCAAAAAAATCACCCCTTACTATATAAAATATATTACTGCTATTACTTTGCAGTAGACGAAAATATATTAGAATTTTGTATTGCGTTATGGTTAAGTAATTATTAAAAGGTATTAAATTAATGACTTTCATTAACTTAACCGACCCAAATTAAATCTATCCATGATACTGATCTATTTTAAGAAAAGCAAGGTGAGTTAATAACATTTTGTCGTACATTTTACTTAATTAGTTCGATTCATTAACATATTTCTATTATGTATATGACGACGTAAAGCTGTGTAAAGCTTTAACGAACTAACAATTTGGAAATATCAAGAAACTGTTTTCTGTTTCATATTTTTAGCAAACGAATACATATTCTTTTAAAATTTTTAACGTAAAATACCTTGAAATCCAAGTATTAATAACAATAGCCCCATTTATAATCTTGTACAATTGAGATTGTAAGTTAATGCAATTATAAACATTTCCATTGGATTATAAACGGTTATTTATTTCATTTAGCAACACTTGTTAAAAACCTATTCATAGATATAATATTTAATTAAAAATTTTATTATTTTCTATTGTAATTTTGAATTAAATTCATTAATATTTACTGCGATAACAATATAAAAAGTTACGGAAGTATTAAGCTGTTCTTGTAATAGGCTAAAAATTCCACAGCAGTACATTAATAGAGATCGGAGATAAATTAATTTTTGTATGACCTCCTAGGTCGTTTATTTATTAGCTTTATTATTTTTTAAGTTTATTAATTTTTCGTTTTCTACATTTGTTGCTTTTTTCCTTTTCTTTGTTCTATATTGTCTGCTGCCAGTTTGCAATTATGTGTTGCAAATGCTCAGTAAATTAAAACTATGATTTTAAGGCCCATTATTATAACTTGCCTTTAGCTAAAGTTAGGATTTTGTTGGAGCAATATGTAGTTTTTCGTTATAATAATAAGGATAATGCTCATTGCTATAACTTGTCCTTATAGTACGTGATAGTTAAAAGTTTTAATAACGAAAAACTATTTATCGCTCCAACAATATCCTAACTTTAGCTAAAGGCAAGTTATAATAATGGGCCTAAGTGTATTTACAAAGTGTAGCAAGTACACTTTCAACACTATAAAATAAAAATTACTTCTATCTAAATTTTAAGGCCCGATGTTGAATGTGAATCACACCTAAACGTAAAGTTTTTTTTTGCATTTAATTTGACATTTCTCAATTTCAGACTAACTCAATTTGAACCATGGAAAGATACACAATCGAGCAATGGTCAGAATGGTAACAGGAAATGGCAACGTTTGATGATCCATATTGTGCGGCACATTTTCACCTCAGTGGATTCGTCAATAAGCAGAATTGCCGCATTTGGGCGAATGATAATCCAAGAGTGATTGTCGGTCGAAAAACCAATGCATCCACAAAGAGTGACTGTTTGGTGCAGCTTATGGGCTGGCGGCATCATGGGGACGTATTTTTTCCAAAATGAGGCCGGTCAGGCAGTTACAGTGAATGGTGTTCGCTATCTTGAGATGATAACGAACTTTTTACGGCCCGAATTGGAAGCTATGGATGTGGACGATATGTTGTTTCAACAGGACGGTGCCACTTGCCACGCAGCTAACGAAACAATGGCTCTTTTGCGCGACAAATTCAACGGCCGTGTTATCTCTCGTGATGGCGATATCAATTGGCCGCCAAGATCAAAGCTAATGAATTTTTCTGTAAATATGTAAAAAGTCAACGAAAATCAAATAGCAAAAAATCTGCAACATTACGGAAAGCGAAATCCCACAATTCCCAAAATAATGATCAAAAATCCCAAAATTGAAATATTTTAGTATTTTTCGCATAAAGTCCACATATGGAGTAGGGCTCATAAAATACTTTCAGCATAAATTCGGAGTATATACAGCTTTACTACAGCAGCCTTTTCTGTAGTTTTTAAGGCAGTAAAAATATAATCTTAAAATTTTTCCAACATATTCTAAATTTAGCTTGCTAACTAAGGCAACACATTTTTAAAAAAAATTTGTTAAAAACTGTACTCGATAATTTAAAAAAACATTTTGCAGATTAAAGCACCATCTTGTAGGTAATAACTAGACTTGTAAGACCAGCATAGCCCAACTTTGAAGCTTACTGAAACGCTCCATTGTTTTTACTGAATTTTATGTTTTAGCAAGTTTATATTAACAAAGCATTGTTTAAAATTCTTACAGTTGATTAACCTTTATACTCTGTGCATTAAAAACAACTCATGAGCATTATAGCCATATTATTTCCCATGGTACAAACGTTCACAAACGCAAGAATTTAAATCCTTTAGTATAAAATGTCATTTTGTTTTACCCTTTAATCATACACGATGGATTCTTTAATTGCCTAACCGTAACATTTTTTTCTAAACAGATTACTTTTCCATCGTATAAATATTTTAAATAACTTTTTTCATACCAGACGATCTGCCACTTGTACGAGTTTTAAATCTTGCACTTTTTAAACTTATCCAATTTTGTATGCACCTAATGTTACGGCAGACATATTAAGATTTTTCGCGTTTACAAATGCGCTTTGATTCGTTCCATAGCTTGCGAGCTTGATGTTCTTGCAGATGCCCAATTCCACGACGTTAAAAGTTTTTTGTAACGTGTAATTGTCCGATACATAAACATTTTGTTCACATGTAAATGTAGTATCTTGTTAACAGTGGCTGGTTGCGCTTCTCCGGCCAAATAAAGAGCAATTACACTGTTGGATTTGAAATTAATGTCGTTAAATTTTTGTCACTGCGATGTAAAACAATATGACCAGTAAGCAACATACCAGATTAACACTTGTTCAAAAGTAAACCGTTAGGTGGCTGTATCAGACATGTATCTTTATCAGGCATGAAGTTGATTACACTTTAAGCTCAGAATCCTGTATAAAAGCAAATGTATAATAAAAAAAAAATAAATTTTTATTTATATAAACAGAGATTTTATCCAGACCCAATTGTAATACAAAACATTTAATTGCAAACAAGCAAATCGTCATATAATTATCTAACGAAGCTCTGTTTATGTAATAAATGATTTGATTTTATTCAAGCATGTAACATTCCAATTTAAAGACCTCCTTTTGCTGCCATCACAGGTCAGAATATATATTAATTACATTTTAATAACACTCCCATCACCTGTTCCCTTAATTACACAACATCATTTATAAGCAATAGAGTATGAATGAGCAATTAATTTATTTATGAGTGGCTAATTGGGCTTGTTGTTATACAGCCCTAACATAAACTTCTTAAACAATAAATCAAATTCATTTACTTAAAAGTTCAGACGTTTTTGTGTTCATAAATTAGGCTTTCAAATATTCGAATTTAATAACGAAATCAATTTTTTTATCTACAATTATTTTTAAATTTTATTTATTGTGTCTTCAAATATAATTGAACTAAAAATAAGTGGTCTATCTTAAAGCTTATACCAACTAACAAATATTTATAAATAATGAAAAAGTATTTCAATAATTATTTTTTTACAAAATATGATTTTAGAACTTTTAGTGCGTTTAACAAATCAGTGGGCATTCTTTTCCTTGTTTTTGTTGCGAATGTCTCGTTTCACAAGTTTTTTCCATTTAGTTAACAACACAACTCCTAGTTGACGGTTCTACAGATTCAAGTGGCTTGAATAATCTGTTAAACAATTGTGCTGAATAAAGTTTTATGACATTTTTTGCCACATTAGCAATTTCACCATATTTTAAATACTTAAGTAAACGCAAACGTTTTATCATCCCTTCATTCATTTATTTTTCTCTTTAACCATCGTTTTTGAAAAAGACAAATTAACAGCCAAAAGCTGCTCGTAGAGGGTCTGAATATATGTTATTAAGAAATTTGTGCTCCTGCGGCTCAAGGCCTCTATTGCAACTTTAATGGGATTTAAAACAGCTACTAAATTTTCTAAATCTGAACATATTCTTCAACCCACAACTGTGTGCAATGGAAATCTAGCAGAGTTTTTTTAAATGCATTCTTCGATTTAAGAAACGTTGAATCATTTCAACCATACTTATCTTGTTTTTACATCATGAATGAAACGCGACTCTTTGCCATATTCTTGTTTCTTTTATTTCTCGTGACAGGCTCTTTTTTGAGGACTTTTTTAAATAGTTTTACACTTTGTCTTGCACGATCTATAGCATATTTGTAGTATCTAGAAATATTACAATTTTAAAAATGCTTGTTTTTTATTCAGCACAATAACGATCAAATATTTGTGTGATAGCAAAAGAAATGCTTATTTAAAAATAAGAACCACTGAATTTACTTTAAAGTGTTCATGATTTTAAATTTTCCGTTTCCCGGGAAATTTCCAAAAATTTTCCCAGGAAATTAGAAAAAATTTACCCGGAAAATTGTTTATAGCTTTTCCCGAAACCTAATCACTGTAACTATAAAAGAAAACTAAGTTTAAAACATCCTATATTTATTTAAAGATCTTTTCCTGTCTGTCTGTCCGTCTGTCTTTTGGATGGATTTTAACAAAATTTTGTGAGGAGGTACCTTGGTATCCTGATTCCAATATAGAATACTTTTTTCCGCAAAAATATCTTATATCCAAGAGAAAGTGAAGATAAATGAGCGATTTTTTTTACCGATTTAAAGGTACTGCATACTTTAAGGCATCTTTTATTTTTGCAAACGGAATATTTTAAACACTGCAGCCCAACAGATGGCATTGTTTTAAATTAATGATCAAATATGAATTACTTACTGCCAAATAGCCAACTGAATAAAATTTGTATTTGATTTGTAGAATTTTATATAAATTTTAGAATTTCATTCAGTAAATACGTAAGAGGCTTAGAATTTGGTGTGGATTACTTTCAACAAATCGAACAAAATTTTGTCAGGACGCACACAACGTGTGTGGGCACAACTAGTTTTTAATATAATTAAAATAAACTCCTAACTTAATGAACTTGGTTACTCGTGTATTTAAATGTCTATTACTTTTTACATACAAATCCATTCTATTAATCTTATGTCTATAAGAATATGAACTTAAATTTGCCTCTGTTTTTATTTCTTGTAATATGTTATTTTTGAAAGTGGTATAAGTCCAAATAAATAATATATAATTTTAGTATTTATTATTTCGTAATAAAATTTAAAAGGTGTATGGTGAAAAAGATCACTAGAATTGATTAAAGTTGGCCAATATTTTTAAATTGATTCAAACACAAACCCTTAAACATCTCAACATATATGTGGAAATTTTTGGCTAAATTCCTTTATTTTTAAATAAAACTTTAGGTTTTTGTATTTTTTAAGTTATTTGCCAAAAGTTTTAGTTTATTTTATTAATATTTTTACATTTTAAGATTATTAGATTTAAGTTATTTAATAAATTTAGATTAATTAGTTTTACATATATATTTTAAGTTTAGAATTAATTATTTATTTTACGCAAGCTCACTAAACTTCTCTCGACTCTGTCTCCTTTCGAACTCTTTTTATAACTATCTCCTCTAATCGGTTTTTTCTTCTATTGTCAAATGTTTTTTATGTTTTTCGTCAAAGCTTGCTATGAGTTTTTGTGTGTGTGTTGGTGACTTTTTATGTGAGTTCTGTATGAATGTTTCATGGCCTACTAATTATTTCAGAGCCTACTATGTGTTTTTGTGTGTGTGTTAGTGACTTTTTATGTTTTGTTTATTAGTGTGTTATGTATGAATGTTTTATGGCCTACTACTTGCCATGCGTGTTATATTTAAAGTAGGTAGTCCGTCTGAGCAGTCACTTGACTACCACATCCTACATATATATGAAAGAATGGACTTATACCACTTAAAAAAAAAACTGTTCAAATGTATACAACAAATATAAAATGGGTCCCGATATCCTACCTTGGAAAACTCCGGCTTTAATTGGCCGAGGAGAACTTACAAATTCTTTTATATAAGTTTTTGGTGAAATTTAGCTTTACCTTGTCCTCGTATACTAAGCCTTTGTCGAACGCTTAATACACGTCTATGAAAAAGGCAGAACTATATTTTCATTCCTTTTTTCGACTACATTTATTAATCTATGTATTTTTTCTATTTTAATATATTTTCTTTTAGGTCCAATCTGTAGTTCAGTATCCACAATTTTCGCTTAGAAATGGTTTCAGCTTATTGATTTAAATTTTATATATTAAATTTTATAAAATAAACCTTCTAATCAGGGGGAAAGTACTTATAACGTAAAAGGGTAAAAATTGGTACATTTTATTAAAACCAAGCACTTTCTATGAAGTACTATAAAAGTAGAAGTCCTATTTTCTAAGCACAATCTAACGAAATATTGTTAGGACGCCGGCACAGCAATTAATAATTTATTTTAGAACAAATTTTTCATATAAAATTTCTTCTAAATTACATTTAATATCATTATCAGGGGTTTTAATAACTAATACATAATTTTTGGCATGATAGCACTGTCAAGTGTAAACAAACAATATCCTTGTCAAATCGTAGTCTACAGTATATTTCAAAGACTTATTTAGTATTTTAGTATTTTAAAGAGAAAATTTCAAATATTCAATATTAAAAATCGCAGAGCTCCGCGCAATCATGTGTATCCAACAAAGTTCGGTTTGATGCAAGATTAGTATTAACTAAAAACGAATGTTGGGAGAAAACAATTAAACAAAAAGTTGCTTTCATTTCTAACCGATGGTTGGCTAAAGCAACAACAAATATAAGGTGATAAATATTAAAGTAAAAATAACTTCACTATAGAAAACTTGTGCTAAATTTTTCTTAAGAATTTCATTAAAAAAAATGTTTAAGGAAAACTCGTAAAAAGGGTTTCTCCAAAACTCCTGGCAAACATTATTTATGTTTGTAAAAACATTTCAAAACCATAGATAACACATAGATGGCCAACTCTCCAAATGTCAAAAACGTGGCTACAAATGTCTTCACACATACGGATACGGTGTAAATTCAACACACTTAGGAGAGTAACATTTTTATTCACACGTAGACACTATTACGAGATATTCCATTGCACTTTCCAAATATTAAAACAATTTTGAATTTCTGCACAAAAATTATTTAACAATTTATTGTATTTTAAAGTTTTTAATACAAAATAAATTTAATTTTGTTGACATTTGTTTGGTGAAATTTATTTCTACACAGTAATGTATTTTTTTGTCTTTTAGGGGATGAAAATTTTCATATCAATATAATAAATATTTAAAATTAGCATTCAATCTAACGTTTTTCGCACATAAATATATTAGAAAAATACAAAATTCATATTTTTATTAAATAGGAAAAGATTTATTTAATTTTAACGCCTAAAATTGAATGTAAAAAAATATTCTGTTTTTACAAAATATTTTATACAACTATGTGCAGTTTGGGTGCTGTGGGGAATTTTTTTTTTTAAATCAACACTTATACAATTTTGCCTACCAATACATTCTTAGACTTAGGTTTTTTGACAAGAGACTTAGGTTTTTGACGTTTTAGTTGACTATCTATGTGTTATCTATGGTCAAAACATTGAAAAAAAACGTAAAAAATTGTGAAGAAAAAACTCGTCAAAAATGTCTTTAAAAAAAACTTTGAAAAATGGTTCGTAGAAATCTTGTTGAGAAGCTTTTTACAGCAAACTCGATGAACATTTTTTATACAAAACTATTAAGTTTTTTTTACAATGTTTTAGTATCAAAAAAATAATACATCCATAGAGATCTTCATTCCAGAAATAATCGACTAAATTCATAGAATGCTATTGGACGACTGAAAAATGAAAGTACGTGTGTTGAAAAGCTATCCGTGCGATGTGTACCGAATTCTCTCACTCTTGGCCATAAAAACCACCGTGTGACCACTTTAAAGGAGTATATGGCGATGTCCAGGCACTATACGAAGTGCGCGTTAATGAAAACTAGGGTTATTCTCTGGACTAACGAGATAATGAACACAGTTTTTTGGCATGAACAGAGGCTTATCCACATCGATTACCTTTAAAACGGTAAAACGATTATCGGAAAATATTATTCACTGCATTAGGACAGACTCAATATTGTTTTGAGGCAAAAATATACTCATATAGCGAAGGAAAACATATAGAAATCTATAAATGGGGTAATCTAAATCTAAAGGTTTAGCCCAATTAAAAACAAAATAGTTACGTAGTAAGAGTTTAAACGAAGACGTTTTACTGAAACAACGCATATTTTAAATCTTAACACTTGGAGGGTATTAAATTGCAGCAAGAATATGTTGAAGGTTTTTCTTATTGCCGCACAAAAAATATTTTTTATCCAAAACGTTACAGGAATTATTAAATTTCCCCGTATCTATTTTACTTTGGTGAAATATATTATGCGTGTATATAAAAGCAGTATTTGATCATTTTTAACCGACTTCAAAAAAGAAGGAGGTTACCAATTCGTCTGAATGTTGCTTTTTTTTATGTATGTAACCGCAGAACTCATCCATTTCTTAACCGATTTTAAAATTTTTTTCTTTATTTGAAAGGTTATGCTTTCAGGTTGGTCCCGTTTTAAAAACAGTTCATAATATTAAAAATTAAAGGGTGTCCCCATACAACATACATGTTTTTTACGTGTATTAAGAACCGTAAAGGGCACCAAAATAAAATTTAAAAAAATTGCGTGTCGCTATAGCTCACAACAGCAAAAATTAATAAAAAATAAATTTAAAATTTAAAGGGTGTGCCCATAGGTGCCGTAATTTCACCTATATATGCCTATCTTTTCAACCGTTATAGACAAAACCTTGAAAATGGCGATTACTATGACCGTTATAATAAAATGTATAAATATTCAAAATTTTAAATTAAAGGGTGCACCAATAGTTCATTTAATTTAATGTATATGGCCATACTTTTGAACAGTTGTACACAGACCACTGAAATTTACAAAGAGCCTGTATTGCTAAGTCAGCTATAACAAAAAAAATTTGAATTTGGAAATAAAAGGGTGTCCCAATAGTTATTGTAATTATATGTATGTGCTAAACTTTTGAACCGTTATAGACAGACAGCTGAAATTTTCAAAGAACCTGAATTGCAAAGTCCACTATAACAAATATACAAAGGGTGTCCCCATAAATTACGTAATTTTATCTTTATGGCCCTATCTCTTGAACCGTTAAACACAAACACTTGAAAATTAGGCAGAATGTCCACTACTTTCTCTGGTATAATAACAAGTATAAATATTTGGAATTATAGTGTAAAGGGTGTCCCAATAGTTCATGTAATTTAATATACATATATGGCCAAACTTTTGAACCGTTATAGACAGACAGTTGAAATGTACAAAGATTCTTTGTGACCAAGTTCTTTATAATAAAAGGTCTTTAATTTAAATTGTAAATTAAAGGGTGTCCCAATAGGAGATGTTATTTGATCTATGTGACCCTATCTTTGAAACCGTTATACACAGAGGCTTGAATGGTGTCCCCATAAAAGACGGATGCTGGTGAAAATAGCTTAACTTTTGAACAGTAATAGGGAGAGGCACATAGTCTTTACTCTTTTTCACTCTAATTTTATTTGGTTTAAATCTAATTCTTAAAGATTACTTCTAACATTTTTAGTTTAGAATTGGTGCCATTCTATCTGTTTTGAAGTCGGTTTTTTTTTTTTGCAACAATTATTAATCTACACCCAGATATTTTTCACTTTAAAATTTGAACAAGCCAAAAAGTACAAGGAAAGTAGCTGGAACAAAAAATTTAATGTACACCCATTACAACTTCATTTTTATTTTACTTAGTCTTTACATAAAAGCAGCCAAGTTCAAAATATAAAAACAGTTAAAACAATACGTCGCCAAGTAGACAACCATTAACACTAACCGAGGTACTTGCTATCAATCAAAGCTCTATTATAAGGGCATTAGAGCATGAGTAATCATTAGGTTGGAAAAAACTCAAAAAACCTCATGCTGACAAAAACATAAATTAGATTTTATTCTACTTAAGCTTAACAAATACCCAGTAAATAATTGTACATTGCATTCTGTAAGGAAGAAGCGCAGACAGATTGTATATATGTATATCGATTCAATTAAAACTTGAATATTGGTAAAATTTTAGGCAATATACATCAAAGTTTATATTTAGAGATTTTCACAAAATTTTGTGATTCCAATATAGGATACTTTTTTTCCGCAAAAATATCTTATTTTCAAGAGAAAGTGAAGAAAAAGTAGTAAAAGTACGCGGATTTTTTTTACTGATTTAAAGTTACTGCATACTTTAAGATATATTTTATTTTTCAAACTCGGTTGCGCAACAGATGGCGCTGTTTCAAAATAATGACAAAATATGAATTACTTACTGCCAAATTTGTATTTGATTTGTATTTTTACTTTGTGGAATTACATTGTTATTAAAATATTTTAAACACCTTTTATAGAGCTCAAAAATAATTTTTCGAATTTTATATAAATTTTAGAATTTTATCCACGGATGGGTACCTGTATATAAAGTAAATAAATTGTGGTGTGGATTGCTTTCAAAGCAAAATCGAACAAAATATTATCAGGACGCTCACAACGTGTGTGGGTATAGCCAAATGTAAATAAGAATTTTGCGAAAAATATTGAATATTTGAAATTTGTATTAGTCGAACTATTTATTTTACATACAGATGAAATTCTAAATCAAGCTTAAGTTAGTTTTTATTCTTTTTAAGAAAGAATAAATTAAATTACAAACTAGGTGATAGTTTTAAATAAAAATTGGAAAAATTTAATTTTCAGACACCAGCAGAGCGGAATGCACATTTTCTAGACAGCTACTTCGTATCTATCTACTTTGGGTAGTGTTTAGTTATAAGCATCATCTATTTAACCAAGCAAACTCAGATAAAGGAATACGAGAAAACCGTACTTAATCATCAATCTCGAAAAAAATTAGCGCCTTCCAAACTCAAATAAAAACAAAAAAATGTTGATTGGGTTGTATAACTTAACATTTCACTAATGTCGTACGATAGCTCTTACTTGCTACATAGCTATTTAGATATGTGAATGTTTGTGAGAGGATATGTTCTTTTTTTTCTAAAATTCTGATCAAAAGTAACAGGTAGAAATTTTTATAGACAGTGGTTCAGCGAAGTCTTCATTCAGTTACATTAAATGTTTTTTTATTGAATTTAATGCAGTTTCGCTAGTTTTGTTAATTCCAGAGTAAACAAATAAACAAAAGAAAGGTTTACTTCCGTTTTGTTTGCTCTATGAAGGGAGTAAAACAAAAACAAAACAGATATAATAAGAATGCTTGTGCCATTTAGTTTTGAATTGTTTTTGTTAGAGTACGATGACAAACACAAGGAAACGTTTGCTTCCTTTTTTTGCTCTTTGCAGTGATAAAATAAAATTAAAATAGATGCAATAAGAACAACTGTGACATTTAGTTTTGTCTTATTTTTGCTTGTAAACACACACTATACATTAGCCCAATATACAATCTTGTGCAAATGGTCTTGCGTGGTATAGGGTAATTTTACAACACAGTAACAAAATTTACAGAAATGCATAAGTTACACTTTAGGACATAAGCAACACCTAAAACCACAGCTTTTATTTGCTAGACATTTACAAACTGACAGCTAACAATATAAAATTAATAAAAAATATGAAAATTAAAATTAACAAAAATATGAATATCAAAAAAACAAAAACGTATGTATTTATGTTTCATGTTAATTATATTTTTGTTGTGTTAATGAAAAATATCTAATTGCTTCTAGAGTCCTTGAAATTGGTTAACGAAGTTAACCGAGATATCGGAAAGGAAAAATAAAAATAATAAAATATTAAATATATGGTTTTTAAAAAGGAGTTAACAATTTAAAAATATACTTAGATGGACATACGATATCAATTACTGGACTGTATGGCTGCCGAATTTTATTTCTAATAATTCCGTGTTCTTTACTTTCATTAAATTTAAAAAGAACAACTCTTGCCGTTAATTGTAATCTAGTATAGTCAACTTTTGGGCAAGTTGCGTCTATTAATAATTTTCGATGCAAGACTGCTGTCGTTAATTGTTGTTTAGTACTAGCCGACTGTCAATTTTTGGGCTTAATGTATCTTTTACGAGAACACTTTGATAATTCCGTGACTTTGTGTTTGCAACTTCTTGATGCAACTCTGTTTCCTTCCGTTAACAGTTATCTTGTACTGGACTACTGATGAATTTTGGACAACGTACGTTTGGCTTGTAACTGAATGAATATTATATTAATTAGAGGGTATGAAATGCCCTCGTTAAAAATAGCTACTTCAGCAGATTTATCTATTAAAGAATTTACTAATTGGACTTTTTGTTTTACAAACTGAAAAAAACCATTCACAATTTATTCATTCATACATTTTGCAAATTTACAAATTTGCAATCTCAAATGAACAAGGTTGTGAATTGGGCTATTAATTTAAACGAACTTAGGCAAAAAAGAAAGCAATGGGAAGAAAAATGTTCTAAGAAAATACATTTCGTAAACGTTCGCGCCATGGCCACACATCAAACTACTTCGTCAAACTTGTGTATGTGTTTGTAATATTGTATTTTGCTTAGCACAGCCACACATCAAACTCATTCCATCAAACTTCATTTCAAATCTGATTTGCAAAGGGAAACACCTACAATTTTTAAACGCAAAATCTTTTTAATTTTTTTTTAAATAACCAAAATAGATGATTGTTGCATAGCTATTGCACTAGCGCACCATTTTGAGTATACCGCTTTGAAAATTATCTAAAAATGAAATTGGAAGTAACTACGCGCACACACATCAAACTACCCTCTAATTTTTACAGCGCAGGTAGTGAAAATCAAAAGTGTTGAGATATTCATCAAACTCACATCGACCTAATACATGTGGGTTTTTTTCACTAACACAATCAAAAAAAACATGAGTTTGATGTGTGGCCAAGCGGCATGGCCTGATCATTATCATTATAAGGTATCAATATATGAATGGATTTTCGAGCGGTATTTTGTTTTTGTTGTTGCTTATATAGACTACAATAGAAAGGGGTTTTTCAATAGGGACGCTACAAAATTAGAGCGACAGGGACAGCAGACGACGCCATATTTCTTGCCGCTCTTGCCATTTCTCTTCAGTACGGTTCGCCATTTCATGATGGAAAGATATACGATCCAACAACGAGTCGAAATTATTAAGATTTACTACCGAAATTCGGAGTCAGTAGCATCAACGTTAAGAGCGCTACTTCCAATTTATAGTCGTCATAATCGTCCTAGTAGATCAACAATTGAGCGTCTAGTGGAAAAATGTTCCCGTGCTAGTGAGACAAAGAAGTGCCCGTAGTGTTGAGAATATTGCTGCCGCTGAGACTTCAGTTGAAGAAAGCCCAAATGTGTCTCTCACACGTCGTTCTCAAGCGTCGGGCATCTCTGTGACGTCGTTGTGGCGAATTTTGCGAAAAGATCTTGGCCTACATCCTTACAAGATCAAATTGACGCAAGAACTCAAGCCGCTTGACCACCAGAAGCGTCATATGTTCGTAAATTGGCCTGATTTGGATTTTCATCGAAAAATCATCTTCAGCGATGAGGCTTATTTCTGGCTGAATGGCCTCGTCAATAAACAAAATATGCGTTATAAGAAAAAAATAGAAAATAGGAAGCAATTCAAAAAAATAATTCATAAACAAAATCAGCATTCCCAAATCGAACGAACTTAATCAATCACTCAAGATCACGTTTTTGCTTCTGTTCCGTGCGCAATTGTACATCAAAGCAAACAAACGACTAAGACCCAATTGGTTTATTTGCGACCTTTGTAGTTATGAGTTTTAAGCTTTGATAAAATTTTGAAACTCATCCAAATCCACTGGCCCGCAATTTACTAAATGAACCTGGTTACATTCGACTAAGAAGGAGCAGATGATCCGAAAATGATAACAGCAATTTTCTTGTCTAGCACTGGCTGGACTTAACAAGTATATTTATTTTTTTTTTATTTTAGATTAAAGATATAAGCAATTATTGCTACTTCAAATATATTGTAGATACAATAGATAAAAATATAAAAAAAATTGCGACCTTTGTCATTCAAAAAGTGTTAGGTTTGCCAACTATTTTCGCTATAACTTTCCGAAAAATGGCACAAAATAATTGAAACTTTGCCCATGGGTACTTTGGGGTACGGATATTAAAATTTTGCTTAGCCTTCATTAGGTCTTCGGGTTAATTTTGTCCCATTTTAGCAGAAAAATTGGGGTTTTTTCTGAATGAGAGTGGTTATAGTTTTAATATTTTATGACTTTTATTTACATAATTTTAAATCTCAACAGCAAGATAAGGTTTTTAAAAAAATATATTTACAGTAAAGACCTTAAGACGAATTTGAGCTGAAGTAAAGAGATTGAGTTTCTGTTCTGCTGCAGCCTTCTTTCCTCTCATTATACTTGTCGAACATTGTGTTTGTACAAAATACGGGCAATGCCCGCTATATTTTCATATTTATGTTACTCAAAATTCATTCGACAGAAGGAGAGAGGGAAGAAAAACTTCCAGAAAAACATTTCACGTTAGTAGGACTGAACAATCACGTTAGTAGGACAACAGAGAAATCGCCGGGCAATTATTTCTTGGATGTTTCACGTCGAGTATAGTGGGATTCATAAGAAGGGAAAGAATTTATAAACTCAATCACTTTTATTTCCTTTGAAGCTGGAAGTTTTTTTGGGTTTCGGAGTTTTCCACGTTGATCGGTAAAAGCACCATCTCCTTCATTTTTTTTTTTTTTTGTCCACAGTTTTTAAAAACTGATCGCTTTCGCATAAAGTCCCTTTAAAACATTTCTGACATACTAAAATTCGTGGACCTCTTATTTGCAAATAATATTTGTATGTATTCATCCATTTTCTTGGATTAGTTTCACTTTTATCTTTCTTTTATAGTTTTAGTTGCATGAATTTTAATTAATCCTGGTACAAAAGCTTGTCGCCATTGGTACGATCCCAGCTGCCTACAGTTCTTGAATTACTTGCTGCTGTTCTGGTGTAATTTTATCTTTGTATTTATTTCTGCAAGGCTGCATCACTCCCATTGCGCCGCAAGGCACAATTTTGCCACTGCTTGAAATGTAAGATTTACCTTTGTTGCGCAGATTCTTCTTCACATTTTTGAATGTTGATGGATCAGCTATCCGGCATTATTTTTTTTTTTGTGACCTCCATAACTTATTGCTTACATCACATATTTCATCTTCAGAATCTGTACTACTTGTATCTAATGCATTAATATTAACATTTCAATCTAAAACAGAATCATCGCTGTCAAATCCGAATGACTTTTCTTCACATTCGATTTTTTTTTCTATTTTTATCTCTGTATGGTTTAACCTGTACAACAATTATTTCACGACTGACGCTCATGTGCAAGCTGGCTCAATATTTCGCAGAACAAAAAACACTTAAGTACTCGCAAAGAAAAGGGAATATCGAATAATGGGTCCCTTTTCGACCCCCTTCCGCTTCTATGATTACAGGCAACCGAAATGAAATTTACGTCAACCTACTTACATTGAGTAACTGTCGGCCTTCTTTATCATCACGCAGTCTCTAGTAATTGCTAGCATTGTTCAAGGCAAGGGTCCCCTATGGCATCCACCAGTGGTCCTGAGTCTTATGCTAGCCATTGCTGGACATTCACACACAATGTGCGCTGCCGTCTCAGCCGCTTTCTTTTCCCCGTCTCCTCTTCTGCTTCTGCCATTCACTTTTAGGCATGAGCTGTAGAGACTCCGACTCGACGTTGAAGGAACGTTTTGAGGTGCCTGCTTCCGAAAAGGATTTACCTAAGCCCACTGGGCCAGGTGCGTCACATTAACCTTCATAGCCGCAAGAGTATCTACATAGATTGACCAGTCCCAACCCTTGCGAGGTTTTTTTGTCATTCTCTTTCGATATCCGCCCTTGGCCAGTGGCAACCGGAATTCCTAAAGGGATTAACCTCTCCACCTCTAACGAGGCTTTCTTGTCTATCCTTATCGAAATGTACCGGTTCAACACCATAGAAGAACCTTTAGAGATTAACCTGTTCACCCTTTGCGAGGCGTTCCTGTCTATCCCTTCTGAATTCTTCCCAAGGCCATTATTTGAGAAAACGTTGTCCACCTACATAGAGCTCCTTATGCATGGGTAAGTCTACGTAATGTGCCAAACGCCTTAACTCAACTCTCTCTTATGTCGACTTAAGCTACTCTTCCATATTGCCACAGATATGTATATAGAATTTTGTATTTGGGTCAAATTTGACCCGTCAGACGACGTCGGTAAATTTGAGGACCTTATGAAGGTTAAGTTGACTTAAGCACTTATTCCTCATTGCCATAGATTTATGAACTTTATAAAGTCTGTTTTTTATTATTCTATTTGAGAATGCGTTTTTTTTTGTTTTTTTCTTTGAAACGATTTTCATATGTTCGTTTAATAGTACGTTCCGTTATGCCTACTTACGAAAAAAATAGCGTCTTAATTATTCGATCCTACAAGTAGTAGTAAATTTTAGAATGTTTGCTTTTACTAAAACATATATACGCTTCACTTTACTGAATATTAATTAACATATTGATTCTTAGTGGCTTAGGCATTGCTAGCTTTAACACTTTTTTGAAGAGCACTTGTCCGTATCGTAAATATGAATACAAAACAAATTTTATACCTCATATTATGTAAATTAATGCTAAATGGCATTAAGATATTTTTTGTATTTTCTTACGACTTTTATGTCTTTTGTATTTTTATGAATACATAAGAAAATGACGGTATATTTTATATTCCTTTTGTTCGTTTTGTTTTAATTCCAAAAAGCACTGACATTCAAATACTTTGAATTTGTTAACTTCTTTTTACGTGTATTTTTTTTTTTTTTTATTCATGAGAAAGAAATATAAGCCAAGTTGTAATACTATCTTGCTATAATCTAAAAAACTTAAAAGTAGCGGAGGTAGCGGATTATACAAGATTGTGTTATTTTTCGAACGACTTCATTTTTGACGTCTAATTTAAAAAATACTTTGAAGAATAAACAAATAGGAAAATAGGGAACAAATCAGATTCGTTGAACATGCAAGAAGACATGTTTTTAGGGTTCCGTACCCAAAGGGTAAAAACGTAACCCTATTGCTACAACGTCTGCTCGTCCGCCTGTCAGCGCCTTTTATCTGGAACCGTAATAGGTAGACTCTTGAAACTTTCATAGGAGATGTATAACTGTTGCCGCTATAGCAACAAATACTAAAACTTATAAGGTGTTCCGACAGAGAGTGTTATTTGCGTTTATTTCTTAAGCTGCAAGAGGCAACCACTTAAAATTTGCAGACAGTAATTAAAACTATATTGGCTTTATTAACAAGTATACAAAATTAAACCTAAAAATTATAGGGCGTTCGGATAGTGACGTTATTTTCATGTATATGGCCTATGTTTTGAAGGATAATAGGAAGACTATTGAAATTTTTATATATTACTATGACCCCTGTAAAAACAATAAAAATTAAAAAGTTTTTCAACAGTGACGTAATTTGCATGTATAACTCCTTATTTTTTAACTGTAATAGGTAGACCCTTGAAATGTTTAAAGTAGATATGTTGCTTCGGCAATATATTATTCGGCAATAATTACTAAAAATTTAAGTGTTCCGTCAGTGACATGTTTTTCACGTATTACCATAGCTGCTATAACAACAATTACTAAATTTTAAAAGGTGTTCCGATAGTGCTGTAATTTTCGCGAATATCAATTTAATTTTTTTAAAGTGAATTTATTTTATTACAGAGTGTATGTCCGCTATAGCAAAAAATATAAAAAATAAAAATTAAGCAATTTTGCGAAAATACGGGTCGAAGAAAGAATGGATGCTGTTTTTTACAGAAATATGCTTAACAATATATGCTGATTAAAAAATACCGCTTCAGTGTGGGTTTCAGCTAGACAATGACCTGAAACACACATCGTAGTGGGCAAAATATTGGTTTGAAAAAAATGGGGTTGATGTTTTAAGTTGGCCTGCTCAGTTTCCAGTCTTAAATCCATTGAGAACTTGTGGCGAATAGTTAAATTAGCTCTTAAGGGAAAACATGCAACAAATAAAGATAACTTGTGGGCGTTAGTAAAAGGAGCATGGAGTAATATTCCGATTAAGCCATGATAAAAACTTGTTGACCCTACGTCAAAACGGTGCTTATCCGTTATCAAAAATAAATAATATTCCACTTAGTACTAAGGTAATAAAGATATTTAAAGTTTTTATTATTTTATTATCAGCGTCGCCTTCGGTCTTAAATAGTTCGGCTGGTAACCCATCGACTCCTGCTGCCTTATTATTCTTCAGCCGAGTAACTACAACTTTGACCTAAATTTGGTTAGGTGGTATACACCGGGATTGGTTCTGGGGTATCTTCGTCACCGCTACTATCTGATACCAATAGTGTGCAAAAATGTTCCCTCCACTTCCTCAGCACTTACTCAGTATCTCTCAGCAGATAGCCTTCTTCATCTTTACAGGAGGATATGCTTGCACCAAAGCCATCAGTTTGTTTTTTTACTCTTTGGTAGAATTTTTGCACCTCATTCCGACACCTGTAGTTTTTACGTGTTGCGAACACAAACAGGAAGACAGACAGAAATGATATACTGTTTTATGATATAAATAGAATATAAGAGAATAAATATATTATTTAAAAAAATTGTATAGTTAAAACGAACCACGTTGTAAATTTTATGATGAAGTTTTAACCAAAACTGTTTTGTCGTGACCAAACTAAAAACAACTATAATTTTATTACAACCATATATTGTTACAGAAATCATAATGTGGTTCTTGCAACCATACAACAACCACTGTTTTTCTTAGCGTGTATATTGAATATGGCTTTTCGAATTTTTTTTGAAGACCTAAGTGTTTGGCATCATTTGTTCTGGCACAAACCGAAGAGAACTCATTTAACCATTGAAACTGATAGTTTCGGTGATGGTTAATTTTGTTTTTGTAATTAATTTTCGACCCCATAAAGTATATATACTCTGGATTCTTATACATAGAGAAGTTGATTAATAAATGTCCGTCTGTCCGTGTTCGTGTTGAAATCAACTTTGACAAGGCACAAGAAGAGCTACAGAAAATTTAAGCCCACCAATCTGCCAGGCATAGTCTCCAAAATTTTGTAATTGCAATTTAGCAACATCAGACCATTCCATTCGAGGCTGCGGATACAAAACCACGCCTACATATATTTTTCAATTTTTAGGGTTCCGTACACAAAGTGTAAAAACGTAAAACTATTGTTTTCGCTACAATGTCTGTCCGTTGTCAGCGCCTTTTATCTGTGGAACCGTAATAGGTAGACTCTTAAAATTTTCACAGAATATAGTAACAAATACTAAAATTTACAGGGTGTTCCGATAGAGAGGTTTTATTCACGAATATGTTTTTATTAATTTATTATTATATTATAAATATGTAGTAAAAGGTGGCTCTATTTTATGGAACATCACTGTATGTATGTATTTAGTAGCTGGCACTATAAATAGATATTGTATTACTAAATTATAACGGAAAAAATTTAATTAATTATAGTTTATAGTTAAATTAATTATAATTAATTTAATATTTTAAATTAAGAATTTAATAATTCTTAGTTAGCTCCTGCGTGGTTTCTTCCCATTTTTTTATACAAGCAAATTTTCATCAGTGCTACCAACTCATAATACGAATTGGATCTTCGATGTTCGTTAGCCAGCGAAGAACGAAAATCGAATGGAATTCATAATAAAGGCCTCAAAAAAATACATTGCGATTTCTCACTAGAAAGAATTGAAAAATATATTAGCCAAATACTGCCGGAAACTAATTGAGACGATGCAAAATCGTTCAAACGCTGTAGTTCAGCAAAAAAAGAGAAAAGGATAAAACAAGAATTTGCAATTTAGTTAGTTCTAGACAGGGTTGGAGATTTATGAACTTGAACTTGAAATGTTTATTATTATTAAAAAGTAAAAAAATATGGAATAAATTTTACATGAAATTGTACCAAAAAAGCACGAAGTATACCAGTGTACCACTAATATGTCGATTGTACCATATTAGGCACAATTGTACCACAAATCCCAGCACTGATGTATGTAACCTAATTTTTGAACCGAACAGCTAGACTCTTTAAATTTGTTCCCTATAACAAGAACCAATAATAAAACCAAAAACTAAAGGTTCTTTCGATAATGACACGATTTATATTTGAACATATTATATTTTACAATATCTATTGTAACATCGTGTAATGGGTGATTCCTATATGCTATAGGTAGACACATGCTCTAGTATAAAAAATAATAAAAAATTAAAGGGTGCCCCATAAGACATAAAGAAATAAAATCTTGAATTTTTAAAGATGTACTGAACTTAGTACGGAATCCTACGTGCGTGAGTCTAACTCGCACTTGCTATTTATTTTTTTTTTTTTTGAGAGAAGTAACACTCATGCCTATTTTTAGTTACTTCCTCTGGAAAGGGATAGGGGTATATAATACAGATGGTTAGAGTGATAGGAAAGCTTTACTTTCGGAAAAATTATTGTTGTCATGCCTGGGTACGAACTCGTAACCATTCATTAGTAGTCAACGTGCCAAACACTTGAGCTTCAGCAAATAATTTGTATGTAATGTTTAGTTTTTAGCTTTAGTTTATATTATTTCATATTTAAGTTTTTGATTCGCTTTACCAGTCCCCTTAGTTTAAAAAAGCTTTAGAATCTCCAGATCTAATCAGTTTATAGAATTAATAAAAGAATTTGCTAAAAAAAAACGATTCAAATGCCAAAAAAGCGTTTTCGTTATATTTCTCTCGAACGCGTTTTCGTTTCTTTATATATCTTGATAACTTAGTATGTACACTTTTTCATTTACTTTAATAAAAAAGCAAATTTTGTTAATGACATGCATTTTTAAACTCGTTCAGATCCGTCATGACTGACACCATAGACAGCATTTATCTTATACGCGTTTATTAAAAAAATTGCATATTTTTCTCTTTTAAGCAAGTCCATTAAAAAATCACAAAGCTAAAATATTACCACTACAGGGAGTAAGTCTCCTTTGTATATTTTTCAATATAAGCTGTGAATGAACTGAGCTGCTTACACAAATACATTTTCATGAATTTTATTTGAATTTTATCTTTCTTGTTTATTTAAAAATATCTCGGCCACTCAGTCAGTCAGTGGAGTTTTTTATGACAAAGCTCAAGTACTCATACATTAAGTGATTATATTTTTACACTGTTGTAAGCATGTTGTAATTTTTTGTCAGTAAGTTGTGTATAAAATCGAAACTAGTACTTGGGTTTTGTCGAAACATTGCTCGTCTTGCAACACGTCCACACTTTAAAATATTACTTAAAATTTAGGATCACATAATGCCAACATTTTTGTTGAAAAGTTTTGCTGTCTAAAGGTAAATTGATTTTGTGGTTATTTGTAATAAAAAAATTCTTAATTGCTTTCGAAAATATAAAAATGATGGTAGAACTGTTGATTTTTAAACAACATGGGTTGACTTCTAAAAACACGCGAGTTGCTTCTAATTGATGTAATTTTTGGTTCACTAGAATTGGAAAGTTTTGATTTTTGAAGCGTCACACAGAAAGGTATTTTGCCCATCTAGTCGGGCAAAAAGTAAGTACGCAGATCGACAGACAACAAAATTCTGCATTGTATAGGGAATTTTCAAGGCTTTTATTCTTCTCTTGGACATAAATGAATAAAAATAAATATTTTTTGGAAATTAGAAAAAAAAAACATTAAAAAAATTCACATAGACGTTTCGGGGGTGGGAATTGACTACCTAATCATAAAAAATTTAAAATTATATTTTAAAGCGTATGTAATCCATTTCTTTTAATAATTACATTATTTTTCAAATAATATTTTATGTCGCCGCCCACAAAAGGGAACGGATCCAAGTTCTGGGTTTATGAGCATTCCCTGACTATAAAAGTTGCATTTGCTAAACAAAAGTATGGAAAAACTTAAAAAAAATTGTCAGTTGGTTAATATACATAGTTTAGCGAAACACAGGCTGGATTGGAATAGTGTGAACAATAAAGTGAACAATTGAAACTTTGCACAAGCAACCCTCATACTAATGTACATAATCTAGCAAATTCTACTGGATTATAATATTGGGAGTGGTACCTCCCATACAAAGCAAAATATTATCGTGTTAATACGCATATTCTAGCAAAAAAAAAACAGATTGGCTGGGAACAGCGGGCGTCACACAGTTCCATAGACAAAACTACAAAAACTAACTATATCTTGTATTGTAACGAAAGTTATACCATGTGCTTTAACGTGCTTTAATTATTAAAAATAAAACTTAGTTTTGACTCTTTCCTTAAATCAGCAGCACACATTTAAATTTTAGAAGCAAAAGATCTAAATCTGGGTTTTCTAGTAGCTAACATTATTAACAAAAATAAGTTATTAGAAGTTTTGGCAAATATTTTGCTAAAGTGACTTCTTATTGCAAGTAAAAAATCATATTATTCGAATTAAAATTCGAAATTCGAAAAAACAAATAAAGGGTATCATGGCATAATAATACAGGTAAAACTGTTAGAACACCTGTTTAAATTTTCTTATCTGAAAATGTCAAACCTTGTATAAAACTCTGTTCGCGCACTTAAAAATTAATAATAATTTCAACAAAAAATAAAATACAGTTTTTTTTACATAAACTAATTGCTAACTTGCAATGTTTAAGTCAAAATTTGCAACTAAATTTAAATCAGTTCAGGCGGAAATTTGGTATTCGGAATAACCTGATATCAATAAAATGGTCATCTGGATTTGATGCTGCTACTAGCCTCATGTGAAACCCACTTATTTCCTGACTTGCTTAAAGCAGCCATATCGGCTTCAGACTAGTTAGATTTAGTTCATAAGTACTGCGTATTTATTTAGGTGTCCTTCCTATAACTTCAGGTTCCCTGTAAAAAGGTAAACCAGTTTTATTTTTTATTATACACAGCTCATGTCATTTATATTTTTCTTTTTATTTTAGTAAAATATTTTGACACAGTCGGGCAAAAACAGGTTGCTTAGTTTTTTTGAAATCGCCTTGCATATACCTGTATTATTATACCATGAAGGGTATTCTATTTTGTTCCTGTCTTTGCTAATTTGTTGTGTTTTCTAACAGCATGGTCAACAAAAGCTACGAAGTTTTTTCCGCAACTTTGAAAAAATCGAATTTGTTAAAAGTCCATTTTTTTAATTTTAACTCGAATTTCTCTACTGTTTATACGTTTTTAATGAAAAAACCTACAAATGCTAAAGGAAAATAAATCAGTCAAGTGCGAGTTAGTCTCACACACGTAGGGTTCACCCTGGAACACCCTTTAAATTTTAAGAATTGTTGTTATAACGGCCATGGTAATACTCTTTCTATAAAAATATCAGGCCTACCTATTGCGGTTCAAAAAATAAGGTAATATACGTGAAAAACATGTCACTGATGGATCACCCTTTAGTAATTAGTAATTGTTACAGCAGCCGAAGTACAACATATACTGTAAACAATTCAAGAGTCTACCTATCAAAAAATAAGGCTATTTAAGTAAAAATCACCCTTTAATTTTGTTATTTGGTATAACGGCCATGGAAATTCTTTTTCTATTAATATATCAAGAGTTTACCTATTACGATTAAAAAAATAAGTCACTATATGTGAAAAACATGTCATTGTCGGAACACCCTTTAATATTTAGTAATTGTCATATCGGCCGTGGCAACATATCTCCTGTACAAAAGTAAGAGTCTACCTATTACGGTTCAAGAAGTAAGGCGTTATACATGAGAATAACGTCACTGTCGGAACACTCTTTTATTTTTATTATTTGTTAAAGTTTCTATAGTAATAAACCTCCTGTAAAAACTTTAAGAGTCTACTTATTATCGTTCAAAACTTAGGCCATATACACGCAAAGCACGTCACTCTCGGACCATCCATTAATTTTAAGGTTTAATTTTATATACTTGTTTAAAAAGCAAACATAGTCTTAATTACTGTCTACAAATTTTAAGTGGTTGCCTCTTATAGCTCAAAAAATAAAGACATAAAGGCAAACAACAGCTCACTTTCGGATTACCCGATAAGTTTTAGTATTCATTGCTATAGTGGCCATAGTGAAAATTTCAAGAGTCTACCTATTATGGTTAAAAAATTGGACTTATACATAGAAATCACGCAACTATCGGAACACCCTTTAATTTTTGGTTTTTTTTAGACTTGTTTATATAGCGAACTAAGTTGTAATTACTGCTTGCATATTTTTAGTGTATTCCTCCTACTGTTCTAGAAATAAGCAGATATTCGTGAAGAACACCTCTCTATCGGAACACCCTATAAGTTTTAGAATTTGCCACTGTAGAGGCCACACCCTCTGTGAAAATTTCAAGCATCTACCTATTATGGTTTAAAACTTTTGCCTTATACATGTACATCAAACCACTATCGGAACACCCTTTAATTTTTAGTATAGGAGTATTTCACCCAAAAAGCTGGCCAAAAAGGCAAAACTGAATTTTAAGAAATCTAAAGAACTAAGTACGCAGCTCGACAGACAACAATATTTTACATTATATTGTAAATTTTGAAGACTTTTAGTTGTGATTTGTAGCTCTGAGACCCTGCTAAAGTCAGGAAAGTGAAGAAAATTATATGAGATTTAAATGTTTTTGTCAGTTTCTGGATGTTTATATGATATTTTTGTTGCGGCTAAACGAATAAAGGTTTAACAAAGATTATTTTTTTCGCTGAAAGGTTTGATCAAAAGTTATTTAAAAAAGAAAAAAAAAATTAAAATATGTTGAATATTCATGTTGAAACAATTCGTTCAAAAGCTAAAAAAAAAAACAAATTATACACCTTTTTTGTCAAAAAAAGAAAAAAAGAAGTTTGCGCCATTATTTTTGACGATTTTTTTATTTTTATTTTCACATTTCTTCTATTTTTACTCATCGGGCACTTTTTCTTATACATTTATATCGTCATAAACGTTTATGTATTTTGAATTATTGATTTCAACTCCTATTCACATCACTTTTAACACTTCACAATATTAATACCTGCCTATATGTAATTATTAATTGCAAAAATTCTAAATTATCCTGAGAATAATAATAAAAGTATCATGAAAATAATAATAATAATAATTAGCCTGAAAATAATATTGGAAGCAATAACTAGCGGACACCGAATTAATATTAAGAAATTTGAGGAATATGCGCATAAAACTGCCGAAATATATGTGCAACTTTACAACTGGCACCCCATGAGTCCTACGATGCACAAGATTCTTATTCATGGCGATAGTGTTATAAAGCAAGCAATCTTGCCAATTGGACAATTGTCAGAAGAATCTGCCGAGGCCAGAAATAAGCACTTACGATTATATCGTACGAATTATTCGAGAAAATTCAGCAGAAGCGACACAAATCGAGATGTCTTTTTTTATTTATTTATTTAAGGTCTACGGATAAAATCCTTGCAGACCGTTTAATCTAATAATAGTAATTACAATAGTATTTTATTCACAATTATTGAGATGTAAAATTATATTACGCTTTATGACATTTACGTTTACAGAGAAATCAATTAGAAAATATAGTTCGTTAAATGTTTTACATAATCCTCTTAAAGAATCAGCGTTAGCATAATTAGTATGAAGACCTTTTAAGTAAATTGGAATGAAATTCCGAGTTGACCGCTGTGGCACATTGAAGTTAATATTACTTAATAAAAAGTCAGAAGAAACAGCTCCATTAATCAAATTAAGTAGAAATGAAGCATTTAGCATAGTTCTTCTACTTTGCAAGGTTGGTAGCTTTATTATTGAAAGCCTAACAGTATATGATGAGAGAACAACATCCGGATTCTTGAATAGGTTATTTCTGAGCAGTGACCCTTTTATAAGCTGCAGTACGCAAAGAGAACGGATTAATAAAAAAGCTTTTTCATCAGAAATCATAACATTTCTTCTTCCTGACACCGATGATGCAGCTAATGAGGATAATAATTAGTAAGGAATTTTTATTAGTTTAACTTTTCCGTTTATAAAGTATTAAATAATATAAAATGAATATAATAAAGCCTTTTTACATAAAACAAAATACTGTTATATAAGAGCCTTACAATTTTCAAAATTTTTTTTTAATTAGACTGTAAATCATATGTATGTATGTACATACAGTCTGTCAAGAATGAGTTTAAACCTTTAAAATCAACATTTGTTAATTGAGTTTTGCGACTTATACCGTCTTTTATTCCTTAGGAATGTGGCTTTTAGAAAAGTCTTTAAAATTTTAACCTTTTGGTTCTTAAATTTATTTATTGCATTTTGAAAACAAAAAATTTGACGCATTTTGCATGTAAAATTTTTTTTCCGCCATTAAATTTTTAATAACTCCAAAATAGTAATAGATATAAAATAAATGTGTATGGTTAGTTTAAGCAGAATTTTCCGGTGCATCTTCTGATCCTCCCGCCATTAAAATCGGAGAACACGTTTTCAAGTTATGGCAAAATATATAAGGCAACCCAACGATTTAGGGGGTGAAGTATGCCACGCCTTTAAAAGAAAATCTTTACGTACTAGAGAAAAAAGGAAAACAGATTTCAATTAAGGGCATCAAAATCCATATAGTCCACATAGTTTTATTTCTAGGGTAGAGAAAAATTTTTTTTGTTGCGCTGTGTAATTTTTTCAAAATCTGCCACTAGACTTTTTATATCATACTACACCTAAGACTACCAAAAAACTAAAACTTTTAAATAAAAAAACACGTTTAATAATTTTGGCCAGCTTTTCAGGCCAAATACTCCTCTGTGAGACGGACGGACATTGTAGCGAAAACAATAGGGTTTACACTTTGTGTACGGAACCCTAAAAATACTGAAGTTGTCTCTGTTTTTTGCTGCAAGGGTCGCTGAAGTCACAAATTAAGTAGTTTTTTATTGTTTCACAAAAATAATCGGTAAAAATTTATTTTTTGCAACTAAAAGTTGTGTTTGTGAAATAGCTTAGTATATTTCCTATAAAATACATATAAATTTTAATATATAAAGTTTGTTTGTAATATATTTTAATTGTAATAAAGATCGCATTTATTTTAATTGCAGCTTAAAAATAGTAAAATTTTTATTGAACATTATAAAAAAATTGGTATTCCGGTTTTTTCCGGTTTTTGTTCTCTTATAATGTCTTCTATTGATCAGCAAAAATATTTTATAAAATTCGAACCGGAACTTGACAAAAATAAAAGAAACAAAAGCATATATTTCCTTTTTTTGTGATCATATTCAATACTATTTTTAGTTATTTATAAAAATATTTTTTTGTATACAAATACTTAATTAAAACAGAATGATTTAAAAATTTTATTGGGGTCAATATTAAATATTAATGCCCTTATTCATAAAAAATAAAGTTTACTCTGAGGTGAGTCTGAGTCTGTGCTCTAGTAAATCTAACGAACAGAAAATTGTAATCTACGGAATTGATGTAATTTTTGAATTTGCCAATAGATACATCGATTTATAACACCTTTAAATAAAAAAAAAAACATTTCAGGCTGGTTGTCGGAAAAGAAGCTAGAAGAAAGTCACAAAAATATGAGAAAAGTACGGTTGTCGCATACTCAAAAAAAAAAAAACGTCTCGAACAGACACGCATAAGGATTTGATGACTTTGGCTATATCCACAGATCCACTTATGTTTTTAAGAGGGAATATTAAGATTGCAAATAATATAGATTTTGAAGATATTTGTAAATTTATAGAAAAATAAAAAATAAATAAAAAAAAAATTAATGATGAAGATAGCGTTTCAAGTAGTGGCGATGAGCTTTGAAATGATTTTTTTCTAAAATTAATTGTGCGTGATCGTGCGTGAGTACATTTTTTCTTACTGCGAATATGCGTGTCCGTGAGTCAAAAACAGTCATGTGCACTTCTTTACTATGAGGTATTCATAAGTTTCATGAAATTCGCATAATTTTTGTAAGATTTATTATATTTTTTCTATAGAGGAGATTTGACAGGATCAAGATAAGGGTGATTATGATGGGTTTAACAAACCTATGATTTCACATTTTTTTAATTGAATAACATTGAAAATATAAAAACATTTGGTTTTTTTTTAATTTTTTCAAAAACTTAAATTTTTAATTTTTCTATATTATTCTAAATATAACTGCCCCGCAAAGTTTCAAAAGTCTGTGTCAACTATTTTTGTGCCATTGTTATATGGGAACAGCACACTGTACGTGTTTATAAACTATAATTTTTGCAAAAAAAAAACCGACTTCAAAACAGATAGAAGGGCAGCATTTATAAGCTAAAAATGTAAGAAATAATCTTTAAGAATTAGATTTAAACCAAAAAATAGATGCGCCAAAATTAGCGGAAAAAAGTAAAGACTATGTGAATGTCAAGCATTACTGTTCAAAATTTAAGCTATTTTCACCAGCATCCGTCTTTTATGGGGACACCATTCAAGCCTCTGTCTATAACGGTTTCAAAGATAGGGTCACATAGATCAAATAACATCACCTATTGGGACACCCTTTCATTTACAATTTTAAATTAAAGACCTGTTGTTATAGAGGACTTGGCCACAAAGATTCTTTGTAAATTTCAACTATCTGTATATAACGGTTAAAAAGTTTAACCATATATATCAAATTACATGAACTATTGGGATACCCTTTACATTATAATTCCAAATATTTATAATTGGTATCGTACCAGAGAAAGTAGTGGATATTCTGCCTAATTTTCAAGTGTTTGTGTTTAACGGTTCAAAAGATAGGGCCATATAGATCAAATTACATAGTTTATGGGGACACCCTCTAGTTTCTAAATTCAAATTGTATACTTGCTATAGTGGACTTTGCAATACAGGTTCCTTGTAAATTTCAGCTGTCTGTCTATAACAGTTCAAAAGTTTGGCCACATACATAGAATAACATTAACTATTGGGACACCCTTTTATTTCCAAATTCAAATTTTATACCTTTTTGTTATAGCGGACTTAGCAATACAGGTTCTTTATAAATTTCAGCGGTCTGTGTACAACTGTTCAAAAGTATGGCCATATACATCAAATTAAATGAACTATTGGAGCACCCTTTAAACTTTTGAATATTTATACACTTTATTATAACGGTCAGAGTAATCGACATTCTGTAAAATTTTCAATGTTTTGTCTATAACGGTTCAAAAGATAGGCTCAAATAGGTGAAATTACGTCACCTATGGGGACACCCTTTAAATTTTAAATTTATTTTTTTATCAATTTCTGCTGTTGGGAGCTGTACCGACACGTAATTTTTTAAAATTTTAATTTGGTGCCCTTTACCGTTCTTAATACACGTAAAAAAATGTATGTTGTATGGGGACACCCTTTAATTTTTAATATAATGTACTGGTTTTTCAAATAAGGAAAAAAATTTTAAAATCGGTTTAGAAATGGCTGAGTTCTGCGTTTACATACATAAAAAAAACCAACATTCAGACGAATAGACAACCTCCTTCTTTTTTGGAGTCGGTTAAAAATATAAAAACATTTGTTTTGAAACATTTCAAAAACATAAATTTTAAATTTTTTCTAAATTAGGCTAAATATAACTGCCCTGCAAAGTTTCAAAAGTCTGTGTCAACTCCTTTTTTTTCCCATTGTTATATGGGAACAAAGCACTGTGCGTAGTACCTTGCATATAAACTGAAACAGTTTTATCGTGAGTATAGCGTGCGTTTTCGAGTAAAAGGTTTGTTATACTTTTCTTCCAAGTGTTTATTGTATTTTTTTGTGGATGTATGTAGCGAAGCACACCGGGGATAGCTAGTAACTTAATAAAATTGCTCTTCAAATTATTTACAATTTTTCTTTTCATATTTATTTTTAATTCTTTATTTTTATCTGTTAATGGTTTTATAATGTTGAAGTTGATAAAATCAAACTACAAAAAGTTCAAAGACAACTTGATGTAAAAGCAAACAGTTTATGAGAAATACATACTTAAAGATAAGTTTTACAATTATATAAAGTTAAATTAAAAACTGAAAGATGTTATAAAATACGCCGGCAACGAAGATGAAATTCCGCTGAGGGTGATTGTGATAGCCAGAATAGTTAAGTTATTCAAGTACAACATTCACATAGTGATAGTGAGAACACTTATTCAAGTACATATTTATATAAAAGACATAATGTATACAGTTATCCTTGGCATATACTTACACAAACAATTTAAATATATACTCTTATCGTTAATGAGTTAGCAACAAATTGTTTCTTAAAAGGCGTTATTTTAACGTTTGTTTTTCTAAGAACACTCACGAGTACTTCTTGATAAATAGACAATACCATGAGTACGCTTTTATTTTGTAATCTTATTAACATTTAAAAACACACAATATATAAAAGAAATACAATTAGAAGAAAATATAACAAGAAATTAATTCTCTTGCAGATTAAGCTTAACAATTTTACACCGTTTATAAAATGTTAATGAGAATGTGTTTCAAAGTAAATGACAAATAGCTCTTCTAACATTTATGAAAATTTTGTAGTAAAGCGTACACTCTAAGGCACTTTTGTTGAAAATTAGGTCAATAATAGTAGGCAACACTTTACCGAATATTTTCGACCCAAAATTAGACACTATATTTTTAAACATTTTGTTGAATTTTGATCAAAATGTGTTTAATCATTTTACACAAATTGTGTTTTATATTTTCTCGTTTGTTTAATTTTTTAAAATTTTCTTTAAATAAAAATGCATTTCATAATTGTGTTATATTACATTGATTATAACAAATATACCTACAAAAATATTAACTAAAGTTCATGTATAATCCATTGATCCGTGTATACGAGATTACTTATACAATTCTTTATCATTTATACAATTAAACAAGTTGAGCCAACTACAACATATTACTTAGTTCTTAATCATTTATGTTTTTATGAAAAAAAATTTAAACTTTTTTGAAAAGCAAACTCGGAAATTATTAAAAAAAATATTTTTTTTTAACATTACACCAGTTGAAAAAACAGTAAAGTTAAGTTAACTTAAGAATTAAATTTAAAAATATTTATTCGAACAGTTATTTATATTAGATCCATTAGTTTTGTTAATTGTTCGATGGAAATTAAAGGTAGCTCTAAACCTTGCTTTAATTGCAACACATTTTTTAAGCTTTAGCGGCATTAAGTTCATTACCAGTCTCAAGAGAATCTTCTTTGGATGAAGTCAATTCAAAATGCAATTTGGCAAGACTTTCTTATTGTTCGCGTATTTTAGTCATTTGATTCATTGTGCAGCCAGAACCAGAAGCTTTCGGTTTCCCTGAATGAAAAACATCCAAAATACTTAATAGTGCTCTCTCCATATGTTTTAGAACCGCTACTTTTGAAACAAAATAATGATCATTTATTGGACAAACTCGCAGCTTAGAATGCCATGCTGATGATATATCAAGAACTAACGCTGATATACGTTGTATCAGTGGTGTATTATCAGTTTCATTGTGTTTTGTAAAGTCACTATTGTGCTGACAATGATGATTACTGATATTATTAATGCCGACAGCAATAACTCTTGCACTACTACCATCAACGGCTACACTATTAAAACTGTGAGTATTTGCTCGTGGAAGCAGTTAAGACGGCAGCAAAGGCAGCATTAGCTGTCAGTAATGGTTGCTGTTCTAAACTACAAATACTTGTAGCATTATGTAATTGGTTATTCTTAATATTGTTACTACTGTGATCAATTATTTTGCGCCATTATGTAATCGCGATCACCGACTTTTTTCAATCTTTTTCGCGACCTGGCCTTAAACTCAAAATATTAATCATTGGTTCCTTGCAAATGCGGTCGAGGACTTATTATTTACGTATTTAACTTTGGCAGGTGATTGACCACCTAATTTATCGGACGTTGTGGTAGTTCGTTCTACAGAACATGAAGCTGAATTGCGTCTACGAGTAGTATCGCCACTATAAATAATCTTTATATAAATTTTGGGCACATCCATGGGGGAGACAAGAGTTGGTCACTATTGTTGACATCTGCTACTGTTGCTGCATATACCAGGCTTAGGCGTCCAACTACTTCATCAATTGGATTATATTTTCTTTTGCAATTTTTATCTGTTCCCATTTTGTTTTTTTTTACATTTTTTTAAATTAACGAAATTAAATTAACACAAAAGTCAGTCGTAAAGTAGCTCAGGGTTGGGGAACATCGTTCGCGCGTCATTGTCGTTATCTTTTAAAGTCAATCAGGCCGTCCTTGTTGCTCGTCCTGCGAGAGATTTGCGGCTCACTCTCACACTGGCTGATTGGCTTCCTCGAATAGCTGTACTGCGGTACCGTTATTGGTGTTTACTTTGCTTTAATCACCATGTGCAATCGTTTTGGTTATCGTGTATAACGTAAGAAATTTTAATCGAAACTGAATTTGGGACTTCCCATACAAAGGTATAGGTCGCGCAACAAATCCTGAAGGAGGCTAATGGAGTATACCCTGGCAATTTGTGAATACGATTATTCCGCCAACCAAATTTAGAAAAAAAAAATAATACAAAAGAAAAAATGTTCATAAAAAAACAAAAAAACTGACTTATAAATTTCCTTCCTGTGACAACTTATTTGATTATAGAAATTTTGCTTAAAACAAAACACTTTTAAAAGCATTTTTATTTTTCTGCGTAAAATTAAACAAATTATGTGTTTTGTTGCAATAAACCATAAAACCGACTTAACAACCGACAAAACATTTTTTTCAATAAAAATTTAGACACTACGTGATCCTAAATTTTAAGTAATATTTTAGAGTGTATAAGGTGCGATAGAAAAATCGGGAGTTGTTTTCAGTCTTTTTAATTGAATGAATTAATATATTTCTTAGATAGTACTGTCTAAGATGTAGCGAAAGCGCTGGCCAACTTTACAAAAAAAACAAGGTTTCGACGGTCTTCAATGAAAGATATGACAACAGTATTTCATTTACTGTCGAAATAAATCCGATTAGCTAAATACCAGAATTTTATATTGAATCAATATAGACTACCGTCATACATTATACGTTGATTTTTCAACTGACAAGTAAGTTGAAATAGAAGTTTTTTTAGCGTTGTCACAATTGATATGTTTCCGTCAACGCAAAGCACGAAAGTTTGGCAACTTTTAACTTTTGACGTACGTTGAGCAGTTTGGAAATAAATAACATTTTGTGTTGAGTTGCAGCAAAAATAGAACAAAATGCCACAAAATAAATAAATTAAATAAATTAAAATGAAAAAAAAAACTTTTTCAGTGTTTTCCTAATTTCCTAATTTAAGTTTAATTCAGTATATCCGTCAACAAAGTACTCATTGTGTCAATCAGAGATCGTAGAAATGTACAAGAAATTTTAATGGACACCTTGAAAACACTGTACACTTATTATACATTGAAGACATTGCCTATCTTTCGGCATGTACATCTGATATTAATGTGTGGCTATGACTGTACTTGTGTACATCTTGTGTATATGCTTTAGCAAGCAAACACATGGTTGGGAGTTGCCATATTAGTGTTTTTTGTAACTTTTGAACTAGAGACATAAAAGTGATATTCGGTATTTATTTATATTTATTATTATACAAAAATAGTCCGAAGGACCGAGTTCAATTTCACTAATTTCAATATTGAATTAAATGTTTTTACTGAATTAAACTTTATCTCACCAAAGCGAATTATAAATAAATAAATAAAAGTATTTTTTTATATTATTTAAAACATAAAATAATTTATATTTCAAATTCAAATCTCGAATACAATTCCTTAGAAAGAAGTAAAAATTTCAATAATTGTTTTTTCTACTTTGAGGAAAAAAAAAACTAACCAAATTTAAATAAAAGTACAAACAACCAAAAACGGCAACGCTGTTTGCTCTTACTGCGCACACACACATTAATCTTATGAAGTTACAAAACATTTTCAATGGTATCTTCACCACGAATGTGCATACGTATATAAAGTTAATTCGATGCTTTTAATGCCTTCAATGTACACATTTAGATATAATGCACAGAAGTGGACACTCAAGAGTTATTCGTGTATAAAGTGAGTCATGCATACATTTTTCAATGTACTTTTTTTCGATGTCCATTGTGTAGCTTTGTGAGTATAGAGGATAAAATATATACACTAAATTAATCTCTGGTGTCAAGCTCGTCCTTCGTTACTTTGATTTCAGTTTAGTATGTTAAAGTATAACGTATGATGGATTCTTAAGTATGACGATTTCATTGATACAAAAGTGAAATCGTTGATAAAAATAAGAAATAAAAAATTTTATTAAAAAAATATTCCTATATGACATTTCATAATTTTTAACTATACTATAAATGTATAATTTAACCATAACCATGGTCATATTATAATGTTTAATAATAATATAGTTTAACTACACCCATATAATTTAATCATTATATGTTGCTCTTAGTTATGATTACCTCTACCATGTTTTACTTTGCGTGCAGTTATTTTAGTTCAGACTTTTCTTTTTCTTAGATTTTTCAAAAGTCTTTAGTGTTTTTGATCTGAACCGCTATATTTGATGTTGAATTGCAGTGTAATGGTTACATAGCTTTTAATATGTAGTATAAGAACAGTACAAAAACAGTCAAACAAAAAACTAAACAATGAAATTATGTATTGCGTTTTGTTATGGACATTTAATGTGACAAATCTTTTTAGCAAGATTATTCTAAATCAGCAAAAACTCGTTTAAAAACCTCTTTATTCCAAAAGTCAAAGTGCTCAAAATAGGCTTAATATTTAGCATGCTTTTTTAGAAATCGCAGACGTTAGCACGAACCAGTGATAACCAACGATTCATTTTATTAAGAAGGATATAAAAATGTTAAAATGAAATTTTTTAATATAATTTAAAATGAAGATATAATCATGTCATCAAAGACATAAACAATAAAAATTCCTCAAGTTCATTCCACTTCCTTTCTTAATGTATACAGAAATGTTTGTGTATCTATTTATAAGGACACTCAACCGTACGTAATATACTTAAACAATAAGAAAGAAAACAGAAAATTGCATATCGTAAAATAATACAAGCTTTTTTTTTTTTCAAATAAAGCATATTTTTCACATTTGTTCTTTCTTTATTTTTAATTTTATGTATTTGAATAATGGGAATATTTTTTTTAAAGTGTGTAGGTTAAACAGAACATAAATATTTATATGAGAAATATTTTTAAAAAAATTTTATGTTTTAAGTGGAGGGAATTAAATTTGTTATGTGGATTATTTTCTTTTTTATGTATTTTTAGCCAACTAAATTTACGCTCATAAAAAATTTAATAGCTATTCTTTTTTTTAGAAATTGTAAATAAAAGCAACATCATTGTTAAACGGGTGCTCAAAATAAAGGTACATATTTTTTTAGATTAAATAAAATGAACTGAACCTAATTGGTTTGATAGAATATGGCTTTAATATAAACAATATTTTTTGTTCGATTTTGCTGTGAAAGTAATCCACATCAAATTTTGAGACTCTTACTTTTATATTGCTTTACGAATTATTTTCTTTATGTAAAGGTACCCATCCCTGGATAATATTCTAAAATTTATAAAAAATTCTAAAAATTATTGCAATGGTGCATTGTAAAAGGTGTTTAAAATACTTCGGTTTCAAAAATAAAAGGCGCTGTAAAGTATGCAGTACCTTGAAAATATCCCGCTTTCAGTTTCGCAATTTAAGCGATGTTTCTTAAAGTAGCATATCGGTAAAATTGCATACTTTTACTGCTTTTTCCCCACTTTCTCTTGGAAATAAGATATATGTATTTGCGATAGATATCTTAATTAAGGTACTAAGGTACCTCCTCACAAAATTTTATTAAAATCCATCCAAAATCAATCCATTCAGCGCAGCCTGCTGAAATCAAAGATTATCCCACTTTTTATCTGCTATTTCAGGCATTGAGAATTACGTAAATATGACTCCTGAGCGCTCGTTATTGACTGAAATACCGTTTCCAGTAGTATTTTTGAAAAAATAAGCAAATGATGCCACCACTCAAAAATCTACCCCATTGAAACGCTTGAAACGCTCTCTTCATCATTAACGACACTCCTTTTTTGTATATATTTATAAATATCTCTACAATTTTAATTATTTTTCTTAATATTTTTCTCTATATATTTTAATATTCCCTCTGGGGTTATTAAATAAATTAGTCAAGTGCGAGTTAGACTCACACACGTAGGGTTCCGTACTATGTTCAGTATAATTTAAAAATTCCAGTTGTTTATTTCTTAATGTCTTATGGGACACCCTTAAATTTTAAAATTAAAGTAATATTCGCGAAAATTGCATCATAATTAGAACACCCTTTAAATTTTAATATGTAATTCATTTTATAGCGGCCATGGTAATACACTTTCTATTAAAATATCAGAAGCCTACCTATTGCGGTTAAAAAAATAAGGTAATATTCGTGAAAAACACGTTACTAATGGACACACTTCAATTTTAAGTATTTGTTATAGCGGCCGAAGAAACACATCTACTGTAAACATTTCAAGAGGGTATCTATTACGGTTTCTAAAATCATGTCACTGTCGGAACACCCTTTAATTTTATTATTCATTATAGTGGCCATGGCAAATTCCTTTCTATAAATATATTAAGAGTCTACTTATTGCGATTAAAAAATAAGTCACTATAAGTGAAAAACATGTCACTGTCGGAACACCCTTTAATTTTTAGTAATTGTCATATCGGCCGTGGCAACACATCTTCTGTACAAAATTTCAAGAGTCTACCTGTTACGGTTCAAGAAATAAGGCTTTATAAATGCAAATCACGTTACTGGCGGAAAACCCTTTAATTTTTATTATTTGTTATAGTGGACATAGTTATACACCTCCTGTAAAAATTTCAAGATTCCACCTATTCATTCAAAACTTAGGATATATACATGCAAATCACGTCACTATTGGAACACCCTTTAATATTTAAGTTCAATTTTGTATACTTGTTTATAAAACAAACATAGTTTTAATTACAGTCTGCAAATTGTAAGTGGTTTCCTCTTACAGCTCAAAAAAAAAGACATAAACGTAAATAACACGTCACTTTTGGAACACCCTACGTCTTAGTATTTTTTGCTATTGTGGCCGCAGTTATACACTTTTGGTAAAATTTTCAAGAGTCTACCTATTATGGTTCAAAACTTAGGCCTTACATATACAAAGCACACCACTATCCGAACACCCTTTAATTTTTAGGTTTATTTTTTTAGACTTGTTTATAAAGCGAACTAAGTTTTAATTACTGTTTGTAAGAAATAAACACATATTCGTAAATAACACCTCTCTATCGGAACACCCTATAAGTTTTAATATATTTTGCTATAGCGACCATGGTTATACACCTTTGGTAAAATTTTCAAGAGTCTACCTATTATGGTTCAAAACTTAGGCCTTATACATGCAAATCACTCCACTATCGGAACACCCTTTAATTTTTAGGTTTATTTTTTTCAGACTTGTTTATATAGCGAACTAATTTTAATTTAGTGCTTGCATATTTTTAGTGAATTCCTCCTACAGATCAAGAAATAAGCACATATTCGTGAGTAACACCTCTCTATCGGAACACCCTATAAGTTTTAGTATTTGCTAGTATAGCGGTCACAGTTATATAGTTTCTGTGAAAATTTCAAGTGCCTACCTATTACGGTTCAAAACTTAGGCCTTATACATGCAAATCACACTACTATCGGAACACCCTTTAATTTTTAGGTTTATTTTTTATACTTGTTTATATAGTGAACTAAGTTTTAATTACTGCTTACATATTTTTAGTGTATGCCTCCTACAGCTCAAAAAATAAACACATATTTGTGAATAACAGCTCTCTATCGGAACACCCTATAAATTTTAATATTTGCTGCTATAGCGGCCGAAATTATACACCTTCTGTAAAAATTTCAAGATTCTACCTATTATGATTCAAAACTTATGCCTTATAAATCAAAATAACACCACTCTCGGAACACCCTTTAATTTTTAGGTTTATTTTTTAGACTTGTATATAAGGCGAACTACGTTTTTATTACAGTTTGTAAATTTTTAGTGTATGCCTCCTACAGTTCAAGAAATAAACACATATTCGTGAATAACACCTCTCTATCGGAACACCCTATAAGTTTTAATTTTTGTTGTTATAAAGTAACAACGTAAAGTAAAGTATCGCTATACACCTTCTGTGAAAATTTCAAAAGTCTACCTATTATGGTTCAAAACTTATGCCTTATTCATGCATTTCACACCACTATCGGAACACCCTTTAATTTTTGGTTTTATTTTTTTATACTTGTTTATATAGTGAACTAAGTTTTAATAACTGTTTGTAAATTTCAAGTGTATCCCTCCTACAGTTCAAGAAGTAAACACATTTTCGTAAATAACACCTCTCTATTGGAACACCCTATCAGTTTTAGTATTTGTTGCTATAGCGGCAACAACTATACATCATCTGTGAAAATTTCAAGAGTCTACCTATTACGGTTCCAGAGATAAAAGGCGCTGACAGACGGACAGACGGACAGACATTGTAGCGAAAACAATAGGGTTTCGTTTTTACACTTTGTGTACGGAACCCTAAAAATGAGCCAACAAACCCTTATGCGTGTCTATTCGTGACGTTTTCGGGTATGCGACAAGTGTACTTTTCTCACATTTTTGTGATTTCAGTTTTAGTTTGTGCGTTGATAAGTGCGGTCGCGATTTTTTTTTCAAGCTCGCATTAACAAAAAACACAACATACATTGTGTGAATAATTTAAAACAAAAACAAAAAAAACACAAACCTGTTTTAATACAACAACAAAGTTGTTTGTAAAATATTTTTTTTCTTTTTCTTTCGTCTTTTTTTTATACAACGGCATATTGAATTGCTACTTTAAAAATAAAACAAAAACAATAAAGGCTAAAGCGCCTCTTTAATTTAAGCAACAAAAATGTTGACAATGTTGAAATAAATAAAAACAAAAAAACTAGTGACAATTTGTGTATAAACGCTACGCCAGTTCTACGTACACAATCTTGTTCCTCGCTGTTGTTATGCGATGAGAATAAAATAACTACAAACAAGTCCCCTTCTAAACTCAGTATTACCAAAACTAATATGGATAGTGTAGAAAAACCTAAAACCCAAGTAGGAATGGACAGATACATAACTGTACTGAAAAGAGGTCGAAGCCCTAAATCTTCCCAGATTGCACCAATGGCTAAAGTATAAAAAGACAAGGACTCTAACGGAATAAATTCCCATAATCGTTTTGCTATTTTAGATAGCGAAACAAGTAAAAAAAAAAACGGCACCCAGGTCGTTCAAACCACCTCCAATTTATTTAAGGGAGAAAAACTCCAGCGACTTAATAAAGAAGTTAATATTGGTGAGAACACATTTTATGTAATTCCAATCAAGCGTGGCAACATTGATGAAACAAAAATACAATTTATTGATGAAAACAGTTATCGTAAAGTAGTAAACGAGTTTGAAAGCTGCAAAAAGAACTCTTATACATATCAGCTGAAGAGTAGTAAAGGTCTACAGGTAGTTATAAAAGATGTAGACTCATACGTTGATCCAGTCGAAATTAGAGATGGCCTCCAAAAAGCGGGATTTAAGGTAAAAAGTGTAGACAACCTCAGAAATCGAGAACGTGTCCCTCAACCTCTATTTCGCGTTGAACTGGAACCTGGAGATATGCGATTGAAAAAGAACGAAACGCACCCTATCTATAATTTAAGATATCTGTTGCACCGCAAAATAAGCGTAGAAGAACCGCGTAAGCGCTCAGGACCCGTACAGTGTCTAAATTGCCAAGAATATGGTCATACTAGGGCTTACTGCAAATTGCCTCCGGTTTGCGTTGTGTGTGGAGAGCTTAATTGTTCCGCCCAATGCGACAAAGCAAAGGATGACTCGAAAGTTAAAAAATGTAGCAATTGCGGTGGAAACCACACTGCTAACTACAGAGGCTGTCCAGTTTTTTCCGTGGTAAGGAAAACCACTCAAAAATCAAATACACCTGCTAAGCACCCACAATATCGAGCAAATGCTCATTACACTCAGTTAGCCCAACCAACAACCCAACATGTTTCATACGCGAATATGGTAAAAACCAATCATACTGCAGTACATAAAGCGACACCGACAACTAATTCTACTCCTAATTTGCAATCGCATCCTAAAGAACAAACACCATCTGGTAATTTTAATCGTCTCGAAGCAAGCATCGAGACATTAGTGCATTCGATAAACAGTTTTATGAGCTCTATGAGCAGCATGATGCAAGAAATGGTACGCATGCAATCTACTATGTTGCAGGCGTTACTTAACAAACCATGAACTGTTTAAAAATATGTTTCTGGAATGCAAACGGCTTGCGCCAACACAAAAATGAACTCGAGTACTTCCTTAAGAAGGAACAAATTGATGTCATGCTGGTTGCAAAGACTCACTTAACAACAAATAGCTTTTTTAAAATAAATGGCTATATCTTATATGACACCAAAGACCCCCGTGGCAGAGCATGTGGTGGTTCAGCAATACTAATAAAGGCTCGAATCAAACATTATTTACTGTGTGATTTTTGTGAAGATTACCTACAAGCAACAAACATCTATCTGTATTGAAGAATTTCATCAAAACTTAGTTATTTCTTCAATTTATTCACCTCCTAGATTTCAAATATCAGAGAGTCAATACAGCTATTTCTTCAAATCGCTAGGTCCCTGTTTCAAAGCATCAGGCGATTACAACGCTAAACATACGTTTTGGGGATTACGCTTAATAACTCCAAAAGGTCGTGTTTTGTTTGATACAATTTCAAAAATGCGTCTGAATGTGATATCGAGTGGACAACCCACCTATTGGCCTACTGATCGACAAAAAATACCGGATGTTATTGATTTTGGCGTGATTAAGGGTATTCCAAGAGAAACGATTAAAGCTGAAGCGTCACTTAAATTATCCTCAGATCATTCACCCACTATCGTCTATATATGGGACAAACAAAACATCATATCACCAATGACTACCACAAGCATTAATTGGTTGAAATATAGAAAGTATCTTAGTACTCATTGTTCGGAAAACATCCCGCTAAGAACACCTGAAGACGTAGAGCGGAGTCTTATTGATTTTGACCAAAACCTCAAATCAGCTGCCCAACATTCAACAATAACCCGACAATTAGCTAGATACAATCAAATTTATTCTGCAGATATCGAACGGCTCTTGGCTGAAAAAAGAAAAATTCGTAGAGAATGGCAATCACAGAGATCTCCTCAACTCAAAAGCAGACTTAAAGAATGCACGAACCGGCTAAGAGACATGCTGGAATCTCGAAGAGTAGCATCCCTGAAAAACTATTTGGGAGACCTAGACGCAACTCCTCAATCAGATTATTCGTTATGGAGTGCTTGTAGAAACCTTAAAAGGCCAGTCTTACGTAAGCCTCCCTTGCGAACTTCAGCTGGAGGCTGGGCAAGGAGTGATACCGAAAAAGGAAATTTATTTGCTGCACATTTGAAAAAGGTTTTTACCCCAAATATATCGACTGATATAGTTGAGTTGCCAGTTCTCGAGTCTAGTGCTGCAGTACCGATAAGATTTGAATTTGGTGATCTTGAAAAGGCAATAACGGATTTGAACATCAAAAAAGCCCCTGGCGTTGATAAAACCAGTAACAAGATGTTAATTGAGTTGCCCCGTATAGCTCGCAGAATCGTTCCTTTTATTTTTAATGCCATTTTACGTTTTGAGTACTTTCCCACAGATTGGAAGGTGTCCTTGGTTACCATGATTCCTAAACCAGGAAAAGAACACACAAAAATTGAATCATACAGACCTATAAGCCTTCTGTCAAATATGTCAAAGCTGTTTGAGAGGATGTTAATAACTAAGCTTAACCCTATTCTAAGCGACAAAGGATGTATTCCAAACCATCAATTCGGCTTCAGGAAAAAACATAGTACGATCGAACAACCTCACAGGTTAGTCAATGTTATTAAGAAGACATTTGAAGAGAGAAAATACTGCTCTGCGCTTTTTATCGACGTTTCTCAAGCATTCGATAAGGTATGGCATGAAGGCCTAATATATAAGCTAAAACTGAATTTGCCCGTAAACCTATATAAGCTGCTAGATAGTTATTTAACCGAATGAAAATTTATTGTGAAAGAAGGAGATTTTTTGAGCTCACCCCAGCCAATCGAAGCCGGAGTTCCCCAAGGTAGTATATTGGGGCCCTTTTTATACTTATTGTATACTTCAGACATGCCAACTAGTAACCGAGTTCACACATCGACATTTTCTGACGACACAGCTTTTTTGAGCATTCACGAAAGACCCGAAGTAGCATCACGATATTTACAAGACCACATATCCAATTTAGAAAAATGGTTGAAGAAATGGAGAATAAAAGTTAATGAACAAAAATGTACTCACATAACCTTTACACTGCGTAGAGAATCTTGCCCCCCTATTCGGATAAATAACCAAACGATACCTCAGCTTTCAGACGTCAAATATCTCGGCATACATCTTGACCGGCGCCTTACATGGAAACGCCACATAGAAACAAAGTTAACACAAATGAAGTTAAAAGCAGTCCAACTAAACTGGCTTATTGGCAGAAATTCTACTCTAGCTCTAGATTTCAAACTTTTATTATACAAGTCAATCCTAAAACCAATATGGTGTTATGGCATTCAATTATGGGGCACTGCCTCAGCTACCAACGTAGAAAAAATTCAAAGGCGCCAAAAGAAGATTTTTCGTATAATTACATCTGCTCCTTGGTATATAAAAAACTCGAACATCCATAAAGATCTAAACGTGCCATCAGTTAAAGCAGAAATAGCGAAACTTGCCATAAGGTATTTAAAGAAGCTTGAAACTCATTCGAATCCACTGGCCCGTAACATACTAACTGAACCTGGTTACATTCGACTAAGAAGGAGGGACACTGCTTCTCTCATCCGTACATCAGAGGGATAACCCACAAATTACAGTAACCGTGAAACATACATTTTTTTGTCCAGCACTGGTTGGACTTAACAAGTATATTTTTAGACTTAAGATATGAGTAATTATTGATAGTTCAATTATATTGAAGATACAATAAATAAAAATTGCGAAAAAAAAAATTTTGTGATTTGCTTTGAGTACTTCCTCCAATAACCAGCCAGTGTTTTTTTTTCATTGAATAATTATTTGAATTTAAGAAAGGTGTTCTAAATCATTTCTACCTATGTATATATATAATAAATACATATAATATAAAATATAACATCAATTCCTTTGATTCAAATTTTATGTTCGTTAGATTTAGTAGACCATAGACACTCACATGTATTCACCTCAGAGTACAGCATTTATGCCCATATTCATACAAATTAAAGCTTACTTAAAGTTGACTTTATGTCACATTTTTTTTAAAATATTACTGCAAGTAAATTTTATTTTCATATGAATAAGGGCATTAATAATCAATATTGACCCCAATCAAAATTTTTTAATCATTCTGCTTTATTTAAGTATTTATATAAAGCAAATTATTTTTCTAATTGACTAAGGCCCATTATTATAACTTGCCTTTAGCTAAAGTTAGGATTTTGTTGGACCGATAAATAGTTTTTCGTTATTAAAAGTAAGCTAAAAACCACTTTTAACTATCACGTACTATAAGGACAAGTTATAGCAATGAGCATTATCCCCATTATTATAAGGAAAAACTACTCATCGCTCCAACAAAATCCTAACTTTAGCTAAAGGCAAGTTATAATAATGGGCCTAAAAATAGTATTGAATATAATCACAAAAAAGGAAAAATATGTTTTTTATTTGATTTTAGAAAAAATCGAATCGAAAATGCGGCTCGAATTTTATAAAAATTTTTTTGCCGATCAATAGAAGACATTATAAGCGTACAAAAACCGGAAAAAACAGAATACCATATTTTTCCTTTTTCGTAATATTCAGTATTTTTAACCGACTTCAAAAAAAGAAGGAGGTTATCAATTCGTCTGAATGTTGCTTTTTTTTTTATGTTTGTGCCCGCAGAACTCAGTCATTTCTGAACCGATTTTAAAAATTTTGCACTATTAGAAAGGTTATGGCTACAGATTGGTCCCATTTTAAAAGAAGTTCAAAATTTTAAAAATTAAAGGGTGTCCCCATACAACATACATGTTTTTTACGTGTATTATGAACATTATAGGTCACCAATTTAAAATTAAAAAAAGTGCGTATCACAGTAGCTCCCAACAACAAAAAGTAATTAAAAAATAAAATTAAAAATTAAAGGGTGACCCCATAGGTGACTTAATTTCACCTTTATTCTCCTATCTTTTGAACCGTTATAGACAAACACTTGAAAGTTGCACAGAATGTTCGTTACTATGTCTGTTATAATAAGTATAAATATTTAAAATTAGAAATTAAAGGGTGTCCCATTAGTTGGTTTATTTTGATATATATATGGCCAAACTTTTGAACCTTTATAGACAGACAGTTGAAATTTACAAAGTACTTGTATTGCTAAGTCCGCTAAAATAACAAGTGTAAAATATGAATTTGGAAATTAAAGGGTGTCCCAATAGTTAATGTAAAAGTAATATATATGGCCAAACTTTTCAACTGTTATAGATAGACAGTTGAAGTTTACAAAGAACCTATATTGCTTAGTCCGCTATTAAAACAAGTATAAAACTTGGATCTATAAATTAAAGGGTGTCCCCATTATTGATGTTATTTGACCATTATGTCCTCATCTTTGGAACCGTTATAGACAAACACTTGAAAAATAGACAGAATGTTCACTACTATGTCTGGTATAACAACAAGTATAAATATTTAAAATTGGAAATTAAAGGGTGTCCCAATAGTTAATGTAAAAGTAATATATATGGCCAAACTTTTCAACTGTTATAGATAGACAGTTGAAGTTTACAAAGAACCTATATTGCTTAGTCCGCTATTAATACAAGTATAAAACTTGGATCTATAAATTAAAGGGTGTCCCCATTATTGATGTTATTTGACCATTACGTCCTCATCTTTGGAACCGTTATAGACAAACACTTGAAAAATAGACAAAATGTTCACTACTATGTCTCGAATAACAACAAGTATAAATATTTAAAATTGGAAATTATAGGGTGTCCCAATAGTTGATGTAATTTGATATATATGGACACAAAGTTAAAATTTAAAAAGAATCTGTATTACAAAGTGTTCTTTAAATAGTATTTATATTAAAATTTGAATTTAAAGGGTGTCCCAATAGGTGACGTCATTTGATATATATGACCCTATCTTTTAAACAGTTATTGATAAACACTTAACAATTAGACAGAATGTCCATTACTATATCTGTTATAATAAGTATAATTATTTAAAATTATAAATTACAGGGTGTCGCAATAGTTTATGTAATTTGATGTATATGACCAAACTTTTAAACCGTTACAGACAGAAGGTTGAAATTTACAACGAACCTGTATTGCTACGACCGCTATAACTAGTATAAAATTTGAATTCGGAAATTACAGGGTGTCGCAATAGTTACCGTCTTAAAGCAACATGCTTTTAAGTTTGTCTGTTTTGAAGTCGGTTTTTTTTTGCAAGAATTATTTTCTGTCAGCATTTCTCTGATTTTGGATTTTATGGAAAACAATAAAATTCAACTTATATTTTGTGGCGTTTGTAGTTTTTTTCATTAAAAACCTCAAAAAAGTAAAGAAATTCGAGCCAAAATCCAAAAAATGGATTTTCAACAAATTTAATTTTTTACAAAGTTGCGGAAAAATTTTCTTAACTTTTTTTATCATGCTGTTAGACAACAAAAACAGGAAAAAAACCAGAATACCGTATTTTTTTTTTAATATTCCATCGAATTTAAAAGTTCTTTTACGTGCAATAAGAATTTACTTTAACAAAATATTTGCAAAACCTGCTAAGAACTTATTATTGCTTATAATGTTAGCTACCAGAAAAACCAAATTTCGATCTTCTGCTGCCAAAATCTAAATGTGTGTAGCTGTTTTTAAGAAAGAGTCAAAACTAATTTTTATTTTTAATAATTAAAATATATAAATTAATTATTTAGGCTTAAGTTCTTAATTATAAAGAGATAAAGAAAAATTAGATACCAGCAAAGCAGAATGTATTTTCTAGACAGCTACGTCCGTCATCAATACTCTTCGTATCGATCTACCCGGTAGTTTCAATTGTTATTAATTTTCTATTTAAACAAACTTATCAAAGAAATTGAATATGAGAAATTTTTAGGAGATAGAGCTTTTTGAAATTGTTTTACACTTTTAAACACTATTTCTTTTTTTTATATTATACTACCAAGCAAACATTTTTCTTTATTTTTATTCTCTTTATATATTTTCTTTTATTTTAAAATGGTATATATCTTGCTATTACCTAACCTTTGGTTAGCAATTAACAACAATTAGATATTTTTTATTTTACAAATGTATCTTTTTGATTATTAACACAATAGTGTTGAAGTTAACAATGTCAAAGCCGTGTCCACTCTGTGAAATTATATGAATTTTATTTGAACTACCACACGGGTTTAAAGTTGGGTGTTAACCAAGTCGAATCCATAACAGGTAATTGGAGTGGCAAAAAAGCTCACCATATGCATGAAAGCGAAAAGTCAAACTCCATATAAAAAAAATTATAAACAAATTTTTTCTATATAAAATCTGACATCTGGAAGGAGGCGAAAAAGCCTGAATTCGCTCGTGCAATCACCTAGCATTAATTCGCCTTGGTGTTAGCTGTCGAACAGTATAATTTCAAAAGATAGGGGACCATATAGGTCAAATGACGTCAGCTATGGGGTCAACCCTTAAATTTTAATTTTATTATTTTTATTACTTTTTGTTATTGGGAGCTATAGTAATACGGACTTTTTTTAATATTAAATTGCTGACCTGTAAGGTTCATAATACACGTAAAAACGTGTATGTTGTATGGGGACACCTTTTAATTTTAGAAATTTTTAACTTCTTTTAAATGGGACCAATCTGTAAGCATAACCATTCTAATAAAGAAAAAAATTTTAAAATCGGTTCAGAAATGACCGAGTTCTGAATGCACAAATATAAAAAAGCAACACACAGACGCATGGATAACCTCCTTCCTTTTTGAAGTCGGTTGAAAATGTTTAAAGAAATGGAGAACAAAGGTGACTGATTAAAAATTTACTTTCACAAAGTTCACACTGCGTAGAGATTCATGTCATCTTATTCGCATAAATATACAAATGATACCATGGCTTTCAGAATCTATTTGGTCAGCGCCTTACTTGCAAAGGCCATTTCGAATTAAGGTTAACACAAATTTAGTTGAAAACAGTCCAATTAAACTAACATAAACTTTACCCTTAGGTAAGATTACAAACTTCTACTGTAGAAATAGATCCCCAAATTAATATGGTGCTATGAAATTCAGTTATTCTTTAGCTTAGGTCAGAGAAAATTCAAAGGCGCCAAAATAAGATTCTACGAATGATCATAGTTGCTCTTATATATATATATATATATATATATAGATATATATATATATATATATATATATATATATATATATATATATATATATATATATATATATATATATATATATATATATATATATATATATATATATATATATATATGAGTGTAAGGCTAAGATTACTCATAATGAAAATACACAGGATAACTATTAATAATTATTCTATTAAACCTCCTTAAATAATTTTTATACACTTCACCACAGTTGGCAAGGGTATATATACGTTTGTCATTCCGTGTGTAATTTCTACAATATTCATTTACTCGTATTCCGTCTGTTCGATGGCCGTCTGTTCGTCTGTCCGTGCTCTGGTAGAGATACAAAAAATTAAAGCACACCAATCTGTCAGGCATAGTTTCGAAAATTTTCGGATTGCGATTCAGCAGCATCGGATCACTCCTTTGGAGGCTGCGGGCCAAAAAACACGCCCACCTATATTTTGTTCACCTTTTTTATTTTTTTGGCTTTAATGATTCTCTTTTGCTTTTCTTATATTGGTAGAATTTTTCTGCTTTGATTTGTATTAAAGAAATTTATAGAAAGCAATACACATATAGGTAGCCAATGGACCCACAGGGTACCCACTGGAAAATAGGAGCAGTTAAAGGCCACATAGGGGGTCAATATGAAGAAATTTTTTTTAAGGATTTTTTTTGCTTTAGTCTGACCATGCTTACTCAATATAGATTGCAGAAAGGTACTTAAATTAAAAAAAAAAAATTAAAACTTTTTAAATAAAAATTTAATTTATTTTAAATATTTACAAAAAAATTTATTTTTACAGAAAAATTTCCGAAAAAAATTTTTCAAAAAATTTTCTAAAAAAATTTTACAAAAAATTTTTAAATAAATATTTTTCAAAAACTTTTTACAAACAATTTTCGAAAAATTAAAACAAAAAATTCAATATTTCTTTGAAAATGAAAATTATGACTGTAACATCACATATATTTAATATTAAGACTATACATTCGTATGTATGTATATAGAGTGACATATTTTTTGAAATGCATTTGATTTTTAAATAGATGTGATCTCTGTTTTAAAACCTAGATGCATTAAACACATAGACAACATCATCAAACCGACTACAAACTGTCAAAAATAAAATACACACGTTTAAAGGTAAACGATTATTTTGAAGCCAGTATAGCTACATGACTTCACGACCACCGTTGTGGCTGTCTTCAACTTATGCTAATTGCTATTTTATTCGACAAAAGAAAATGTGACAAAATTGTAATTTACAAATTTATATACAAACAAAAAGCTTTGGAGGAAATATTTATAATTTTTTGAAAAAGTTATTTATTTTTATAAAAGCAAAATAAGTATTTCTACAACAAAGTCCGAGTTTACGATGTAGCTGTCGTCTTCAATATTATTAAGTAGCTGACAACACGACGAAAATTGTTGCCAACGGAATTTGTTTTCATTTAGCTGCATCGCCGCTGTCTTCTATTTCTTTATAGCATGAATAATGAGGTTTTCCAATATCGAAAACGGCGCGCCGTACATATCTGTAGATTCGGCACGGTCGAATATAGCACTTTTACTTGTTTTTTATTTTAATAAACCTACTTTATATTAAAGCTTTAGATATTCTAAACATTTGCTCCCTTGACATTTTCATGTTTAAATATGTATGAATAAACATTAACTCTCATGAATTTACAAAGACAAGTTTTGTACTCATTATATAAATGAAAAAAAAACAACAATCACAGATTATCGACTATTAAAGCGTAAAAAACCATTGTAATTATGTCAGCAAAATCCAATTATCTGTATATTAAAATGGGTGTATTTGTAAATAAGCAAATGTTTTTAATACGCAAAAGTGTACATACATACATTATTATTTCAATAACACCCAGGGGCATAATAAAAATTTCTTCAACTTTCTCACACTTTTTTAACGCAAACCTATAAAGAATTTTTTTATCTTAATACATACACAGTACATATGTATACGTACATATGTATATAATTTTATTATTAATAACAATAATGTAATGTCCTTATCTTTGGACTTTTGTTCAAAAGATGAAAGCTGAGAAACATTATGCTAATAAAGTTAAATGCAGGCTCGAATTTTAATACTTTTTATTGAAGAATGCTATTTCACAAAACTTTTTTGTTATGGAGAAAGCCGAAAATAGTCACGCAGTAGTTGTGACATGTTTTCGTTTATACATTTTTGTGAAATTTTTTCTTAATGGAAAAATTTTCCCAGGGGTCAAGAGACATTGTTTTTGTTAGAAAAAAAGTCGCAAATAAAAAAGTTCTTAATACATAGATATTCCATCATTTCCAGTCTGTCCGTCATTCTTTTTTTGTGTTCGTATGACGTAAAAAGTACTGGATGGATTTTAACAATATTTTGCGAGAAGGTACCCTAGTATCCTTATCCCAATATAGGATACTTTTTCTCCCCAAAAATATTTTATTTCCCAGAGAAAGTGAGAAAAAGCAGTTAAAGTACATACGCCGATTTTTTTTTACCGATTTAAAGGTACAGTGCAACTTCGACAATATGTATAGGACACATATAGTTTTAGGCACGTTCAGATTATAGAGTTGTCCGGACTATAGTAGTGAAAATTATTTAAATAATCTAAGTGATACCCAGACCTAGATAAAATTCTAAAATTTATATAAAATTTTAAAATTCTAAAAATTGTTGTAAAACTCTGTAAAAGACAGACAGGAAATCAGTTACTCATTATTTAAAAACAGCGCCATCTGCGCAATATTGCATTAAAAAATAAAAGATGCCTTAAAGTATGCAGTGCCTTTTAATCGGTAAAAAATCGGAGTACTTTCATTGCTTTGTGTCCATTTTCTCTTAGAAATGAGCTATTTTTGAGGAAAAAAAGTATTCTATATTCGGATCAGGATACCAAGGTATCTCCTCACAAAATTTTGTTAAAATCCATCCAGTTGTTTTTACGTGACGCGTACACAAAAAAGAAAGACAGACAGGCAGGAAATAAGTTAATATTTTATATATGTATGTATGGATTATGTTTTAAAATAAGCGACTTTTATAAGTATTTTAAAATTAAATTTTTGAATTTTTCGATAGACTGGTCCAGTTTTTCTTTGGAATTCAAAAAAAGAAACATTTCCTAAAATAAACTACTTCGCACTTGTGCCAGATTACTGTATTTAATAACAAGACCATTTTTATACTTTCACTTTTTGCAAAAATCGACTAGCAACCTTCCGAGTATTACTATATTCTATAAAAATTTCCCATTATTTTCACTGCTCTTACATAAATGAAAGGATAATTTAAAATTTGTTTACCAAATACATGTACAGTAAAATTAAAAAGTTTGTTGTCTCTAAAGAAAATTTTTAAATTTTGAGTTAATACACTATTGTTGAACAAGTGCGATAGAGAATGTGTGTGTGTATGAAAACCTAATCCAATTAATGAAAAACTTACATTCTCAAGAGGCTTTCATAAAATTAAAATTGAAAAATATCTACATTTACAATTTTACGCATATGCTCGTATAAAAAAAAATAAGGGCAAACAACGAACAAATATAGACCTTAAACATGGGTTTCTTAGTTTTTTTCACATACAGGGGATTATTGCAAAGATAATTTAATTTGTACGATGATGTTATGATACCATGGTCTAAATATTTTTTTAAAATAATTTTTCACGTATTCCTGAATAAAGCCCTTAGGAGTATATTATTTTGTGGCACATATTTTAATCTATTTTTAAAGGTTCGACAAAAAGTACGTAATGCAAAATTAAAACCAAACAAATTTTCTTTATTTTAAATTCAAACTAAAAATTTTAACAATTATTAAAACTCAGTATGTTCAAATACAATTTTTTTTATTTTAAACATATTGTTATTTTAATTTTTCTATTTTTGCAATTTTCGAAAGGCACAGTCGTCTTTTTATTGCACACTCTCTGACATAAATGTTAGGTAAGTCCAGATAAAATAAGATATATATTGCTTTGAGGTACAAATCCGGGCCATAGGACATACTGCTGGAAAATACGCTATTTATTATTAGTACGCGCAATAGAGTTTAAATGTTTTTAATTAAATAAAAAAGGTAAAAAAAGAACACATTTTAATAGAAAATAAATTTTCTATGACCATATTGTAAAGGGTGGTTAAATTTTAACCCCCATATTTATTAAAAATAAAATATATTTGAAATCTATTTTAAAACAAATTTTTCATACAAAAGTTATTCTAAAATACATTTTAAATCAGTTTTATTTTTTATAAATATTGGAGTAAGGGCCTATGTTGGGTTTGAATAAAACACAGATTAATTATGAAATTATTGTCATTTCTCTTTGTTTTGATAATATTGATATGGTTCAATTATATATAGAAGAAAATATCGGCCAAATACCCACCGCGACCTCGGCGGCACACCTCCATCCGATGCTGCAAATTTTCTATGACGCTGAGGCATAATTGAGGTTCTATACCGTTAGGTTAGGTTAGGTTAGGTTAGGTTAGGTTAGGTTAGGTTAGAGAGGATCACACATAATTATTTATGTATAGATTATTATTGACCCATAGTGACTCCTCTGATATTCCCGGTGTCCATAGCTGTGTTCTAAATAGTCCGGTGAGCTTCGTAAATTTAACGATTAGCATAGCTTCTAAACCTCTCAAGTCCTCCATATTCTGAAAGAAAAAAGATCCAAAACATTTATTACGACTGTGAGGTAGTGCAGGGCATTGGCAAAGATAGTGGAATGTGTTTTCCTTTTGTTAGTCACACCATCTGCAGATATCATCATCGCAAAGTCGAATCTTTTTCAAGAAATATCTGAGATCATTATGTCCTGTTATAATACCTACATACATTCTCAGTTCAGACTTACTCATACGTAACAGCTTATACATTTCCCCATTACCCTTTCCTCCCAGCAAGGATTTCGTCTGTGTGCATCTCAATGAATTATTGCACATTGTGTCGGCATCACGTCTAATACCGTTAATGTGCCGAATTATCTCATCCTTTAGCTCTTGCATTATTACTGGCTTATTAACGTACATCTTTTCTTTCAAATAACCCCAAAGAAAGAAGTCCAACTGTGTCAAATCACATGATCTTGGCGTCCAATTGACATCGCCACCACGTGTGATAACACAACCATTGAATTTGTCGCGCAAAAGAGCCATTGCTTCTTTAGCTGCGTGGCAAGTGTAACCATCCTGATGAAACCACATATCGTCTACATTCATATCTATTGGGGCCATAAAAACTTCGTTATCATCTTACGATAGCGTACACCTTTTACAGTAACTGCCTGACCGGCCTAATTTTGGAAAAAATACGGCCGATGATGCCGCCAGCCCATAAATCGCACCAAACAGTCATTCTTTATGGGTGCACTATTGGATTATCGTTCGCCCAAATGAGGCAGTTTGGTTTATTGAAGAATCCAGTGAGGTGAAAATGTGCCTCATCACTGAAGATGATTTACTTTGAGAATTGATCATCCAACGTTGCCATTTCTTGCCACCATTCTAACCATTGCTCGATTGAGTATCTTTCCATGGTTCAAATTGAGTTAGTCTGAAATTGAGAAATGTTAAATTAAATACAGAAAAAGCTTTACGTTTAGGTGTGGTTCTGTTCAACATCAGCCGTTAAAATTTATGATCTAAGTATTATAATATCATAGGTTATAGATTTCGCTTATCGCGTCTTTCATTTCAATCGGTTAATTAAGAAAGGAAACAAGTCAACTTTTTTATATATGACAATTTGGATGGGTTTCGGTTCCTTAAGGCCAGGCCAATGGATCAGTTAAGAAAAGGGACATGTGAAAACATTCGTTTGAAACTTAAAGGGGGCAAACAATTTACCTTTACTTAAGAAACGGAACATATCACTGACTTGTTCCGTTTCTTACTAACAATTTTTTTTAATCATTTGGTAACACTGATTTAAAGGTGATTTTGATAAAAGCTTGTCTGTCTTTCGTCATTCTCGTTTGTACAACCATTGCAGTTTTGGAAGAGTAAAGGGGATTTTAAAGAGAAAAGACAGGTATTATGAGCTAACAGAAATTTGAGAAATTTGCAACACACATCAAATGTTTACCGTCAAAGCTAAAGACGTTTTGGACTTCGCAAGCTGGTGGACAAAGTTTTACAAAAGATATGCTATTTCCATCCAAACACAAACATGTCAAAAGCAACACTTTGCTATCACACTTCTTGGAATTCTAAATATAATTAAGATCTCAGACGTACTTTGCAATACAACCCTTTTTTGATGCAGCGTCCTCTGCAACAAATAGTAGTAAAAAAAATTTTAAAATTAAAGGGAGCACCAGATAAGTGATAATTTTGACATATACTCGTGTTACCGGCACACTTTGGATATTAACAACAACATTGTTTTAATTGGCTGATATAGCCAAATTAAAATTTTAATTAAATGGTGGCCATCTTATCTTTTAAAACTAGAAAGGATCTTTTCTTAAGATTACCAAAATAACGACAACAATAAAATTCAGTGCAAAAGTTGTTTAAACATCATTTTCCAAAAAAGACAAAATTTAAAAGTTTATTAGTTCATATGACTAGAGCCACATGCAGTTTTATATTTTCTAACACTTAATTGCATTTGATTTATACACTAAACTATAATTATAATTTGACTGGAAAGTACGAAGGAAAAAATTCGAACTAACATAAACAAACGCCGCGATACGGATCTTCTAATTTAGCCTCTTTTTTCACCCCTCACTTTCAGAATCGACCTAACTTTGGCTGACCTGAATTTGTTCCACAGTGTAATTAGAATATTAATTCTTGCAAAAAAAAAACGACTTCAAAACAGATATATAGTACCCAAATGAAGTAATTTTATACTTGTATCTATATACGTGCTGTATATTCAAATTTCTATCCATAACGGTTCAGGAGTTAAAGCCATATACGACAAATTACGTCCGATATGAGGACACCCTTTATTTTTTTACACTTTTTTTTACACTGACACAGTAATAAAAAGTGACGGTTCTAAAGACATCTCCTAAATAATATCTCCTATTGGAACACCCTTTAATGTACAATTTTAAATTAAACACTTATTGTAAAGGATAGATTCTTTGTAAATTTCAAATTTCTGTCTATAACGATTGAAAAGTTTGACCATATGCCTCAATTTACATCAACTATTGAGACACCCTTTGAACTGTAATTTTAAATATTTATACATGTTACTATGCCAGATATAGTAGTGGAGATTTTGTCTAATTTTGAAGTGTTTGTCTATAACGGTTCAAAATATAGATCAAATTACATCAATTATGGGGACACCCTTTAGTTTTCAAAATTAAATTTTATACTTGATGTAATAATGGACTTAGATATAAAGGTTCTTTGTAAATTTCTGTTATAGTTCAAAAGTTTTGCCATATACTTACATAAAATTACATAAAGGGACACCCTTTAATTTCTGATTAGAAATATTTAATTTCTAATTATAATAATTGGGCATTCTGTCCTATTTTCAAGTGACTGTCTACTATAGTTCAAAGATAGGGCCATATGGGTAAATGGACGTCACATATGGGGACACCCTTTAATTTTTAATTTTATTTTTTATTACTTTCTGTCACTGGCATAGTGATACGAAATTTTTTTTTAAATTTTAAAAAGGAGTTCTTTACGGTTCATAAAACACATAAAAACATGTTGTATGGGGATACCCTTTAATTTTTAAAATTCTGAACTTCTTTTAAAACGGGACCAATCTCTAAGCATATCCTTTTTAATAAAAAAAGTTTTAAATCGTTTCAGAAATGACTGAGTTCTGTGCGCACAAACATAAAAAAACAACATTCAGACGAATTGATAACCTTCTTCTCTTTTTGAAGTCGTTAAAAGTATTATTTTCTAAGAAAATCAGTGAAAAATGGGAAAAAAAGGGTTAAAGCCGATGTTTATCGTGATATATTCCTATTGGGCCATTGCGCTAGAAATTTGGCGAATTCAAAAAATTTTGCTCAAATACTTAAATGATATTCAAAACCATGGAAGATTCAAGCCGATTTAACTTTAACCACAAAAAGAAAAAAAATTAATTTTGTTATCCCAGATGGGTACAATTATTATTTGTATGATACGTGAAAAAAGAGTAGCTATTTTTAAATCGCCATCAGTTAGACTGCTTTTACAATAGACAGAAACAGGGCAGACATTTTCTGAATTCTCTTTTACTCTGTCTTAAACCTTTTACAATTGGACATAAACAAGACAGATTGACAGATTTTTGCACATTCTATTTTCGGATTTATTTACTTTACATTTGTGTGTGTGTGTGTTTGAAAATCTATGGTTTATGTACTTTGTTGACAAATTTTGAGCAATTAGATGCCGACTTGAAAAATATAATGTGAAGCAACACAGAAAAAAGCGAAGAGCAGAAAAGAGAAACGAAAAAATGTCCAGTACGATAGTCATGAAATACACACTCTACCTCTTCAACCCCTTGCCAACAAATCTCGTATGTCTGCCCTGTTTCTGTCTATTATGATAGGGTAAAACGACACAATTTCTTTAGAATTTTAAAGTGCAAAAATAAATGGAGAAATTTAAAGGAATCTATTGTATTCAGCTTTCCTAAAGATCCCTGGCTCCTGTCATAGAAAAATGCTATTCTACATAATGCCAGATATGAATAAAGAATTGGCCACCATATTCCACCGACTTAAACATAATTATAAAAGTTTGGGATTGGCTTTCCCATAAGGTTTATGAAGGGGAAAACAATGATAAGGAATCAGTAATTCATGCCAGTAAGGACTCCTGAAATGAGATTTCTCAGATCATTTGATATAACCTTATGGACGGACGGGCAGAGGTCTGTCCCTCTGTACGTCCGTCCGTCCCTCTGTACGTCCGTCTGTCAGCGCCTTTTATCTCTGGAACCGTAATAGGTACACTCTTGAAGTGTTCACAGAAGATGTATAACTGTTGCCGCTATAGCAACAAATACTAAAACTTATAGGGTGTTGCGATAGAGACGTGTTATTTACGTATATGTGTTTATTTCTTAAACTGTAAGAGGCATACACTTAAAATTTGCAAACACTAATTAAAACTTAGTTCGCTATATAAACAAATATGTAAAAATAAATCTAATCAATTAAAGGGTGAGCCGATAGTGACGTGATTTGCATGTATATGACCTAAGTTTGGAACCATAATAGGTAGGCTCTTGAAATTTTCACAGAAGGTGTATAACTGTGACAACTATAGCCTGGTACTCTGTTCAGCTTTTCATGCGGAATGCTGTCAAATTACATACATAAAAAATTTCTATGAAAAAGTGATGAAAAAATGTTGCACAAGTAGTACTCTGTTTTTGCTATGGAAAAACATTGAAATGTTTCTGGCAACATTTTATCAAAGCTGTGAAATAAAGGGGCATTATTTCATGTGGAATTTTTCAAATAACATCTGATCGCTTGGCTATGTTCGCTTTATAAACAAGTATACAAAATTAAACCTAAAAATTAAAAGGTGTCCCCATAGTGATGTTATTTGCATGAATGTGACCTAATTTTTGAAACATAATTGTTAGACTCTTGAAATTTTCAGAGATGGTATATGGCCTAATTTTTTAACTATAATAAGTAAACTCTTGAAATTTTCACAGTTGTGTTAATTAATATGAATTTTATAAAAAATAGTAAAAATTGAAATTTGTACAGAAGATAATTACTAAAAATAAAAGGGTTTTCAAAAAAGAATTGCCATGGCCGAGAGTGACATGATTTGGCTTTATTTTTTGAACCGTAATAGATAGGCTCTTGAAATTTTTACAGTAGATGTGTTGCCATCGGCACTATAACAAGAGGCCGCTATAATTAGAGGGTGTTCCGCAATAACATGTTATTTACTTATACTGCCTTATTGTTTTAACCGATATTTTAATAGAAAGGCCTTATATTAACAGTAATAGTATATTTTACAATATCTACTGTAACAACAAGAAACGGATACATATACACACTAGACGGCGCGAATTTGAGAAATTTGACCTTCTCTTATAAACGTTATAGGCAGTCGCCTACACAGGGTATTTAGTACTATGACTTAGTAAAAAAAAGAATTTAAAATTAAAGGGTGCCCCATTAGACGTGAAAAAAATAATAATTTGTATTTTTAAAGTTATATTGTACATAGTACGGAACCCTACGTGTGAGTCTAACTCGCACATGACTGATTTTTTTGTTATACATTTCACATTATTTTCTAGTGGATCTTGTTATTAAATTATAAAATAATACATTTTTAATTAAAATTATTTCCATAGATTTACACATATGAATGTAGATTTTGTTTTTTTCTGGAAAATGGCTTTAAAATACTATTGAAACAAACTTTGTTGTTGTTAACACTTTTCTAAATCAAAAATAGGCTTTTGCGATGTTAATTAAAATTAAGCTGTCAACAATAAATTTGAAGAGATATGCCCTTTAAAAGAACAGAAATTTATGTGGTTCTAATCATCTGGTAGATCGAGTATTACAATAATTTTTATTTTTAGTCCCTAGTGATCATTTAAGCGAGGAATGATAAAAATATTTACCAAAAATTTTGATGCCACACAGTAAACTGTCTAGTGGAAAAAAATCAAAAAAAAACCTTTCGAATTTATCAAAAAAAAAAAATACATTTGGGATGAAAGCTGAGACTCCCACGATTCCAGAGGTAGTTTGGATTTTCATGTGCGTTACACCTATAAAAAGTTACACGTCTTTAAAGTTGAATTATTTTGATAATTTTTTCATAATTTTTAAGTAACAAAAAACAGGTTTGATAAAATAAATATCAAAAATTCATTTTATAATAAAAATGCATTTATTTGTTTTATTCAGAAATGTAGCAGAAACAATGAAAAAATCCTAAATTTCAAATATTTTTAACAACACTTTAATAAAAATTTTGAAGTTTTTAGCGAAAATATGTACTTTAAAAAAAAATAGTCAGCTTCGGGTGCCCCGGTAGTCTAGTAGGTAGTGTGCTAGTCTATCAGTCGAAGGGTTGTGGGTTCGATTCCCACCAAAGACTCTGGGTGTTTCACTACAACGAGTGAAGGTCTTCGTTACTATGCTCGATAAATTAAGTTAGAGTATAATTTGTAATTGTATTGTAACATATAATAAATAAATAATTAAATAAATAAATAAATAAATTTATTTCGATGAACCCGAAAAACTAGGCACATCAAAAAACTATTTTATGCATCAATGATCTTATTTTCTGTTATTTATACTAAAATATGTATAAAAAGATTTAGGTGTTTTCTATGCCAACTTTTGAAATATGTGACCCGGCCTATGAAAAGGTGGCTTATGAATCCTAAAAAAAATTTCCACTTTTTTTTGGTTTCTATATTTTTTAAGACGCTCTTTCACGTGGTGAAAACTAGAAAGTCCTAACTTGCTTAGAAGTGTAATAAAAATGTAGACAAAGAAGAGCACAAATGAAAAAAAAAACAGAATTTTATTTTATTTTCATCCACTTCCATTTGATCTTCAGCTTGAAACAATGCTTGTAGTTCGTCCTCGTAATTGATACCAACATCATCGAAAGAATGATCATCATCCTCTTCGTTTTCACAGAAATATGTTTGAAAAACCTCGCTAAATTCTTCTTCGACAGACATTATTCACAAGTGACTGACGAAATGCATTGTTTATCTTTAACAGCTAATTTTTCGAAATTTTCTTTTTGAGTCATAAGCCACCTTTTTAATAGACCGGGTCACATATTTTTTTATCATAAAATAAAGTCATCCATTTTTGATATTTTTATTAAAATTATCAGTTGATATTTTTATTATTTGAAAATGTATGATAATAGTAAGCTATGCTTTAAACCAGGGCGAACTAATACAAAGTGAGTGCACGGGCGAATACTATAGAATGGCTTCACATAACAATTAAGAAAGAATAGACTTGAGCACACTCGAAAAAATATCAGACAAAATTGTAATCAAGATTTTATGAATAAAATCCTAATTTCTTCTGATCCATTAATTTCATCCAATAGAAATACAAAAAATACAAGCAGCTCTTTCAACAATAATCAAGAAATTAGTAATTATAATGAGTGATTTTTTAAGAGCTTGAGAACTTTTTTTTTAAAAAAACGCATAAAATTTGCAAAATCTCATCAGTTCTTTATTTGAAACGTTAGATTGGTCCATGACATTTACTTTTTGAAGATAATTTCATTTAAATGTTGACCGCGGCTGCGTCTTAGGTGGTCCATTCGGAAAGTCCAATTTTGGGCAACTTTTTCGAGCATTTCGGCCGGAATAGCCCGAATTTCTTCGGAAATGTTGTCTTCCAAAGCTGGAATAGTTGCTGGCTTATTTCTGTAGACTTTAGACTTGACGTAGCCCCACAAAAAATAGTCTAAAGGCGTCAAATCGCATGATCTTGGTGGCCAACTTACCGGTCCATTTCTTGAGATGAATTGTTCTCCGAAGTTTTCCCTCAAAATGGCCATAGAATCGCGAGCTGTGTGGCATGTAGCGCCATCTTGTTGAAACCACATGTCAACCAAGTTCAGTTGTTCCATTTTTGGCAACAAAAAGTTTGTTAGCATCGAACGATAGCGATCGCCATTCACCGTAACGTTGCGTCCAACAGCATCTTTGAAAAAATACGGTCCAATGATTCCACCAGCGTACAAACCACACCAAACAGTGCATTTTTCGGGATGCATGGGCAGTTCTTGAACGGCTTCTGGTTGCTCTTCACTCCAAATGCGGCAATTTTGCTTATTTACGTAGCCATTCAACCAGAAATGAGCCTCATCGCTGAACAAAATTTGTCACATTTGAACATTTCGAACCGAACACTGATTTTGGTAATAAAATTCAATGATTTGCAAGCGTTGCTCGTTAGTAAGTCTATTCATGATGAAATGTCAAAGCATACTGAGCATCTTTCTCTTTGGCACCATGTCTGAAATCTCACGTGATCTGTCAAATACTAATGCATGAAAATCCTAACCTCAAAAAAATCACCCATTATAATGGTAGATGAATCTATTAACACTGATTCAGGTTCAGAAACTTATTTTAGTGATAAAGAAATTGTTTACAATTGTTATGTTATTTGAATTTGTTTGTTACTTTATTATTAATCTTTATATAAATTTGTTTTTTATCTTAAATAATAATTTAATTTTAAAATATTTAGTGTTGTCAATTTGGTAACCCTATTCATATAATGTTATTTGAATACCAATGGTTGTGAGTATTTTCAAAACTTTAAGTAATAAAAATACTAAAAAGTTCTAAATAATGTTATATTCAAAAAAGGTACACGGCAACTCTAAATAATAAGAGATTGGTTATATTTTATAAAAAAAAACTATCACGTTTTATCATTTTGTATGTGAATTGATAGATTAAAATTCAAAAGAAATAATAATTACTGAAATGGGGGAATTTTGGATATTTAATTGTCCCCGCACCGGAAAAATAAAAGGATTTCTAAAAATGTTGATTCATTTTTGAAAATAGTAGGCCAAGGGAGATATGTGGCATTTCATTAAGCTACCATAACTCCTTCGATATTTTTTCAGTTTTACTATGGGGACCGTTCACTGTGTGCCATGAAAAAAAAACTCCAAAAGTAAATATATTTTAATACCAAAAAAATAAAACTTGAAAAATAATTTTATATTATGAGTAACAACAAAAAAAAATATCAGTAATAATAATGTATTATATAACGTACTACTAAATAGAAGTATGTACTCGTATGGTGTGTTCACCAATACTCTTACGGATGAGTACGTATGCATACTAGGCAGTCATTAATATTAATGTTTCTTATGAGACAAACACATATTTTCTCATATTTAACTTTCCTTTATCTTTGAGCCATAATTATTTTCGAGTCTAATTTTTTCTAAACAAAAAGTTTTAAAACACAATATGTACTTTCGTTAACATTAAATAAAAGTTGTTCATGAACGTGTGTTCTTGAAGGTTGAATACATTTGTGTTGACTTTATCAAAACTTAACTTTAAGAATTGTTTATTTAAACATTTGAAAACTTTATATTATAGAACTAAGTATGAATTTGAACTTGATGTGTTTACTAAAAGGTTGTTTGTTTAAGCTTTGAGACCTTAAATTAAAGTTGTATATATTTAAAGCTTAATTTATACAATAATATTTAATAAAACAAATTTACATAAAAAATTTGTTTAATAAAATTTTTAAAAACTGAAAATATTTGTTATGAATATGACGCTTAAAATCTAATGGGTGGTTAAGTTTTAAGGGCCGATGTTGAATGTGAACCACACCTCAAATGCAAGTTTTTTTCTGCGTTTAATTCGACATTTCTTAATTTTAGACTAATTCAACTTGAAGCAATCCAACAACGCTACAAATTTAATGGCCGTGTTATCTCACGTAAGGGCGATGTCAATTGGCCGACAAGTTTATATGATTTTACACCGTTGGACTTCTTTCTTTGGGGTTATTTGAAAGAAAAGGTGTAAAGGATGAGATTATTCGGTAAGAGATTATTAACGGCATAGAACATCAGTTATGCCTCAGCGTCATCGAAAATTTGGTGCATCGAATGGAGTTGTGTCGCCGAGGTCACGGCGGCCATTTGGCCGATATTTTGTTCCATACATAATTAAACAATACCAATATTATCAAAATAAAAAGAAATAACAATATATTCTTAAGTAATTTGTGTGATAATCAACATCGGCCCTTAAAAGTTAACCACAAAATAATTATCTGTATTATTAGCGAAAAATGTATGCCATTAGAATTCGAGACACTCGTATTCTAGACGACCAATTTTGAACCACTTTTTTAGCATTTAGGGCCGTATATCTGCCGTATTTCAATACAATGTTGTCTCCTAATTTTCGTTTTTTTTATGTCATAAACCAATGTCTTCACGAACCCCGGAGAAAATACTACAATGTTGGTAGCTACTTTATGAAAGTATTTCGAAAATATACCGTTCACAATTTGCTTCCTTAAACCTAGAATACTAAAGCTATTTAATACTAATGCCACTTAAATTTTACGTACTGTGGATTTTTTCAATTAACCCTTAAGCGAACGCCAGATCCTGGCCAGGTATTTTTGAGATTTTTTTTTAATTTTTTACATAGATAGCGTAGACATTGCCTCGAAATTTTTTATGAATTCTTCAATAAAGGTCTTTTTTATAAAAAAAAAAAATTGAAAAAGTTCCAATTTAATATATGTGGGCGTGGTAATCATTCTTTAAAAATTTTTATTCGCGTTTGAACCAAAAGGGCCCAGCCAGGCCCTTTTGGTTCATTACGTAGAGAAAAACATTGTACACAATTAAAGCAAAACGTAAAAAAACACACTAAACACAAAAGAAATCTTTACTTGTTTATATTTCGATTAATTAAAAGCAAATTGTAACGGTCTTTTCATGTTTTTGTTTATAAAACGCAGAATCAATTTGCTATGCGCTACAAAGGGTCGGGGGGAACAATCGTTGCTGATAATTTTTTTATGACTATTGATTTATGTAAGCAACTAATAGCTATTAGTCTTGGTTTTGTTGGTACCCTCAGAAGCAACAAGCGATGTATTCCACTTGAAATGAAAAAAACATCCAAAAAGAGAAGTATTGTCATGTAAATTTGGGTTCCATGAAAATATTGCGATATGCTCTTACGTTCCAGAGAAAAATAAGGCTGTTATATTATTATCAACAGTCCCACTATGATACATCTGTTGCTGGTATTAAGAAAAAACCGGAGGCAACCATGCATTACAATAAATTTAAAACAGGTGTAGATGTTATGGACCAAATGGTTGGTAAATATACAGTCAAACGAAGGACAAATCAATACTAGATTCTTCTGCAAATTATGCAAAAATCCAATTTGCCTTCAGCATTCCAAATGCGATTATACATGCTTTAAATGTAAGCAAGACTGTATATAATTTTAACAATATGATCTCCTTTTTATTATATATTAGAATGAATTTTGTTATATTTTTTATTGTTTATCTTTGTTTTTTTTTTTTAATTTGCATGCAGTACCTATTAAAGTCCATATAGAATACAAGAAGTCCCAGCCAGGCGCTGGAGTTCGTTTATGGAAAGTCATTTTGGTGTTCGCTTAAGGGTTAATTTTTCATAATTATTAAATAATAAAAATTAATTAATTCATATTGGGAAACAATTGAAAAACAATTTTAATGGCAAAATAAAACTTCATGTTAGGGATCAAATTATAGCTGAAATAAAATAAATATGTATGTAATGCTCATACGGTCCTGGTTAATATAGTCCTATATTAACCAGAAACTATACAGCGCTATCACCTAGTATCTATGAGATATTAGATAAAAACTGATTATTTGCAGGGATTTTCCGAATCTTTCGAGGCCCATAAATACATACATTCGTCCCAAATTTGTCCAAATGGAGTACAATAGGGTTTTGCTACCCTTTGATAGTAGAATCGCACCTGTACTGTCACTTCCTTGTATGTGTTTTCACTGTTGCACTGTGTAATCATATATGTATGTACATAACACTGACAATTTCAAAAGTGTTACACATTTTTCTGCCATTAAATCATTACACTATGCGAATTTTCACATTTTTGCTGGGAATGATTTTAAGTCAATTTCTATATGTATATATTTTATCGAAAGTGCTGTTCATTTTAATTCTATTTGTATGAGAGCACGCAATAGGAGCCCAAAAGGCGAAAAAATGTAACCGAGTGTAAACACTTACGTAGGTCGTTGCCATAAGATAACAAGAACATACAAACAAACATTAAAAATCACTTCGTCCACACAAAATGAACATTTTTGTAAGTTTATATGTACGTATGTATGGTTGTGAACTCAAAATATATAGCTATTGACAGCGTGACTGAATGGCAAAGAGGATCCAGAAAATCTACATACATACAAAGTGTACAACACGTTATTATACAATATGTAAGTAAAGCTATATATACAAAAGCCATACAATATAATACTAGCACATACATGTACAAAAAAAGAATATAAATTTACATCTACCTATCTATACATGTAAGTTTATTTCTGATGTATTTTATGTAAATGGCTTTGTCAATGTAAAATGGTAATACAGATTCTATAGCCGGGCAACAACTTGTTTTCCCCATTTTCTGTTTTTGCTTTCATTCCCAAACTTGAAATTATATTAACTGATATGTATGTCTGTTATTTCATATCTACATGTTTTCATTAAGAAGTTATATACAGATTGAAAAGGAATAAGTCATACACCTTTTCTTAAAAATAACCACAAAGAAAGAAGTCCAATGGTTTCATATCACATTATCTTGTCGGCCAATTGACATCGCCACCACGTGAGATAACACGGCTATTGAATTTGTCGCTCAAAAGAGCCATTGTTTCGTTAGCTGTGTGGCAAGTGGCACCGTCCTGTTGAAACCACATATCGTCCACATTCATATCTTCCAATTGGGGCCATACAAATTTCGTTATCGTCTCACGATAGCGAACACCATTGTACACTGTAACTGCCTGACCGGCCTAATTTTGGAAAAAATACGGCACCATGATGCCGCCAGTCCATAAACTACACCAAACAGTCACTCTTTGTGGATGCATTGGTTTTTCGACAATCACTCTTGGATTATCATTCGCCCAAATGCGTTAATTCTGCTTATTGACAAATCCACTAAGGTGAAAATGTGCCTCACAATATTGATCATCATAGTGTCCCTATGTTCCTTATAGGAATTACAGGATATTATATATAATATTGATCATCAAACGTTGCAATTTCTTGCCACCATTCTTGTCATTGCTCGATTGTGTATCTTTCCATGGTTCAAATTGAGTTAGTCTGGAATTGAGAAATGTCAAATTAAATTCAAAAAAAAAAAAAAAACTTTACGTTTAGGTGTGATTCACATTCAACATCGGGCCTTACAATTTAACCATCCGATAAAAAGTAAATACATAAAACACAACTAAAGCATTAACCGATATGCTTAAACTATGCATATTTGTTAGGGCTTCAGTTATGGTTTATGTAGTTACTTATTTTAGTAGGGATTGGAACCTTTATATAAAGCAAATACATAAATCATAACTGAAGCACTAATAAATTAAGGGTCTTTGGTATGGATTGCTTTTAAAGCAAAATCAAACAAAATATTGCAAGGCCACTGAGAAAGTGGCGGGCACAGCTAGGCTTCAAAAAAAGTTTTTTTCAACTTCGATTCTATTGTTTGAAATTTTTTACCTGTATTCGAATTTTAGAGATTTTGTCTATTTCATAAATACATTTTCAGGTTTGATTTGGGATTTTTCTATTTCAATTGATGTTATACTTTCAAATTATTATAGTATGACATCAAATATACACGATTGGTAAAGCAAATTAAATAAATTCATAAAAAATTAAATCAAAATTCAGATTTTTTTCATAAGAAAAAATTTTTAGCGGCCTGTATTAAACCTTATATCTCTCTGTATTCTACGAGTATTTTACTGGATACTTTTGCATCTAAGAGTGAGATATTACAAAAGGATTTATCTTCCAGCTAAAGTAATTTTTTTAAGTATGTATGTATGTATGTATGTATGTATGTATGTATGTATGTATGTATGTATGTATGTATGTATGTATGTATGTATGTATGTATGTATGTATGTATGTATGTATGTATGTATGTATGTATGTATGTATGTATGTATGTATGTATGTATGTATGTATGTATGTAAATGACTTTACTCATGTATATTTGTGTGCTTCGTAGTTACTCTATATAAATGTAAATCTTTAAATAGTAGTGTGTATTGGATGACCATACTAGAGGTCACTGGTGTCATAATATCTTACATTCACGTTGATGATGAGCTATGATGCTACTAACATGTATTCAAACACAAAAAGATTTTATTAGTTTTTGTTGTTAGTGTTGTTGTTATTGCTGTCAGTGTTCCGTTGAGAGGCGTGACCATTGTAATACACTCTAATAAGAACACTCACTCGCATGCTGTACGACTACGTTGAGAATACTTTTAAATTGCTATGTTTCTGTAGGTTGCTGCTGAAGTAGTTGTTTCCCTATTATCACTACTACGGCATATTCTTCCACTGGTGTATTAACAATATCTACTGACTATATGCTTCGTTACTATTACTTACACATCCAATGCAATTACTAACGAGTGATTTTTTAAGAGCTTGAGAACTTTTTTTTAAAAAAAAACGCATAAAATTTGCAAAATCTCATCGGTTCTTTATTTGAAACGTTAGATTGGTCCATGACATTTACTTTTTGAAGATAATTTCATTTAAATGTTGACCGCGGCTGCGTCTTAGGTGGTCCATTCGGAAAGTCCAATTTTGGGCAACTTTTTCGAGCATTTCGGCCGGAATAGCCCGAATTTCTTCGGAAATGTTGTCTTCCAAAGCTGGAATAGTTGCTGGCTTATTTCTGTAGACTTTAGACTTGACGTAGCCCCACAAAAAATAGTCTAAAGGCGTCAAATCGCATGATCTTGGTGGCCAACTTACCGGTCTATTTCTTGAGATGAATTGTTCTCCGAAGTTTTCCCTCAAAATGGCCATAGAATCGCGAGCTGTGTGGCATGTAGCGCCATCTTGTTGAAACCACATGTCAACCAAGTTCAGTTGTTCCATTTTTGGCAACAAAAAGTTTGTTAGCATCGAACGATAGCGATCGCCATTCACCGTAACGTTGCGTCCAACAGCATCTTTGAAAAAATACGGTCCAATGATTCCACCAGCGTACAAACCACACCAAACAGTGCATTTTTCGGGATGCATGGGCAGTTCTTGAACGGCTTCTGGTTGCTCTTCACTCCAAATGCGGCAATTTTGCTTATTTACGTAGCCATTCAACCAGAAATGAGCCTCATCGCTGAACAAAATTTGTCACATTTGAACATTTCGAACCGAACACTGATTTTGGTAATAAAATTCAATGATTTGCAAGCGTTGCTCGTTAGTAAGTCTATTCATGATGAAATGTCAAAGCATACTGAGCATCTTTCTCTTTGGCACCATGTCTGAAATCTCACGCGATCTGTCAAATACTAATGCATGAAAATCCTAACCTCAAAAAAATCACCCATTATATTACACACCTACACATACTTACATGCACAACACAAATCATGGATATAAAGTTTTCTATTTAAAGCGTTTAAACTCTATATGTGCAGAATGTAGTGTGAAATAGGTTTCCACATTATTGCCTGTTTTAGTGTCTGTATAAAACTTGTTCAGTGCTGAATTTGGCTAATTTCCAACAAGCAACAAAACTTGATATAGTTTTTAGGCTGTGAACAGTATTGAAAATTATTAATTTTTAGCAAAGAAACTCAGATAGTGATTAAGAGCTGTTCATAGTTAAGAAATAATTTTGACCATTAGAGATATCGTATCTAGTATAAGAACGTTTCTATTTTTGTTTGATATGCCGATCCTTTATGCCGACATGCGGATCATTTAAATTTATAGATTGTTCTATATTGCGACTCACATGCGATATTTGTCGGATGGACATAATGTTTATACTTACATATATTAGAAAAACGCATAGACAACGTCTGTGTTGTTGAATTTAAGGCCGGGACACATACGTCATACTTACTTTGACGTATTCAACTGAGATCAAAGTAACGACGAAAGAGGTTGACACAATGAGGACTTTGTTGACGGATACTAAATCAGGAAAGGAAACACTTGAAAAGCTTTGTTCTCCATTGTACTTTATTAATTTTTATTTATTTTATTGTATTTTGTTTAATTTCTAATACTTAACGTACATCAAAAGATAAAAGTTTCCCAGCTTCCGTACCTTGCGTTGTTGGAGACGTACTGATTGTGAGAAAGCTCATAAGAAAACCTGTATTTCAACTTATTTGTCCGTTGAAAAAGACGATGTATAACGTATGACGGATTTTATGTGCCCCGGCTTTTAATGTAATTAGTTTAGTTTGCGAAATACAAGCGAAAGCATAGTGATAATTGCATTCGTAAATGGATTATAGTATTTAAAGTAATACTGGGTGGGTCAAAAATAGGAGTCATTAATACAGACCCCTTAAAGTCAGTGCAAACGTCAGAGTCCATACAGCATTGCTAGTGAATCGGTAAAATAAATTTACAACAGTCGAGTCACAAGAAAAACCAGATTTTAGACATCAAGAAGACTACTTTACGAGGTTCTGCCTTACGATTTGAAATATTAGTCGTATAATTTCAGCTGAAACTAGTATAGACTTAATGTCTATACTAGCGTAAAGTTTTCAAAACGTTTCATTATTTTATTTGCAAAATAATACAATAATGAAACGTTTTGAAAAATTTGTTTAAAATTTTAGTAGTAGTGTTCCAATAGTTCGTTTAGTTTGATTTATATGGCCATATTTTTAATCAGTTGTACACCAACCATTGAAATTTACAAGGAACCTGTATTGCAAAGTCCGCTATAACAAAAAGTATAAAATATGAATTTGGAAATAAAAGGGTGTCCCAATAGTTAATGTAATTCTATGTATGTAGCCAAACTTTTTAACCGTTATAGACAGACAGCTAAAATTTACAAGGAACCTGTATTGCTAAGTCCGCTATAACAAGTATATACATTGAATTTAGAAATTAAAGAGTGTCCCCATAATTGATGTAATTTGACCAATATGGCCCTATCTTTTGAACCAATATAGACAAACACAATTAGGCTGAATTTCCACTACTTTGTCTGGTATACTAACACTTATACCTATTTAGAGTTATGAATTAAAGGGTGTCCCAATAGTTTGGTAATTTTCTGTATATGGGCAAAATTTTGGACCGTTATAGACCGACAGTTAAAATTTACAAAAAATCTTTAAAGCCAAGTCCTTAATAGCTATAACAGGTCTTTTAATTTAAAATTGTTAACTAAAGGGTGTCCCAACGGTTAATGTTATTTGATTTATGTTGCCCTATCTTTGAAACCTTTATAGACAGACGTTTAATATTTACACAGAATGTATGTCCGCTATAGCAAAAAGTATAAAATTGGTAATTAAGGGGTGCACCTAAAGTTAATGATATTTGAGCTATATGACCTTATATTTTGAACATTTGAAATTTTAACAAAGCGAATATTACTATGTCCACAATAAAATGTTCAAAAAAACTTAAAGGGTATTCTCATAGCTGACATAATTTGACTTATATGGCCTAGTGTTTTGAACCGTTATAGATAGAGAATTGATATTTACACAGAGCATGTATTATTATGTCCGCTATAAGAATTATAATATTGGAAATGATAGGGTGTCCCTATAGTTAATGAAATTTGATGTATGCCTTATCTTTTGAGCCGTTTTAGATAGACAACTGAAATTTACACATAATGTCTATTACTATGGTCGCTATTACAACTATAAAAATTTAAAATTAAATGGTGTCTCCATAAATGAGGAATGTTGGTGAAAGTAGCTTAACTTTTGATGCTTGAATTTCACATATTCTTTACTTAATTTCCTGTTAACTTTGGCGCATTTTGTTTATCTTTTATTTGGTTTAAATACAAGTTCTTACAAATTATTTCTTACATTTTTAGTTTATTACTGGTACTGTCTGTTTTGAAGTCGGTTATTTTTTTCAAGAATTATTTAACAACAATTTGACATTTTTGTGATAAAAGATAGTTTAAAATAAAACTATTTATATATTCTAAATAAAATTCTAGAGAAATTCAGACACTTAATGGTTATTACAAAACATATTTTGTTGTTTGGTTACATAAAAAAGCTTTTGAAAAACGAAAAAAAAAATATCCAAAAAAAATTTTGGCAATAATTTATTCTGTGTGTAAAAAATTAATGGATTTTTTGAGTACATACCACATTACTACTAGTTTGGTTTCTTAATGTTAGTTTTAGTAGCTATTTTAAGATATTTTTATATAATGTATATACCAGGTGTTTCAAATAAAAGTATCCTTTTAAAAATTAAATGAAATTAATTTAACTATATTTCCAATTTAAGTAGATAGCTGCAAAGAATGCTGAAAAATAAGAAAATGTATTACATTCTACTAGTGTCCAATTTTTTCTTTAAAACTAATCGCATTATTTTCAGAAAAATATACTTTCAACTTAGAGAGAATAAGATGAACTTAAGACTTACTTCATTTGTGACTTAATTTCCTTTGCAATATTTTGGCTTTATTAGAAATAATAAATATGTATTCCTATTTACTACGCAACACGATTTCATTCATATCACTGACTGTCGCGGCTGGGGGTTTCCGGCTTAATCTCAGAAATGGCATGGATAATTTTTAGGGTTCCGTACACAATGTGTAAAAACGAAACCCTATTGTTTTCGATACAATGTCTGTCCGTCTGTCTCTTTTATCTCTGGAAATGCTTGAAATTTTCACAGAAAGTATATAACTGTGACCGCTATACTAGCAAATACTAAAACTTATAGGGTGTTCCGATAGAATTATTCACGAATGTGTGCTTATTTCTTGAACTGTAGGAGGAATTCACTAAAAATATTCAAGCACTAAATTAAAACTTAGTTCGCTTTATAAACAAGTCTAAAAAAATAAACCTAAAAATTAAAGGGTGTTCCGATAGTGGTGTGCTTTGTATGTGTAAGGCCTAAGTTTTGAACCATAATAGGTAGACTCTTGAAAATTTTACCAAAAGTGTATAACTGCGGCCACAATAGCAAAAAATACTAAAACGTAGGATGTTCCAAAAGTGACGTGTTATTTACGTTTATGTCTTTTTTTGAGCTGTAAGAGGAAACCACTTACAATTTGCAGACTGTAATTAAAACTATGTTTGTTTTATAAACAAGTATACAAAATTGAACTTAAGTATTAGAGGGTGTTCCAATAGTGACGTGATTTGCATGTATATATCCTAAGTTTTGAATGAATAGGTGGAATATTGAAATTTTTACAGGAGGTGTATAACTATGTCCACTATAAAAAATAATAAAAATTAAAGGGTTTTCCGCCAGTGACGTGTTTTGAAATGTATAAAGCCTTATTTCTTGAACCGTAACAGGTAGACTCTTGAAATTTTGTACAGAAGATGTGTTGCCACGGCCGATATGACAATTACTAAAAATTAAAGGGTGTTCCGACAGTGACATGTTTTTCACTTATAGTGACTTATTTTTTAATCGCAATAAGTAGACTTTTAATATATTTATAGAAAGGAAGTTGCCATGGCCACTATAATGAATAATAAAATTAAAGGGTGCTCCAAGGGTGCTTACCCTCTTGAAATGTTTACAGTAGATGTGTTACTTCGGCCGCTATAACAAATACTTAAAATTGAAGTGTGTCCATTAGTAACGTGTTTTTCACGAATATTACCTTATTTTTTTAACCACAATAGGTAGGCTCCTGATATTTTAATAGAAAGTGTATTACCATGGCCGCTATAAAATCAATTACATATTAAAATTTAAAGGGTGTTTTAATTATGATGCAATTTTCGCGAATATTACTTTAATTTTAAAATTTAAGGGTGTCCCATAAGACATAAAGAAATAAACAACTTGAATTTTAAATTATACTGAACATAGTACGGAACCCTACGTGTGTGAGTATATCTCGCACTTGACTAATTTATTCCATTATTCGCAAAGCAACGCTCTTTAGCGGCACCCAACAAAAAAACGTTAAACTATGAGGTGGCCAGTTGACTGATAAAACAATTACCAATCTTAGTGCGCAAAAGAACGGTTGTTTGATGAGCTGTGTTACTGGCTAACCTAAACAAGGGCGTCATAAACATATTTTAATTATATATTAACATATTTTGTTTAGTAAAATCTATTAAATTAAGGCGCAAAATAGAAATAAAATCGCTAGATAAAGCAGAAAATAGCTAAAATTCATTCTTACACAAATTCACTACCTAACGCTCTGTCAAAATTGGATTTTCCAATTGCCAATTGCGTTGATTCCGCTATTTAGGTTTAGGGTGTTTTTTATAAAGGTATAGAGGTATATAAGTTGGCATTACTTTTCAAGATGGGGACCGATTTGACAGCTGTCAATGATTTATTCTCAGTTTGGTTTGGCAATTCATTATGAATAGACTCCCGCCTCAACAACGCTTACAAATTGCAAAAAAACGAGATTACCGTTGTTCCCGATTTTCATAAGCAAATTTTGTTTAGCGATTTAGCGCACTTCTGGTTGAATGGCTACGTCAACAAACAAAACTGCCGCATTTGGAGTGAATGTAATCCTCGAGTGTATGTGGAAACACCGTTACATCCAGAAAAACTGACTGTTTGGTGCGCTTTATGGGCTGGTGGAATCATTGGTCCGTACTTCATCAAAAACGATGGTGACCAGAACGTTACAGTCAATGGTGATCGGTATAGAGCCATGATTACTAACTTTTTCACTCCTGAATTAAATAACCATGATGTCCAGGAGATGTGGTTTCAACAAGACGGCGCAACATGTCACACAGCTCGTGCCACAATAGATTTATTGAAAGACACGTGACCGCCTAATTTCACGTTTTGGACCTGTGAATTGGCCTCCAAGATCTTGTGATTTAACACCGCTAGACTACTTTCTGTGGGGCTATGTAAAGTCATTGATCTATGCGGATAAGCCACAAACGCTTGACCATTTGGAAGACAACATTCGCCGTGTTATTGCCGATATACGGCCACAAATGTTGGAAAAAGTCATCGAAAATTGGACGTCCAGATTGGACTACAATCGCGCCAGCCGTGGCGGTCATATATCAGAAATCATACTTAAAATGTAATGTCACAAGATTATCTTTCAGATAAATAAATTTCATGTCAATCGAATAGTCCATCGTTGTTTTATTGCAACTTAAAAACACCCTTTACATGAGAATTTTTGACAGTTACTTTACGCCTTACGCTCTTGTTTAGGTTTAGCAGTTACTGTGAGGTTCACAATTGAGTACAAGTTTGTACTTTGAGCACTTCTTAGGTCATAGAAATAAAAGTAATAGAGCAAATTCAAAAATCTTTTTGTAGTTGTAAAATTGTGTAAAATTCAAAACTTAAAGCACCAATTTCTAAGAAAAAAAAATAAAGAAAACGGAAACAACTCCAATGTATTCAATTTTGCATAATTAAAAAATCGTGCGGAATAAGAATATTTTTAATACTTAGTCCAAAGTCCTTTATTTTGTAAGACATTTTTTCACTAGGGTGAAGCCAGCAATATTGTTAACGGTCAGATTGGAAACGGTTGAATTTGGATTCGTCTGACCAGATCACACGTTTCCAGTCGTCTACTTTCCAATTTTTGTGTTCTTTGGAAAATTTTAACATTGCCTTTACAGTTTTTTCCCACTGCTGTAATATAGCCAATGTCGCGAAGGGCTTTACATGCCGTCCACCGACTAATGGGTTTTCCTATTGCTAACGAAGCGTGTTTTGGTGTTAAGAAGTTATCTCTTTTCATTTCTCTTATCATTAGACGTGCGTACGCATTAGTTAGAAGTATTTTACGACCTCTAACTTGAGGCTTGGGAACAACAGAAAACCGTTTTTGTACCCTAATGCCACTGATTGACTCACTTTAAGTTCACAGCCCCTTTCAGTCATGGCCCGGATGTTCTCCTCGGTGGATTTTGAAAGTTTCTTCATTATTTATTATTGTTAGGTATTTATTTGATTTTTGTTCAAAAATTTGCACACTTTTTTACCATACGCGATTTAAATAATGTCGAGCTTTTGTCTTCTTAAAAAAACACTAATAAAAAGCAAAAAGTTTGAAAAATAACTGTACTTTTTAATTTCTTTTCTTCAAATTCTTCTTATAATGCAGAGGTGCAAAGTTGAGTACATAAGAGTTATTTTGGTTTTCATTTTTTTTTCGTTTTTTTCCTGGTGCTTCATGCATTATATACATATAATAAAGTACTAGATATTTTATTAAATTTTATATAATAAAGTACTTAAAAAATAAACGACAATAAAAAATTTTTGATTTGCTTGATTACTTTTATATTTATGAAACAAATAGTGCTCAAAGTACAAACATGTACTCATTTGTGCACCTCACTGTATATGTACAAAAAAAATTTTATGTAAATCAGAAAATTATTACGTAGAAAGAATTACATAGAAAAAGACAAAAAATTCTTTAATAGGCAAGGTTTGTGGATCTGCTTAATCAGCTTATGTATATAATTTTTATACAAGTAATTTGTTTTAGAAAAAAGTGCGTACATTTGTTTGCGTCTAATTTTTAAATATTATTTGTCTTTAAAAAATCTTATTTGGAATTTTATAATTTAATATTATTTAATATATATTAATAATATATATTAATATTATATCTATTTATGCATAATTCCTACTATTGTAATTTATTTTATAAATATTTTATGAAAGAATCATAAATATTTCATGAAAGAATCATGAAATAATGAATCATGAAATAATGAATCATGAAATAATCATGAAATATTTATTTAAAAAAAATAAAAGAATCGAAATGATTAGTATGGTGAAAGCATATCCAGATAGCTATTTCGTTACTGCTTAACTAGCTCATCAGTGCATTTTTCCCAAATTTTCTGAACAAAAACCCAAGAATCGATTTAGCAAACCTTACTTTTTCCATTCATCATGTATCAAAAAGAGTTAGTTAAGTTAAGAAAAAACTCTCTGGCAGGGCCGCCCCGAGGTTAGTAGGTTCCCGGGGCGAGATTGTGATCTGGCCCCCTACACAATTAAAATGTATATTTCTAATATAATATTTTTTTATTTTATACTTATATTTACAAAAAGGTTACATATTATGTAGTAAATATAAAAAACTATAAGTGATAGAATTTTTTTAAGTTATATTTCGATTCAGAGAGTCAAAGAATGTAAATGAAAAAAGTTTCAATGAAATCTAGAATGGTAAACATTATTTTTTTATTTTTTCCCCATTTTCTGCACTACGAAGCTGATGTTGATTACAAAAATATCTGTTTTGTGTAATTTTTGGATAATTTTGCCTTTAATGGCAAGGGCTCTTTAAAAATTAACTCATTTTTGTTTTTATTTTTGAATTATGGCCGAATTTGTCAAGCCAACAGTTTTAGGAGGAGAAATTATTATCGTTTTGTCAGCTTCATTCTTATTAATATATTCGTCATTAGAATCTGAATCTGGTATTACTAGTATTTTAATTTCATATGCTAATTTGTAATTTCAAATATAATATTATTGTTTTCGTATTTTACTTTTTTTTTTTTTTTTTTTTTTTTTTTTAATTTTTATTCTTTATTTACTCATAACAATTTACAATTTAGAGCTTCAGCGCCTAATAGGCATTGTAGAAGCAAGTTGGCAATAATAAACATTCATTAATTCTTGAGTTAAAATTAAATAACAAACATAAAAAAAAAAAAAAATTAATTATAACATTGTAGAAAATACGTACAATTATTCAGTTAGAAATAATTAATTAATAAAAATAATAGAAAATAAAAATATTAATATTAAAAGTAAATATCATCGTACAACAAATTCTTCCATTTGTCGCAATAAAAAAATTTTTAAATGTTTTTTAAAATTTGAAATTCTATTTTCAGTTTTTAAAAATAACGGCAAATCGTTAAACTCATGACTACCAATATACTCTATACGTTGTTTGGTAATTTCAAACCTACACCTGGCTACAAAAAGACTGTTATTATTTCTTGTGTTTATCAAATGTTGATTTCTGGCAAAATAAATAGTGTGATGACCAATGTTGTTGATACATTTAAAAACATACATTATCAGCTTCATTTTGTATAAGCCACGTATTGGAAGAGTCGTTTTGAATATATCTCTAAAAAGTGACAGGGTTGGATAAGTATTCGGAAGGTTGGAAACAATCCTTAATGCCTTATTTTGTGCACGTTGTAATGATTTCAGCTCTGTGCTGTTCTTATACCCATAAACAATGGCCAAATAGTTGAAATGGCTTTGAATTAATGAATTATATATTAACATCTTGGTACTGGTATTAAACTTGTTTTTAAATTTATACAAAAAACCAATTGCTTGACTAGCTTTTTGCTTTAAACTTTGTATATGTTGATTCCACACAAGATTGCTCTGAAGATGTATACCTAGATATTTGATTGTATGGCTCTCAAAAATTTCTTTCCCATTCACAAATATACTGAAAACGTTATTTGGACTGTGTGGCTTAAATCTTATTAAACGTGTTTTATTTGCGTTTAAAAATAATTTATTAATTCTCACAAACTCAGATATCAATGCTACATCACGTTCAACATAGACTTTAGCAACTGTTTCATAATTGTAAGGATATAATAAACAAATGTCATCCGCATATATAAAAAGTTTTCCAAAAGTATCTATATTTTTTATGTCATTTAAGTATATGGAGAATAAAAGTGGACCCAATACACTGCCTTGGGGTACACCATATTCTACATCACCAAATTCACTTTTATGTGAACTTATTTGAACGTACTGTTTCCGATTACTTAAATAACTTTTTAATAGTAGCATCTCCTTCCCACAAATACCATAGTACCGCAATTTCTTTATCATAATTTCATGATCAATCAGATCAAATGCTTTGGATAGATCAAAGAATACACCGACAACGCCGCTATTACCTCCGTCTAATGCTTTACAAATAAAATTAACAACATTTACAACCGCTTCTTCTGTGCCACATCCGCTTCTAAATCCATATTGAAAATCGTTCATTAAGTTATTATCTTTCATATACATTGAAATCTGTTGGTATAAAACTCTTTCAAACACATTATCAATAACGGACAAAACAGAAATTGGTCTATACATCTCCATTGTACAGGAAAACGTTAGCTTTGGAATTGGTACTACTTTATGAATTTTTAATATGTCTGGATAAAGTGATGTGCTAATCATACTATTAAAGATACTTACTAACAATGGTATAAATTCGTTTTTATTATTAAACAGTACTTTTGGCAGTATATTATCGTGGCCACCACTTTTATTTGAATTAATGTTATTTAAAAGTAAACTGATCTCATCATATGTTGTATTGCGAAAATAACATCTATCATTGTACTGAATTAATGTTCTTAATGAATTACAGTTATCATCAGAATGTTGTTCAATTTTCAACTTCAAATCTTTGACTGATTCCAAAAAGTATTGGTTAAGCATATTTGCTTTTTGCAAATCATTCTTAATTTCATTACCAGTTTGATCTTTTAAATTAATCGTTGTAGTTTTATTTTTGCCTAAGGTTTCGTTTAAAAATTTCCAACATTTTTTTGGATCGTGTTGAAATGAATTTATTCTATTTATGTAAAAATTATTCATTGAATCCTTGGAAGCTTTTTTAATAATTTTACTAATCCTTCTTAGATTTACTTTTGCTTCCAAATTTTCTCTATTTCTTCTTCGGTTTTTTAAAAGACTTTGTTTGTATTTTATCAAATTATATAGATTTCTATTTAACCATGGTGCTATTTCTTTAATTAATTCCTTATTTTGTTTCCTTTCATACGTTGAGTTTTCCAAAGCATAATTTACATACGATATTAAGTTCCTTGTATCAACTGCTGGGTCCCCAGATAGCCTCATAACCGGCAAATTGTTTCTTAATATTGACTTTAAACGATTGTAATCTTGAACAATAATAATTTCTTCACCTTCATTCCTTGTTTTTATTTCGGCTTCAACTTCACAGAAAATAATATTGTGATCTGAAATGTTATATTCCACTGATGCTATGCTCAAACAATGAAAAATGTTGCTGTAAACATGGTCAATTGATGTACCACCAACTGGGCGTGTAACCATTGTATGACAATTTTCGAAGCTGCAGTTGGTAATCACATTAATCAATTCTTCTGATGAGTTCTCATGAAAGGCATCAATATTAGAATCGCCAGCAAAAATGCATGGGTATCGACCGTAAGAATTTAAAAAACTTTCTAAAGTTAACAAAAATGTTTCCTTTTTACACTTTTGAGATCTGTAAAATGCCATAAACTTTACTGGTTTACCTTTTATTTTAAAATCATTTATTGTTATAACAATTGTGTCAATATAATTGTTGCTATCACAGAAATCAACTGAAAATGCTAGGTTTTCCCGAATAAAAATAGAAACTCCACCGTAACCATCTGCTCTACAACAATGAACGCTTTTGTAGCCAGGTATATTATAAAGTTGAACAAGATCTAAACTTATCCATGTTTCTTGAATGGATATAATATTAGGTAGCCAAGGAAGCTTTGCTATAAAAGTTTTAAACTTATTAAATTTATCAATTGATGCAATACTTCTGACGTTAAGAGAACAAATTTTAAAAGATGAAATTACTTTACTATAATTTACATATGCTGTTACATTTGAAAAGTATTTATTTTTTGTGTAATAATTCATAATAAATTGTTTTTATAATAATACACATAAAAATATAACAATAGATTAATATTTACTTAAGTTATGAGGATACATAAATATCGTCATCTGCAACATCAACTCTCCCTTTGTGTTCTACTCGAATTCTGTTTGTTGTTGCTTCTAGCAATAATTTATCAACCTCTTCCTTATTAGCAATAAATTTTGGCTTTGAAAGTTCACTACGTTTCACGAAAATGCTTCCTCTTACTGCATAGGCTGAGCGATAACCCACTGTTTTTAATGTTCTGGCATAGTTAAGTAAATTAATTGACTCTTTGCTTAAATAGTCATTAACAAAAATATTTCTGAATGACTCATTCCCTTTCAATATGGGTTTAACGGACATCATTGTATCTTTAGACTTTTTATTAGTAAATTTTACAACTACTGTCTGCTTTCCACCTTGATTTGTTTTGTTTTTATCACTTAGGTAACCTTTCTTTTTAACAACAAAGGCTTCATCAATACTTTCTGGCTGTATAACCACTCCGACTTCTTTACTCAGCTTTAAGACTGCATCCGCTGCTGTTGTTCCAGAAGGCACTTCAACTCCAGTAATTAAGCAATCGTTCTTAACTCTATGATCATTTAAAAGTTTTATTGAATTTTTTAGAGAATTTACTTCATTTTTTAATTGCTTGTTTTCTTTTTGTATATTTTCGATTTTCTTTTTATTTTCAACTACTCCTTTCAAAATGTCATCATATTGCTTAGACATAAATGTTATTGTTTCATGCATTGCTGCCAGCTGATCAAGCTTCTTCAATTCTGTTTTAATCTCCACCAACTCAGTTTTAAACGTACCACTATTACTATCACAGAAATGACATACATAATCTTCTTCTTCATGTATAACTAGATATTCATATTTACGTTTATCTAACATTGAGCATTGTACATGATAAATTTTTGCGCACTTGTCGCACTCAATAGTTTCTTCTTCATTCTCTTTAACAACCATTTTGCACTGTCCGCAAAGAATTTGATTGCTTTTTTTTTAATACTTCTACGGCCTTTATTCATTGTACTTCACAACGCTCGTATTCCTAACAATACACTTTCTTTAAACACGTTATTGTTTATTTAAAAACTTTGTTTAATTATATTATTTATTAATTTTTAATTATTTGTTCAGAGAATACAAAATTTTACGTCTTAACGAAAACAATGTTGCCAACCATCAATTCTTTATTACTTCTATATTACTTTTTTGTGGCCAATGAAAGAACCAATACTAACTCTTCAATAGCTAGCCGTTTTTAATTCTCACAGCCGCCGCACAGTGGCTGAAAATCGTTTTTCGTTGGCCAAAAGTAAATTTTTTTTTTGTCACCGATTTTTAAAATTTTTACGTCATTTTGTAGTTGATATATCCAAATTAAGGTAGCCAAAAAATTATGTTAAAATATTGATAATTGTGGGCGTGGCATGCTGTCAAACTCAACTTTTTTTTTAATTTCAGAAAAAGGTGTTTTTCTTTGGTTTTTTATCAAAATTAAATGGTTACTACTCGCAAGCTATCATCGATAATGGTCTGCGGTTTTTTTTATAATGTTGGTAGGATTATTGTCTTTAGTTGTTGTAAGTAGACACAGCTCTAGCGTTTAATATTAGGGGCGTTATGAAATATTTATGAAACTACTATATTTTCCTCAAATTTAAACTTTAGTGGAATAGAACTTCTAGGGAACAAAAGGGAACAAGAAACGTATACAACCACGAGAAAGGTGAAAGTGTCCTCTTTAAGGCTATATATACTTTTGCACCCGCCACGAGCCGCCTGTAGAACACTTTTTTCATTTTAATGAAATTACTCGAAAAAAATTCATATACAATGGTGTATTAAATTTTCACTTTTTTGCCTAAAAGTTTATTTTTTTAGTTTAGGCTACGTATAACTAAAAAAAATAAATATAATACCTTCGAAAGGGTTTAATGGCTTTGTTTTGATCAGCAAAAAATAAGTAATAACATTATCACAATGGGCTCTACAGGAAGCATATGATCTCTTTCTAAATTTACCTGTTATCAAATGTTAGGGTCAACCAAAGTCATAAACAATTTTATAACAATAATTGGGACATTAAACCACTAAAGTTAAAAAACAACCCCATATTGACGCATGAGTGCAGTTTTGTTCAATTTAAGCGCTACCTGCTATGAAATTAAAGATCAGTGTGTGAAGAACATGTATCTAAAAATTTATAAAAGTACGGATTCGTTAAGGGATTACTCAGTAATAACTTAATCCTTTAAGTGTACGGATAAAACATAACAAACGCAAATAAAAATATTCAAAAGAAAATGGAGAGCTTCAGTTATAAAGAACTGGCCGAAGTGTATTTTAGAAACAAAAATCAGGAAGATGTTCTTAGTTACGTTAAAATAAAATTAAACTTAAATTCGTGTAGCACCGAAATGCAAGAGCAATTATATAATTTCGTCAAAGCACTAAAAAAACGCTACAAAGAAGTTATGTACAGTAAACAAAAATTTTATATAAAAAGTGCAAACAGCAAAGCAAGATAAGGCTGGAAGACCACGCAAATCATTAGTGGACAATTGCAGCGATAGATCTAAGAGGCGGAAGCTTAAAGATATTAACGATGCCTTTGGTTCTACAAATATAAAAGAATCTTTCCTACATCAATTACGATCACAGAACCAATTTACAAAAGTGGATATCATTGAAAAAGTTGTTAAAGCTAGTCCACCGAGAACAAAACGGATTCTTAAAAGTATACCAACTCCGAATGATGCAATACAGTACACAAATGAGGAGGCATTAGCATTATTTCTGGATTTGAAATTAACAAAACAGCAATATATTAAACTCAGACAGCGTGCGATTGAAAAAGGCTCAAATATATATCCAGCATATCATCACATAACCGCTGCTAAAATGGACTGTTTGCCATCAAAGGACACTATTACAATCACACCAATTTCGGCAGAGGTACAACTACAATCTCTACTTGATCACACAGCCGAACGCTTGCTGCAATCAATAACAGGAAATGAGTTGAAGAAATACGGAAACACAAAGTTAATTCTTTTTTGTAAATGGGGATGTGATGGTTCTTCGGGACAAAAACAATATAAACAAGCTGTATGTGAAAATATTTCTGACTCAGATATGTTCATGGTATCATTTGTACCATTGCGATTGAAAAAGATTTTGGAAGATTCAGAGCCTTCGACTAGTACAACGCAAACAATGGATATTTGGAAAAATGAGACACCATCTTCTACGAAATACTGCAGGCCAATCAAATTTCAATTCAAAAAAGAAACAAATGATGTTATTAATAAAGAAATTAGTGATATCAAGGCCCAAATTACAGCACTACAGCCATTACAATTACAGTTAGATGGGCAGCAAATTGAAGTAAGCTACCAGTTAGTCCTGACAATGATAGATGGAAAAGTGGGTCAGGCTTTGACTAACACGAAGGCTGCATCCAGCTGCATTATATGCCAAGCAACATCAACCCAATTAAACCAAGTCCCAGCAAAATCATTAGATAATACCGATGCATATGAATTTGGATTATCACCACTACACGCAAGAATACGACTTATGGAACACATATTAAAATTCAGTTATGATTTGGATTTCGGGTCTTCAGGATCAATAAGAAACAACGTGACCAACAAAGAGTTAAGAAGTTCAAAAAAGAAACATGTTCAAGATGAATATCGCAAACGTGGACTGATTATAGATCAGCCAAAACAAGGGTCAGGCAATACAAATGATGGCAATACCGCAAGAAGATTCTTTTCAGATTCAGAAACAGCATCTGAAATAACAGGAGTGGATTTCAACCTTATTTTCAGATTTAGAATAATACTAGTAGTACTTGCGTGCAATGAAGAAATTGACTATAGAAAATTTGGAGATTATGCTAAGGAAACTGCAAAAATATATACAACTAACTACCCATGGAGAAATATGTCTGCAACAGTTCACAAAATCCTTTATCATGGTGAAGATGTCATTAAATATCATTTGGTGCCACTTGGAGATCTATCAGAGGAGGCTCAGGAAAAAAGGAACAAGGATTACATATTTTATAGAGAGCACAATACTAGGAAAATTTCACGGAATTCAACAAATGAAGATCTATTTAATATATTATTGGCAACGTCAGATCCGTTCATATCCAGTATTCAAAATCAATGGAAAGTGGACCATCGGGATTTAGATGAAGAAGCCAAAAAACTACTAAAGAACAGAAATAGCACAGAACAATATATGGAATATTTGCAATTAATATTTAAGTCAAATGAATAAAAATTATATTTTCTTGTTGCTTAACCAAAAAAAAAAAATTTTTTTTTTTGGGGGGGGGGGTGAGGTGAAGGTAGCGCAGCAGATCCGAGTATATTTTCCATTCGTCATGAAAGCTTAAAAATTAATTTTTTATGCAATCTAGGCTTAGGTAATACAATTTGTTAATTATTGACACAATTTTTTATATAATATGTTATATAAACGCCCACAAAAAGGGGGCGGAGACAAAAATAAATTTTTATGATTTTCTGGCTCCAGGGTAAAGACCTTGAACCTTCTTTAACATAAAAATGTTTCATTTGCTTAATAAATTTACAAAAAAACTTGTAAAAATGTGTAGTTTTTCAGGGGTTGGTTTAGTTCTTCTTAGGGGAATTTTTTTCCCCCAGGTCCGACTTGGCCCATTTACGAGCTTAGCCCCTGCCCTATCCTTCAAGATATATATGTACAAAATTTCAAGGGTCTAGCTCTTTTCGTTTAGACTGAATCGTGTTCATACAGACAGGCGAATGGACGGACGGCCGGATGGACAGACGGACGTATGGACAGACGGACATAGCTATATCGTCTTAGATTTCATCACTGATCAAGAATATATATGCTTTTTTGGATCTTAGAGGGATATTTTACTATGTTACACACAGAATAAACCCATATTTCACTCTGAAAGTTAAAAAAATTAAAATGTTCAACTTTGACCTCGAATTCCTTAGAAAGTCCTCAATCAATTTTAATGTAATTAAAACTGAATCAAGCTGAGCTAAATATCTATCCATTAAAAAATTATTTCAATATTTTGATCGGTTCAAAAGTTACAGAATTTTGGCCAACGAAAAACGATTTTCAGCCACTGTGCGCCGGCATCAATGTCACGGTTCATCGTACATTTGAAGAACGGTGTTTACACCCGGCAACCATTGAGCCACGAGTGTAGCATATACTTATAAGAATTTGCTCTTCTACTTATTGTTGTTTGTTTTAATAGTAATTTTATTACATTAAAAAATTTCGTCAAATATTCAATATTCGTGCTCCTATCAATAATGCCGATAACAATATTTCTTTCTCCTTTACACAAGTTTGCGCCCCTTCACGCCCTGCTCTAGGAGCGGCACTGCTCTCTGGGTTGCTTTCTCCATAGTAATAATTTCAATTATAATATTTTTTTAAATAAATATTTCATGATTCTTTCAGATTTTTTGAGAAATAAAGAAGAGAATATAATTTAGCACAACTTATGATTGGGTCGAGATATCTTTACAAGATTTTAAACTGAATAAAAATTTGTAATTTTTTTATTGTAACACTTGGATTCCTAAGTTCTAAAAAATTGTGTATTTTTTAGAGGTTTATTTACCCTGCCTTTGTTAACCACGAGGCTGTCAAATCCATTTTGGAGTATGTAGCCAACAATCGAAGCTTTTAAAATCTGTTTACCTTTTTTCAATCGGTGCTTTGCGATTCGAGGAATTTTACAATAAATCATAAATTTTGTTTAAAAATTATCTTTTGAAATATTCTTTTTTTCTTTAAAATAGTTTAAAATAAATGTACTAATACCGATGCACATAGATAGGGGTATTTTGGTAATCTAGCCGGACATTACTTTTATTTTTGTTTATATTGGCTCTCAAAAGTTATTGAGTAATTCTAGATCACTCAAACTTAGCAGAAAAATATCTTATGGCCTTAGGCTGTTAAAACTTGAAAATAAACATAAAATTAGACCCAGGAGATTGTAGAATAGCATTTACGCCCCTCCCTCTTTTGTGGGCGGTGACATAAAATATTTTTTTGAAAGAATAATGAATAATATTCCTAACCATTCCCCACCACCCAAGAATATTAATAAGAATACATTTTAGTAATTTAATTCTTTATAGTATTAAATTTATATGAAAATAATTTATGAGTAACTAACTGTGTCCGCCACTTTGTCAGCGTCCTTTCAATATTTTGTTCGATTTAGCTTCGAAGGAGCCCAATTACATTATGCAACTTATGTAGCTGAAATTTATTTCTTTTTTTTTCTTTAAAATTTTATTTGTATTTATATCGTACAATTTTTGTTACAGCAATTTGTGTAGATGGACGCATTTGATTACATTTTAAGCTTCATAATTATAACTACGAATTAGGAAACAAAACGAATTTCAAGAGTATATGATTATATGTTCCCCACCCCTTTTAATTTTTCTCTACCCTATCACTCTCTGTGTCAGAATTGCAGCGTCAGAACATGCACAATGTAAAAAGCGAGAAAGTATTACTCTTACTTTTATGGTGATGCAGATATGGTTTATGTATTTACTTTATATAAAAGTACCCATCAGAAACATAAGCTTTATATAAAATTCTAAATTTATTTAAAATTATTGTAGAGTTTTGTTAATAGTGTTAAAAAAAATCAAAGTTGCTGCCAAGTCTGCAGTAACATTAAATCGGTACTTTCACTACATTTTCTCTATTTGCTCCTGGAAATTAGATAGTCTTAGGGATAAAAGATCCTATATCTTACCCTAGATACTAAGGTACCCCTCCATAAAATTGCATTGAAATTTATCCAGTAGTTTTAACGTGATGCGAACACAGACAAACAGAAAGGCAGAAAGTTGCATTTTTATTATATGTATAGATAATAATTTATTTATAATAGAAACAATAAATTCTATTTAAAATATTACAAATTTATTTATTTAAAACAACTTAAAAATCAAAAACATTTTATGACCGACAAAAAGGTTTCTTACTCATATTTACCTATGCAAACCTCTCAAAATCGTAAAAAGTCAATAAAAACTTAAGCGATTTACTCAACTTTTCTGATTTTAACAGTGTTCCAGAATGACAAATTTCAAGCAAAAGCCTTAAAATTCACTACTCGATGCACTGTCGATCTGCGTACTTAAATTTTTACTTTTCTGAAATTAAATTTTCGGCCTAATGTCTGGCTAGATTGACAAAGTACCCTTCTGTGCGATGTTAGTTTAAATTATATACCCAAAATAACATTCCACCTTTTTGGGGAAAATACTAAAAAAAACTGTAGTTTTTACATTTACCCAATTTACAAGCTTGTAACTTTTTAACGGAACGCTTTTAGAGCAAAACTTACCACTGTTTAATTCTAAATTTTATCATATTTTAAAATAATAATTCAATCATAAAAAAAATCGTCAAAAATTTTAGTTAGGATAAAAGAAAAATACAAACATTCTAAGCCAATTTTCACCCAAACTAAAAGAGAAACCTAGGCATGTACGAACATTTTATGTAGATATTTTCAAGAACTTTTTTTGTGGAACAAGATTAACGTGAGTACCTGCCTACTCGGTGGTCTTACCACCGAGTGAAACTTAGGCGTAGACTAGCGCCCCCATTGTGTAGTATAACAACACTTTACGATTGCCACCAATCGCTTTTTGTGTGTGATACAGTCACAATGAGTTGCAATTTATATAATATGGCAAGCCTTTCCAAGGCAAGCCTAGATCCACATTATAACCTCTTGCTTAGGGGTTTGGAGACTATCCAAACTCCGTCTGTTGAGAGTGCAACAGCACACTTGATCGACCTTGCACCTTACCTACATAAATCGATCTTAAACCACAACCACCACGTGTACCCCCGAAGGGGACCTCACCAATAACCGGTCACAGAGGGTATACGCTCTCTGTGGGGCCACCGATTCCCGTGGTACCAGTCCTTTGGGCACTGGTCGGGCCTCGAAGAGGACCCGCAATGTTTATCGCAGACCTTTTCTTCCAGATTTAGGCTCTAGGAACCCTAGCGTCTGGTGCCCCTATTTTCCCCGAGTGAATCGCGTCAAAGCTTTTGCCATTCCTGCAGTGACAATTTGAACCCCCGGGGGTATTTTCAAGAACTATCTAAATTTCAAAAATCTTAGCATTTGAGTTATAAATGAAATATCCAAGGTACCTAAATTGGGATCTTATTGGGCCAACCGTCCGCAACTTTACTGAAAAACACCTCTGTATTGCCTCTGTGAAATTTCATTATGATATCATTAATCCTTCAGGAGCTACCGAATTTTTTCCAAAATAAAACGTTTTCAAACCGCTGCACGTTGGGTTGTAATTCCAAATAATGGCTCTTAATTGAAAATTTATGTTTTTAAAAAGTAATCTATTTCAGGTTATAGCAAACAAAATTGTGCATCACTAATTAACTTTTTCATTTTTCTATGTTATATACTTTTCGAGTTGTGCATTGTCAAAGTTGAAGTTTTTTAAGTTTTTGAAAACAGTGGTAAAAACTGAAAAATTTTTTTTATTTTTATTTAAATTTTTGTATTTTCCTAACATAAAAGTAATATTTTTTCAATGGAACCTTCAACTTCAGGTATTTGGAAACTCAAATATGTATCTCAGTTAAATATTGTTGTTGTAGAATTATTTTTAATATTTTTTTGAAAATTGGTGTAAAAAACAATCATTTTTCATTTTCAAGTAGAAATTCAAATCCTGTTTGGGGAGCTTGGGTTAAAAATTTTTTTTGGAATTTTCTATGATATGTCTACTTACAAATCATATAAAAACATTTTGCGGGTTTTTTGCGATAAGAAGAAAAAAAAAATGTTTTCTATTTCAACACCAAAGAAAAATTCGTGTATGCTTAGCAACGGACTCACTGCATTAATCATGTATGTATGTAAGTGTGTACATATAAATGTAGTTTTACATAAATTTTTAATACATGGTCCGCAGATTACTAATCATGCACTGCTACCTATTGGCCAGTTATCGGAGGAAGCACAGGAAGCTCATAATAAAGATTTTAAATCATTCCGAGAACATTTTTTGTGGAAATGCAGTCGTCCAATGATGATATTTTCAGTAGATTTTTAATAAGCTCTGATCCTATAATTAGTAATATGAGCGTGTTACCACAGCAGGCATTGGACCGTCTATTATTACCTGAAATTTCTAAAGAAAATAATTCCGATAATATTTATTTTTGTGACAGCGAATATGAAGACTAATAGTATCAAACATAAAATGTAAATTTATATTAACAAAAACTATTTAATAAATAAAGATTAGTATGGCCTATTTCTGGGAAAATTGTGTATGGGGACTATACCAAATCATATACCGATTTCGCAGAATTTTTGTATGTTGAGTACCTGAAAAAATCAAATTCCCAAATTTCATTCATTTATCCTTAAAAATTGAGCTTTCAAAGCAATTTAAATATTCATACGAGCTGACAAACGAACGAACACACCTGGCCTTTAAAAAAAATTTTTTTTTCAAAAATGATTTTTTTTAGGTAGTAATGACCCAACTAATACTACGAAACTAAAAAATAAGTGCTATCTCTAAAGCCTGAATTAAGAGCCGTTTTTAGCCGTTTCAACCCAGTGTGCGCTGGGCGATGTTCAAGCGCAATGTGACTCATCTTGGTCCCTGAATTTTTCAGCCAGTATCATACTCATAATTTGAACAGAAAAAATCAGTTCGTTGTCCATAATACCTGTATCTGGACTACCTGTTATTTATATATTTATATTAAATACTTTAAATTCATTCACGTTTGTGTAAAACATTTGTGTAAAATTTAGTAAAATTGTTGAGCACAAAAAAAAAACTAATTTAAAATCAGACATTTATAAATTTATTTTGTCCATTAAGCTAGAGATGAGGGACATTGGTCTGTTGTTGGCACATAGACTAGCTAGTTTGAAGAACTAATATTGTTGTGAGTATAATTGGTTTTAAAACCTAATTTATTTGTTGTCTTTAATAACTGGTATGAGAGATAAAATTGAAGAACATTTGTATTTAAGCTCAAGTTCTTAAAATATTTTAATGCATATAAATTTTGTGGCATTTTGAAATCTTGTTATTGCATTTTGCAACGGAGGCAAATTTAAATGAAAATATGGAATACATTTTTGTAGCATAAAGTTGAGATTATATTGTGGCAAGAAATTGTATGTTATTGCTTCATGTTTTTGTTTGTATTTAAAATTTCTGGCATATGTAGTTCTAAAGAAAATAATGTCAACATTTAAATCTTACCATTTCGTAATTAAAATGACAAAACATTTCGCAACAGAAATGTTTTTACGTAAGAAAATTAAAATTAGAAAATTCATAAATAAAACGTTTGATATTTAAAACAATAAATTTTCCTCATTCCTTAATAAATTTAAATACCTTGTCAGAATTACTGTTTATCCTCATATTTTATACTAGCTGTGCCCGTCACGTCGTGGGCGTCCTGACAATATTTTGGCCGATTTTGCTTTGTAAGTATTTCACACCAATTGTAAGACTGCTTTTATGGAGTAGCACCTATAAAAGAAAAATGGAACTAAACTAAGAAAAATAAGTAAAAGTGCTATATTCGGCCGTGCCGAATCTTTTATACCCTTCACCACGTTGATTTTATTTATACAGAAATGTATCTATATGTATATATATTTATGTAAAAAAAACAAACAAAAATCGCCCCTCTCAGGGGGTTATTGATCCCCCGAGATCTGTATGCACTCCTTGCGATCTACCTGTCGCAGTCTAATATTTATTTGACAAAAAAAGGCAAAACAGAATCAATAAAGCCGAAAAAAATTAAAAAAAAACGTAAAAAAAAATTATAGATGAGCGTGGTTTTTGGCCCGTAGCCTCCAAAGAAATGATCCGATGTTGCTGAATTGCAATACTAAAATTTTCGAAACTATGCCTGACAGATTGGTCTGTTTAAATTTTTTGTATCTCTTCTGGTGCCTTGGCAAATGACATTACAACACTAACACGGACAGGCGGACAGACGGAAATACGGACATCGCTTAATCAACTTCTCTATGTATAAGGATCCAGAATATATATACTTTATGGGGTCGGAAATGATTATTGTAGAAATTACACACGGAATGACATACTTATATATACCCTTTCCACCTGTGGTGAAGGGTATAAAAATATGTTACTCTATATACACCCACACATACATATGTATATTCTTAATATTAAATATATGTTATGTTACAGTCATGATTTTCATTTTCAAAGAAATATTGAAATTTTTGTTTTAATTTTTCGAAAATTGTTTTTGTAAAATTTTATTCGAAAATTTTTTAAAAAAATTTTTTTTCGAATATTTTTCTGTAAAATATCTTTTTGGAAATGCTTTGTAAATTTTTTTGTAAATATTTTTGAAAAAAATTTTAAAATTATTTTTAAAAAAATTTTTTAAAATATTCTTTTTTTTAAATTTTATTAAAATTTTTTTTGTTAAATTTAGGACCTTTCTGCAATCTAAAAAGAAATCCTTACAAAAAAAAAGTTTCCTCATATTGACACATGGGGGTCCTTTTAACTGCTCCTATTTATCAGTGGGTACCCTGTGGGTCCATTGGCTACCTCTATGTGTATTGCTTTCTAACTATTAAGTCTCTAATACAAACCAAAGCAGAAAAACTCTACCAATCTAAAAACAAACAAAAATCGCCCCTAGCAGGGGGTTACTGATCCCCCGAGATCTGTATGCACTCCTTTCGATCTACCTGTCGCAGTCTAATATTTATTCGACAAAAAAAGGCAAAACAGAATCATTAAAGCCGAAAAAAATTAAAAAAAACGTAAAAAAATATTTTTCCAAAATAAATGTTAGTAAATTAGCAACATAAAAATAGTAATTCAAGGAATCAAGGTCAATTTTCATTACTTTAAAACACCTTTTAAACCTTTTAAAACCACTTTTTTTAAGTACTGCTGGCCGTATGTCACGAATAACACGAACAATATTGGCTTCCAAGGCGGCAATAGTTACTGGTTTATCAGCATAAAGAAGTGACTTCACGTAGCCCCACAGGAAATAGTCGAGAGGTCTCAAATCGCACGACCTTGGAGGCTAATTGACAGGTCCATTTCTCGGAATTAACTTATCGCCAAATTTTTAATTTAATAACTCGATGGTTGCGGTCGCCGTATGGCACGTAGCTCCATCTTATTGAAACTACATTTCGCCCGGATCAATGTCATCCATATTTTCAAACAAAAAATAATTAATCATGGTGCGGTAACGAACTCCATTGACCGAAACGTGAGCTCCGGCCTCATATTTGAAGAAATAAGATCCGATGATGCCACCAGACTGTAAACCACACCAAACGGTTCATTTTTCTTGATGCAATGGAGTCTCTAGGGTATGTTGTGGATTGGTCTCACTCCATATGCGGAAATTTTGCTTATTAACAAACCCGTTAAGCCAAAAATGAGCCTCATCGCTGATCACAATTTGGTGATAAAACAACCGCTCAGCTACTAACTGCTCTAGAGCCCAATCGGCGAAATAACGAGACATATAATGGTATCGTGGCTTTAATTCCTGCACTAGCTGCATACTATACGGGTGTAGGCCAAGATATTTGCGTAAAATTTTCCACGTAGTGCACAGACAGAGCCCCAATTCCTGCGACCGACGACGAATCGATAAATTTGGATCTTCTTCCACACTCGCGTTTACAGCAGCTATATTCTATTCAGTAGGCACATTCCTTCGACGTTTTGGTATTATTACATCCTCTAGAGAGTATGTGGTACGAAATCTATCCTCAGTTCGACAGATGGCTTGCTCAGACTGACGATTATGTGCACCATAAAAATCACGAAGTCGTCTATAAGTAGCTCGAATTGATGAATGATTTTCAAAGTAAACTGGATGATTTGATAGCGTTATTCAAGCGTGAGTCTTTTCATAATGATTTGTCAGAGTTTACTGAAAATAATAAGAAAAAGGTTTTCATCATAATTAAATTTTTAGAGTTATTTTTTAAAATTTCAAGTTCTATCATGCTTAATTCTGTTACAACAACTAAGGCAAACTGGGAAAGTCCCGATTATAGAAAAACAACCGCTCGTTTCTATTAAGTTTTTGCAACAATGTAATTCCAAAAAGTAAAATTAAAAATCAAATACAATTTTTATGCAATTGGCTATTTGGCAGTAAGTAATTTATACTTTGTCAGCGTCATCTGTGTTTAAAATATCCCAGTTTCAAAAATTAAAGGTTTCGTACTAAGCAGTACTTCTATACCGGAAGCCGTACTTTCACTGTTTCTTCACTTTCTCTTGTAAATAAGATATTTTTGCGAAAAAAAAAGTATCCTATATTGGGATCAGGATACTTAGGTACATCCTCACAAAATTTTGTTAAAATCCATCCAGTAGTTTTTACGTGATGCGAACGCAAAAGAAAAGCAGACAGAAAGACAGACTGACAGAGTTACTGTTTTATTATATGTATAGATTTCCAATAGTAAATTTTAATTCAATTAAATTTTGATCCTAAATAGTGCCTACGAAAAACATAAAAAAACGCCTGGTAGGTTCTATAAACTGCTGCAATAACCACGTTAGCAGTATGACCAAAAAATTTTATTAAATACTAAAATTACGGAATAGAGTTTTTAAAAAAGTTTCCGTTGAATCCTCACCCACTGTATGTCATGGCCGTTCAGGCTGCCACGAAATTAAGTCATTTCGTGATTTTGGCCGAAATCAACTTGAAATTACGTAATTTCGCATACATTTTACCATTGCCCAAATTATCTCATTCTACTTAATTTCGTCGAAATTAACTTGAAATTACGATAGACAACGCTGGTTTTGTAGAAAAAGCTACTTTTTTTGCAACCATGACCAGATTTACAACCTTGAAAGTCCGTTTTCTTTGAAAAGAATTTAAAAGACAAATGAAATAATGGAAATATATACATAATTGTACATTAATTTTGTTGTAGTGTTGTTTTTAATATTCATGTATGTTTTATATCAATACGAAAGTGTTGTGCGAAAGCTTTTTTCAAAATAGTTAAATTATATAAATGTAACTAAACGTGATCAGCTGTTTGCGAAATTAACTCAAATGTCAAAAATCCCAGTATGAACACTTTAGATTTCGTTCGTAATTTCAGCTCGAAATTACTTAATTTCGTGGCAGCCTGAATGGGCTATTAGATTGGTGTTGTTTATACAGTTTAAGAAACTTAAACACACTACCAACACCAACTGTTTCATGACCCATTTAATTTATGAGTCTTTTTTTAAGTAAGAAAAAAAAACTAAACAATTTTTACACACAGGTTATTCCAAACTATAAGAAAAGTTCTGCAATTAAAACAGGTTTACTAACGTAGTTAACAGAGTTGTGGCTTAACTCTAGTCGCACTTTCTTCTTTTTAATATACTAATGATTTTCTTTGTCAAATACACAAAGTCCGGTTACATTCCCGCCCCCGCCTTACCGAATGTAACTTATCAATGTAAAAAAATTGAAAAATGAGCAAAATACTATGAGGAAGAGTCAAATTAATGGGGATAAGTAAAGGATGTACGTCTTAAAATCGAAAAAGATGATACTTTCAGACGGTGTCTGGAGGAGGCTGAGATGGTAGTGCATATTGTGTATGAAAGTCCGACACTGGCTAACATAAGAGCTAGGCCGACAGGTAGAAGCTTGTTAAATGTTGATGTAATGGGGAATCTGAGCATTGAACATATGCTAGCAATTACTAGAGACTGCGTGATGAGAAAAAAGGCCGATAACTACCAGTCGATAGTGTGAAATCACTAAAGTCAAAATTAAAGGCTGTTTGTAGTACGTGACTCTATGAGGGTAAGGTGGTATTAATTACATTTCGGTTGTCTATAATCATAGAGGACGAAAGGGAGTCGAAAAAAGACCCCTGAAGGAAGTGGTCTGTTTCGATTTCCCCCTACATTAAAATAAAAAATACAGGATAAACGTCCATTCTTCGAAAAAGTGCATCTAGAGTTAAAGGATTTAATTAATTAAAAAATCCAACAACATCAAACATAATATGTGAAAAGGTGGTTTATGACTCAAAAAAAATTTTCCATTCTTTTTTCGATAGTTTTTGAGACGCTATTTCACGTGGTGAAAACTAGAAAGTCCTAACTTGCTTAGAAGTGTACTAAAAATGAAGTTATGGTAAGTCAAAGTCGATTTGGGGATTTTTTTGGGGATAAAATCCCCAAAAGCATGACAACGCTGGGTCAGAAACTGGTTTGTGCTTTGCATTGAAAAAAATATCGCTCCTTATATACTCACACGAACTTATCTCATTTATGCTCTTTTGCATTTTTTGGTTGCCTTTTGGGTATGACTGTTCATAATGCAAAAGAAAAACTACTAAGAATCTGACGAAATGCATTGTTTATCTTTAACAGCTAATTTTTCGAAATTTTGTTTTTGAGTCACACACTGTGTAATTTTTTAAGTCATTGCAAAATAACCATATACGGACACCACTGTCTCCCAGTTTTGCCCAAAAACTTTAAAAAATTCAATTTTTTTTACTTTTTTTCCCCTGTTCGGGTCCATAGGTAGCAAACCGTCCAAAATTCAAGGAAACAATTAACTACAAAATTGAATTTACCTAAGCTACCTAAACGCTACCTAAACGGTGTTAAGAATGATTCCTAAGAAGTTCATATATTCCAAAAAGTTGTTTATTGAGATCTTAGGTTCATTTTTGTAGTGGATTGTTTCCTTGAATTTTAAACGGTTTGCTACCTATGGACCTGAACAGGGGAAAAAAGGTAAAAAAATTGAATTTTTTAAAGTTTTTTGCGATTTTGACCTTGAAGATGAAATTTTTTTGTTTTATATGTTTACAATTTTTGTTCTTTATGACAAGAGCTACAACTTTGCCTCAGAGAGTACATCAAAATTTCAAACGGTTTGCAAAATATGAGCTTGAGTAAATGATCATTTTTTTGCAAAAATTACATCGAGGCCCTACATCTTTGAGGGCCCATAAAAAAAAACCTGGAGAACTTTGGGAAAAACTGGGAGACAGGGGTCTTTTTTTTTGGTCTTTTATCATGTAGTGGTGTCCGTATATGGTTATTTTTTTCCGTGTTGCACTGTGTCATAAGTCACCTTTCATAGACCGGGTCACATATTACCAATTAACATTGGCGAAAGCGCCGCGACGCTGTTAATTATATTCAAAGTTATCACAGCTCTGTGATACAATTTTCAATGCAATTGAAGCTTTACGTTGATTTCGTGCTAACCAACTGACAATGAATGAATTAAATAAATTTTTAATTTGGTAGATGATGTTTACAAATAAATACTACCCAAAATAATGAATATTTGAAATTTTATTAGTCGAACTATTTATTTTACATTCAGATTAAATTTTAAATCAAGCTTAAGTTCGTTTTTATTCTCTCTAAGAAAGCATAAATTAAATTACAAATTAGGTGAGCGGAATGCATATTTTGTAGACAGCTACGTTCGTCATCAGCACTCTTCGTATCTATCTACTTTGGGTAGTGTTTAGTAACTAAACTTTAGTTGTAAGCATCATCTATTTAACCAACCAAATTCATATAAAGGAATACCAGAAAACTGTATGCAAACAACAATCGTCAGTTGGTGAGAACGAAGTCTACCACAACGTAAAGCTTCCCTTTCGTTTTAATATTTACCACCTTGTATTTGTTGTTGATTCTGCCAACCTAGGGTTATCAATGAAAGCTACTTTTTGTTTTTATTTGTTTTCTTCCAAAATTCGTTTTTAGTTAATACCAAGGCGAATTCATACCAGGTGTGAGCAGTAGGACAACAACTACAACAAAACAACAACTTTGACATTAGATTAGCAGATATGAAAAAATGTATTTTTTGACAAGACATTAGCAAAAAACACAGGAGCAAAAAAATCAGCTGGGCTATCGACTCCACCTGGTATGAATTCGCCTTGGTTAATACTAATCTAGTGTCAAACCAAACTTTGTTAGGAAAACATGATTGCGCTGTTCTTTGCGATTTTTAATAATGAATATTTGAAATTTTATTAGTCGAACTATTTATTTTACATACAGATGAAATTTTAAATCAAGCTTAAGTTCGTTTTTATTCAGTATATGCAAACAAAATCTTCATAATTTTTTATACATTCATAAACGATGCATTTATATATTTTTGTTATGAACACATATGAACATACGTAAATTTAATGGTTTCATTAAATTTAGGTATGTTTTTTTAATTTCATAAGCAAATTTTTTTAATTTTTTTACTTTACCATACGTAGTATAAGGTAAAGTATAGTATTTATGAAAAAAAAATCGAGGACGGCATTTCGACGGATTTATGCGTTTTTAGGTCTTCTGAATCCATTATGGCTATTTTCTCGATGATGTCTGTGGGTGGGTATGTATGTCACTATTTTTGTGGATTTGTACCGCTCATACCGTTTGACATATCAAAATGAAATTTTGTATGTGCCTTTGTTATATGGAGATGAAGAGCTGTGTAAATTTTGGGCATAATCGGGAAGGCTCAAGGGGTAGCTTACTTACTCCCAAATTTTGTGAACGCTCTACATGTCATACCGTATGACATATCAAAATGAAATTCAGTATGTGCCTTTGGTTTATGGAGATGAAGGGATGTATAAATTTTGGGCATAGTCAAACCGAAAATAATTAATTTTTCGATTCGAATATTCTCTGAGCTTTTATTCCTTATGTAATATATCCATAAAAATATCTGTTTCCTTTAGGTATGTTAAAGTTGAGTGAGGGCCACTCCAGTTTTTTTTTTTAATTTCATAAGCAAATTATTTTTTAAAAATTTAAATTTTTTTTCCAAATGTATATATGTTTTTTTAATCTGCACATACATTAGCTGACCGGACATCAAATAAAGTGCCAAGTTTTATTGAAATCGGATAATTATGGTAGGTTTTCTAGCATCGAAATTGCAAAAATTTGGAACTTCCACATTGCAGCGTTATGAATAGGCCAAATGAAGTTCTTTTTTAAGAATTTACATTCATCCCCGTAGTCAAAATAATTTTTTTTTATTTTATGATATGTAGGATGTGGACTCATCCTTGGTCCGATTTACAAAAAAAAAAAAAAAATTAAAATTTTCTTAATTGGCCATTCTTCTATTTTCAAATATTTATAAATAATTTTTTTAATAACGTAATGGATAATTGTAAGTTCCTGATGTAACTTACATTTTTAACATTTGAGATAATCATTACCCCCTTAATTGATAGCGATACATGTACCATGAGTACCAATTATCCAGTACAATTATTTCGATTTTATTTTTTTTTTCTTTTTTCTTTCAATTTTTATTTCACTTTTATGTTTACAGTTATTACTGTTCAGTTGTTATTTACGGTAAATGCTCATGTCTTCTACACTCCACCACTCTAGTTCTAGAGGGCATAAAAATATTTATAGAATTTTCAATAAAAAATAGATAAAGGCAACCCTTTATCTAAGAGCAGGAATGCACATGTTCGTATGCTCCCTAGTTCATATTAAATCATGAATACTCGGTTGCAATTGTGGACATTTTTACGATAAATATTTATACAATTTTTGCTTTTTTTATTTTTATTTTATAAGTGCACACTCATGCACAAACATTTATATGAATACGTGGTAGTCAGTAAACAAAAAAGTTATTTTTATTATATTAGGATAGCTCAGCTATTTGAAGCTGCTATAAATTATCAAAATTTTAATACATACTTATATATGTCTGTTAAATTTTCTTAGATGATCAAATTATTATTTATGCTTCAATTCAAATACAAAAATTTTTAAGCATATTGCAACGTTTTTTGCTGCATAAAAAAGGGCGGGTCCTAATAAACAATATTACAAACATATTGCATTTTTATTGAATTGCATGAGCTGTTATCGTTTATAATTAATTTTGCTACATACATATTTTTAACATTTTTATTGAGAAATCTTGGTAAAATAAAATTATATTATTATTTTTAAATAAACTCATATTTCTCTGTGTGTTTTTCTCATTTCAGTTGCATTTATAAAAAAGTTGTTTAAATGAAATTAAGGTTAAATCAACTAGCACAGGTGTCAAATATGTTCAGCTACGTTTTTGGAATTTTTGGATTTTTAATCTTAGGTAAGTGTCATAATTTTATTATCTGACTTACAGCTTTTTCTATGGGAGACATGGGTGGTATGATAAACTAAATTTACTTGAATTTCTATTTTTCAATTAAACTGTAAAATTTTAAATTGTAATCTTTTGTCTTAAAATATCAATGATTTTAGATTAAAAAATAAAGTTGAAGATTTGTCGTGCGCCTTATTAAAATAACAATAGTAGCAATGAAAGATAGTAGTAAGCTTGTGGATATAGTGGTGAATCTTCCGATAATTTTTTACGGTTCGAATAAGACAATTCTGCAAACTAAGATGCTTTTTGAGCAAAAATAATGAAGAAATAATTACAATAACATTTTTCAAATCGTAAATCAAACTGAGCTCAAATGCAGCTCTTCTTACACGGTTTAAAAATAAAAAAATAAATTTTTTAAATGATTTTATTAAATTTAGCTTTTTTATCTTTTGGACTTAGATTTTTTTTGTCAAATTTGATTTTTGCGAGTTTAGGGGAATTCCCTTTTTGTGCATACAAGCAAATTTACTTGTCAATATTATCAATGCATCCCTACACAGAAAAAAATATTTTCACCAATTAAAGGTTTTAATTAGTTTCATATTAAAATTCAATTAAATAATTAATTGATTTAATTACTTGTTTAATTAAGAATTCTTTTTTGTTCTAGTTTAAACAAATTTATATTTGAATCAATTAAAAAATTAATTGAGCTTTAATTTAAGACTAATTAAAACCTTTAATTGGTGCTGAGTACAAGAAAACTTTGAAAACTGAAATACAAAACTAAAACGTAAATCCATTTCTTTAGAAATTTTAATTTTAGTTCGCCTTAGAAATGAAAAAGACTCAACATTTCTTGACATGATGTTCGTTTTAAACGAAGCTACAGTAAGATATATAAAAAACCTAAGTTTCAATTAGGCAATCGGTGATTTCTGGAACGAAACTATCTGTTAAGTCTTCATCGTATACCAGATATGCAAATAAAAGGTGCAAATACACATTATATGTACATATACTCGCATGTAATTTAATAAAATAATCTTGAATTCTTGTACTTAATAAATCCTTATTTTCACTAATTTTAACAAGTTTTAGAGATAAGGAACCAATCACCTATTTTTGCATATGATCAATGTTGTTTAACAGGGTTTTCTGAAATCAATCTATCGTGTAAAAACAGAATTAGTTAAGCGAAATGGATTATTATTATTTTTTTTTTAAGACAACACTACCACTGCGAAGCTTTTTGCTTGTCTGTAGAAAGCACTCAGAGTCTTTGGCAGGAATCCCGCAAACCCGCAACCTCCAGACTGATAGACTAGCGCGCTACCAATCGATCTATAGAAGAAGTACATATTATATAGAAATTTCGCTAGTGCTTAACGATCTCATCAGTGAATAAAAACTCTGATTCTTATGCTTAAAGTTTAATAGACTGAGTGAGAAATTCATTTAGTCTAGAAAGCAGGCAAAATTTTTTTCATAAATTGTTTATTGTATCTTCAATATTTTTGAACTAACAATAATTACTCATATCTTAAGTCTAAAATAAAAATATACTTTTTAAGTCCAGCCAGTGCTAGACAAAAATAATGTTTGTTTCACGGATTTTGCAATCATTTGCGGGTCATCCCTCTAATGTACGGCCAAGAAAAGCAGTATCTCTTCTTTTTAGTCGAATGTAACCAGGTTCGTTCAGCATGTTGCGCGCTAAAGGGTTTAGATGAGATTCAAGCCTCTTTAGATATGTGACTGCATGTTTCGCTATTTCTGCTTTAACTGATGGCATGTTTAGGTCTTTGTGGATGTTCGAATTTTTTATATACCAGGGAGCAGATGTAATAATACGTAAAATCTTATTTTGGCGCCTTTGAATTTTTTCTACATTGCTAACTGAGGCAGTGCCCCATAACTGAATCCCATAACTCCAAATTGGTTTGAGGACCGACTTGTACAGTAGAAGTTTACAATCTAAGCTCAGGGTGGAGTTTCTGCCAATAAGCCAATTTAGTTGTACTGCTTTTAGTTTAATTTGTGTTAACTTGAAGTCAATGTGGCTTTTCCAAGTAAGGCGACGGTCAAGATGTATACCCAGGTATTTAACGTCTGAAAGCTGTGGTATCATTTGGTTATTTATGCGAATAGGAGGGCATGAGTCCCTACGCAGTGTGAAAGTTATGTGAGTGCATTTTTGTTCATTCACTTTTATTCTCCATTTTTCTAGCCATTTTTCCAAATTGAGTATGTGGTCTTGTAAAATTTGTGATGCTTCTTGGGCACTTTCATGAATACTTAAGAAAGCTGTGTCATCTGCATAAGTTGATGTGTGGACTAGGGTGCTAATTGGCATATCTGATGTGTACAGTAAATATAAAATTGGTCCCAAAATACTACCTTGGGGAACTCCGGCTTCAATGAGCTGTGGCGAGCTTAAAAAGTCACCTTCTTTTAATAAAAACTTGCGATTCGTTAAATAATCTTTTAAGAGCTTATACAAGTTTTCGGGCAAGTTCAGCTTTAGCTTAAATATTAGGCCTTCGTGCCAAACCTTATCGAATGCTTGAGAAACGTCGATAAAGAGCGCAGAACAGTATTTTTTTTCTTCAAAGGTCGTTTTAATTACATTTACTAATCTGTGTGTTTGTTGGATCGTACTGTGTTGTTTTCTGAAGCCGAATTGCATCCTTTCGCGCTAAGAATTGGATTCAGCTTAGTTATTAATATTCTCTCAAATAACATTGACACGTTTGATAAAAGGCTTATAGGTCTGTATAATTCTACTTTTGTGTGGTCTTTTCCTGGTTTAATCAAAGTAATCAAAGAAACTTTCCACTCTGTGGGAAAGTACGCAAAACGTATAAGGGGCAACTCATGCGACCTATAAGGGGAAACTCAACTAACATCTTGTTACTTGTTTTATCAACTCCAGGGGCTTTTTTGGTGTCTAAATCCGCTATTGCCCTTTCAATATCGCTAAATTCAAATCTTAGGTGTACTTCGGCACTAGTCTCTACTGGTGGCAACTCAACTATATCAGTACACATATTTGGAGTGAAAACCTTTTTCAAATGATCAACAAATAAATTACCTTTTTCGGTATCATTTCTTGCCCAGACTCCACAAGAAGTTCGCAAGGGGGGCTTACGTACGACTGGCCTTTTAAGGTTTCTACATGCACGCCATAATGAATAATCTGATTGTGCAGTTGCGTCGAGGTCTTCCAAGTAATTTTTCAGAGATGCTACTCTTCGAGATTCTAGCAGCTGTCTTAGCCGTTTCGTGCAATCCTTAAGTCTAGATTTGAGTTGAGGAGATCTGTGTGCTTGCCACTCTCTTCTAATTTTCCTTTTTTCAGCCAAGAGCCGCTCGACATCTACAAAGTAAATTTGATTGTATCTAGCTGATTGTCGGGTTACTGTTGCATGTTGGGCAGCTGATTTGAGGATTTGATCAAAATTAAAAAGACTTTGTTCCACGTCTTCTGGTTTTCTCAGCGGTATATTATCCGAACAGTGAGTACTGAGATACTTTCTATATTTCAACCAATTAATGCTTGTGCTAGTTGTTGGTGACACAATATTTTGCTGGTTCCATATATAGACTATTGTGGGTGAATGATCTGAGGATAATTCGAGTGACGCTTCAACCTTAATCATTTCTCTCGAAATACCTTTAGTCACGCCAAAATCAATAACATCAGGTATTTTTTGTCGATCAGTAGGCCAATAGGTGTCCGCTTGATATCACATTCAGACGCATTTTTGAAATAGTGTCAAATAAAACACGACCTTTTGGAGTAATAAGTCTGATGCTATGAAACAGGGACCTAGTGATTTGTAGAAGTCGCTATATTGACTCTCTGATATTTGAAATCTAGGAGGTGAATAAATCGAAGAAATAACAAAGTTTTGATGATATTCTTCAATACAGATGTTTGTTGCTTGAAGATAGTCCTCACAAAAATCACACAGTAAATGATGTTTAATTCGAACCTTTATTAGAATAGCTGAACCACCACATGCTCTGCCACGGGGGTCTTTAGTGTCATATAATATATAGCCATTGATTTTAAAAAAGCTATTTGTTGTTAAATGAGTCTCTGAAACCATCACGACATCAATTTGTTGGTTCTTCAAGAAGTACTCGAGTTCATTTTTGTGTTGGCAGGCAAAATAAGTAAATAAAATTAAAAAACTTAATTTCTATTTTAATTGTATACTACATACATATAACACTATAAACAAAACAAGTAAGAGTGGTATATTCGGCCGTGCCAAATCTTCTATACCCTTCACCACGGTGATTTTATTTATGCATATATTATATCGCACTTGTTCCTCAAAAGCGTAACAGCTCAAAATTCATTAATTTTCAGTAGAGTGCAAAAACTGTTTCCGTTAATTGAGACTAAAGTAGTTATTCTAAAAACACAAAGTCACAACGGTTTTTTCATGGAACAGAAGGAAAATCAAAGGGAGATTTTTAGAGTGGGTTGATATGACTTCTGTGGTTTGGGTTTTTGCAAAAAGTGAAAGTTTGGAGTTGTTACGCTTTTCAGGAACAAGTGCGATATTATAAATATAGATGGATGTAGTGATAGCGCACTACCAACTATTGGTTCCACATTTACACCACCACCCCGAAACCGTTCTCTCATTACTTCGGGATGGGGTTCATGTAGCTGCACACCTTTTTTTAGGAGCTAATATATATATATATATATATATATATATATATATATATATATATATATATATATATATATATAAACACACAAATTTTTTTTTTAATTTTTTTAAAAAATTTTAATGAAATATTTTTTTTTTAATTTAGGAACCTGTGTGTTCATTGGATACCTCTATGTGTATTGCTTTCTAAAAAGGCCTTTAATACAAATCGAAGTAGAAAAACCCTACCAACAAAAAAATAAACAAAAATCGCCCCTCGCAGGGGTTTATTGATCCCTGATATCTCTATTAACTCCTTGCGATCTACCTACACACGGAATGACAAACTTATATATACCCATTCCACCTGTGGAGAAGGGTATAATAAGTAGCACACATATGAATAAATATTGTTCCCATTTTTCCTAAAAACTTAATCACTTAATTTGAAAAAAAATTATTTTAACCCTGTTAAGTAGCAATTCATTTGTTTAAAAAGAAAAGATTTTAATTAACAAACCATCAAAGAACACTAAACACCTATGCCCTTATTATAAAATAAACACTGCCTCAACTCTACTTTAAAACAAATTTTATAAGAAATTTTTTTCTTAAAGTACACTTCAAGTAGACTTTATTTCTTTTGCATAAGAGCGCTAGCTTATGAATACATACTGCAGGTGACAATTCAATAGAAACTTTTTTTAAAAGCGGCATTACTAATGTCACTATTACTAAGAAAACTAATGTCAATATTAATAAGAAAATAAAAATAACTTAAGGTATACTTTAAGCGAAAACAAGTTTACACTGAAATGCTACCCACTGTAGTATTTATTTTAATTTAATCAGAGAAATTTACTAGAAGTTAGAAAATGTCTTTAGTAGCCTTCATCCATACTTTACCTTCATACTTAACAAATAAAATAATTTTAAATACTGACTACTCATAAAAGCTTTTAAATACTGACTATTCATGTTTTATTTGAGCCTAAACGCTTTGCCTTTTAGAAAAAAACATTTGGATTTTTCTAAATCATATTCGTCAGAAAATTTTTTTGACATTTGTAGAATATTTTGCACAAGCAATTAATAAAGTATTGCTAGCTAGGCAAATTTGAACATATGGCTCCTTTAATACAAAGTAGTTATATTTCAGAAAATATTATGCTGTATATGTAGACAAAGATATTTATGTATTTTTCAGATATAGAAAGTATAAAAAAAAACTTTTTCTTCAATAATTTTTAAGATATGACTCTGTTGTCTTAAATACCGATATATACGAGTACTTAACTGTAAACAAACAGAGGGCGTTATGAAAGCTGTTTTAGTAAAGGATTTTGTCTAAGATCTAACATTATGTGGTAATTGTTTATACTATAAGTCTTCAAAAGCACATTTACATCACAAAGCTTTTCATAACATACAATATTTGAAATTTACTGCGTGGCTTAAAGTTCTCTTATATAACATTTGCACACATGTTTTTAGTAAAGAAAAATAAATGAAAAAGGCTTTAAAAACTTTCAATAAGCTTTTGCATACACTTGTCAAGTTAACATTCAAATTTCTAAAGATATTTTTTAACAGCAATTTTGGATTTGTGCCATCTAATTATTATTTATAATTAAACTTAAGCAAATATGATAAACTACTGTGGACCTAAACATATGCACAATAGGGTGGAACGAAAAAATATTATTTTCAATATGTAATAGTGATAAAAAGTTACCTGTTTAACCGACTTCAAAAAAGACGGAGGTTATCTATTCGTCTGAATGTTGCTTTTTTTATGTATGTAACCGCAGAACTCAGCCATTTCTGAACCGATTTTAAAATTTTTTTCTTTATTTGAAAGGTTATGTTTTCAGGTTGGTCCCATTTTAAAAACAGTTCATTATATTAAAAATTAAAGGGTGTCCCCATACAACATACATGTTTTTTACGTGTATTAAGAACCGTAAAGCGCACCAAATTAAAATTTTAAAAAATTGCGTGGGTCTATAGCTCCCAACAGCAGAAATAAATAAACAAATAAATTTGTTTATTGTATTATTCGACCTTTTAGTATATAAAATTATTTATTTTTATTTGGGCTCAAGGTCTAATTTTAATAAAACTCTATTTTGTTTTATTAAATTTTATTTTTTAAAAATCGATATTTCGAACACCTTTGGTGGTGTTCTTCATCAGGAAAAACTAAAGTGAAAAAACAAACAAACAATATACACAAAACATAAATATTACTAAAAAAGCACAAATCTTACATTGAGTAAAGCTGTCCGCTTTCAAAAAGAGTGCAATGCTTACTAAAAGCTCTTTTGTTTATATTTTGATACAATATGCCGATACGTATGCGCGCAATTTTCTGTGTCTGTTTTGAAATTCATCCTTATGTCCATGGGAGTATTTATTATATGTAACATTTCTATTGTGTATCGTTTTTTATAATTACTTTCTTGTTGTAATATTGTTGTATCGACAAGGTTGGGAGAGTGACCTTTGATCGCACAGTGGGCTGCCAATGCTGTTTTTTGTTCTGTAGTACCTTTACGTGTTTTATAATCTGATTATGTGCAGCCAATCTTGTTCTTAATTTCGATTTTGTTGTTCCAATATATATTTGTATGTAACATTGGACCCGTCTCCATTACAAGGTATTTTATATATTAAGTTTGATTTGTCCAAATAATCTATTTTTGATTTCGTGTTTGTGAAAAGCATATTTAAAGTTCTATCGGTTTTTAATGCAATATTGAATTTTTCTTTGTCATATATATTTGAATGTACGATCCTCTCCGAGAAACCAGGTACATGTGTTAACGATTTGAATATTTTTTCCGTCTTTGCATCAATCTTTTTATCATAACTCTTTGTAGCATTTTTGATAATCTTTGTTGCCATACTAAAAGAATAACTATTTTTCTGTAATATTCCCTTAATTTTCTGGACGTTCTATTGGTGGAAACTTTTATCACTTACTTTCAGCACTCTTTCTGCAAAATTTCGTGCTGATGTTATTGATTTTGGCATGATTAAGGGTATTTCGAGTGAAATGATTAAAGTTCAGGCGTCACTCGAATTATCCTCAGATCATTCACCCACTATTGTCTATATGTGGAACCAGCAAAATATCTTGTCGCCAACAACTTGCACAAGCATTAATTGGTTGAAATATAGAAAATTTTTCAGTACGCATTTTTCGGAAAACATACCGCTAAGAACACCAGAAGACGTGGACCAGAGTCTAATTGATTTTGATCAAAACCTTAAATCAGCCCTTTGGCGCGTAACATACGAAATGAGTCTGGTTACATTCGAATAAAAATAAGAGATACTGCTTTTCTTGGCGTACATTAGAGGGATGACCCGCAAATGATTGCAACATCCGTGAAACAAACATTATTTTTGTCTAGCACTGGGTGGACTTAAAAAGTATATTTTTATTTTAAACTTAAGATATGAGTAATTATTGTTAGTTCAAAAATATTGAAGATACAATAAATAATAAATGAAAAAAAATATATATCTACCACTATATATCTACCCATATTTTTTTCATTCTAAAATGCCTACTAAATGGGTCTATTAAATTTTAATATTTTGTATATTTTAGGTTTAGTTTTAATGAAATTTTAATAAGAAACATAAAAAACCCACAATAAAATCAATCAGTCAAGTGTGAGTCAGACTCATACACGTAGGGTAGGGTAATACCCTCAATATATAACTTTAAAACAACAAGTTTTTTTATTAATTATTTTTTACACTAGAGCATAGTATTAATACCCTGTGTAAATACCAGGTGGCTGCCTATATCGTTTAGAGAGAAGGAGAAATTCCCCAAATTCGCAAAATTTAAAGCACACCATTTATTTTTTTTTATTGATTTTCGTTTCCTGTTGTTACAGTAGATATCTTAACATATAATAAAATAGTAACTAGGTCTGTCTGCTTTACTTTACGTTCGCATCACGTAAAAACTACTAGATCAGAGCAAAATCGTGGCACCATCGAAACACTCTTTAGTTTAGTTTTAGGCTATATTTTTTGTACTTGTTATAGGCTACAAATTATACATATTTTGTGTAGATTTAAAGTGTCTACTTATTCCGACTCCAAAATAAAAAATACGCGTTACTATCGGAACACCCTTTAAATTTTAGTAGTTGTGGTTATAGAGACCATGGTAATATACTTTATATCAAAAGCCTACCTATTACGGTTAAAAAATAAGACCATATACGTGCAAATCATGTCACTGTCGGAACACCCTTTAATTTTTATTATTTGTTATAGTGTCCATACTACTACAGTGAAAATTTCAGGAGTCTATTTGTTATGGTTCAAAAATTAGGCCATATAAATGCAAATCACGTCACTGTCTGAACACCCTTTATTTTTTAGAATTATTTTTTAGGGTTCCGTACACAAAGTGCAAAAACGTAACCCTATTGTTTTCGCTACAATGTCTGTCCGTCTGTCAGCGTCTTTTATCTCTGAAACGGTAATAGGTAGACTCTTGAAATTTTCACAAATGATATATAGCTGTTCCCGCTATAGCAGCAAATACTAAAACTTATAGGGTGTTCCAATAGAGAGGTGTTATTCACGAATATGTAATTATTTCTTGAACTGTAGGAGGCATGGACTTAAGATTTAAAAACAGTAATTAAAACTTAGTTCGCTATATAAACAAGTATAAAAAAATAAACCTAAAAATTAAAGAGTGTTCCGATAGTGGTGTGATTTGCATGTATAAGGCCTAAATTGTGAACCATAATAGGTAGACGCTTGAAATTTTCACAGAAGGTGTATAACTGTAGCCACTATAGTAGCAAATTTTAAAACTAATAGGGTGTTCCGATAGAGAGGAGTTATTCACGAACATGTGCTTATTTCGTGAACTGTAGGAGCAATACACTAAAAATGTAATTAAAACTTAGTTCGCTATATAAACAAGTCTAAAAAAACAAACCTAAAAATTAAAGGGTGTTCCGATAGTGGCGTGATTTGCATATATAAGGCCTACGTTTTGAACCATAATAGGTAGACTCTTGAAATTTGCACAGAAATGGTATAACTGTGGCCGCTATAGCAATAAATATTAAAATTTATAGGGTGTTGCGATAGGGAGGTGTTATTCACGAATGTATGTTTATTTCTTGAACTGAAGGAGGCATACACTAAAAATTTACAAACAGTAATTAAAATTTAGTTCGCTTTATAAACAAGTCTAAAAAAATAATCCACGAGAGTGACGTGTTTTGCGTGTATATGGCCTAAGTTTTGAGCAATAATAACTAGACTCTTGAAGTTTTTACAAGAGGTTTATTACTATGGAAACTATAACAAATAATTGAAATTAAAGGGTGATCCATCAGTGACATGTTTTTGGCGTATGTTACCTACCTGATATTTTTATAGAAAGTGTATTACCATGGCAGTTATAACAAAAATTCCTAAAATTTTAAGGGTGTTCCAATAGCGATGCAATTTTCGCGAATATGATTTTGATTTTAAAAAGAAAAGGGTACCCCATAAGACATGAAAAAATTTACAACTTGAGCTTTTAAAGGCGTACTAGACATAGTACGGAACCCTACGTGTGTGAGACTAACTCGCAATTGACTGATTTATTTATACTTACTTGTTTATGTGTGTACTGAACATAATTATATTTACTGTTTGTAAATTTCAAGTGTTCGCCACCTACACGCGAAAAGCACGTCACTTTAGGAAAATCCTAAAAGTTTTATTATTTGTTTTTATAGCGACTACAGTAGTAAAACTTGTGTGAAAATTTCAAGGACATACTTCTTACGGTTCCATAAATAGAAAGCGTTGACAGAAGCACCGAGGTGTATTTTGCCAATCTAGCCGGACATTAGGCCAAAAAATTTATTTAAGAAATTTAATAATTTAAGTACGCAGCTCCACAGACAACAAAATTCTGCATCGTATAGAAATTTTTCTGCCAAGTTTCATTTATAAATATAAGCAAAACCAAAGTATTGTCTGCCTAAATTGCCAAAATACCCCTAAGTGAGACGGACAGACATTGTAGCGAAAACAATAGGGTTACATTTTTAACCTTTGGAAACGGAACCCTAAAAATATAATTCTATAAAATTTAACGACAAAAAATTATGTTCGAGGCTTTTGCGGCACCCCAAGATGACAAAGAATATTTTAATTAATTTAAGAATTGGTAATACAGAAAACTATTTTCGGCCCTATACTCACGTTCAACCCTAATGCACATCTTTCTGGTAAATATGTATAGAGCTTTGAAGTCAACATTTTTCCTCGAAAAATATATACTGTACTTAACATACAGTGGCATTCCATTAAATAGAGCAACCTTTTACTACATATTTCGAAAAGGAAAAAAAAACATACTAATAAATCCTCATAAAAAATTTTAAGGTTTTTATTTTTGTAAGACCAAACATTTATCCAACTAAATTACTATAGACCTGTTTTGATAAAAAGCTTAAAATGAAATATACACGTAAAAACATTCGAAATGCAAGATTTTAGGTGTGAAAAAATATAGAACTACCAAAAAACACAAAATTCCAAAAGATGAATAAAATAATATCCTTTAATTATCTTTATTACCTTAGTGCTAGGTGGAATATAATTTATTTTTGATAACGGCTAAGCACCGTTTTGGCATAGGGTTATCAAGTTTTTGACATGTCTCAATCGGAATATTACTCCATGCTCCTTTTTGTAATGCCCACAAGTGATCTTTATTTGCTGCATGTTTTCCCTAATTTAACTATTTGCCTCAAGTTCTCATTGGGTTTAAGAGTGGCAACTGAGCAGTCCAACTTAAAACATCAACCCAATTTTTTTAAACCAATTTGTTGCCCACTTTGATGTATGTTTCGGGTCATTGTCTTGCTGAAATACAAATTGAAGCGGCATTTTCCATTCTGCTTAAGGCATCACATAACTGTTAAGCAGATTTGTGTAAAAAATAGCATCCATTCTTTCTTCGACAGTTATGTGATGCCTTACGCAGATTGGAAAATGCCAACGTAAAATTCATTGTAGAAAAAATTCCAATAGGTAATTTTTTGTTTTGAAAGAAGTGTTGCAAACTAAAAAAACCCTTTCACAATTTATGGGAAATTTTTAAAATTGCATAAATTTGCAATTTCAAATGCACAAGATTGTGAATTGGGCTATTATGTTTTTTAAGAATAGTTTCAAATAATTGCATACAATGTACTCATAATTGATGTTGTATTTGCAAAAAATACAATTAAATTTTCACAACAATATTACATTTAATTACATAAGTTGTAAATTCGTATTACTGAAAATGTAAGCTACATGAAGTTTGAAAAACTTCTTCTTTTCTAAACATTTTCCATTCAAACCATTTACATTTGTTCATGCGTGGGAAGGCCACCAAGAGCGGATAAAGTTTAATTTAGTAAATTACCCTACTATTTTTTCTGTTTTATATGTACATATTTACAAACATCATAATAAAGAGCCCACACGCAAACCCCAAGGCTCTGTAAGCAAATACACAATCTCAACGAGAATCTCACAGAGAACAAAACCAGGGTTGTCAGAATTGGCGATTTCTCGCCAAACGTGGCGATTTTCAATATTATTTGGCGATCAAATTTTGGATTTGGCGACATTTGGCGATATTGTTGGCGATTTTTCATTGGCTTTTGGCCAACATTAGAAACTGAATCAAGGAATATCAAACTGGAAAGCAAAGAAATTGAAGTTGTTTTTTATATTTAAATATGATTTTACCTCTGGAAACCACAAACTTTCAAAACATAAATTTATTTAAAAATGTTTTTAATTTCTAAAGATGATTTTATTCTAGAAATTGGAAAGTTTTTTTTTAAGTTTACAAGCAACTTTCGATTTTAAAATATTGCAATTCTTAATCACAAACAAAATTTCTCGTATTCAAATATATATGTAAATTCTAACATGCTTTTAGATACTTAACAACCATATTAGAAATATTAACTTTTGTTTTAGAAAGATTATAAAAAATATTATATTCTATTCAATTATGTACAGCTACATTAGTTTTGTATTTGATGTGATGGTCATTCCAATGATTTTTTAAACTTATTTTTTACATACAAAGGATGTTTTGAAATAAGGATTAAGTTCGTTTTATTTTCTCTAAGTTGAAAGAATATTTTTTTACAAATTGGATTTTTTTTTATTTATATTCTGTTAATTACTTGCTAGAAAGATCGATTTTAATTATGAATTCCACCAAAACTCGACTGTGCAACACATGCTATAATTTTATGAATTGAAGTAGGGCATTTGGCGCACATGTGCTGATCTTTAGTGATGTTGAATAAATTTAATTTTTTTAAAACATATTCTAAACAAGAAAACGGTAACGAATACCATAACGAAGGGTATGTTCAGGTCTCCATTTATTATAATAACCACTATTTTTTATTATTGTAAGTAAAAATTTCACCTTCTCGTGTTTACTAAACATTTTAAATAAAAAACTTATATATAAAATATATTTTGACGATTTTTTTCAATTTTTGGCGAATTTTAGATATTTCGATTAAATTTATTTTTTTTTGATTTGTTAAAAATATTTTTAAATTTAAAGAGATATTGCATATTTTAGAGGAAAATTTTAACAAAAAACTATTTTGGCGATTTTGGCGATTTTTCACATCGATTTTGGCGAAATAGTTGAAAATAAATCTGACAACCCTGAACAGAACATGTAAATATTTTATATCAGTAGCATACCAGCTTTCAACAAGGTAGGTTTGTGTCACTTTGCTAAATATTTACCAATTCAATGCATTATCATTTTAACCACTTTTTTTGGTTGTGGGCCTTTGGTCATAATTCTTATGAAAATGGCATGAAAGTTGCTTAGTTTGTCGTATTTTTAAGTTTAAATCTTACCTTTGTTAATAATCCATTTTCTTAAAGCTCCACAAAAGCTATTTTAAAAAGTATTTTATAAATTCATTGAAAGTTTGAAAGGCTTTTAAACTCATATACTAAGAATTATTTGTGCTATAAAAAGTTAAATGTCTAAAGTAATTTTCAAGCTTTTTATAGCGCGAAGTAGCTTTAAGGATACTTCCTCCTACGATTGGTAGGCGAACTTTTTACGAGCTTTTGAAGTGTTAAATTAAAAATAATGGTTTTTAAGCTTTTTATATATTAGTGGGGCATTGGTAAAAACGTACTTAACTTAGCTAGAGTTGGGATTTTATCGCAGAGATGAGTATTTATTGTAAATATGGTAAAAATTACCTTTAGCTATAACATAGTTTCAAGGAAAATTATGGTAACGAGCCTTACCCTCGTTATTATAACGAAAAACTACTTATCTCTTCGACAATGTTCTAACTTTAGCTATTGGCAAGTTTTAATAACGGTCCTAAGTCGTACACAAAATTTTATAAATGTCTGTTTACTATAGTATATTCTTAACAACAACAAAATATTAAAACAGAACATAAAACTGCAATATTACATAGTTGAACCAACTACAAACAAGCTTTGTGAACATTTAATTTGAATATCAAGGATTTTTTTTAATTTATTCTTGTCTTATAGTACCGCATACAACCGTTAACGCAGCTAAGCCATGTTTAATTTACTTAAAGTTGCCTTGTAAGCATCGTATAATATAATAATATATTTTATAAAGTTGTGTTGTTCAACGCAATAGTTGCACCATTTATGCTGTTGTTTATTATTTTTATTACGCTAAAAATAAACTTCACGCATTAAAACTGTTACACTAAGAAATACCCACCTGTTTTTTTTTTCAGTCGCTAGAAGACATATCGCTGCCGAGAATTTTAATTTTGGAAACGAATTTATCACTCATATATACATATATATTCGTATAATCTCTTTTTAGTTTGTATTTTATCAGGTCCAATAATTTTCTGAATGTTTTCTATGGCTACTTTCATATAATTTCGGTAGTCTTTGGTATAGTTTTATTTTAATTCTTTTCCAACATTGCATTGAAATTGTTCCTCTTTTCAAAAGTCAATCCTTCTTTTAGTTGAAACTCCTTTTCCTCGTTTTTATACGACAGTCCTCACTCACTCATTTAAAATAGCGTTAATTTCCCGTATTCTTGTTTACTAAAATGTACGCCCAGAACTATGGTTGTGCCGACAGTTGCACTGTGTGATTTAAAGCAAGAACAACAGTGGTTCGTTTTTCTGAACTAAAGTGAAAAGTTTTTACATAAAAATATTATAGTCACATTGTTATACACAGGAAGTTCTAGAGTTTAAAGAAATAAGCTTTTTCGTCACTTTAAGTTATAAAGTTCAAAGTTAACTCTAGCCCATCCTGTGTAAGACATATTATAATGACAGATATTTCTTAAACAAGTTGCGTTAAGGGTTGCAGTATGCAATAAGATTAAAAATGCCAAAAAGAATTAATAAATTAAAAAAGTTTTCTTAAATATTGAAAGCTTTTAACGTGGCAGGAATTAAAAAAAACCTATTTCGAGATTTGGTTGTTAAGCGTGCTACAAGAAAAAAGAAAAATTTTTAGAAATTGTCAAGCTTAATCTTTATTATTTATTATAACTTTTTGTAAGAGTTTTGAAATTTTTCTGGTTTAAGTTCCTAATTATAATAGATAAAGAGAAATTAGTAACTAGGAGAATGTAATGTATTTAACAAGGTGATAGCGTAAGGGAGAGAAAATATTTGACAGTATTATTTATTTTATTCTCTCTTAAAATACATGATTAATGTCAAATGTCTCTTTAATATTAGCTCCACCTTGTGGTGTCACCTGGTTAAATATGCCTTGGTGCAGTTGTATTCTTTTTTACCAAGGCATATTTAACCAGGTGACAGCTTTTTAATTAGTATTATTGTAATGTACTAATATTGCCGGTTTTACAATTTGTATGTAGATAATAAAACTACGGATCTATTCTTGTTATTCTTGTAAAATCGCAAAAACAAAATTCAACACGTCTGTTTTTATTCCGTTTAGTCAGCTACTTAATGATATTGAAGACGACAGCTACATCGTTAACTCTGACATTGTTGTAGAAATACCTATTTTGCTCTTATAAAATTAAATAATATTTTCAAAAAATAATAAATATTTTCTCCAAAATTTTTGTTTAGTATATGAATTTGTAATTTATAATTTTTTGACATTTTTTAGGTTGAATAAAATAAAATTGCCGCATATAAAAAAAGAAATTAGACTAAGTTGACTACAGCCACAACGGTCGTCGTTTAGCCATGTAGCTTTGCTGGCTTTGAAATAGTCGTTTACTTATTTATAAACGTGTGTATTTTATTTTTGACAGTTTGTAGTCGGTATCCTGATGTTGTCTATTTGTTTAATGCATCAAGGTTTTAAAACAGAGATCTCGAGATCTCTTCTAAACAATAACGTGAAAGAAAGAGATATAATATCACACGTACATAAGAGAATAGGTTAGTTTTTTCCCAAAGGCCTATACAAAATAACTGAAAGTTTTACAATTTCTAACCAATACTTTGGTTATGAGTACTTAATATATAACGCGTTATTTAACCTGTAGTGTTCTTGCTGGGTCATCTCTTTAAGACGCAAACGTATTTAAAAAAAATATATTACTGTATAAATATACATATGTTCTTACTATTACAAATATGTTATGTTACACTTAGGATTTTCGTTTTCCAAGAAATATTAAAATTTTTTTAAATATTTTTAGAATTGTTTGTAAAAATATTTTGCAAAAATAATTTTTTGAAAATTTTTTATAAAATTTCACCCGAAATATTTTTGTAAAATGTAAAAATTTTTTTTTTTAAATTTTTCTGTAAAAATTTACTTTTAAAAATGTTTTGTAAATATTTTTTAAAAAATCTTTTTTTTTTATTTTTAATGAATTTTTTTTAATTTAGGACGACCTCTCTGCATTCTATATTGAGTTAGAATGGTCAGACTAAATAAAAAAAAATTTTTTTTTAAATTTCTTCATATTTAACCCCATATGTGCCTTTTAACTGCTCCTGTTTACCAATGGGTACCCTGTGGGTTCATTGGCTACCTCAAATACCAAACAAAGAAGTAAGATCCTACCAACCTAAAAACAAAGAAAAATGGACGCAGGGGGTTATTGATCCCCCGAGATCTCTATGCACTCCTTGCGATCTAGCTGTTGCGGTCTAATATTTATTTGACAAAAAAAAAATCAAATGAGACTCATTAAAGCTGAAAAAAAAGAAAAAAAAACCGTGAAAAAATATAGGTTGGCGTCGTTTTTGGCCCGCAGCCTCCAATGAGCCGATGTTGCTAAATTCCAATGACAAAATTTTCGAAACTATGCCTGATAGATTGGTTTGCTTAAATTTTTTGTATCTCTTCTGGTGCTTTGGCAAACGACATTTCAACGTCAACACGGACAGACGGACATCGCTTAATAAACTTCTCTATGAATATGGATCCAGAATATATATACTTTATGGGGTCGGAAATGAATATTATAGAAATTACACACGGAATGACAAACTAATAGGGTACCTGTCCACCTGTGGTTAGGGGTATACAAATATTAAGCGAGTTGCCACATATCAGAAAAAATTTGTATTAACTTATTTTTATGGTAACAAAAAACCATTAGCTACTTTGTCATTGTTTCATGTTTATCGTTCGCAAATCGTCTTATTCATATTCTAGATTTAAGTTTTGCTTCTTCTAATAAGCTACCAAACAAAGATATGGATTAAAAAGGTCTATGAAGCTTCTAGAAGGTATAATAGATAAGTGCTTTATACTCTTCGATTGTTAAATGAAAAACCGCCATTTATCATTAATAAAGACATTTGTTTGCAACTAAAATAAACCACTTTTCAACTCTACCATAGTTTAACTGCAGTTTGTGGTCCATATTAACCACTTATCTATTACTTTCATATTTCAGTTGCTTGTGTTGGTTTTCTCTTGGCTTAACACAGCTAAAGCTTGTGGTATTTCTTCAAAGAAACATTTACTTATCAATGGTGTTAGTTAAGTTGTATTATTATGTGATTATTTTAACGTTTGGCATTAAAATCAAACAAAAGTCAAAATTTTCAAAAGTGTAAGTAATCTTGCTTTGCATTTAAAAATAATAGGATGACATTTATTTTTGAAAATAGATTTGCAAAGATGAAAGTAATTTTGTTTATATATCTATCTACACGTATAATAAAATATAAACTGATTCCCTGTCTGTCTTTTTTTGTGTTCGCATCACAACTGGATGGATTTTAACAACATTTTGTGAGGAGGTACATTAGTATCCTGGTCCCAATATAGGATACTTTTTTCAGCAAAAATATCTCATTTCGAAGAGAAAGTGGAGAAAAAACAGTGCAAGTACGCAATTTCCAGTTAAATGTACTGAAATTTGCGGTTTAAAACTGGAATATTTTAAACACGGTCGCGCACCTTTTATTTTTGAAAGTGGGATAATTAAAACACTATTGCGCAACAGATGGCGCGTTGAATAAAATTTGTATTTGATTTGTATTTCTTCTTTGTGAATTACATTGTTATTAAAATATTTTAAACACCTCTTACAGAGGTTTACAGTAATTTTTAGAACTTTATATAAATTTAAATTTTCTGAGGAGGTACCCTAGCATCCTAGTTCCAATATAGGATATTTTTTTTCCGCAAAAATACCTTATTTCCAAGAGATAATAAAGAGAAAACGCCATAAAAGTACGCCGATTTGCTTTCCCAATGTAAAGGTAAGGCATCTTTTATTTTCAAAAGCGGACTATTTTAAACACGGTTGTGCAACAGATGGCGTTGTTTTAAAATAATGACAAAATATGATTTACCTATTGCCAAATAGCCACTTGTGTAATGACTGGTGGTCATTTAAACAGGAATATAAATTATGGTCCCTATTTCTGATCTAATAATTATTTTTGATGGCCGGTGTTTGAAACTCCACTTGCACTATTGTTTATGCCGGCACTAAGAAGCGTTAAGGCAAAGCACTACTGGAGTGCTGGAGGTTATATTCAAAAAAACAAAGAGCCAATTGCTCGGCTTAGTTTTGTATTTAGAATGATACTTTATTACAAAATTTGTCTCCTTATAAACTAAAGTAACGGTACTTAAATCTAATCCTTATTCTATCTATTTACATGCAATTATATGCTTACACATCATACATAAAATATTGTTTATTTACTAATAATAAATATAAGTAACACAGCTGATTCTAAAAAGATATGAAACAGCTGATTCAACGATAAATTATTAGAGATGTGTAATAAATGATCAGAGCTGTGTAATAAATACATTACACCCTCACCCTTTATTGGAAAAAAAATATTTTTTATATATAAATTTTTTTTTTTTTTATAATACAATTCATTTAACTATATTTTTTTTAACATATTATTATGATATTTTCTCATTTTACCTCCTCCTATATCTAAAATAGAATTAACTCCTTGTTTTTCTATTATCCTGTATGGCCCATGATATGGTGCCTGGTTTTTCTTCCTATTCACTGTTCTTAGTAGCACTAGTTCTCCTACTTCTAAATTAAGTGATTTTGTGTTTCGAAATTTATTTACTCTACTGACTTTAGCTATTTCTAAATATTCTTTTGTTTTCTCTAAAGAAAATTTTAATCTTTGTTTTAATTCCCTTGCATAGTTCTCTATATTCTAAATTTTTTCATTACTTTTAATTTCATCATTTGGCAGGTAAAGTAACTTCCCAAAAACCAATTCATATGGCGTGTAATTTGTATCTATGTGTGGCGTTGTATTGTACGCGAAAGTGAAATATTGAACCCAATTATCCCATTCACTATCTTTACAGAAGTTTAACAAAAATTCATTGAGTACTCTATGATTTCGTTCTATTGAGCCCAAAGTCTCATGATGGTAAGGTGCGCTAAAAATTTGTTTTATATTTAACAATTTGCATATTTCTGACATTAATTCGTTTGTGAATTCACTACCCTTATCTGATTTTAAGATTTTAAAATTACCGTATTTCAAAATAAATTGTTCTACCAGTGTTTTTGCCACTGTTCTCGCCTCTTTAGTCTCCATAGGAAATGCTACCACGTATTTTGTAAGTTCGCATTGAATTGTAAGTTGTATGAATTTTAGGATTTTTACATTGTTTCTGCTACATTTCTGAATAAAACAAATATAATTGCATCCATTTTTATTGAAAAATGAATTCTTGATATTTATTTTTCCAAACTCATTTTTTGTTACTTAAAAACTGTGAAAAAATTATCAAAATAATTCGAGTTTAAAGCCGTGAAACTTTTTATAGGTATAACGCACATGAAAAACCAAACCACCTCCGGAATCTCGTAAAGTTTTTTTTTTATTTTTTTCCACTAGACAGTTTACTTTGCTACACTAAAAAAATAACAATAATTTAAATTGGCGCACTTAATCGCAGCTAAATTTTTTGTTGTATAAATTAACATACTTTTTGTTATAAAATGAAAGAAAAAATATCGCGGTAATACTTTTTTTTTTCACTATTATATGTTTGCTTATCACAACAAGTTTTGTTTTGTTTCATTAAAATCATTCTTATAATGACGCATACACTGTTATCGACATATGTAATTAAAAATACCGTTTATATACTTAAAACATAATACAACAACTAATCTAGTACAAATTTGGTGTATTTGCCAACTAAATTCAATTACATATTTAACCCTACGAAGTACATGCTCATTTTTATTTCTTTTGTATACAAAATTGTAGTTATTTCAATCCACAATTTTGAAGAGCCATATCTTTAGAAAAACTTATTATTTTAATCTAATATTTTTACACTTATTAGTAAAAGTGTCTTTTATTAAATGCCATTTTTAATTTCCATAATTGAATTTTTCTATATATGGCCACGCTGACTACACTGTTCTACGTGTCGGGCACAGCTAGCATGAAATAAATACATAAACCCTAAATTAATATGCTTAAACTATGTCTATCAGTTAGTGCTTTAGTTATGGTTTGTTTGTGCTTTAGTTATTTTAGTTTGGGATATATAAAGCAAATACATAAACCATAACTAATAGCGTTTTCTTTTCTGGCAAAAAAATGTTGTATATTTCTATGCATTTTTTAACATTTCAATAGAACAAACTTTTTCTCCCCCGTACACTTGTACATCTAGCACATCATAGATTTCATCATCATCCGAGGAAGAAGATGATTCCAATAAGTAAGTTAGAAGAATTTCAGTTTTGGCTTCCATTGAAATAATTTTCTGTAAAAAACAAGAAATAAAGAAATGAAACCAAATAGCATATGGTAAAAAGTGTAGTGTACTCACCCTTAAAACAAATAAAGTATTAAAATCATTACACATTTTACACTTTGTAGTGCGACATTTTTGGAAAAGAACATTGCGTTTTTTTAATTATTACATTTTTTTTAGAATAGAACACAAAAAAGTGCAAAGGGTAGAAAATATGTAACATTTTTGTTAGAAAAAAAAACGCTATAAGGCACTAAACAAGTGAGGGTCTTTGGTGTGGATTGCTTTCAAAACAAAATCGAATAAAATAATGCAAGGATGCTATCGAAGTGGCGGGCACAGGTAGTTTATTATATCTGCAAAGTATTTCAAGTAAGTCGTAGTTAGTTTTGAATGTTTTCTTCAGCTGAGTATCATATAATTAAATCTATTAGATAATTAAATAGACAAATGTAAGCTGGAACATGAAATTTCATGTGTTACATTCCGTTAAAGTAACATTGGGCTAAGTGTAAAAATTGTATGTTTTGTGAATGCTGTTGTCATTTTCGGCTCATCTCTCTGTTGTTCGACCAAGAAAAGAAAAATACTTCCAAGTCAAATGTAACAACTATTTGGAATGTTACGGAATAGCGAATTTGGATGCCTTTCAAGCTTCTTCAAATACGTTACATCAAGTTTCGTTATTTCTGCTGCAATAAGGAAACGATTGTGATCATTCGAAGATTCTTATTTTGGCACCTTTTTAAAACTGAAGCAGTACCCAATAACTGAATGCCTACCACCAGCTTCCGGTCTAAGCTTTGCACTGATTTTAACTTTATTTGTCTCAATTCTGATTCAATGTGATTTTTCGAGGTTAAGCGTCGATAGAGATGTATTTCCAAATGTTGAGGTATAATTTAGTTATTTATTCGAATAGAAGAGCATACATCTATATGCGGTGTGAAGGTTATGTGTGTACATTTTTTTAATTAATCTATATTCTTTATTTTTTAACTATAATTCCAATTGAAATATATGTAATTGTAAATATTGGGATACTACGTGCTGATATCGTGAATGCTTAGAAAAGTGTACCTAAATGACGATGTGTGGATTCTATTGCCTGTGGGCATGTCCAAACTATAAAAGAAGTATAAAATTGGCACTAAAATAGTACATTAGCGAACTCAGTCATCAATTGGCTGAGGTGAGTATAAGTATAAATTTACAATCAGTTAAAATTTAACAGCTTAAAGACATTTTTGGGCAAGTCTACTACAAACTACTAAATTATTTATACAATTTTTGGGTATTTAAATATTTATAAATATTTAAGTATATTCGAATCGAAAAATTAATTATTTTCGGTTTGGGGTATTAAGTAAACTACCCCTTGCCCCTTCCCGATTATTCCCAAAATTTACGCAACTCTGCATCTCCTTAAAACAAAGGCACATTCTGAATTTCTTTTCACAAAATTTGGGGGTAAGGAAAGTTTCCTTGCCCTTTCCCGATTATGCCCAAAAACTATAATTACAGACAGACATCATCGCGAAAATAGTTAAAATGGATTCAGGAGACCTCAAAACGTATAAGACCGTCGAAGTCCCTACCTCGATTTTTTTCATAATTACTAACTTTACCTTATACTACGTATGCTAAAGTAAAAACCATCCAATTGTTGAAGGACAGTAAGGAAAAACAACAATGTTTTCTTTTCTCAAATACCATTTTACTAATTTACCAATCTCCGTATTTATTTGGTAGTGCTGTGCTGTCTTTTAAATACGAATTAATGATTCTTAATACAGTTTTGAACAAAACTGAAATCTAATTCTGGAGGATAATACTAATTAAAAATTAAAAGAATTATTTTTCTGCTACTGGCATTTTGTAACAAGTGGAAGTGGAAGTTAAAAAACCATTGGAAAAGTCGTTCTTAAATTATAATAAAAATTTTCGAGAGTCGCTAATTTTATAAAAAATCTTAAAAAACTGTCCATAGAATTAAAAATATTAACTGCTTCTATATTTAGAGTAACACAGTACATAAAAAATAAGTTTATTAGTTATTGGCTTACATTTTCCTGTTGCATAGTATTTGCTTATTTTTATATATAAATATAAATAATGAAAAGTACTATTTATGCAACGATGTTGTGGGAGGGAATAATTGTATTTGTAATCTAAAAATTTATTGATTATTTATACAAGAAATACCAGAACATGCTTCTTACTTTTATCTTGTTTCATGCGATATGAAAAAAGACCATTAAAAAATTATGTCCTTCTGGCATGCACAAACAAATTTTGATGAGAAAGCATTGAAACAAATTTATTTTATATTTTTAAAATTAAAGTCTGCTAACAAGAAAGAAAATCATGGGACTTAAATTTATTTATAACTTTTCAACAACAATTTTAAACTGAAAACAAGCTTGCAAATCGGAATTAATTGCAAAACAATAAACTCACGCATGCAAGATGGAAAATTATGATTTTATTTTTTGTTTGTTTTATGGTTGTTGCTTCCATCCAAATTATAGCAATTTAATGATACGTGTTTTAATAAAACCACCTTAACTTCTTTGTTTTCGTTAATAGAAACTAACAAAGAATAAAAGAGAAGTAAAATGCATGCTCAGAAGCAATGTAGAGTTAAAAAAGACCCTTACAATACACTAAACCATCATGTGGGACTGGTAGGTACGTGTGCGGTAATGGCTACGAATGTACATGTCAACAAAACACCAGCTAACTTTTCTAGGGTTCTAAAACTCCAAAAAGCTTTAAAACTGGCTTTGTTGTTTGCTTTTTACCTCTTAAAATATTTTGTTTTTCTATTTTTTTAGGAAAAGTGGCGTCTATAGATGGCATGTGGTCAAAAGAGGTCATTTTGAGCCGGAAAGTACTTGTACGTGTTTATGTTTGCTCCGATAGTGGGACGATTAAAGGGTCAGAACAACAAACACTTGAACTTATAAAAGTTTTTATTTGTATATATGTACACTGCAAAAAAAAAAGCTAAAATATGTTTTCCAAATAAGTTGGAAAATTGGTTTTATTTTAATTCACGGATAATTTTTTTTATTGGCTGAGATAACCAAACTCAAGTATATCCTTAAGGAAGTTTTTAGGGGGTTCACGGTAAAAATAGGAAAATAATTGTTATGTAGACTTGAGTCGTATCTCCTATTTTCGTTAGAATTGAAAGAATAGTTTTTTAATTTTTCGATTAATTTCTAAAGAAAACAAGAAAATATTATAGGAAAGGCAAACAAAGGTGGTAATGGATAAAGAAAAATATAAATAACAATAGCTTTAGTAGTACGAGACCTCGTTTTAACCAACTAACGATGGATGTTGGATCAGAGTCATTCCTTTTTTTTTATTTGTTTGGTTGAATAGATGATATTTACAACTTAACACTACCCTAAGTAGATAGATATGAAGAATGCTGAAGAAGGGTATATCGATCTAAAATCGAATTACATTCTTTTAATATTTAATATCACAGTGCAACACGGAAGGTTTAGGTAGCGCTTAGATAGCCGCAAAAGTGCGATTTGCAAGTCCAGGGCCATCAACATTATAAACGGTGTTAAGAATCATTCCTAGGAAGTTCATATGTTCTAGAAAGTTGTTTATTTAGATCTTAGGTTCATTTCTGTGGTTGATTGTTTCCCTGAATTTTGAACGGTTTGCTAACTATGGACCTGAACAGGGGAAAAAAGGTAAAAAAAAAAATGAATTTTTTAAAGTTTTTTGCGATTTTGACCTTTAAGATAAAGTTATATAAAGTTATATGTTAACAATTTTTGTCCTTATGACAAGAGCTACCACTTTGCCTCAGAGAGTATATCAAAGTTTCAAACGGTTTGCAAAATATGAGCTTGAGTAAATGATCATTTTTTTGCAAAAATGACATCGAGGCCCCACATCTTTGAGGGCCCATAAAAAAAACCTGGAGGACTTTGGGCAAAACTGGGAGACAGGGGTCTTTTTTTTGGTCTTTTATCACGTAGTGGTGTCCGTATATGGTTATTTTGCCACGACTTAAAAAATTACACAGTGTGTATCTAATTAGAGTTATTCTTGTTAGTTCATGACAGTGCGCAATCCTCTAAATTTAGTTCAGATCACTTTACTGAACTTTTGCTTCATTTTCTCAGTAGGTCAGTGCGATTTTTTAAAATAACCTTAGTCAAACCCTATATAATCTTTTGTAGATGATAGCAGCATTTGTCATTCATATTCTTTCAATATTAGGCCGAGCCAGTTGGAGATTGGGGCCAACAGACAAAACATGAATGATACGCTTAAGCATGATCTAAACACAATTTCTGAATAGAGAATGTAATTCTCGTAAAACTCCATGTTGTATACTTACGCACAGTGTTGTCAGATTAGGGGATTTATCCCCAAATCGGGGATTGTTTTTACTTATGGGGATAAAAAATTATGTTTGGAGATTGAGGATTGCTATCGTTTACTTTTTGGATTATTCTAATTTTATTATTATTATTTCAATAATTCGTTTTCCAATTTTCCTAATGTGGTAATAAAGACGTCATTTAAAATGTAACTACGACTGGTAAACGTAGCGAAAATAATTGATAAGAAAAGTGACTGTCGCCCAAATTTTCCGAGTTATAGTCTTGTGAACTTTTAACCAGCAGTTAACAATTAAAAAAGTTTGGCGTATTTTGGGCTAAAGTTTATAAATATCAAGATGACGCTAAAACAAATGACCAGTTCTTTCGGCAAAGGAACCAACAAAATCTTAAATAAGCAATATACACAGGCTGGATTATTCCAACTCTAGTTGTAGCTGTAAGAAGTAAAAATTTCTTTAAACAAAAAACAACAATGTTTTAATTTTGCTTTTAAAAGAAAACAAAAAAAAAAAAAATACAGCAAAGTTGCCAAGGTTTGGCTAAAATAGTACGCTATTAAGTACATAAATATTTTAATTCCTAAAAATCATTATAATGAAATTTGTTTTAACTCTTTTAATATATCCCCAGAAATACTGAGTTAAAACCTCCATTAACTTAATTTGTTAAATAATACACAAAAAGTCTACACTATATTTTTAAAATTAAGTTAACTAGAGTGCAAGTATTCATCTGTTAATTTCAATGAGAACCGTATAATTTTCAGTGGGAAATTTTGGAGATAGTTAAAATTTTTTTGGGGAATTTTGGGGATAAAAATTTTCAAATTTGGGATTGTACTCGAAAAACATCTGGAAACCCTGCTTACGGACAGACGTTCGTTCGAAAATGTAGTTATGGGTGATGCAGATATTAGGGATTTAATAGCTCTTGATGTTCTTTGCAAGAAAAACCAGTACATTGTCCGATGGACTAATCAGAAACAAGTTTTCAAGTGCCTGGGTTTTTTGAAACGGTGTTAAAGATACTTCACCTCATCTGATCTTCTTACTATTTTTATCACCTATATGTGGTCTAAAATGAAAAGTCTATTTTCGAGCTAATTACCGCGTGCTGGAGAGGGCACTGGCACTTCTCACTGGAGCATAGACGCAATGTGAGTTGTGTTTCGTTGATTTACTGTTACTACAATAGAATGTGCTCTAATAATATCAGGGAAATTTTACCCGACATCATCACATTTTTGAGTTAAATGCGCTTCTCATTAAGAGCCCATCCATTTGTGATCGATTTGCTAGTGAATCGCTAGGGAAAATTTGTTTTTCGCCCGATCGTTTCGTGTATGGAATAAAATCCCAACAGATGTATTTCCTGACAACTTCAGTATGAGAAAGTTCAAATCAAATGACCACAAACTCTACTCGCTCTAGCCTCCTTCTCATATACAAATTTCCTAGTTCTACCACAATGCCTTGCATGAGTAGCGGTCATCATAAAATAAAAATTAAAAAAGATTTTCTTTTCATTAAAAAGGATTTTCTTTTCAAAAAGATCCGATGTTGCTGAATTGAAATCCGAAAATTTTCGAAACTATACCTGACAGATTGGTGTGCTTAAATTTTTTATATCTCTGAACACGGACAGACGGACATCGCTTAATCAACTTCTCTATGTATAAAGATCCAGAATATATATACTTTATGGGATCGGAAATGAATATAGAAATTACACACGGAATGACAAACTTATATATACCCTTTCCACCTGTGGTGAAGGGTATAAAAACTTCAAATCGAATGATGAAATTTTTATAATTTGAAAATTTAAAATCATTATTAGTCGAACGATTAATACAATTAAATTTATAGTCAAGCTTAAGTTCGTTTTCATTCTCTCTAAGAAAGAATAAATTAAATTACAAATTACAAAATGTTTTTATATTAAAGACAAATTGGGAAAATTTATTTTTTAGACACCAGCAGAGCGGAATGCACGTTTTCTAGAAAGCTACGTCCGTCATCAGCACTCTTCGTATCTATCTACTTAGGGTAGTATTTAGTGGTAAGCATCATTTATTTAACCAACCAAACCCAGATAAAGGAATACGAGGAAGCTTGTATTCAATTATCAATCGTCAGTTGGTGAGAACGAAGTCTACCGCTACCTTAAACTTCCCTCTTTTTGAATATTTTTACTTTAATATTTACCACTTTATATTTATTGTTGCTTCAGCCAACCTTCGGTTAGCAATGAAAGCTACTTTTGTTTATTTGTTTTACTTCCAACATTCGTTTTTAGTTAACACTGATCTAGTATCAAACCAAACTTTGTTGAGTAAACATGATTTGCGATTTTAAATTTTTAATTTTGAAAATTTAAAATTATTATTAGTCGAACTATTTATCTCTTACATACAATGAAATTTATAGTCAAACTTTAGTTTCTTTTATTCGTTCGTTTTTATAATATGAAAGAAGTAAACAAATTTTGTATCTGTCACAAAAAAATCGATTAGTTTTATTTGCTTTGTAATACACTGTGGGTAGAGCTTTTGTGGTCCAGCAGTTCAAATAATCTTAAAGATTTAAAACACTATCTACTTAGGACTTATTGGGGTGCATTAGCCTTAAAACATACCGATGTATTTGTTTGCTGATATTTTAAAAATTTCTGCTTTCTACTATTGAATTATTAGAGTTTTATTTTATTTCGGATTTCAAAAAAAAAAAAGCTTTGTAAAAAATTAAATTTATTTTGCAAGTGTATGCAAAACTCTACCTTTGTCCATAATCATATTGGTAGTTATGAGCTTTCACAAAGGCTTATGTTAAATGTTTAAAACATACAATTTTAAACAAGATTTTTTTTTTTATTATTCATACATGTTTAAACATTTGTTTTAGGTATGAGGTTGCATGTTAAATAAATTGTAAATGGTACATGCATGATCCGCAACTACAAACACAAAAAATAAACATTAAGTTACTAAAATAACTACAAGTCCATTTAACTTCAAGACGTATCATGAAATGTCAAAACTCTTTTCAAAATGGCTACTAGCCAGCTGGCAACTTTAATGTGTTAAATGCAAAACGTTACTGTATTTCATTATTTTTAGTCATTACTTAAATTTTGTTATTTACATTTTTTTAATTTTTCAAAAAGAAAATCTGTTTTGTACTTCTTTTAATTAATTGCTTAAGCTTATGCCTTTTAACATTTATTTCTTACGCTTACAACAGCAATTTTGTTGTTATTGTCGATTTACCCTTTTTTCTTGCTTTTGTGTATTTGTTATCCTTTAAGCCTTAAAATGTCATAAAAGATAACAGCTTCCGCCATTTGTTACTATACACAGGGTCTTCAAGAAAACATTCTATTGTCTTTATCTCATCAAGCAGTTTTTCTAGCCTCATTCGGCACACTTTTTAACTTAATATCATTGGTCTGCAATCAACCTTTTCTTTGTTAAAGTGTTTTGCTGTCTTAGCTTTCTTAGTCCTTTAAGGTCTTAATGTATGCCTGTTTGTGTTCTATCGTTTAAAAATGTTTGTTTTTGTTCATTATACAGGGTTATTATTTTCTTGTTTTGTTTTTAAATGAAGAATATGTGATACTTCAATGATTATTCACAACATGAATAAACCTTACCGTTTATTGAAATTTTTTTAATAAATATTTTTCTGTGTTAAATACTTATGGTTGTGGAAATCAATCTTCGTAGCAATTAATTTCAGCTGTAGCCCTGTGTATAAAATTATTTTTTAAGGATATAAAAATAAGCAAACCCTCAATGGTAATTGCTCATAAAATTTTATAAAAAATTATATTTATTTGTTTTACACTCTAGTTCCTATACGTATTTCTTAGGTCAGAACATCAGAAAACCTTTTTCCAACTTTTAGAGAAGCCCTACATAAAAATACTCTATCTATACATATAATAAAAAAGTTACTATATCCTGTCTGTCTGTAGGACTGTGTTCGCATCACGTAAAAACTACTGGATGGATTTTAATAAAATTTAGGGAGGTACCCTAGTATACTGATTCAAATACAGGATACCTTTTAATTTAGAATTTCATGCAAGGATAGGTACCTTGAAGCACTATAAAAGTAAGACTCTTACAATTTGGTTTGAATTACATTCAGTGCAAAATCGAACAAAATATTGTCAGGACGCCTATGACGTGACGTGACGTGACTAGCTGAGGTAAGTAATAAAATTATGAAAGCACAATGGGAAATATGTTAATAGAAGCTTAAAACAGAATATTAAAGCTTTAACAAAACATCAACAAACAAACTATTTCTTTAGATTGACTGTTTTGTTACGTTTATGGTTAATAATTGTTAGATTTTAAAATGACGATTGTGATTCCTGAAATAAATAACATCAGTCAAATATTCCGGTTAACTAGGCTATAGTAGTACGTACATAATTTACTCGAAACAAATAACAAACAGAGCTTCGAAATATTTAATTATAACCTGCACAATGTCTTTAACGTTGCAGGTAACTTGCTAAAAACGCTCCCTTGATCTCTGATAAATGTTCTTTCTTATTGTTTGTAATTTTTATACCCTTTACCACAGGTGGAAAGGGTATATCTAAGTTTGTCATTCCGTGTGTAATTTCTACAATATTTATTTCCGACCCCATAAAGTATATATATTCTGGATCCTTATACATAGAGAAGTTGATTAATCGATGTCCGACTGTCCGTCTATACGTCTGTCCGTGTTAGTGTTGTAATAAATGACATTACAACAAGGCACTAGAAGAGATACAAAAATTTAAGCACACCAATCTGTCAGGCATAGTTTCGAAAATTTTTGTATTGCAATTCAGCAACATCGGATCATTCCTTTGGAGGCCGCGGGCCAAAAACCAATCCCACCTATATTTTTTTCACTTTTTTTAATATTTTTCGTCTTTAAAGATTCTGTTTTGCCTTTTTTAGTAAAATAAATATTAGACTGCGACAGGTAGATCGCAAGGAGTGCATACAGATCTCGGGTAGGGTTTTTCTGCTTTGATTTGTATTGGAGACCTTAATAGAAAGCAATACACATAGAGGTAGCCAAGGGACCCACAGGGTACCCACTGGTAAATAGGAGCAGTTAAAAGGCAAAAGGGGGTCAATATGAGGAATTTTTTTTTGTAAGGATTTCTTTTTGCTTTAGTCTCACCATTCCAACTCAATATAGATTGCGGAAAAATCCTAAATTTAACAAAAAAATTTCAATAAAATTTATAAAAAAAATTTTTTTAATTTTTTTGCAAAAATATTTACAAAAAAATTTACTAAACTCTTTCGAAAAGATATTTTACAGAAAAATTTTCCAAAAAAAAAAAAAATAAAAAATTTAAAATTTTCCAAAAAATTTTCTAATAAAATATTACAAAAAATTAAAAAAAAAAATATTTTTACAAAAAACTTTGCAAACAATTTTCGAAAAATTAATCACAAATTTCAATATTTCTTTGAAAATGAAAATCATGACTGTAACTTAACATATATTTAATATTAAGAATATACATATGTATGTATGTGTGTATATATTTTTTAATGCGTTTGATTTTTTAAATGCGTTTGATTTTTAAATAGATGAGATCTCTGTTTTAAAACCTATATGCATTAAACACATAAACATCATCAGAATACCGAATAAAACTGTCAAAAATAAAATACACACGTCTCTAGGTAAACGATTATTTTGAAGCCAGTATAGCTACATGGCTTCACGACCACCGTTGTGGCTGTCGTCAACTTAGGCTAATTTCTATTTTATTCAACAAAAGAAAATGTCACAAAATTCTAAATTGCAAATTCATATACTAACAAAAAGTTTTGAAGGAAATATTTACAATTTGTTGAAAAAGTTATTTAATTTTATAAAAGCAAAATAAGTATTTCTACAACAATGTCATAGTTTACGATGTAGCTGTAGTCTTCAATATCACTAAGTAGCTGACAACACGGCGACAATTGTAGCCAACGGAATTTGTTTTTATTTAGCTGAGTCGCCGCTGTCTTCTATTTATTTAAAGTATGAATAATCAGTTTTTCTCATATGACTTATTTAATTTATGTAAAGAGTCAACAATATATATAATGCTGTACCTGTCTGTATAAATAAAATCACCGTGGTGAAGGGTATAGAAGATTCGGCACGGCCGAATATAGCACTTTTACTTGTTATATATATTCTTCTGTAACTGAGACACCAACATTTAATCATTTTTCAAGTCAAATTTAATTATTCTTTGTTTAATAAAATTTTCTTTTAAAACAAGTTTTTATTATTTTTGTATATATGTACAGATAAGTATATAATCAAAGCGATAAAAAAATTTATTTGAAGGTAAATTAATGGTTTAGAAAACAAATCTAAATTATATTCTAACTTAACTTATCAACGGCTAGAGTCTTTGACGGGACTCGAACCTAAAACTCTCAGATTAAAAGACAATCACACTACATACTAGCCAATCATGGCACCATTCATTACTCTTTTGAAAATTGCATATATAAAACTCTTAAAAAATCACTCTCTATTAAGAAACTGACTGCCTCTTATTTAAAATCAAATTAAGACAAAATACAGTGATTTGTTTAAGGGACGAAAGTTTAAAATGGTGCAAAGATGTATTTATATTAATAACGTAGATACTTAAACCAATTTTAGGCTTAAGAGGCTAATTATAATATGATTTTACGCTGCTTTACAAAATAAGACATTTTAAAGAGTCTATGTTAATATTAAATTTAGTGAATATTTTTTTTTTTGGCTGATAATATTTAGTAAATTTTCAGCTTCAGCTTTTTGTGAAAAAAAATATTTTCTTTTGCTTGATAAAATTGCATTTTGTTTTTACTAATATTTCGGTGAAAATGTGAGTTGGTTGTGTAACTTGGTCTTTTTCGCGTGCTTTAAAACTTTTGACAATTTTTAGTTTGTGTTTTCCAAATTTTGTTTTTGATAAAAATTTAATTTTGCTGACAATATTGGGCGTTTTTTTTTTTTTTGTGAAAGTGATATAATCGTAAAAATTCGATATATATTGAACTTTCCACTTTTTGGTCATTTTAATTATTTTTTTATCAATGCAGCAAAACAAAAATCAACAATAATCAAACAAACTTAAGCAAAATAGAGTTAGCCGTTATTTGATTATATCTCCGACATTTATGGGCGATTATGCAAACTATTTGAAACTAAATCAGATTAAAACAGATGTATACTAAAATTTTTCAAGGCTTATCTTGGATCTTATGGAAATCGATTTACACACGTCCAGCGTTAAACTAAATTAAATCCCCGCTAGAAAGACATCCATCTGTATATACTTTATGATGTATGTATGCTGTTCCACCGTGGATTAGAGGAGCTGTTAACGACTAGTCCTCTTTAACCACTCACTAGCCATTCAGGTTCTCGGCCAGATACCAACCACCTTAACCTAACAAGTGGAAAAACTTGAAAAAAAGAAGAGTTTCTACTTTTGTAATAAATAAACTATTTGTTTGTCGAACAAAACGGTCGACATGATCTTATAGTTTCTTTCATTTACTTAACTATCCCAACTATTCCCTAGATCACTTTCCAATTTTTACATGTATAGTTAACATAAAGCGACCATTGTGCAGACACACTCTTCCATGCTATCTGAAATTAAATATTGCAACTATTCTTTCCTAAATCTTGTTGTAAAGAATGAAATGGATTAAAATTTAAGTTTTTTACAGTTTTTTAATTAAGTGTAACAATTGGCATTTAAAATATGCCGCAAAATGATTAAAATTTTTTTAGTTTTTAGTCGAATATAACCAGGTTCATTCAGCATGTTACGAGCCAAAGGGTTTGGGTGAGATTCAAGCCTCTTTAGATATGTGACTGCATGTTTCGCTATTTCTGCTTTAACTGATGGCATGTTTAGGTCTTTGTGGATGTTCGAATTTTTTATATACCGTACATTAGAGGGATGACCCGCAAATGATTGCAAAATCCGTGAAACAAACATTAGTTTTGTATAGCACTGGCTGGACTTAAAAAGAATATTTTATTTTAGACTTAAGATACGAGTAATTATTGTTAGTTCAAAAATATTGAAGATACAATAAATAAGTTATGAAAAAAAATGATTAAAATAATCAGCTGTCAAAGTGCACTCACTGTCATAGGCTTTATATAAACTTATAAAATTTATATAAAATTCTAAAATTATTGTAAATAGTATTTAAAATAACCAGCTTTAAGAAATGTAAAAATAAGAGGTGCTGTCAGTTTGCAGTAACTTTAAATCGCTAAAATTGCGTACTTTCACAATTTTTTCTCTTGGAAATGAGAAATTTTTGCGGAAAAAAGTATATTTTATTTGACCGAGTTACTAAGGCACCTCCCCACACAACTTTACGTGATGCGAACACAGACAGGCAGAATGCCATTTCGATTACTATCTACATTAGCAACAAAATTTTTAAAATTTATTTCTTGTACAGCAATGGTACTGTTACAGTTTTATTATATGTATATAAAGATTGATTATTTTTCATATTTTGGATTCTGTTTAGGAATTTCTACACATATAATAAAACAGTAACTCATATCCTGTCTGTCTGTCATTCTCTTCGTGTTCGCATTACGTAAAAATTACTGTATGAATTTTAGGATACTTTTTTCCCGCAAAAATATTTTATTACCAGGAGAAAGTAGAGCAAAAGCAGTGAAAGTACGCCGATCTTTTTTATCGTTTTTTTTTTTCAAAAGAAGTATATTTTACGTAATGTTGCGCAACAGATGTCGCTGTTTTAAAATAATGAGTAACTCATTTACTTTACAATATTTTTTAGATTTTTTTAATTTTATCAATTGATGGGTACCTTTATATAAAATAAATACTAAGGGACTTAAAATTTCGTGTAGATTACTTTAAAAGCAAAATCGAACAAAATATTGTCAGGACGCAAACAATGTGTGTGGGCACAGCTAACATACAATTTTTAAAAAATTAAACCTTTTTTTATTTTTTTATTGCAAAGGAATCTAATCATCTAATTGCTTTATCAATATATTGTAACTTAATATGAGAAAAGTATGTACATTCATATGTATGTATGGAGTGTTTCGTATATGCAAATAGCTTTTTTCCCAATGAATTATTGTTTCTTGCATTAAAGTTCAAGATACAAGTTTTAAAAACTAAATAATTATACATACATATGTATGTATGTATATTGCTTGATCCGTGTAACAAAAACTATTGTATAAAACGCATATAAACGCCCTTTACAAGTCAACTAAGGTGTGATTGTTGATGTTTGTTATTTTGTGCTCTTAACGCGACGGGATATGTTTTGTTTTGACAAGATTAAGGGGTGTTTAAATACACAAGAATAGGGTGTTGACTTAGACAAACAATAAAAGATTTCAAATCACAACCAAGAGTATAGGTTTAAATACTTATTGTGATATGAGAAAGCGATATTAAGCCTGTATAGCCCATAATTATACGAAATAATACGATAGATAAAAACAATATTTTCATTAATAATATTGTCGATGGCATCGTTGGTGAAGTTAAATTATACCTTATTCTTTTTAAGAATCAGGTAGTGTGTGTGTTGGTAACAAGAATAGCAACAAAAAGGTCATATATTGTGTAAGCCTACAAATTCATTATGAAGCCTTAAACAAATGCTAACAGGAAACTGCTGTATGTATTTGTATTTTTGTTAATTTTTTTCATGTTACAAAGTAACAACTGAAACTAATGAAATAACATTTGAAAATCCGCGGCCATTAAAAGCTGAGTATTTCCTTGTTTTATTAGTAATTTACATTTGACTACACATTAAACTACATAAGCAGTTGAAAAGTTAACTACTATTGTTAAGAGATGCGTGTGTTAAATACACGAAACAGGAAAGTTGCTAAAACTTAAAAAAACGACATGTAACCTTTTTTTATCGCATACAAAAATGCGCAAAAGCAAACATAACATTGTAGTCATAATCACATTCATATTTATTAATCATTCTTACTCAAGTCTCAGTTTTTTTTTTAACATTCCTTTTCACCTTTAAAGATCGGCTGAAGCTTTTATCTAAATTTGTTTATAGTGCTGTTGATAATATTTGCCCCTAGTTTAACCCTGCAGTACTAATGTTAGTCATTTCGACTAACATAGTTCTTCTTTTTTTTTATTCAGCTCTTATGTTATCATATCTATCACTCTCAGTTTTCCGTAATCTCAGTCGATAGTTTTCTCCTACTGTGAACGGTTTAACTTTTAGAGTAAGTATTGCTTTTGTTAGAAAAATTGACTTCAATTAATACCAATGTGACTTTTTGGGGTTTATGATCATATTTTTGTTTTGAAATAAAAATTCTTATTTACTTTATTCGTGCAAACAAAATGAGTTTAAACCACAAATCAGACCAGATAAGACACGAAAATTGGTGTGTTACCAGATCACAGCTTTCGTTGGAAAGGCACAGCAAGAGTTAATGCTTTTCTTATATTACTATCTATTTCTGTTTGACATTTTATTGTTTACAAAATAATTTGTGAAACTGGTGGAAAATTTTAATAAAATTTGATTTGTGTGTAAAATTAATTGTTTTATAAATAGATCTAGAATAATTTGTGGCAAAAATAAAATTTGAGCAAATATCATCCGAAGTCAGCCAAATAAATAAAAGGAAACAAACAAAAGGAAATATAACAACAGGAATCTAACAGGGAAAAAATGTAAGTATATCAAAGGTTTTCTATTCAAATTATTTTGTTTTTAATTAAATTATTTTGCTATTTCAGAAGTCGCCGATGCATAATGGGCTGTCCAAAAGGGGAGAAATTTCTTCAGATCCCGAAAAATCCAACCAAGTGTACATATTACATTTGTTAAATTTTAAAGTGAATTAAAGACAATTGGAATTATTAATTATGTAAAATGATATGTTACAAAAATATCGTCTTGCTGGATTCATGTCTTATTTATTATTTAAGTCTTATTTATTATTTAAGCAGGTTCTTACATTGGATAGATAATTACCCTGTGTTGGCAGGTCTGTTTTGTTAATGGTGACTAAAATCTCAAGGTAAATAAATATGTTACAAGTTTCCTTTTAGTTTTTTTAATATATGTATGTAACTTGTTTTTTCTAATTTCAGACGTATTTATATCTAACCAAATTACCTATTGGTGACATTCCCTTCCAAAAAACAAAACTGGTGCTGGAAACGATGACATGTATCTTTTCATTGTAATCTTCTTCCTTAACTATCTACTTATACTAATAAATTGAAAAAGATGCTACAAATATCTCCAACAACTGCTAACTATTATGTATTACGTTCGCCATTTTCTGCTGTTAACGTTACTTGAAATTAAAAACAAAACATTAATAAGACCAGAAAATAAAAATACATATGTATATTACTTTATTTAAAATGTTCACTTAAAATTCAAAACTAAATATGAAAACCGAAAATAAATTTTCTATTTAAATTCAATTAAACTAAAAATATGTATTTTTATGTAATTTAGTGCAGCATCATTTAATATTAATGATTACGTGGTGGAGCAAGTTTTCGTGTTGACCGAATGTTGGTACAAATGCAACGTGAACCTTCGCATTTTCGCTCCTGCTCTTTTACAAACGATACGAAGGCGTATTTGATTTCATATTTTGAGAATAGCGTGTAATGGGCCAGTTAAGTAAAGCTTTCGGTTTCTATTTCAGGACTTAGATCTCCCGCAAAAACATTATGTGAATTATGCCATTAGTTATCAGAACTAGTGGAACAAATTTTTCCGTATATATACATAACAGTATATTCAGATTGATTTGCTTACCTTATTTTCTTTATCGAGAAATAAACGTTTATTCATTGCTGTTAAGGCGGTCTTGTTTGAATAATAAGATCAATAACCATAGGGATCATTGCTCATGTAAAGTTTTACAACTTTTCAATGAACCCATTTTACTAAAAAAGCAACTAAATACGAAGATGCAACAAAATTCCCTACACACATTTTCGGTTGTAGTTATAAATTTTTGTAACAGATTTTTGCATTTATTTTACTAATCTAGTATTTTCTTTGATTGTAGATGATTTAGTTCGTTTTCTGACAAACATTCTTATTTATATTTATGAAATATAGTTGTATACTGTTTTAGGTTTTCGTTAAAACGTTAGATTTTGTTTGAAATAATATTATAAAGTATCATTATATAGGGCATCGACGGAATAATCTTTTTATTTCTCACCGCCATTATCATGTATAAGAACATTTCCTTATGTCCTGGTTGCTAACGTGCACTTCGCCGGAGAACCAATCATGTAATGCACATAAGCATCTATGTATATTAGACAACCCTTCTGAAGTCATGTATAAAATTGTTTCCCATAAGGAATCAAATAATTTGGACGGAACTCCTCCGCTTCCAACTGCATTTGTGTCCAAATTTTTCTTGAATTCTCTTTAACATTGAGACTTTTTGAACAAATGCCACTTAAAAAACTTTTATTTCACATTTTTTTCCAACTTTATTATCATGTTGTATTTTCGTATTTTTGTAACTTTTAACTGCGCTTTGCAACAACCGTAATATATTTTAATAACTTTTAACGAAATTATTGTACCAGTTTATTTTCAATATTATTAAGAAAATATTGCTTTAAACATTTTTTGTTATCTTTTTATTCACTTTATCGAAAGCTGCAAGTACAAATGATAATGTACTTTTTTAAACGTCACAAGTGGGTAATCTGGTTAGTTATCTGTGGTTTAAACCTCTCACAGCAAGAGTACTCCATCGACTGAGATTACAGAATGACTTAAGGCCCAACTATAATATGCATAAGCTGGCTTAAGCTAATGTCAAAAAATGAACGAAAAGTCTGTCAAATGCTTAATCAACTTATTGAAGACTTTTAGGTGGCTACAATGTACTTACATGAATATAAAAACTATTATGACACAGTTGCACATTTGTTTTATTCGTACTTTTGCAAAATTATAATTTTTTCTGAATAAATGAAATTTGTTAACAAAAAGGTGTTAAATAAACATATTCAACACAAATTAATATTTATTTTTAATAGTTTTAAGAAAATTTCGAAAGAAAAATTTAACATTTTTTGCTGTTTGTGTAATTTTGTCCAAAAGTACTAGAAAATACAGCGATGAGCATCACTCAATAAAATGGCCTTTCTTTTTAATTACGATTATTATACAACGCCTCCCTTTTTTCGCATAGAAACTTCTTTTTTAAACATTTTATATTAAATTTAGATATAATTTGTTAACTTTCGTTCTCCATTGCAATTTTTTATGAATGTGTATACATGCATATGTAAAACACAAACAGCCGTTTTCGTACGGAATGTGCGATCGGTTTCGGACTTTGCTTAAGCAAATGACATTTGACGAAACTTAACGAAAAATGTTGTTAAGTACATTATAGTTTGCCACATATGATTTATATGTAATTGCACAGTTGCTTAAGTTGGCTTAAGCTAGCTCATGTATATTATAGTTGAGCCTTTAGAGCAAAAATTATGAACACAAAAAAGCTGTACACAAAAATAATGACGCTTTTAGTCCAAATGACTAACATTAGTACTGCAAATTGGTTAATTTTCTATAAAAATATACTCATAGGTATCATAAAATTATGTCAGTCGAGTGGACCAACAATTAGTCAATTAGTATTACTGTACATAAAAAATGCATCCCAGCGTTAAGGAAATGATAATTTTTGCCCTAGTTTAGACCAATCAAGTGCCTGAAACTTAAAAGGAAATTAAAGCGAAAAAGGTTAATTTACCAAAAATATTAAACATAATTAATAAAGGGTTTTTCATTAAACGTTGTATTAAAATAAAACAAAGGGTGCGTAAGATATGATTGAAATATTAACATGGTTAATTCGGTATGTTGAAAATTTAAATTTGTGAGAAGATTAACTCAAGGTTTCACAAATTATTGCAATGTTCAACTGTAGCTAAATAAATTCTTGATAATCTGTTGCTAATGGCCTATAGTTAAACTATACATTTAGTTTTTAAACAACCAAAATAACCACAAGCTCCTTAAATTAAAAAAAATATTTTATTTTTTTATTCATTTATTAATTATTGTATCTTCAATATCTTTGTACTTACAATAATTACTCATATATTAAGTCTAAAATAAAAATATACTTTGTAAGCCAGTGCTGGACAAAAATAATGTTTTTTTTTCACAATTGTTGCAATCATTAGCGTGTCTTATCTGAAGTACGGCGAAGAAAAGCAATATCTCTACTTTTTAGTTGAATATAATCAGGTTTATTTAGTATGTTAAGCGACAAAGGATTTGGAAGAGTTTCTAGATACGTTACTACATGTTTCGCTATTTCTGTTTTGACTAATAGCACTTTTAGATCTTTGTGGATGTTCGAGTTTTTTATATACGAGGTAGCAACTGTAATCATATGCAGAATCTTATTGTTTACAACTTCACATAATATCACCTTTAAGTTGACTTTCACCAGTTTTTTTTTACTTATTCCGTTTGTTGCCTTTAAAAAAGTATTTTGCGTGTATTAATGTTAATGCTAAGTTCTGGTTTTAATTTTCATTTTGAGTTTGAGATTTTCCTTCAGATATCCTACGTATAATTGTTATAAAATTTGAACTTCATGCAAACATGTTGTAGTTGATGTATATTTTTAGTTCCTTAATTATACTTGCGTGTGCATATATTATTTTCTTGTTTTAACACAACTAAAAACCTAAAAGATTTTTGAAAAATAAATATTTGGTGAACTTTTTTAAGAAGGACCTTATCGTAACAAACAAACAAACAAACAAATAAAAACCAACTACAAAATTTATCCGACCACCACCCAATCCAGTTCTCTAAAATATCCACTTGCGTTCGATATGCCGTTTATCATCAAAGAATAAAAAGCCTTTAAATAAACGTAACATTTTTTTTTTAGGTAGTATATCAAACACTAAAGTTGTTTAAATTTTTTATATCGTATAAAATCGTAAAAATAAAAATAGATTGTTAGCGTGTTAAAATATTTTCCTTAAATGTTCTTTTGCTTACAAATATTTTGCGTTGAGAATTATTTTTATTTAATTCAAGGTGCAAAATGTGCCACAAATCTATAGGCTGAGTTTTTCTGATTTAATATGTTTCGTTACTCAAAGTTTACACATACAGAATGAGCAGCAAATGAACAGTTTTATATGATTTTTTGATTACAGTACTTGGTCATTTACGTTTCTTTTTGTTAGGTAGTGAACCACTCTAGGGAATGGGTTGTATTAAAAGAATTACATAATGCATATGTTCCTAACATTAGGTTGGCTCCAAAAAAAGTAACTCATTTTACGAAATAAATTTATGTTTAGTTAGAAGGAAATTATTATTAAAATTCTAGGTTTAGAAGCTTCAAAGCATATGGCATTTTTGCCTTTGAAAAAAAATCTATAAATAATCTAAGCAATCTGTTACACTCATATTTTCTCTTTAATTCTTTAAGTGATTCCAACATAAATTTTCATTAAAAAAAATTATTATAAATATTTAAAAAAATTAAATTATTTTTTTTATTAATAAGTCTAAACGCCTATTACAAATAGAATAAGAGGGTCTTACTTACACTCTAATTTGAACAAGCACTAATGTAGGTATTAAGTAAGTACAAGGCATATGATTTGATAATGTTTTGTGGTAGTGAAACCCTGGACCGTCTTGCTGCTATGAGAGTTATTGATTATCTGGCTATACATAAGCAAAATCATTCTAAAATTGTTCGGGTACCAGGTAGGAAAGACTATCATGGAAATCTGCAAGGAACGACATGGATGTTGAAAATTAACAAGGAGTTGACTGATTAAATATAATCAAAGAGAAGACTTTAAAAGAGGAGACTCGCTGGTGTTCTATGATTACATTTACCAGAATACTTCGCCTTCCAGTTGGGAGAGAAAAATCCATCGTGGGTTTTTAATGGAAACTCATGTTATTTACACCAGTAAGATTTTACACAATACCTTCTGTCTCAAATATGCGTTACTGACTTCTCTGATAGGAGTGTTAGGAATTTTGAGTGATTCTTAGAGGACGGAAATCTAAAGGTCCAACTATAATATGCATAAGATGGCTTAAGCTAATGTCAAAAAATGAACGAAAAGTCTGCCAAATGCTTAAGCAACTTATTGAAGACTTTTAGGTGGCTGCAATGTACTTGCCCACTAAACCAAATGTTCCGATTTCATAAAGAATTCGTAACGACTAGTCGATAAAATCTTCCGATTTCGGTACCGAAATATTACCGAAATCGTAACGATTTTTTTATGAAAGGGTTGACACGACTTCGCAACGATATGTAGGAACGAAATCGAAACGGGATGTAGGTACGAAATCGCAACGACATATAGGTACGAATTCGCAACGACATGTATGTACGAAGTCGCAATGAAATGTTGTCTATGGGTATAAGCTAAAATATCGTTCTCTGAAAGTTAATTGAATATACATATGTAATAATTATTTAATGATTTGGTGTTCAAGGCACTATTTTACCGTAATTAATTCGATTTCAATTGTCCATCTTGTATAAGTATGTATACAGTACATATTTATTAAAATTTTTCGTATTTACTAGATTTTTTTATTCAATACAATTGTGGTTGTTATTTTCTTACATATAAAGCAAAGTTTTATATATATATTTTTATTTGTTCAGACAAACAACCGAAATGTCTTAACAATTTTGTTAGTTTTTCAGTTTTCAGACAAGCTACCGAAATGTCTTAACGAATTCGTTGCGACAAGTCTGATTTCAGAAAAAATCGAAAGCTTTGGTTTGGTGGGTACATGAATCTAAAAACTATCATGACACTGTTGCACATTTGTTTTATTCGTAGTTTTGAAAAATATTTTTATTTATTTATTTATTATAGTTTTAAATACAAAATACAATTATTGTAACTAAATATAGAAAAGGAGTAATAGCAACTTAGGCTTTCAACTCCGACTTTTAAAATTTTATATATTTAAATTATTTTCTGATACAAATTTTAATATTAAATTAATATTCCTACTGCATGTATTTTTCAATAATTGAGAGGGAGGATTCGATCCAAAGATTTTGCTTCTGGAGTGATTGTAAACGGTGCATTCATCTAAAAGGTGTAAAATATTAAGCTGCATGTTGCAAGTTGAGCATTGTGGGGCGGATTTTTTTTTTTAATAGGTGAACGTGTGTAAGTTTACTGTGTCCTATTCTGAGCCTTGTTATAGTATTGGTTTTGTAGCGTGAACAGGATTCCGGAAAAACTGGTCTGGTTCCAAACGGATTGACATTTTTGTAGTTGTGTTGGTAGAGACTCCATTTTGATTCGAAAGATGATTGTAGATGGGAGGAGATTTTATTAATAATATTTCTATGTTCACAGGTGGAAAAATTTAGAAGAGGCCTTTCAATAGCATTATTAGCTGTTTGGTCAGCATATTCGTTTCCAGTAATTCCTTGGTGTTATGGTATCCACATCAATTTAATTTTATTTTTATTATTGATGAGGGTATTACGGATGTTGTTAATTAAGGGAGAGTCATGCTTGGTGTTTTGTGTTGCAAGGATGGACGAAAGACTATCAGTACAGATAATATACTTCGAGTCGTTTACGTTGGCATATTGAACTGCAATTGATATTGCTAAAGCTTCAGCTGTAAAGATAGAGCTGTAGTTATGGATGTGTCCACACTTAATAATTGTACCATCTTGTTGAACCACTGCAAAAGTTGTGTTATTTTTAGTTTTGGATCCATCTGTATACATATATACAATTCCAGTTTTGCTTCACGAGATTTTCGCATATAGTTTTAAAAGTTTATTTATATACTGCTGCTGATGTTGTAGCTTTAGGCAGATTAATCATGGAAAAAATGAAAGAGGAATTATCAATTAACCAAGGTGGTTCTGATGCTTGTTTTAGAAGAAGTGGCCGAATTGACAGACCAATTATGCGAGAAAAGTTTATACATCTTGAGATGGTTGATTCGATTCTAGGGGATTTTTTGTAATTAGTTGTTTTTAAAGTTTCTTGAGATATAATTTTGTTATGGCTGATGAAAAGTTTTGGTATTTTTATCAATTATAAGTAAGCTTGGTAGTTCGATCTTCGATAGTAGGCATACCAGCTTCGACAAGTAAATTTGTCGTCGGACAAATATAATTTATTCTGAATAAATTAAATTTTTTAACAAAAAGGTGTTAAATAAACATATTTTATATACCCAATACCATTCATATACAAATTAATAATTACTTTTAATAGTTTTAAGAAAATTTCGAGAGAAAAGTTTAACAGTTTTTGCTGTTTGTGTAATTTTGGCCTAAAGTACTAAAAAATACAACGGTGTGCATCACTCAACTCATAAACAATAAAATGCTTTTTCTTTTTAATTACGATTATTATACAACGTCTTCCTTTTTTCATATAGAAACTTTTTTTTTAAACATTTTATATTAAATTTAGATATAATTTGTTTACTTTCGTTCTCCATGCAATTTTTTATTATATTATGTAAAACAAAGCACAAACACCTGTTTCCGTACGGAATGTGCGATCGGTTTCGGACTTTGCTTAAGCAATTGACATTTGACGAAACTTAACGAAAAGTGTTGTTAAGTACATTATAGTTTACCACATATGATTTATATGTAATTGCACAGTTGCTTAAGTTGGCTTAAGCTAGCTTATGCATATTATAGTTGGGCCTTAAGGTTTTTAGGAAATCCCAATTATCATAATGATTTCAGAATAAACTGGCTGTACTCGTATGCTGGCGGGCCGCCGCTCAATCCAACCTAACAGAAAAATTTGATCTAACAATTCCTTGCTGTAGATCCATGGAAACTTTCGAGGGATTTAGCATCCACTAACAACAGAAAAAATAATACTTATATCCTATGATTTGTCAGAAAAAATATCAATCGAAAATGACGTTTTTATAAACATCGTAATAAATAATAAATAATGAATAAAATATATTAAATTTTAATATATTTAATATATACGGCCCGATGACCGTCTGCATTTCATTTGATATTTCTCAATTTCAGACTAACTCAATTCGAACAATGGAAAGATAGACAATCGAACAATGGTCAGAATGGTGGCAAGAAATGGCAACGTTGGATGATCAATTTTCGAATAAAATCATATTCAGTGCTGAGGCACATTTTCACCTCAGTGGATACGTCAATAAGCAGAATTGCCACATTTGGGCGAATGATAATCCAAGAGTGATTTTCGAAAAACCAATGCACCCACAAAGAGTGACTGTTTGGTGCCGTTTATGGGCTGGCGACATCATCGGGCCGTTTTTTTTTTCCAAAATGTGGTCGGTCAGGCAGTTAATGTGAATGGTGTTCGCTATCTTGAGATGAGAACGATCTTTTTATGGAAGATATGGATGTGGACGATATGAGGTTTCAACAGGACGGTGCCAATTCCCACACATCTAACGAAACAATGGCTCTTTTGGGCGACAAATTCAGTGGCCGTGTTATCTCACGTGGTGGCGATATCAATTGGCCGCCAAGATCATGTAATTTGACACCGTTGGACTTCTTTCTTTGGGGTTATTTGAAAGAAAAGGTGTACGTCGATAAGCCAGCAACAATTCAAGAGCTAAAGGATAAGATGATTCGGCACATTAACGGCATAGAATCTCAATTATGCCTCAGCGTTATAGAAATTTTGGTGCATGGGATGGAGATGTGCCGCCGAGGCCGCGGCGGCCATTTGGCCGATATTTTATTCCATACATAATTGAACCATACCAATATTATCAAAATATAAAAAATAAAATGACAATAATTTCCTAAATAATTTGTGTTTTATTCAAAATCAACATCGACCCTTAAAATTTAACCACCCTTTATATTCAGCTATAAAGAGCTGAAATTTGGCACATATATTTAGGTTGGCAAAACGTAAAAAAATATAAAATTTAAAAAAATTCGGAGCAAGGATTCGTGTCCTTCCCGTATATCCTGAAATTTATAAGTGTCATAAAAGTTAGAAAAAATACTACGATTCGCTTAAACTATACATATCTTCACTATGCAGTAATTAAGTTTCAAAAGATATATCTTCTTTATTATTATCCTCCGCATTGTGTGGACTCATGTTTTCCTAAAGTTATATAATTTTATATGTTTCTTTAACCAATTTTGATCGGTTTTCTTTACTTGGCTGTGTAATGAAATTGCAGAATCAAATACACAAATAAATCCATGTTTGTATTTTGTCTGCTATTTTCTCGAGTATGATCTAACCTCCATTCTCTAATGCCTTTATGGGTACATTCTAAGGCCTCTTCAGATAACTTCCCTATTGGTAAAGTGGAATATTTAATATTCTATACCATGAACTAATATCTTTTGTACTGTTGGTGGCATACAGTACCAGGGATATAGTGTTGTTGTAAATATTTGAATTTTAGGATTCATTGTTTCTGCTACATTTCTGAATAAAACAAATATAATTGCGTGCATTTTTATTGAAAAATGAATTCTTGATATTTATTTTTCCAAATCCATTTTTAAAAAAAGTGAAAACATTATCAAAATAATTCGACTTTAAAGCCGAGTAAATTTTTATAGGTGTAACGCCCATGAAAAACCAAACCACCTCTGGAATCGTGAGAGTCTCAGCTTTCATCCCATATGTACTTTTTTGATAAATTTGAAAGTTTTTTTTATTATTTTATTCAACTAGAAAGTTTACTGTGCGACTCTAAAAAAACAACAATTATTTAAATTGGCGCACTTAAGCGCAGCTAAATTTTTATTTTAATAACTTAACATACTTTTTGTTATAAAATGAAAGAAAAAATATCCCGGAAATTTTTGAATTTTTTTCTTCACTATTATATGTTTGCTTATCACAACAAGTTATGTTTTGTTTTATTAATATTTTTCTTATAATGACGCATACACTGTTATTGACATATGTAATTAAAAATACCGTTTATATACTGAAAACATAATACAACAACTAATCTAGTACAAATTTGGTTTATTTGCCAACCAAATTCAATTATTTAACCCTACGAAGTACATGCTCATTTTTATTCCTTTTGTATACAAAATTGTAGTTATTTCAAACCACAATTTTGAAGAGCCATATCTTTAGAAAAACTTATTATTTTAATCTAATATTTTTACACTTATTAGTAAAAGTGTCTTTTATTAAATGCCATTAGCCATTTTTTTAATTTCCATACTTAGAATTTTTTATATATGGCCAGGCTTACAACACTTGCACAAAAACTAAACAATTTTTGTCGTGAAACTAGGGAAGTTTTCGAGTTAAAGCTTGGCCCTACTTTTATTTTCATGTTTTTATTGTTTTTTTTTTGTGGTGTAGCGAAGAGCACTAGGAATAGCTAGTATAAATATTAAGTAAATACATAAACCATAACTTTAGCACTAACCGATATGCATAGTTTAAGGCGGCAGCTATTTCAGTAAGGATGAGAACCTTTATTTATTATATAAAATAAAGGTCTTTGGTGTCGATTACTTTCAAAGTTCGTTATAGTATATCCTTTAATTTTTTTCTTTATTAAAAAAGGATTTATTAGTCTCCTTTTTTAATAAAGAAGTAGAATAGAAAATCATTTTATTTAGGAAATAATAAATATTTTTTACCAGTAAGTTATGAAATCACTTCGTACTATTTATTTGCAAAATCTTTTCTGTGTACGTTTTAAGCATCGCTTTTTTTTTCAAGACAACATTACCTGCAAAACTTCTTCATTGTCTGCAGAAAACACCCAGAGTCTTCTTCGGGAATCAAAGCCATAACCTCTAGACTGATAGACTAGCGCACTACTAATCAGTCTATGGAGGCGCCCAGGATACCATTTGTGATATATTTATTTGAAATTTTGTGGTTTAAATTATCTATTTGAATTTTTAAATATTTTGTTTTTAAAATTTAGAAAACCAAGATTAACAGAAAGATTTAATTCAATTAAGAACTAGATGCACTCACATAACTTCCACACTGCGTAGGGACTCATGCCCTCCTATTCGCATAAATAACCAAATGATACCACAGCTTTCAGACGTTAAATACCTGGGTATACATCTTGACCGTCGCCTTACTTGGAAAAGCCACATTGAATCCAAGTTAACACAAATGAAACTAAAAGCAGTACAACTAAATTGGCTTATTGGCAGAAACTCCACCCTGAGCTTAGATTGTAAACTTCTACTGTACAAGTCGATCCTCAAACCAATTTGGTGTTATGGGATTCAGTTATGGGGCACTGCCTCAGCTAGCAATGTAGAAAAAATTCAAAGGCGCCAAAATAAGATTTTACGTATTATTACATCTGCTCCCTGGTATATAAAAAATTCGAACATCCACAAAGACCTAAACATGCCATCAGTTAAAGCAGAAATAGCGAAACATGCAGTCACATATCTAAAGAGGCTTGAATCTCATCCAAACCCTTTAGCGCACAACATGCTGAACGAACCTGGTTACATTCTAAAAAGAAGAGATACTGCTTTTCTTGACCGTACATTAGAGGGATGACCCGCAAATGATTTCAAAATCCGTGAAACAAACATTATTTTTGTCTAGCACTGGCTGGACTTAAAAAGAATATGTTATTTTAGTCTTAAGATACGAGTAATTATTGTTAGTTCAAAAATATTGAAGATACAATAAATAAATTATGAAAAAAAAGAACTAGATTGGCTTTTCACTCTATCGAAAATATAGCTATCAATATTAATAACATGAATTTTATTAGATCAACGTTAATAAATATATTTTGGTAATTCCTCAATTCTTGGTTTTAAAAGAAATAGTATTTGGCTTGACATTTTTTCGGAAAAACTGGGCGTTCCTAATAGTTATGCACATTTAAACATTTCCTTATATGCTTACATTATCTAGATATATATGGAAATGTATGAATATACGTTTTTATTTATATTCAAAAATATTGTAGACGTTTCCAAATGGGGTGTTGAATTATAACGAGACGCTTTGTTTTAGTTTTTCTCATTTGCTTTTCATAAAGAATATTCATATAAAAGGCAAACAGGTGAAAAACAAATAAATGCTTTAATGAAATTATTATTTTATTTTTTGTTTTCCTTTCACTTTTGTCGTTGTGTTTTTTTTTTCTTTTTTTTTGTCTTGTTACTCATTTGTCTGTGTTTTTTTAAGCGCAGAGATGGTTGGAGCCTCATTAATATTTTATAACATTTTTATTGCCATTCAAATGGCATGCAAAGTTACTGCTTTTACTTTAAAAAAATCTAAGTGAAAGTCTTTAATATTAAAGGTATGACAATATATAAATTCAACCTTTTTAATATTTAAATTTTTGTGTTTGACTGACGTACCCCAAGGTTCAGTGCTTGGGCCATTGCTTGCTGCTAATTTTATTTGTTAATGATCTTTTTGTGACATAATTCAGTAGAGTGTGTAAAATATTCTCTTTCGTGAACTATTCTTAAAAGAAAGCTTGGATTTTTCAGATGTCCTGCAGAATGGCATCAATTATACCCTAGGTATAATAATCTTGTTCTTAATGGATCGAAGACTAAGGCTAGATTTTTCTGTAGTGCTTACTAGTGTTCGAAATAATTTGTTGATATAATTTAGTGCATTGATGTCATTTTTGATAGGAAATTGAATTTCATATTAGCTCTATAGTTTCCAAAGTAAATTTTACTTTGTGTAAGTTTTATAAGCTAGACCTAGTATTGTTCTTCCATGTTAAGAGACACATTTTACATGCATTAATTATGTCATTGTTTCTGTATGACTTTGAAGCCTTGTTATGAGGTTATATGTTTAAAAATTTTAGACTGACCCTATTGAAAGGGTTATCAGACATCACTACTCATCAAAAGTGCAACAACATTTCTCATCTTATATCGGGTGTTTTTTAGCTGCATGAGAATTATCGATAGCTGTTCAGTAAATTTCGTCAAGTTTCTGATTCTTTTAACGCCAGAATAAGGCTTTCAAATTGTAAAAATTTGTTAAATAAAAATAAATAAATCTGTTCGCGAAGTTCATAGAGCACTTTTAGTTCAGGGATAAAGCTAATTTCTGGTTAAATGGTTACCTCAATAAGCAAAATTAACTTATTTGGAGCGCAAACAATCCTCAAGCCGTTAATGAATCAACATCCATTACATCCATTAAAATTTACTGTTTGGTGTGGTTTCGAATTTAGCAAGGAGCTACCGTTACAGTGAATGCCGAGCGTTATTAAACAATGTTGACTGAATTTTTCTTCTTAAATATTAATTAGCTAAACATCAACGATATTTAGTTCCAACAAGACAGCGCAACTTGCCATACAGCACGCTTAACAAAGATTTATTGCAAAATCAATTTGATGACAACTTTATTAACAGAAGTGGTAATTTTCACTGGCCCCCACGTTCGTGCTATTTAGCGACTATGGATTACTTTTTATGGGGCTATGTTAAGTCATTGGTTTATGCAGACAAACCAGCAACTCTTGAAGCATCGGAAGAAAATATTCAAGTCACCATTGACGCCATACGATCAGATTTATTAGAAAAAATTGACAAAATTTGGACTCATCGAATGGACTATGTAACTCGTAGCCGCGGCAGACATATGCTGGAAATCATATCGAAAAAATAAAAGCCATGAAATTATCTAACAGATTATAGTAAAAAAAAATTCATTCCAACAATATTTCTGTCTTGTATTATAATTTTAAGTTTTTATGCAGCTAAAAAACACCCTTTATCTCGTCATGGAAATTGCGAAACGCCCTAACTACATAAGTGAGTAATATTAGATGGGGCGTTTTGCATTTTCTATGACGATATTGAAATATGCTGATTTTATTTAATTTATAAATTTATTACACTTACATTACATCTCACAGAAAAAGGCTATTGATTATTGCGATGTCGTCTTCTTTATTAAAGCACTCGTTAAGATTGTCATTAAGATTGTTTGATTGCTCTGTTGTCTTTTATCAAAAAAAATTTTTTTTCCATGTTTTGCCCTAATAAATAAATCCTAAAAGGTTAATTTTTGTACGTTTAAAGCTCCCAGTTAGGATTTTTGATTCATGTTGGCTTTTCAAAAATATTATTAAAATATATCTGCACAAAAAGTAGTTGCATTTTATGCCAATATATTTTTAAATATAATTGTTAATTTGATAAATTTGTATTTAACACATTTTCGAATTTATAAATTTGTACGTTTTAAGCTATTTCTAAATTCGTTCTTGTATTTTTGTTGTTGTTGCTATTAAAACAGTAGTATTCTTAAAACAGTAATAGTGTGCATTGATAGACTAGTTGTTAGTGCGCTACTCTATCTCTCACGTGGTTGAGAGTTTGAGTTCTGGCAAAAACTTTGCGTGTTTTCTGCAGACAAGCTAGGACCGTCGCACATAGGGGTATTTTGCCAATCTAGCCGGACATTACTTTTTTTAGCTTATATTGGCTCTAAAAATATACTGAGTGCCCCTAGGTTAATGAAACTTTGTTATGGTCATAGACTGTCAAAGCTAGAAAATAGGAAAAATCGGACCAAGGAGAAGAAAGTTCCCCTTGGAAGAACTAATCCTACCTCTGAAAAATGCAAGTTTTTTTTTTTTTAATTTCCCGTCATTTTGTTTACCAATTACAACTTTTAAGGTCAAAGAATGTTCAAGAACTTAAACTTGGACTCAAGAGATTCATAAATGCCATTTTTAGCCCCGCCCCTTTTGTGGGCGGTGAAATAAAATATTATTTGAAAAAATAATGCAATTATTCAAAGAAATAGATTACATACTTCTTAAAACCATAAAAATTTATTTTTATGGGCAGGGGGAGCTATTCCTCCAATCCCACCACCAAAACGTCCCTCTGAAAAAAAAAAAATTTTATATTTTTTTGCCAATTTCCTAAAATTATTCATTTTTAAGTTTTCCAATACCTTACCAATCCCCTCCTCCCAAGAATATTAATAAAAAAATTTTTTGTAATTAGTGACTTAATAGTATTTTATTTATCGGAAAATAATTAATTTATTCATAGTAATAACTGGTTCTTCTTCGTCTGATTCTTCAAAGACCTCTTCCGAATCTGAATCCTTTTCAGTATTAAGTACAGGTGGAAGCATGAAAGAAATGCTGCTTTCGTAAAAGGTAATGACAGTTTTTTGGAGTGGGTCTAGTAAAGAGTGGATCAGAACTTAGCAAAAGGCTGTGAATAATATCTATGTTACACTGAACCCTTGAAAACTCTCTAGCTAAATTCTGGCTTTAAAGCCGGAAATGTTTGTTTCGTGGCTCAGCCGCTTCTTCTGATAACAGCCTAATAGGCAACAATGCCTTATTCATAACAGTTGCACCATGTATTAAAATCTTTTGCATTGTAGGTGTCATAGGATGCCACTCATATCGACTAAAGTAAAGTTTTGCAGTATCTAAGCAATAATCGGCAAACTCGTGCATTTGGATTTTGTGACCACTTTATATTACTTCAAGAATAACCTTGATTCGGTATATGAAATCAAACTCAATTCCAGTTATTTCTGCAGCTAATTCAGGATTGGAAAAAATCTTCTGGTAGTGTTACCATCGTTGGTGTTTCCAAATCCAGCTTTCGGTACACCCACTATTAGCCCTAATTCACTTCTAAATTTTTGTTGGATATTTTTTTTCCTGGCGTTAACAATGGCTTTGTCCGCATCAGATTTTATTTGCCATTTTTTCACTGTCAGTTTATATGACAGGTGTAATATGCTCTCAAATAGGCGAATTCTGGCGTATAAAATAGATAGTCCGAAAGATAGGGCATCTACGTCTATATCTCTTTTGATATTAAAATTATTTTTGTACAGGTAATAGCAGTGTTAGATGTAATGTTTTAAATAAACATCTACCTTCAGTTGTTAAAAACCAAAATATTTTATGAATATACAAGGGTTTCTTACTCGTATTTGCCAAGATAAGAAAAAACATAAAAAAGTAAAATTTTCAAAAAAATCGCAAAAAAAATGGGTCAAAAACGAGCAACGTTTTTTTTTACAGTATATAAGTAGAGATCGTAAATTTTGTAGTGATATATAACATTTTTTGGATCGCGATGGAGATCACTCTTAAAAATGTTTTCATTTTTTTTTACAAACAATTTTCCAAAAAAAACCTTTTTTTAATTTTGAACAAAATTTTTTATCATTCAAAATTAAAAAACAAAATTTTCTAAAAATTAACATAAGTAGCTACTAATAAAAAAATCACACAAAAAAAAAAAAACAATACAAAATCTTTATTCGTTTAGCCACCAAAAAATATATTGCAAACCTCTCAAAATCGTTTAAAGTCAATAAAAACGTATGCGATTTACTCAACTTTCCTGAATTTAACACCGTCTCAAAAGGACAAATCTCAAGCAAAAGCCTTGAAAACTCACTATACGATGCAGAATTTTGTTGTCTGTCGAGCTGCGTACTTAAATTTTTACATTTCTCAAAATTAATTTTTGGCCTAATGTCCGGCTAGATTGAAAAATAACCCCCTTGCGTCGTAGTTTATGATGTGCTAAAATAAAAGTTTCAACTAACAATTAATAGCAACATAAGTTGATTGAATACTATTGCTAGTTCAATATAAACTCGTTACGACAAAACCATTTCTATAATTTTATATTTTTAATAATATTTCTATAGACTATACTTATTAACACTATAAAAATTTTTGTTTCTTATGGGAGGTACCACTCCCACTATCCTAATCCCGTCTGTATTCTACATATTATAGATCTCTAGGTACACAATAAGAATTTTTCACCTTCTATTAAAGCTACCACGCCCACTGTCCCAATCCAGTCTAAATTTTGATAGTCTCTGCACATTAGTATAAGGGTTACTTGCGCAAAGCTTCAAGACTCCACCTATTTTAGTTCTCTAGGTACACGATAATAATTTTTCACTTTATATGGATGGTACCATGCCCACTGTCCCAAACCAGTCTGTGCAGACTGTGCACATTAGTATGAGGGTTACTTTTGCAAAGTTTCAAAACTCTACCTATTGTTTTCTAGGTGGACGATAATAATTTTACATAGCGTATGGGAGGTACCATACATACAGTGTTTTGTTAGACTGTGATGGTAACTTGTGCAAAATTTCCAGATTCTACATATTGCAGGTCTTCAGGTAGACGATAATAATTGTTCTCTTTTTATACTTGCACTAAATCTCTATTTATAATAGTTCTTTAGCTACTTAAAAAAGTGGGTGTAAAAGTGGATGTGGTCAGTTTTCTTTCCGTAAAAAGTGCAAAACAAAAGTATGCAGTACCTTTAAATCGTTAAAATGAAAATCTGCGTTCTTTTACTGTTTTCTGTCCACTTTCTCTTGAAAATAAAATTTTTTGCTAAAAAAAAGTATTCTATATTGGAATTAGGGTAATATGATACCCCCCACAAAATTTTCTTAAAATCCATCCGGTAGTTTTAACGGGATGCGAACACAGAAAGATAGACAGACAGACAGACAGGAAATTAGTTACTGTTTTATTATATGTATAGATGCACAATCAGATACTCATGTATAAGTCTCTAAAGAACAGATTATTAAACTGCAACGTTCATTATGGTGTCGCAATTATCAATTTTTTAATAATGTCAGAAAAAATCCAGAGTATATTTATAACTATATGAGATTCAGGCTTAATAAGGCACATACATTAAGCCTGAATCTCATATAGTTATATTTCTGCTCAGTGTTTTATCACACTATTTTAGTATAATCCATTCAGTGTTACCCTCGTACCATCTGCAAAAATTGAAGAATTTCAAAATTATATTAAAGTTTTAAAAAGGTTAAACTTTCTGTTTGACATGCACATAGGAGTAAGAATGAATGTACATTTATTGAGTGTATACTCTATTAGCTCGCATGTAAATGAATACATTTATTTGCTTTAAATATACAATTTCAAGCTTAACATCTACATATGTGAGTATATATTTTTTTGCACACAAAACTCTATGCGCCTGCATACAAGGGTTAATTTTTCTTTATAATTTTTAACGATTCAAGTGCCGTTTGAAAATTATTTTCAATTTTATTCAATTTGCACGCGCTCAAATTGCTTTAAATTTAATGTTACTTGCATAATGAAACATCTCACACCCATCACATGCTTATCAACTCTAAGGAAGAATATCCCTTCCTTAAAAGAGGTGGTTTTTGTTATTTTTTTTCGCATTTTGCAGTAAATTGTTAATGTATGCGTAAAGAAAAAGTACTGGAAAATTGGTTTGTGTTTCATGGTTAAGCCAAAGAAAACAAAAATATGTATAATAATAAAAAAAAAAAAACAAAATTAACATCGGTAAAGGTGGTTGGATTTTAAAGAAATGTAGCAATTTGTATGCTTAACATAAATGAATTTTAACAATATGTGAAATTGTGAAATGATATTTACCTCACAAAAAATATATGTATTTTTTATGTTGTTAAAAATATTATAAGCAAAAAAAATTTTCCTTTAACAATTATTTCTTTGTAATAACTTTGTTTTTACTCTACCTTGCGTAGTATAAGGTAAAGTATACTAATCGTGAACAAATCGAGGTCGGGATTTCGACGGATTGATATGTTTTGAGGTCTCATGGATACATTTTGGCTATGTTCATGATGATGTCTGTGGATAGGTGGTTGCACGCAAAGATAAAACATGGTTATTGTATGGTCACAGCAACCACAACATGTTTGCTGTAACAATACATGTTTGCTGTGAACAAATTATAGTTATTTTAAACAATACTTTGTTCACGATAAACAAGTTTTTGTTAACAGTTAGTCATTCAATGGTTATACGCACCAAAAAAGCAACATGGTTAATTTGAAACATATTAAAATTCAAACCACAACCATTTTTTTTTTTTAATATTTAAAAATAAAATTATATTTATAACCATAATATATTATTATTATCAAACATAGTATATTATGTATGACTAAAAATAAACAAATACTGTTTGGTTTTAAAAATACATATTTTGGTTTTGGCCTTTATTCAGTTCAGAAATATGTGTGTAAGCTATCGGTTCATCTAAAACCGTAAATACATTAAAAACACATTTGTTGTCAACAAATAAATTTGTTTTTTATTAAATTAAAAATATCAAACATATAAAAAGTTAAGGAGAAAATATCAAAATATGTATGTAAGTCTAACATTCGTGTAAGTCTATTCATACGTTGTCACACATAACCATTTACATATTTCACATTATATAATGGTATGTTTATATTATAAACATTGTATTTTACAATGTTATTTTTAAGTAAGACAATAATAAGATTTGGGTATAACCATATAATTTAACCATAACATGTTGCTCTTAGTTTATGGTTACCTCAACCATGATTTCTGATTCATGATTTTCTTTGCTTGTGGGTGGGTGTGTATGATACTATTTTTGTGGAGTCTGTACAGGTCATACTGTTTGAAATATCAAAATGAAATTCATTATGTGCCTTTGGTATATGGAGATAAAGAGCTGTATAAATTTTGGGCATAATCGGGAGGGAGCAAGGGATAGTTTGCTTACTGTCAAATTTTGAGAAAATATCAAAAATATTTCTCTATGAAATGTTTTTTGGCAAAGGGGTATTCAAACAGAAAGAAGGGAAGTTTTTTCGAAGAGATTCCTTATTATTTTCATGTGGTAAATCTTTTTAATTTTATCAAGAAGGGATCCAATTAAATCAATAACAAAACTTGTTATTCAACATTTTTTTGTCATTTTTTACACAAAAAAAAAAAACAATCCATAGAGAAAAACTTTTTGATTCTATTAGGTTTTCTTATGAATTGTATAAAAAATGGATTTCTTATTGGTTTCATTCAAAAAGGTATTCCTTATTGATTTCATTAGGTTCCTATATGATCATCTGTGAATCATCCTTATAATTTTCTTAATAAGGATATCTTCTTGATTATATTAGCTTTCTTGTTATTTCGTCTATAACAATCAACATAGAAACTGTTTTTTAAAACATAAAATATAAACTGTACATTTGGTGTAGTGGTTAAATGCGTGCCTAAGAAACGAAGCAATCCAAGTTCGATCCCTGGCAGAGGACGAAAAAATGTTCACCATGGTTTTTCGGGTTTTAAAAATTAAGTGGCTTCAACCGCCTCTAGACAATCTATCAGAAGAAGCACGCCTGACCTTCCACCCCCTGGAAAAGTAGAGGATAATATAAAGGCAAAATGTCAGGCAGCCGCCATCACAAAAAGAAACGGAATAAAGCAAGAAATCAAAGATTGATTAGGAAAAAATTTCAAAGGAGATGCCAAAAAAGCTTTATAATATACATATATAACTTTTTAAAAAGCAGAAGTTTTCAGTTTTCAGCTTTTTATATTGAACATTTTTTATTATTTTTTTTTGTTTCTATAAAAAAGAAGATTGCCTAATAAAATCAAGAAGAAAACCTTTTTTTTTTTTAAAAAAACAAGAAGAATAGCTAATAAAAACTCTGAGTTTTCTTCTTGATTTTTTTAAAAAGGTTATCATTATTACAATAATAAGACTTTCTTCTTGAAAAAAAAAACAAAGATATCTTATAAATTTTGTTCTATTTTATTAGGTATTTTAACACTGTTTTTTTCTGTGTATAGGCCAAAAATTAAATTTAAGAAATGTAAAAAATTTAAGTGAGCACCTCGACGGACAACAAAATTCTACATCGAATAGTGAATTTTTAAGAATTTTGCTTAAGATTTGTTATTTTGAAACATTGTTAACATCAGAAAAGTTTTTTTTTGCCTGATTTAAACAATATCACTACAAAACTTGCGATCTATTAGGGGTTTTTCAACAAGAGACGCTACAAAAGTAGAGCGACAGGGACAGCAGACGACGCCATATTTCTTTCCGCTCTTTTGACATTTCTCTTCAGTAAGGTTTGCTATTTAATGATGGAAAGATATACGAGCCAACAACGAGTCGAAGATTTACTACCGAAATTCGGAGTCAGTGGCCTCAACGTTAAGAGCGATACGTCCAATTTATCGTCGTCATAATCGTCCTAGCAGATCAACAATTGAGCGTCTAGTGGAAAACTTTGAATCCACAGGCACAGTACCAATTGTTCCCATGCCAGTGAAAAAAGAAGTGCTCGTAGTGTCGAGAATATTGCTGCCGTTGAGGCTTCAGTTGAAGAAAGCCCAAATGTATCTCTCACACGACGTTCTCAAGCGCTGGGCATCTCTGTGACGTCGTTGTGGCTAATATTGAGAAAAGATCTTGGTCTACATTTTTACAAGATCAAATTGACGCAAGAACTAAAGCAGCCTGACCACCAGAAGCATCGTTTGTTCGTGAATTGTGCGCCTTGTAGCGCTCTTATTCAAAAAACCAATACTTTTAGACTCTAAAAATCGTTGCGCATTTTTGCGTCATTTTTGCGATTTTTTCAAAATTTTACCCTTTTTCTGTTTTTGCTCATCTTGCATAGGATACGAGTAAGTAACCTTTTTGTCGGTCATAAGTTTCTAAGTTGTTTCAAATAAATTAATTGTTATTATTTTAAATAAAAGTTATTGTTACTATATTAAATTTTTTTTATATATTTTTTAAAGATTTTACAAATGATTTTTAAATGTAAGGCTTTAGTTCGTTTTTATTCTCTCTAATTTAAAAGAATATTTTTACACAATTAGGGGTTTAATTCTTTAATTTTAATTTAATTTAATTTTTTCTATATATCATCTATTTAAACAACCAAACTAAGATAAAAGAATGCTAGAAAATTGTATTCAATCATCCATCTTAAGTTGGTCAGAACGAAGTCTACCACCACTTAAAGCTTTCCTCTTGCTTGCTGTGTTTTTTTTTTTGTAGTTTATTTAAAAAATATTTTTATATTTTATTTTAACGCTACATAAATAAATTAGAAGTATAAGTGAATAATACTAGTCTAAATAATTTATAACGGCAACCAAAATAAAAGTAATTATTGTTGACATTTGTTTTCACGCAATCGACAATAATCTGACGTAGGTTCTTGTTGAATCGTTTACGTTTTCATTGATTTTCATTCGCTTTATAGCAGCTGATGATTACTGCTGGAACGCAAATTAAATGTTTGTCATTTAGAAGGCATATTTCAGGCTGTAACTATTTTAAAATCATTTTTTCCTTTGTTTTTGTTTATTTTATAGAATTCAATACAAATTACCTACTTTTGAGATGAAATGGACAATAAAAAAATATGTGTGTCTAAAATCCATTCACATTTCAGAGCGGACCGTGAACATATAATTTTTATATGTTGTTGAACTTGAAAAATTGAAAAAGTTTAACTTGAATTGCATAATTACAAAGTAAATTATTAATTTAAGCTCCAGTATTCAATACTAATTTTTTTAACACTAAAACGCTATTTTATTATATAGCGTCATCAGTGATAAAAAATTTTATTTCACTATATAAAAATGATAATCCGCCTAATTACGTATGTCGTAGTCACGCCAAATCTTTGTCGTTTTTTAAATATGGCATTACCCATGTCGTTTGGGAGACTGAAATACGATTCCGTCGAATTCTATTACAAATTGTGGTATTTTGTATGCCGTTTTTATTGTGAAATTCGAGAAAAACAGTCGTAGTGTATTTTGCTGGTGACAACATCGAATTATTAAATTTTTTTATCAAACTAAACAGAAAATGGATTCAAACACGTAAGAGCATTTTCATCAATAATATTTATTAAATATTTAGCAAAATTATAATTACAACATCTCTTTTTACATGTTGAAGACCACAAGAACCAAGACAAAGTTTTAATAAAGGAGCAATGGAACACAATTAAAGAAAAGTTGAACAGTATTGGTCCTCCCTCACGCGACTCCGAGGGCTGACATGTAGACAAGTGTTAAAAAGTCCCTTTACACAAAAAGCTTTAACAGCCCTAGATGAGGCAGTGTCGGGATTATTACAGCTTGATTCCATAATTAATCCAAAACGAGTAAACTTCGGTATTCAAAACGCGAAATATAGCCGTAACAAAAAAACCCATAAGAGGGGACAAACAATTGATTGTGTGGAAACACACGATAGTTTAGAAGCCAATGATGAGGATGGAAATAGTAACGGTTCAGGAGACAATACAATTTTAGAACAGTCCAGAGCCAGAAAAATAAAAAGACACTCTAAAGCATCGGAAAACCAAATACTTTTACAACACCAGCTTAAAATCCAATGTAATTTATCCACAGTAAACTTACACGGAACTTGGAAGATCGATATGTTAGACCAGTGTCTTAGTTTTCTCCGTAAACTTATAAGTTCCTGGCTCCTCTCATGTTCTTCTTCACCAGAAGATGCAAAATGTACAATACTTAACATTTATATTAATAATTATTAATTTTATTTATTAAAAAACAAATAACAAATAAAAATTTTTGAATTTGATGTTTCTTCTATCAGCTGATCTGTTATTGTAAATGAATGAGCGTGTCTAATCTACTACAAAAACACTCACGTCGAAAGTTTTACATAATGCCCATAAAATGTAAATTCGGGTTCGACTACGACAGTTGTCACAATTCGACTACGACATACGTAATTAGGGGGAATATTTTTTTTTTTGATGAAGCTATCCAACAGAAAAGCGAAATATTCGGCTATTTTTTGAAACTAATGTAAATAATTTTTCACATAATTTACTCATGGTTTATAATAAGATTAGTATAGTATCTTAATGCGGAAAATATATTACTTAAGTTAAAGAGTACTTCACTAGAAAAATAAAATGATTATATTCTTTAAAAGTCCTGTTCTTAATATACACTATAGAGTATCCATTTAATTGGGTTTTGATTTTATTCCAGCAAGCAATTAATCGATTTAGCAATTAAATTTTTTTTCGATTAATCAATTAAGGTTTTTAAATTACTCGAATAACTCGAATTAATTGCCCATATTTAAAAAATTTGTATCCAATGAGAAACGACAACCATACAAAATTGTTTAATAAAATATATTCATATTATTAATTATTATGTATTCCAATTTATAGATAATTTTTAAAATGTTTATTGATTTGTTTATTTTAGTTGGAAAATTATTTTTGTATGATGTTTTCAGTGCTTTCTTCTTCCAATATGCAGAAAACATTTTGAGCATAAATAATATAAACTGATTTCATAGCAGCTTTACAGTAATATAAAATATGAATTAGGTGCCCCACTAGGCTAGCGGGTAGTATGCTATTCTATGAGTGTGGGGGTTGTGAGTTCAATTCCCAAACAGCTGTTCACTACAACGAGTGAAGGTCTTCGTTAGTAAGCCTAATAATTAAGTTAGAATTTAATTTGTAATTGTATTGCGACATTAAAACAAAAATATTAATTATTTCATAAAAAGTATGATTTTGTCGTTATGCGGAAAGGTAAGGAACACGTTTTGAACATAACATTTTTCATGAAGTGCAAATATTAATTGTTTACTTTTGCATCTCAAATAAACTTATGAAAATATATTAGATACATACATAGACATGTAAGGAATTCTCGTAGTAAGAGAAATTCGTAAATATGCCTTAACTGATACTTTGAAACAAGATAGTTTACAGTTTATCTATTAAGATAAACTATTCACTTAGAAAATTTAAATTATGTAGCATATATTTAGTAAAAATTTTAGAAACACGCGTTAATTATGTTCATAATTTTTATTAGGATGCACATACACGCAAAGAAAAAACATGGTTGAGGTAAACATAATCTAAGAGCAACATGTTATGGTTGAATTATATGGTTATATATAAAAATAATATTGTTGTCGTTGGGACATATTATTGTCTACATAAAAATAACATTGTAAAATACAACCATATTTATGTTTGTAATATGTACATACTATAATATAATTTGAACATGTAAATAGTTATATGTGACAACGTATGAATATATTTATAAATAACAAAAAATAAATACACGAATATTTCCATTTAGACTTACATACATATTTTGATATTTCCTGCTTACCTTTTTATGTGTTTGATATTATTAATTTAAAACTATCATTTATAATAAAAAACAAATTTATTTGTTGACAACAAATATGTATTTAATGTTTTTACGGTTTTAGATGAACCGATAGCTTACACACATATTTCTGAAAAAATGAAACTGAAAAAATGTCAAAACCAAAATATGTATTTTAAAAACCAAACATTATTTGTTTATTTTTAGTCAAACTTAACATACTATGTTTAATAAAAATATATTGTGGTTATAATTTTTAAATATTAAAAATAATTTGGTTGTGGTTTGAATTTTAATATGTTTAAAATCAACCATGTTGCTTTTTTGGTGCGTATAACCATTGAAAAAACTTGTTTATCGTGACCAAAGTAATGTTTTAAATAACTATAATTTGTTCACAGCAAAAATCTATTGTTACAGAGAACATAGTGTGGTTGCCGTGACCATTCAATAACCATGTTTTTTCTTTGCGTGTAGCAGTATGTCACATAAAAAACCGGACACGATTATTTTACTCTATTATGAAATAAAAGTCAATAATTTTTCATAATTACGGATTTATTAAAAAAAGAAGTTACAAATCTAAGAGAGTATTTACTCTTAAAACAGTATTTTTTTCAAGAGTATAATCATGAGGAGATCAAATCAAAGAGGTGATTTGGTCCTGATCATCACAAAGCAATGTTTTCGTGAGAAGCATACTCATAGCTTCCTGGGAAAAAATACTTCCTTTTCATCTTCCGTTTTATTCTGTTGCAGCTGATAAAATTTTCTTGCAAAATCTACGCAATATATTCGGAAATGTTTGTTCCGCGCTTCAGCAGCCTCCTCTGATATCTGTCCGGTAGGTACAATATGACTTGATATTCCTTGAGCGCAATGCATTAGAATCTTGTGTACAGTTTCGCAGTTGTGTGCGCAAAGTCATCGAATTTCGCAGGATCACTATAATGCCCGCTTGATATCACTTAAATAATTATTTGAAAGCTTTTTTATCAAATTTATATATATTGCAGTAATTCGAGATGAGCATTCGCGATTGTCATAAAATTTTCTCGACGCATTTCCGTCGTTACTATTGCCGTAACCGGCTTTGGGTATGTCAACAAGAAGGTCCATCCCTTCTTTGAAGCTTTTTTTTTATTTTCTACCGTGACAGGGCGCGGGTTATTAGCCCATATAGTTTGAGGTACCTTAAAAAATATGTGGTACGTTGGGGGACTTTTCATTCATATTTCTACTTCCTTGGAGCCTTCATTTTATGCCAACATAAAGATTTTTAGGCGACAAGGTTCGACACATAAACAAAAATTTCTTTAAAATACGAGTCAAAAAAGTGACGCTGTTTATTGATGGCTATACAAATAAAAAATTAGGAAGAGACGTAATAAAATATACTTCACTCTATAGTAATAACCTTCTATATTCGAATAGTTAATTTGCTGTTGTTTGGTACAGGCAGCCATTTTAGCACAGAAAAGTGATAAAAACAAACGAGAGCGTGGAGAACAAAGACACGCTTACAGTACGATGACTGGATTCCGACTGACGTTGTGGCCACTTGTGCAGGAGTTGAGGATTGGGCGTCTGCCTTTTGATCAAGCGATTATCGTAAGTAAAGAAACATGTATTTTGCGTGCGGTTGGATTAACATCACTATTTTTAATTTTGTCCGGTTTTATATAACGTGCGATGTTCATAAACAGAATGAAAAAAGATTGGGAAAAAAGTCATATTCAATTTTTTTTTTAAACTTACGGGTTACATGTATTATCTCTCTTTGTATGTTTGCTATACACCTCTAGTTCGAAATTATTAATAATCAAATCAGAAATAACAAATCAGTAAAAAGTTGGAGATCTGAATAGAAATTAATTTTATTCGATTTGTCGATTAACCGATATAAATTGTTCGAGATATTTTTTAATCGAAATTTTGTAATTTTTTACTCGAACAATTAATCGACTTAAAATTCTACGATTAATCGATCGAGTGGTAACCCTAACACACTAGTAATAACAACACACATGTACAAAAGCTTAAGTTAGAAACAAATATATGTACATATAGATGAGGTTTTGTTAATGAAGGTTGTTTTTTTTATTTTTACTACGCATGGAAAATAGGAACTCATTGTCAACGCCATTAAGTTTTACCAAACGCAATGAATTTTTTTTTAAAGGCTGCTACCAGTAAAAGATTATTTGTATATATTGAAGTCCTTGTAAATAAATTTAATAAAAATTCCATGTATAAATTTTATTATTTTCATTAGCTTTCATGTGTAAAAGAATTTGTAGTATTACAAATAAATCTATTCAGAACTAAATTCATTTTATTTTTAGCAAATAAAGGACATTTTCATTTAGATTTATGGTGTTTAAAATTAAGAAAATAAAAACTCATTTGTAACTGCTATAAATTTTAAAAGTTAATTTGCTTTTAATAAAACAAATAGGAAAATAGTTGCGCTCGTATGAGGAAATAAATATTACATTTTAATTAAATCAAGTGAATTATTTTAATGAGGCTAAAATTTGTGAATATATTTTTATGAGATTAATTTAAAAGCAGAACAGTTTAAGTTAATTTAGACACTAGGCAAATGTTAAGCATTTTCTGATCGCTATATGTTTCTATTTTTCTTTTTGATATTTTAAACATAATTTATGAATAAATTAATTATTAATTAAGAGATAAAGAAAGATTCTAATAACATTTCACGATAAGAATACCACGGTTAGGGGTGGGAATAGTGAGCTCTGTTGATAATCTGGTCTTCAAACACTAGTAGAAATACATTTGTCCCCGGCCGTCTGCAGTGCAACGAACCACCACCCATGCCCGCGAGCCTTAGTCGTGCCAAATAACAAGTTGCCAGTGTGCGGTGTAGACGAAAGGGTAAAGGGTTCCAAGGAATTGTTCGTCCGTTTTCAAACGAAGTCCGTCCGTAAAGTGAAGTGTAGTTTACAAGTGAGCGTTTTGCCATCTCGAAGAGATAGCTAGGATATTTCCCTATAAATTAAAAAAAAAAGTATTTTGGGTGTGTTGATTATTATTTAGTAATCTCAACTCGCATCATAAATATATGAAAATTAATGGCTCCATCTCCTATGAAATATAATATAAAAATTTAAATTTCTCATATCCTATTTCTTTGATAACTTTATTAAAATAGAAAATTAAAATAGAAAATTAATAACTACCTTGTAGATAGATACAAAGAGTGCTGATGACGGACGTAGCTGTCTAGAAAATGCATTCTACTCTGCTGGTGTCTAATTTTTCTTTATGCTTTTCATCACACCTTACGTCTGCATTCAGTGATGGCAAAAAACCATCCAATTGTAGAAGGACAGTAAGGAAAAATAAAAACGTGGTTTGTTTGTTGAAGCTTTAATATTCTGTAATATTATTCTATTAACATGCATAATTCTCATTGTGTTGTGTAGAATTTTATTACTTATAGAGTATTTTTGGCTTCTCTAAAATTAGGAAAAAGGTTTCCTGATGATCTGGCCTGAGCAACCAGTGAAATACGTATAGGGACTAGCTCTTTCCCCCAACAAATAAATTGCATTTTTATTATAAAACGTTATGGGTAATTAGCATAATATTAAATAATTAATATTTGAATTCCCAAAAATTTTATTAATAATTTCTTTATCTCTTTATAATTAAAAACCTAAGCCTAAATAATTAATTTATTCATTAAAAATAGTTCAAATAAAATTAAAATTCATATAAACATAATTTATTTTACGTCTTCATAAAAATAAATTAATCGGTGTCAAATCACACAAAATAGGAAAAATTACGGAAAAAAATTAAAACAGAAAATGTTTAATGTTGCAATAGAATTTATTTTATGGGCAACATGTATGACACCGACTTATTCATTCAATGAAGGCAAATATAACTCTTATTCCGTCATGATATTTAGTCTCAAAACCAAGCTACTCGTAAAAGAAGTGCTTTCAAATGGTCCAAATGTGTGCTCAACAAACAGTGACACACATTGTAGATAGATTTATTTTTCAAAAATACAGCAAACAAAGCATTCAACGTAAAAATTATTTTTACTAATACCTTGTTCAAATTACAACTCAAATCATTCAATTTATTTTTTAATTACCTTGCTCTCGATATCTATTTTTCTATTCGATGCGTGTGAAGGACGTTACAGAAAGCCAACTTTTTGAAAGTGTGACCTATCTATTCCCATTTCATGTTTCTAAATTCAAGGTAGATTGGTTGCTGTTCCGTTATTGGCCACAAGGAATAATTTGTGATAGTCCTGTATATGTGCAGAATTTTGCTTACACACTTATTCACGAATTGAATATAAGCCCTGATGAGGTCCGTTACATGAAGTAGGCTCGATTTTACGTTTGAGTTGAATAGACTCACTTTGGTTTGTCGAGATTTGCTGCTCGATTTCCATACTGAATGTGGCTCCCTACGTATCTTCTAAAGCTTGATATGTCGGGTATTATGATATCTAAACAGCAAAATGACTTGGTCTTGTATACGGAAGCGTTCAATATTTGCCAGGTTTATACCCATTGATTTCGTTTTATTAGTGTTGATCATCAGGCTGACACAGCTTGCCACGTCTTGCAATTGTGACAGAAGGTAAATTTCATCTACATAATCTAGCTTTTTGCATCACTATGATGAATATACAATTAAAAATAAAGATAAGCTGCACACATCATACTCGGACACCGATGTTGATCGAAGTTTTACTACTGAGTTGTTTCTCGTGTAGTATTCGACAAGTATCATTAGAATATAGGCATTTATTCAGAGTTAGATTTGAGGACACCTTTTTAGGTGAGAGCCTGCCATATTGTGTCGTGCATTAAAGTGTTAAACGTCTTCTAAAATGTGAAATAAAAGCTGCTCTACTATTATTATTAGGCAGTCATAACTTTAAAGAGGCGATAAACAAAGCTTGTATGAGTTACAGGCACACCCCTTAATTAGTTCTTTAAAAGGTTAACAAATATAAAATATTTATACAATTCCACACCAACTAAATAAACATATTATAATTTGGAAAACAGAAAAAATAGTGTTATTTATTTACCACAACACGGGCATAAATAAAACTAAAAAAATCTTAACTAAACTACAGTACAATAGAAATAAAAACACAAACAGAAATAAATTATTTATACAAATCGATTATTTCGCTTTTATATGTTACACTAGAGATTACAATTTCAATTTAATGATAACAAAATAATTCAATTATAGGAAGGATATAAAAACACAATACCATACACGTACCATAAAATGAAAGTGAATGAACAAATCCCTATAAATCCAGCCACTAAACAATACACCACTAGATATATTTTTTTACTTGTATGGATGAGAATTTTGTAAATTTTGTACAATTTATAAAATCTCGTAGCAAACAAAAAAATGCAAATTTATTTTTTTAAGTTAATATTTAAAAAAATATATCAAAAAATGAAAACAGTTTACTTTTCACACCCTTCTTTTTTTGGTTCTTTTTTTAATGTAAATGTTATGTGTATATGGATGTACAACGGCTTACAGCTTATTTTATACAGAGCATAAAAAATCCTAATTTGTTGTAAAGAATTATATTTAAATAAATTTAGACTACAAAAAAAAATTATAAATTATTTTTTTTTCAGCCCTCAGTTACTTTACTTCATTTTTACGGTACCACAAGGTTTTGGCACTTTGTTTTTTCATGGTCTATATTTTATTCTGGATATGTTTCGTCCTTTGATATCAATTGTTAGAGTTCTGAGTTCTGAGAAAATGAGGCAACGACAATCGCAAAAAACTGCCTGGATTAGATTGGAATAGTTGGCGTGGTACATACCATATAAAGGGAAAAACTATTATCGTGTATCTAGAGAACTAAAGGGTGGTTAATTTTTAAGGGGCCAATGTTGATTTTGAATAAAACACAAATTATTTAGGAAATAATTGTAATTTCTTTTTATTTCGAAAATATTGGTATGGTTAATTATGTATGATGCAAAATATCGGCCAAATGGCCGCCGCGACCTCGGCGGCACACCTCCATCCGATGCTCCAAATTTTCGATGACTCTGAGGCATAATTAAAGTTCTTTGCCGTTAATGTGCCGAATCATGTCATCTTTTAGCTCTTCCCGGGGGTTCCAATTGTCACTGCAGGAATATGGCAAATGCTTTGACAGGGTTCACTCGGGGAAAATAGGGACATCAGACGCTAGGGTTCCTAGAGCCTAAATCTGGAAGAAAAGGTCTGCGATAAACATTGCGGCCCGACCAGTGCCCAAAGGACTGGTACCACGGGAATCGGTGGCCCCACAGAGAGCCTATCCTCTCTGTGACCGGTTATTGGTGAGGTCCCCTTCGGGGGTACACGTGGTGGTTGTGGTTTAAGATCGATTTATGTAGGTAAGGTGCAAGGTCGATCAAGTGTGCTGTTGCACTCTCAACAGACGGAATTTGGATAGTCTCCAAACCCCTAAGCAAGAGGTTATAATGTGGATCTAGGCTTGCCTTGGAAAGGCTTGCCATATTATATAAATTGCTACTCATTGTGACTGTATCACACACAAAAAGCAATTGGTGGCAATCGTAAAGTGTTGTTATACTACACAATGGGGGCGCTAGTCTACGCCTAAGTTTCACTCGGTGGTAAGGTACTCACGTTAATCTTGTTCCACAATCCTTTAGCTCTTGAATTGTTGCTGGCTTATCTACGTACCGTTGAGTATAATAGATGTTTCACTGCATTGCAATAGTTGGCACAAAAAATTTTTGAATTCTTTTAATTTTTCAATATTGTAAATACGCTGTTGACGTAAGGGGTAGGATTCGAAAAGTGGACATATCTCTGATCTGAGTTATCAAGTTACACTCAAAGATATGAAATAAAAAACTTTTTTTTTAAGGATATCATGAAATTTCAGATCAATCTGATATTTACTTTTTAAGATATATCGGATTTAAAAAGCAAAACCCCGGGTATGTTTTGTATGTATGTATTTATGGTGCTGTTGACATAAAGGTTAAAGGTTTCCAATGGATACCATTCATAATGTAACAAAAAGAGTTTTAAAAATCAAAAATAGAAATACAAATTAAAAATACCAAAATCATATTTATGCACCGTGCACATGCTATTATATTTAAAAAAAAAATTATATATTTGGAATCGTATTATATAACATTATTTATTTTTATTTATGCATAATTCCATGTGATCATTTTCGATTATTATATTTTTTGAAAAGAAATATTTTATGTTTCTTTCACAAAATATTTATAAAATAAATTTACAAGGAATTATGCGTAAATAGATATAAATAATGTTATTTCAGTGGTTTTTAGAATGAAATACTGCATTGTGAACAATTTTACACGAAATTACAATGCATATTTGTGAGAATGAGATAAATTCATCAGAAAAATTCTCGGAAAAGTTCACAAAAGAGGTCATATTCGTTTTAGCTCATGCAAACAAAAATTAGGTTTACTTTAAAAACATTGAATAATTTATTTTTAGTTTTAGATAAAAACGGAATTTAATGGTCAATTTTTCGAACGGTTAGTAGCAATAAAGTGTTAAGTACGAATAAGAAAATTTTAAAACTGTATCTTGAATTGGATCCCTAAAGGATTTACTTAACATGAATTTAACAAATTCGTATAATTTATGCTAGCGGCCAATAGAAATAACTAGAAGGGAAAAAAGATGCACTAAGAAAAACATTTGCGTAAAATAATCTAAGAGATAAGAAAGTAATATTTTTTATTTTTTGAAGTTATTAAGTTGTCATTTTTACAACAAAAAAAGTTCTTTTATTACACTAGAACTCTTTGTCTTTTAACCCTAAAAGTGCTTTGTTAATTGATTTGTTACTTTGTTTGATATCTCATTACTCTCTTTTCATATTTTTATCAGTGTACGGGTAACACAAGCCGTTAACTAGAACCAACTGTACGCAGACGTGCTTAGCTTTCAGCAGACTACAAGTTATTGTTTTATGTGTAATGGTTAGTCAAAACAACTAACAAAGCACTTTTTGTGACTTTTTTTAACACCTGAAATTTTTTTATAAAGGGTTTTTTTTTGTAGAGGTATAGAACTTTAAGTTGCATTAAAACAACGATAGATTATTCGATTGTCATGAGTTGTATTTATCCAAAAGATAATCTTGTGGCATTACATTTTAAATATGATTTCTGGCATATGACCGCCACGGCTGGCGCGGATGTAGTCCAATCTGGACATCTAATTTTCGATGACTTTTTCCAACATTTGTGGCCGTATATCGGCAATAACACGGCCTATGTTGTCTTCCAAATGGTCAAGCGCTTGTGGCTTATCCGCATAGACCAATGACTTTACATAGCCCCACAGAAAGTAGTAGTGACACGAGCTGTGTGACATGTTGCGCCGTCTTGTTGAAACCACATCTCCTGGACATCATGATTATTCAATTCAGGAATGAAAAAGTTAGTAATCATGGCTCTATACCGATCACCATTGACTGTAACGTTCTGGCCACCATCGTTTTTGAAAAAGTACGGACTTATGATTCCACCAGGCCATAAATCGCACCAAACAGTCAGTTTTTCTGGATGTAACAGTGTTTCGACATACACTTGAGGATTACCTTCACTCCAAATGCGTCAGTTTTGTTTGTTGACGTAGCCATTCAACCAGAAGTGCGCTTCATCACTGATGAACGTAGTGAGCGATACATTTTCCTTACAGAACCATTATTTTCGAAATAAAATTGCACTATTTGCAAGCGTTGTTCAGGCGTGAAATGCCAAACCAAACTGAGAATAAATCACTTGACAGCTGTTAAATCGGTCGCCATCTTAAAAAGTAATGCCAACTTAAAGTTCTATACCTCTATAAAAAACACCCTTTAGTAACAAATTTCTTTTGTGAGATTTATAATGGGCTCGAAACAAAACCCCAACACAGAAATAGAGAGTTTTCTTAATAAGTAAGAAGATTAAGATGAAGAAAGTTCTATAACCTAAAGTTATGAGGAAGACTGTACTGGGGGTTTTCATGAAGGCTTTCGGATTATGTTTAAAAAAGAACCATACACTGAGGACGATGATATTCAATTTAATATTTTACAAGAAAGACTTAAGACTAGCTAATTTATGTATACATCGAAACCATGTTTGTTTGGAAAATATTGCTACAACCGGTCCAACATTAAGCCAAAGATATAGGAATAATAAAGTGCATATAGAATGAGTACTGACACTTTAGTGCAGAAAAAAAGTTGAACCATTAGACTGCTTTTGAATCTTTTTATCGGATAACAAAATACAACAGATAGTTCAGTTGGCAAAAGTGGAATTTGGAAATAAAACTGAAGCAAATACCCAAGAAACTAATACGGCCGAAGTAGATGCTTTGATTGGATGCGTTACTATGCAAAGAAACCATATTTAAATATTATATTTGAAAGTAAGGTAAGATTAGAAGCTTCCGCAACTACAGAAAGCATCAAATGACTGAGTCATATTGCTAAGAAGGACAAAATGAGTGTGTTGTGTCGTTAAAATTTAAATATGCACAGAGTGCTAAGGGAAATTAAATATTTAACTTGTTTGTTGTGATATAAACATAAAATTATATACATTACTTAAACTAAACTGCCATTACTTTTACCAAATTTTATTATTACTTAGTATGTAAGTCGACTTTGTAACAAACTTCCAAACTTAGTAAAATAAAAATAATTGCTTTTGTTTTGAAATAATATAAAATTATTTATTTTAAAATAAAATGAATGTTAGTCGTTTTGACGAACCACTGACGGGGTTAAAAGAACGAAGCTCTTCTAGGGTTAAACTTCTAAGGGCACTTCACAAAATAAGCTGTGATCCACTGTATGTAATATCTATTTAAATTTTCCAACTTATTTTTATAAACCATTAATAAACACACACACACACAAAAACTTTCGCACACAAAATAAACAGTTATCATCAAGGGGGCAATTTAAATAATAATTATAGGATTTTTAAATTAATACATTACCACAAATAAAAGTTAGTTTTGAACAAGTCAAAGTGTATTGTATTCATATGATTTTTATGAGTTTAGAAACGAAAACACATGAAAGAGAAACATTTAGTTTAGCAGCATATTACAGGTGGGGAAGAGCATCGTTTTTGTTTTCGAAACTCGGCGACACGCTTTGTTGATATTTGCTTTATGAAGTTTTCTTCAATAATAATAAAGTGAAAAATTAAAAAACAAAGGAGAATTCAAAATGTTTTTTTTTTTTTTTTTAACAAATGTTCCCCCATCTAAGCAGGGCCTTAAATATTTATTGGCAAACAAGTGGTAAACTAAAACTAACAGTCTCACACTTAAACTAATAAAAGTATTGATGGCCGTCGACATGTTGATTTTAACAGAAAACCTTTTTATTTTGTGAGCATTCTTTTGATTAATCACTACTTACCTAAAGAACTACAAGGACAAGTGAATATGTATTTACGAAAAATATAAATCAGCACTTAGAATCCAAAAGAAGATAGATTTCTGGAAAGGTCACTGACTTATTCCGAGGAAACTCAGCCATGCATTTGTTCGTTGGTGTATCGAAAGAACCTTTGTTATATTTGAAAATGTGAAAAAAAAAATTATTTCATGTTGCCATCAAACGCCTTTTCTTGCAAGTTAAATTAGTATAATACAGCAGAGATAAATTAAACAAAGTTAAGGTCACATATACATACTATGTACCCGTATAATGAATATACATAACGAACGATAAGAAAGTCTATAAATCAATAATATCCCATTGCATAAGTGATGGGTTATAGTTGGAATCACAAGCATTTTTAAAGATGCATTGATTTAAATTGGTCATTGGATGACTGACAATGATGATGAAAGATGAGTGTCAAGTTTGTTTTTAATCGAGTATACTCAAAATTGTGTACTTCAGTAACTTACTAAGAACTTTTACGCGATCCTGATAAATTTCGTCGCTGATGGGCGAAATAAATGACAATTCAGGACACAGCTTTTGTAAGTTATCTTTAGGAAGGTAGTATAAATCGCCTAATAAGTGCGGAAAAATATAAACTTTTATGTCTTGGCCCTATAAATAAATAAATCAGTCAAGTGCGAGTTACACTCACACACGTAGGGTTCCGTACTATGTTTATTACAACTTTAAAATTTCAGTTTTTGTTAATTTTTGCATGTCTTGTTGTTATAGCGGCCATGGCAAATCTCTTTCTATGAATATATCAAGAGTCTACCCATTACGTTAAAAAAAGTCACTATTTGTGAAAAAATTGTCACTGTCGGAATACCCTTTAATTTTTAGTAATTGTCAAAAAATATCAAATTAAAAAATAAGGCGTAATACATACAAATCAGGCCACTGCCGCAAAAACTCTTTAATTTTTAATGTTTTTTATATGGGTAATAGTAATACGCCGTTTGTGAAAATTTTAAAAGTCTATCTATTATGGTTAAAAAATTGAGCCATATTCATGCACATCATGTCACTGTCGGCACACCATTTAATTTTTACTATTTGATATAGTGGCCATACTAATACACCTCCTCTAAAAACTTTTGCTTATTTAAAAGGCAGACACGGTCATTAATTTCAGCGGAATGTAACTGTCTTTGTATTTCACGACATAATAAAATTCCCTTCAGGTCGTGAACATGTCGCACAGTGTTGTGAGAGTGGCCATATATAGAAAAGTCCAATTATGGAAATTAAAAAAATTACTAATGGCATTTAATTAAAGACACTTTTACTAATAAGCGGAAAAAAAATTAGATTCAAATAATATTTTTTTCTAAAGATATAGCTCTTCAGAATTGTGATTTGAAATAAATACAATTTTGTATAAAAAGGGAAATATTTGAATTTAGTTGGCAAATAAACCAAATTTGTACTAGATTAGTTGTTGTATTATGTTTTCAGTATATAAACGGTATTTTTAATTACATACATATGTCGATAACAGTGTATGCATCATTAATAAAATCGAATAATATTAATAAAACAAAACAAAACTTGTATGTGATAAGCAAACATATAATAGTGAAGAAAAAAAATTTCAAGTATTACCGGGATATTTTGTCTTTCATTTTATAACACAAAAGTATGTTAATTTATTAAAATAAAAATTTAGCTGCGCTTAAGTGCGCCCAATTTAAATTATTGTTATTTTTTTAGTGTAGCAAGGTAAACTGTCTAGTGGAAAAATATAAAAAAAAACCTTTCAAATTTATCAGTAAAATATATATGTGATTCCCACGATTCCAGAGATGGTTGGTTTTTTCATGTGCGTTATACCTATAAAAAGCTACACGGCTTTAAAGTCGAATTATTTTGATAATTTTATCACAATTTTTAAGTAACAAAAAATGAGTTTGGAAAAATAAATATCAAGAATTCATTTTTCAATAAAAATGCATGCAATTATATTTGTTTTATTCAGAAATGTAACAGAAACAATGTAAAAATCCTAAAATTCAAATATTTATAACAACACTGTAAAAAAAAAATTGTGAAGTTTTTAGCGAAAATATTGTACTTAAAAAAAATAGTCAGCTTCGATGGACCCGAAAAAATAGACAAAATATATGTCTATACTTATCCTTCCTGACTATTTTCAGTTTTGTGCGACACATTTCACATTTCTCGGTCTCTCTGACCGATTTCAAGTATTTCTCGGTATCTCAAAACTATTCTAAAGTTTTCAAAACCTGTGCAGTGGTCATATTTAACAAACTAATCTGAAATAACTGAATTAAGAAAAAAAAAAAACAAAATTAAGTTTTCTTAGCTCACAGCATCAATTTATGTTTCATCACAATATTTTGGCATTTTTGATCCTAGACCTCATATAAAAATAAAAAAAAATGCATTCACAAAACACAACATTTAAAAATGTTGTTTTTCTATTAAACATATGTTTTAGAAGTAAACAAAAAAAAAAAAAAATAAAATGAATTCAAGAAAAAACAGGAACACTATAAAAAATTAATTTTAAAATGCTTAAAATATATGCCTCATTATGAGGGTAAATTTCAATCAGTCGTTAGAGCTTGCGGCTCGATTCAGCGTCCTGTAAATCTTCAACATCACTTTCCTCTGAGTCTTCTTGTTCAGTATCAGTGTTTGCTTCATACACATAAATATTATCTTCGTATTCAGTACCACTTTTTACATCAGAATCTAGATCTGAATCGATTTCATTCAGAATAGGCTCTTACGCGCTCAATATCTGCCATATCTAACGAAAATCTCACGATAATTAACTTTGAACATAATTCTTTTATTAAATCATATAAACTGATCTCTAATTGTCCATTTTCATCTAAAAATTTCCAATTTAGCAAAACCAGCTTACCTGTCGAAAATGTGACACTTAACTATAAGTCGGTCTCACAGATCGTCTGATTAGCGATCACCGGTACAACACTTTAACTCAAACGCACTTGTTATACTAAACGTTGTGTAATGAGAAATAATGAAGATACTGAGAGAATGATGGTGTTGAAATTTTTTGTTTTCATGAAATTAACACAAAAGTGGTTCATCGGTCTCACAGACCGACGAAATGGTCAGGAAGGTTAAGTTTAAGGATATATTGAAGGTGAGGGCGTCCATTCATCTAATTGAAAAAATATAAGTGTCTTGTCTTCGAAATTAATTAAAAAGATTTTATTTAACTTTTAATTTTTTTTTTTGGAATTTTTTGTAAAAATATATTTTTTTAGCCTAACGTTGGCCTTATCTGAATTGAATCAAATTTGGTCAAATTATTAAAAATATCACATCCAATTACTATAAAAAAAATTTCATACATTTAGCAATTGTTCTAACTTTTATGACACTTATAAATTTCAGGATATACGGGAAGGACACGAATCCTTGCTTCGAATTTGTTTAAATTTTAAATTTTGTTACGTTTTGCCAACCTAAATATATGTGCCAAATTTCAGCTCATTACAATAACTTTTTCTGTTTATGGCCACTCGTTATATGAAGTCACGACACACAGTGTCGTTAAATAATTTTTTTAATTTTTAATATGGATTTAATATGAATATTTCTTATATACATTTTAACAACAATTTTTAAATTTTGGTTGTTTATTAAAATCCTGAAATTAATTGGCTTTGTAGCCTTTCATTGAGTAAATAAATCAATAAATGAGCGTAATATTTAATTCGTACCTCATATATTTCCATAATTTATATACACATTTAAAGCAAGTGCATATGTATAAGTTTCTTATAATACAATTGTCAAAAAGCATGACGTCGATAAAAAATCGTCTTCTACATTGTTAAGTATCTTAGCGTAATTTAAGTATAATTTACATTCTGTTCTAAACCATGTGTTTTAGCTCATTTGTTAATAAATCTAGACAAATGACTCATTAATAGTCACTTAAAAACTCTGACAATCAAAATGTTCGTACGTTTATATATTCGTCAATTCTTTATTTTAATTCAGTTACTTTTTCGTTCTTCATTTCTTTAGTCTTTCACATTTATCACGTTTTTATGTTTTATATTTTGTCAAGTTCTTAAGGCCCTTACAAACAACTCGTTCTTTTATTTTATTTTATTTTCCCTTCCTTTCTTTTATTTCTATTTCTACTTCTCTTCTTTTTATATTTACATTTCCTTTATTGTCCTTGTAGCTGTTACTTTGTATTATTAAAGTAATTGTTGTAGTTGTTTGTTGTAGAACTGCACGCAATATGCTTATTACTCATTTATGGCGTTACAATGATTGTCCCATCTGTCACACACTTGTTCTGTCCATTGTTACAATTCTTTTTTTTCGTCTTTGCACCTTTTATACCCTTCATCACATTTAATACAGGTATATTTATCTTCGTCTGTTATACTGTTTGTAATTTCTACATTATTGGTTTGTGGAACTAATAAAATATTTGTTTCGAAGACTTCCGAACAGGGAGTATATCCAAAAAAAATTTTAAAGTAGGGGCTCAAAAAAATTTAAACTTGACAAATTTACTGTTGTCAGTGGCAGCCAAACACAAAGAATAAAAATGGTTTAGGTATATATAATCTAAGAGCAACATGTAATAGTTGAAATATATGGTTATATTCAAATCATATTATTTTAAACCATAATAATAATATTGTTGTCATTGGAACATATTATTGTCTTACATAAAAATAGAATTGTAAATACGACCATAATTATGTTTATAATATAAACATACCATTATATAATGTGAAACATGTAAATGGTTATATGTGAATACATTTATAAATAACAAAAAACAAATACACGAATATTAGACTTACATACATATTTTGATATTTTCTCCTTACCTTTTTATATGTTTGATATTTTTAATTTAATAAAAAACAAATTTATTTGTTGAAAACAAATGTGTATTTAATTTATTTACGGTTTTAGATGAACCGATAGCTTACACACATATTTCTGAACTGAATAAAGGCCAAAACCAAAATATTTATTTTTAAAACCAAACAGTATTTGTTTATTTTTAGTCATACTTAACATACTATGTTTAATAATAATAATATATTATAGTTATAAATATAATTTTATTTTTAAATAGTAAAAAAAAATTGGTTGTGGTTTGAATTTTAATATGGTTCAAATAAACGATGTTGTTTTTTGCTTTGTATATCCATGGAATGATTAACTATTAACAAAAACTTGTTTATCGTGACCAAAGTATTATTTAAAATAACTATAATTTGTTCACAGCAAACAACAGAGAATATAGTGTGGTTGCCGTGACCATACAATAACCATGTTTTTTCTTCGCGTGTAGTGACGACAGTCTTCACTGAATGAAACCATAGCTAAATGACCCAAATCTGACTTCCATGATCGAAACTGATCGGATTACACACTGTGTAATTTTTTAATTTAATTTATACTCTCATTTTGGCTAAGAATCATTTCCAGGAAGTTCATATGTTCTAGAAAATTGTTTATTGAGATCTTAGGTTCAATTTTGTAGTTGATTGTTTCCTTGAATTTTGAACGGTTTGCTACCTATGGACCTGAACAGGGGAAAAAAGGTAAAAAAATTGAATTTTTTAAAGTTTTTTGCGATTTTGACCTTGAAGATGAAGTTTTCTTGATTTTATATGTTAACAATTTTTGTTCTTTATGACAAGAGCTACAACTTTGCCTCAGAGATTATATCAAAATTTGAAACGGTTTGCAAAATATGAGCTTGAGTAAATGATCATTTTTTTGCAAAAATGACATCGAGGCTCCACATCTTTGAGGGCCCATAAAAAAAACCTGGAGGACTTTGGGCAAAACTGGGAGCCAGGAGTCTTTTTTTTTTGTCTTTTATCACGTAGTGATGTCCGTATATGGTTATTTTTTTCCGTGTTGCACTGTGTTATAGATTAGAAGTTTTTAATATAAGCAGTTCACTACTTTCTTTGTGCAAAATTAGCATCTAAGTGTTTTATCCAAGTAAAAAGCCAATTTGGATGACTATCAAGATATTTATCGTGCAATAGGCGAGGCATTATATAGTGATTTATTTCAACATGAACGGCATAAGTGAACATTGATATAAATTCGTCACCTTAAACCTTAATTCCTTCCATAATTTTTAAGAATGAATATATGGTCCTGTAAATATCTGATGCCAGAAAGCATCACCTTTTAGGGATGCTTTAAAAAGTTGTGTCTTCAGTAAATACACATCGTGACTTATAGTTGTCATATCTAAAGTTTAAAACAAAGACAAAATGGGTCTTGTTGTTATGATTTTTTTATTTTGTCTGATCCTTCATATGGATAACCATACCTATGTCAAACTTTAAACTGTAATTTGTTTAGAAATTTATTTTCCATAAGTTTTGTAAGTTTTGACAAATCACTACAAGCAGCGACTCCAAAATCAAAGCTCTGTTCGACGAGCGAAGAGAACTCTAGGGGGAATAACGAAGCCGACGACCTTCCCATATGATTATAGACAACCGAAATTTAATTATGGCAACCTTACCCTCAAGAAGTAACGTGCTACCACCAGCCTTTAATCTTGACTTTAGTGATTTCAGATTGACGACTGGTAACTGTCGGCCATCTTACTCATCAAGCAGTCTCTGGTAATTGCTAGCATATGTTTAGAGCTCAGGTCCCCCATGGCATCCACATTTAACAAACTAGCCAGTGCCGGACATTCACACATAATGTGCGCTACCGTCTCAGCCTTCTTCATTCACAGTCTGCTATTATCATTTTCGATTTTCGCCTTTGCTAGATGATACTTGAAGTTTTCAAGACCTGTCACTAATGCAATTATCCAGCTTAGCGTACTTCTATTGTATCCGCACCATGTATTCAGCACCATTCGAGCCTGCCTACACGTAGTAGTCTCCCTCCACCTTTTCAGGTTTAATTAGTCCACCCATTGTAGGACCTTAGCTCGCATTATGCCATTACCCAGCACTACTCTAGGGTCTGGTTTACAGAAATTTCCAGCAGATCCCCCTTTTACTAGTTGGTATGCTGTTTCATTCCCAGCTGTTCCTATGTGCCCCTTAACCCATCAATGTTACCTCATTAACCGAGGCACATCTGTTAAGTTTAAGAACACATTCCAGCACTATAGGTTGCCTGCTTCAATACAATAACCTAATATCCCATCTTTTAGTTTGTTTTATGCTTAATTGAGGGTACATAAAATTCGTCGAACACCATGTTATTATTTGCCATAAATCGTTTCGAATAAGTTAGTTTCACTATAAAAATATAATTTTTTTTGTATTCATAAAAAATACACAAAAAAGTATTAAATTAAATATGTGACTTAAAAAGGAATAATAAAATATATATATTATACCCTTATTTGTTGTCATGTCATCTAAAGTGTTGAACAATCAATCAACACTTCATTCTTCACTTATGCTTTATAAAGTTATTGTTGAATTTATTGTCGTTAAAGTTGCATGAATTAACAATAAAGAAAGGCATCTTTTTGTACTTGACGTGCGTGATTATATAAAGTAAAGTGTCAAAGTCAGACAAGTCTTGCTCTGTGACAAATAGCCTTAATGACAATAAAGTCAACAATAATATAATGTATTGGTTTAATAGAAAACCATGAAGAATATTTAACAGCCAAAAAGGTAGCTTCATATACATATATAACACCTATTGAAACTAAATACTTTTAATGTAAGGTTTTGCATTGAAATAGATTTTTTGTATTTAACCATTTGACCGATGGAAAATGTAAGAAGCGAAGTGGTTTTTAAAATTAGAAACTATGGTTAAAATCTTACTTGGTGAAAATATTTGTGAAAAATTTAATATTGAAAATAAATAAGAAAAAGTCTGAGAGAATGATAATTGCATTTTAAGTGATATACAAAGTTATGTTTTGCTAAGCTTTCATGTTACCTACCCACTACATTTTTATACCCTTCACCACAGGTGGAAAACGTATATATAAGTTTGTCATTCCGTGTGTAATTTCTACAATATTCATTTCCGACCCCGTCTGTCCGTGTTCGGGTAGTAATGGCATTTGCCACGGCACCAGAAGAGATACACAAAATTTTAGCACACCAATCTGTCAGGCATAGGTTCGAAAATTTTCGGATTGCAATTTAGAAAACATCGGATCATTCCTTTGCAGGCTGCAGGAAAAAACCACGCCCAACTATATTTTTTTAATGTTTTTTTTCGGCTTTAAAGATTCTTTTTTGCTTTTTTTTGTCAAATTTATTTATTAGACCGCGACAGGTAGATCGGAAAGAGTGCATATAGATCTCAGGGGTCAATAACCCACTGCGAAGGGTGACTTTTGTTTTTGCTGCTTTGTTTTGTATTAAAGACCTTTATAGAAAGCAACTGGCTAACTCTATGTAGCCAATGGACCCACAGGGTACCCACTGGTAAATAGGATCAGTTAAAAGGCACATAGGGGTTCAATATGAGGAAATTTTTTAAGGATTTTTTCATTGCTTTAGTCTGACCATTCTAACTCAATATAGATTGCACGAAGGTCCTAAATTAAAAAAAAAAATTAAATAATTAAAAAAATTTTTTTTTTTAATATTTACAAACCAATTTCAAAACGATATTTTTACAGAAAAATTTTCGAAAAAATTTGTTTTTATAAATTTTCACGGAAATATTTTTACAAACAATTTTCGAAAAATTAAAAAAAAATTCCGTATTTCTGTGAAAATGAAAATCATTTCTGTAACATAACATATGTATGTATGTATGTATGTATGTATGTATGTATGTATGTATGTATGTATGTATGTATGTATGTATGTATGTATGTATGTATGTATGTATGTATGTATGTATGTATGTATGTATGTATGTATGTATGTATGTATGTATGTATGTATGTATGTATGTATGTATGTATGTATGTATGTATGTATGTATGTATGTATGTATGTATGTATGTATGTATGTATGTATGTATGTATGTATGTATGTATGTATGTATGTATGTATGTATGTATGTATGTATGTATGTATGTATGTATGTATGTATGTATGTATGTACGTATGTATGTATGTATGTATGTATGTATGTATGTATGTATGTATGTATGTATGTATGTATGTATGTATGTATGTATGTATGTATGTATGTATGTATGTATGTATGTATGTATGTATGTATGTATGTATGTATGTATGTATGTATGTATGGATGTATGTATGTATGTATGTATGTATGTATGTATGTATGTATGTATGTATGTATGTATGTATGTATGTATGTATGTATGTATGGATGTATGTATGTATGTATGTATGTATGTATGTATGTATGTATGTATGGATGTATGTATGTATGTATGTATGTATGTATGTATGTATGTATGTATGTATGTATGTATGTATGTATGTATGTATGTATGTATGTATGTATGTATGTATGTATGTACGTATGTATGTATGTATGTATGTATGTATGTATGTATGTATGTATGTATGTATGTATGTATGTATGTATGTATGTATGTATGTATGTATGTATGTATGTATGTATGTATGTATGTATGTATGTATGTATGTATGTATGTATGTATGTATGTATGTATGTATGTATGTATGGATGTATGTATGTATGTATGTATGTATGTATGTATGTATGGATGTATGTATGTATGTATGTATGTATGTATGTATGTATGTATGTATGTATGTATGTATGTATGTATGTATGTATGTATGTATGTATGTATGTATGTATGTATGTATGTATGTATGTATGTATGTATGTATGTACGTATGTATGTATGTATGTATGGATGTATGTATGTATGTATGTATGTATGTATGTATGTATGTATGTATGTATGTATGTATGTATGTATGTATGTATGTATGTATGTATGTATGTATGTATGTATGTATGTATGTATGTATGTATGTACGTATGTATGTATGTATGTACGTATGTATGTATGTATGTATGTATGTATGTATGTATGTATGTATGTATGTATGTATGTATGTATGTATGTATGTATGTATGTATGTATGTATGTATGTATGTATGTATGTATGTATGTATGTATGTATGTATGTATGTGTGTATATAGAGTAACATGTTCTTTTAAATGCGTTTGATTTTTAAATAGATTTCTGCTTTAAAACCTAGATGCTTAAGCTCATAAACGACATCAGGATACCGACTACAAACTGTCAAAAATAAAATACACATGTTTATAGGTAAACAATTATTTTGAAGCCAGTATAGCTACATGACTACACGACCACCGTTGTGGCTGTCGTCAGCTTAGACTAAATTCTATTTTATTCAACAAAAGAAAATGTCACAAAATTGTAAATTACAAATTCATATATCAATAAAAATTTTTGGAGAAAATATTTATAATTTTTTGAAAAAGTTATTTAATTTTATACAAGCAAAATAAGTATTTCTATCATTAAGTAGCTAATAACACGGCGACAATTGTAGCCAACGGAATTTCTTTTCATTAAGCTGAGTCGCCGCTGTCTATTTCTTTGAAGCATGAATAAATGAGTTTTTTCTCATACGAATTATTTTAATTTATGTATAAAGAGTCAACAATATGGATAATGTACAGAAAAAATTTGTTTTATGATTCAAACAATTAATTCGCATAAATAGAACATTTTTTGTTTGAATATGGTCCAATAAACAAAATTGTAAATTCAGACAATTAATTTTAAAATTAGTTTATTTAAAATTTTTACGGAAATAACAAACAATTTTCAAACAAAAAATTTAGCTAAATCAAAAACTATTCTCGCTAATTGTGTTTAATAGTAACAGTTTTGTGACTAATTTAAATAGCAACTGAGTAAAATTTGACCATATTAAAAAAAGCCCTAGACTCGAATTACTTTACAGGATGGCAATAGCAAATTCATTCAATTTCGCTGTTTCTTAAAATATCAAATTCTATATATTAAAACATATTATCTATATATGGAATTTGACATCTTGAGCAACAGCGAACATAATGTATCTCCCTTTTTCTTTTTACTTTGGTCAAATTTCCATTCAAAAAAGTTAATAATTTAAAAAAATAAATGCTGTTCATCGGGAAAATCATGTATGATTTTTAAGTGTCTTTTGAACCTTAAAGTGCACCGATTTCATATTTTAATACTAACTAATAACAAAATTACCTTACAGATTAGTGTCCTTATAGTTGAAGTAATTTGGAAATTACGTATAATTTCAGATAGTCCGTTATGACCGTAAGTATAAATATTTCAAATTAGAAATTGAACAGTGTGTTGATAGGTGATATTATTTTATGTATATGGCCTTATCTTTTGAACCGTTAAAGTCAGACACTTGATATTTACACATATTAAATAAAACTTAAAATTAAATAGTGTTTTCATGGATGACTTAATTTGACGACCTCCTTATTTTTTAATATACAGATAGGCACTTAAAAATTATATAGTATTTGTATTGCTGTGTATTCTATAATAGCAATCATTGAAATTAAATGTTTTGGGAATTCAACTTTTATTTTAATAATATAATGCTAATAACCTATACTATTTTATAATAAACCAATTTATTATTTCATAATATTTCACTAGTTTCTCCAGCAAGGAAAGTTTTACCCATATTATAAGAATAGAGAAAATTAGTTATAAAAATAATGATAACTCTTTAAGAAGTCCAACACAAACAATAAAAGATTTAACAAAAATATTTATTTAAAAACTACAAAATGATTTTTAGTTTCAATCTTAATAGGTTTGTTTATTTGGCTGGGCAAAATAAGTTTGTTATTCCTACGACACTAGTGCTACGTTTTGTATAAAACCGGTTTAAATAACAGTGCGAAAATATTTTTCTGTCTATATGTAAATACCAAACTTTTATTTTATTAAGAACATTTTTTTATTTTTTGTTTATTAATTTCATAAGGTGGAATAAAAGGACGTAGTTTTCCTACTAAAATATAATTAGAGGCTATTCAAAATTTAAAAGTTTTTTAAATTTAATTTTTACAGAAGAACAACATTTCCATATTAAAAAATTTAGTTTGATCAATTACACTGTGCTCGAATTTGACACTTATTTTTTGCAAAAAGCTGGGCACCCTACTGGTAAAGCTAATTCAAGTACGCTGAATTCAATGGTATTAGCCGTTTTTAGAAGTTAGCGCTCGTATTTGCGATATTCGCGATTCTTCTTTTAAGTTCCAGCAAATGTCACCTAATAGCGAATCCAATTTTTTACCACTGTATCAGTGTTTAAGTCTGGCCGTCACTTGATGGAATCGCTCTCCATGCTCGTCAGAATCAGCTGGTGATTGTTCAGCAAACTTGTTAGTATGAAAATTCAAAAAATGAATCTTATTATATTTTAACATTAATACGATGAAAAGCGGGAAGCATTTTTTTCTATATGAATGCCCCAATTGTCAGACCGATTAATTCCTAAAACCTTGTCAATAACCGCTTTTGCAGAGTTCCGTGCCTCAAGCTTATCCATACTGAGGGCATCTTTAAATAACTTATCCTTCATCAAGCGACGGATATCCAGCCCATTAAGTATTTCTGTAAAAAACGTAATATGAATTCAAATTTTCAACACATTAGTATAAGATAAATTAATACACACCTTCTTTTATTTTCATTCTACTTAATCTTAGAAAAATACGACATAATTCATTAAACGAATTTCCATCCGGATTAAGTACTTTAATAAAGTTTTTGACAATGCCTAGTTTTATATGTAGCGGCGGTAACAACACTGTATCAATTGATACCAATGGATTTTCAACAATGTTTTTTTCGCAATTTAACTTTTTCACGTTGAAGCCAGTCATGTTTGTTGTACTGATCACCACTATGGTCAAAACAGTATAAAAATATCTTTTTATAGTACTTTAGCGTACAAATTTGAAATAGCGAATGTCGCGAATACGAGCGCTAACTTCGAAAAACGGCTAATGCCATTGAATTCTGCGTACTCGAATTAGCTTTACCAGCAAGGTGCCCAGCTTGTTAAAATTTGCGACTAGCACAGTGTTATTTTTATTACGGTAACACTGTTAGCAGCAAATTAAAAATCAAAAAAAGTATTATTAGATTCAAACAAAAAAGTTTTTGAAAATCAATAAACATTAAAAAAAAAACATTTGTTTGGAAATATTTTGGTGATAATTTTTTCTGTGTGCTGTACATGTAAATAAAATCACCGTGGCAAAGGGTATAGACGATTTGGCACGGCCGAATATAGCACTTTGACTTGTTTTAATATTATTTAAATATTATATCTTCAAATTATATGAACAAAAAGTTAAGGGTTAGGGTAAGGTCCAAATATTCTACCTTGGGTAACTTCAGCTCTAGTTGGTTGAGCGAAGCTTAAAAAATCTCCTTCTGTAAGTATAAACTTACGACCAATTATGTAACATTTTATCAGCTTATAAAAATTAGTTGGCAAATTTTGCTTCAACTTGTAAACTAGGCCTTCATGCCATACTTTACCGAACGCTTGAGAAACGTCTATGAAAAGGGCTGAACAATATTTTCTTGCTTTAAAAGCCTTTTTTACTATATTTACCAATCTGTGGGTTTGTTCAATAATGCTGCACTTTCTTCTATAACCGAATACACAATACATTCTTCTTCGGTTAAAATTGTGTTCAGCTTAGTAATTAGTATTTTCTTTTGCTGGCTTAGGTATCGTAGGAATAAGGGAACCTTCCTGTCTTAGGAATAATTCTCAAGGCATAGAATGTCATTAAAAATAAATAGAATTATTCTTACTGCTATCTGGGAAAGTTCTATTATCATCTTGTTACTTGGTTTGTCAAACCCATAATCCTTCCTGGGGTTTAAACTAACAAATTCCCTTTCATAACATTTAACAAAAAGCTTTTCTCAGGTACTTAAGCACTAGGTTAGGTTAAAGAGGATCATACATAATTAATTATGTGTAGATTCACAAGACCATTATTGATCCATAGTGACTCCTTTGATATTCCCCGGTGTCCATAGCTGTGCTCTAATCAATCTCTCTAAGTAGTCCGGTGAGCTTCGTAAATTTAACAATTAGCATAGCTTCTATATCCCTGAAGGCCTCCATATTCTGAAAGGAAAAAAGCCAAATCATTTGTTACGACTGTGAGATAGTACAGGGCATTGGCAAAGATAGTGGAATGTGTTTTACTCTTCTTCGCCACACCATCTGCAGATATCATCATCGCAAAGTCGAATCTTTTTCAAGAAATATCTGAGATCATTATGTCTCAGTTCAGACTTACTCATATGTAACAATACACATATGATATTTATATCCAAATCAGCTCCAGCTCGTGCCAACTCGTCTTCAGCTTCATTTCCTACGATATTGTAATGACCGGGTACTCAGGACAGTTTCAGTGTGTGTTGTTTGTTGAAAACCTTTAGGTCTCTGCGACAACGGAAGACTACCTTAGATCTAATACACCTATTTCCGAGTAGTTTTAAGCCCGCCTGACTGTCTATGTAAATTGTGGTATTGCTTGAGAATATCGGCCTAGTAGAATGTAACCTAGCAGCTTCAGACACCGTAAAAATTTCGGATTGAAATATGTTACATAGGTTATCCAATCTAGAACTGTGTCTTATGACTAACTTCTCGCAGAATACTCCACTTCCTGTAACATTACCCTTTTTTGATCCATCCAGTCATGTTTGTTAGATTATCCAGAGGTTTCCAATCATCTTTTATTGGGATGATTATAGTTATCTCCTTGTCCCAGTGGATTTCAGGCTTCAAATAATCGGTTTTTATGTTGTCCAATTGATATTTACTTATTAGCGACGAGTGTCCATACCTTTTAATATTTAGTTGCTTATTTTGTCTCAATCTTCGCTGTGTTCTTAAGGCATATTCTTTTAAATATAAGTTTAATGCGTCAATCCCAAGTATTCTACACAGTGCTTCATTTGCTGTTGATTTTCTTGCTCCTGTGATGCTCAATGCTACTATTCTATTTACTATTTCTATAAATGACCCATGAGTACGTGTTTCTATAATTGGCCACCATACAAGTGCGCCATGACACATTATTGGTCTAACTATAGCGGTGTATATCCAGTAGATCATTCGTAGATTAAGTTCTAACGTTTTTCCAATTAGAGCTTGACAGGAATACATTGCAGCATATGCCTTTCTAACTATCTCATTAAGGTTAGATTTCCATTTAAGATTTTGGTCAAAAATTATGTCTAAAAATTTCGCTTCCTTTGATGGCAACATAGTTTTTTTCCCAAGTTTTGGGGGTTTGAAACTAAATACTCTTCTTCTTGTGAAAAGTACTGTTTTGGCTTTTTCGGGATTAATATTAGGGCCGCAATTCATAGTCCACTGGCTTAAGGTTTTTAGAGCACGTTCCATTACTTCAGTCAATGTATTCGGAAATTTACCTTTTACCAATAGCACTACATCATCAGCGTATGCCACTACGCTCGCACCATGTGCATCAAGATTTAGAAGAATTTCGTTCAAGACTAAAATCCACAAAGTAGGTGAAATAACTCCTGCTTGAGGTGTACCCCTAGTAGCAATGACGTCAACATGTGCACCTCCGATCTCTGCATGAATTTGCCTTTGTAAGAGCATTTTCATTATCCATTCATGCAAAAATTTATGAATGCCAAAGCACTCGACTTAAGCACTAAGTTCACATATTGTTTATTATGTTACCTTTAACTAATTTAGGTTATAGATTTCTTACACGTTGGTCTATTTTAGAATTTAACAAATTATATTTTTATTTCTTCTTATCTAAAGGGTAAAAAGGTTTTTGCTAGAATATCTGTCAGTCTGGCCTTCTGTAAGAGCCTTCTATTACTGGAACCGTAACAGATAGACTCTTGACATTTCCAAAGAAGTTGTATTAATATGGCTGTTAAAACAAAAATGATTTTTGGACATATGGTCTTTTCGTGTCTGATATTAAAACAAATTTAATAAAACTGAAAATCAATGGGCGCTTCAATAGTGATAAGATTTAAAATTTACACAGCTTATGTTTTAAAATGTCTTATATTACAACAAGCGACTTTGACGAATTTGGTCTGATCTTGTAGGCAGACACTGGAAATTTGGAAAGGGTTGTAGTACTTGATCGCTATAATAACAAGTATACAAATTAATTAAAAGTTGAAGGGGAAAGTTGGATAGAATTCAAGATTGTCAAGGGCCCCATAAAAGAAGTAACAAAAATTTAATCTTACACTTTTGAAGTTATATATTGCATATTTATTTATTTATTTATTTATTTGAGTCTATGGATTCAAGATCCTTACAGACATAAGTAACATAAAGTACATAAATACATAAATTTAATTATTTATAAAATTTATTAAATTCAGTACAAATACTTAAAAACGGGTTAGAGTTAGCGTAATTTTCTCTGAATACTTTAACAGCCAGTGGATAAAAATAGCGAGTTGGACGACATGGAATATTGAAAGAAATATTATTTATCAAAAAAACCGAACACACATTTCCTTTTATTAAATTTCAAACAAAGGTGATATTTAAAATTATTCTGCGGCTTTTTAGGCTTGGCAGCTTTATTAGAGCTAGTCTGCTAGAGTACGATGGTAGAGTTGAGGGATCCCATTGTTACCCTCGAAGACAAAATAACAAGAACTGTTTTTGTACCGATTCAATGCTATCACAATGAACTATATACATTGGATCCCAAATTATTGAGCCATATTCCAGAATAGGCCTGACCAGAGAGGTGTAAAGATGTTTTGTGATATACGGATCACTAAACTCCTTCGCCCAGCGTTTTATAAATCCAAGAACAGCTTGTGATTTGTTAGTGGTTGACGAAATATGCTCTATAAAATTTAATTTAGCATCCAGTAAAATACCAAGATCAGAAATTACATTCACTTTGTCTAGTGCATGACCATTTAAAATATATTGCACGTTTGTATGACATCTTCGGAAGAAACACATGTGTTTGCACTTTTTAAGGTTTAACTCCATAAGGTTATTATTACTCCAGTAACTAAATGCATCTAAGTCTTTTTGCAGAAAAATCTTTACGTCGTCTGCATACAAAAGAACGTTTGAGTGTTTAATGATTTTCGGTAGATCATTAATAAACAGGGAAAATAACAAAGGACCCAGATGACTCCCTTGCGGCACGCCGGATGTAAACGAAATTCCTTTGGAAGTATGCGTTTTAAAACGAACGTTTTGAGTTCTGTTTGACAGGTATGAATTAATCTACATAAGGCAATTGTCCGTAAATCCCATAAGATCAAGTTTCTTTATTAGAAGTTTATGATTGACTTTATCAAACGCTTTACTAAAGTCGGTGTAAATAGCATCCGTTTGTTTACGTTGAACAAATCCTCGATTGACTAATCTTGTTAACTCCAAAAGATTAGTAACCGTTGAACAACCCTTTCGAAAACCATGCTGAGCAGGATCCAGTATAGATGATACTTGAAGGGAAAGGTACGGAACTTTACGTATGTCACTCTTACTCGCAATTTGTGTACGAACTGCATAACGGCACTTTACAAAACCCATTTATAAATAAATTACAAAATCGTTGCATATAAATTGTAGAATACTTATTTGCGTTACCTTGTTTATATCCAAAATAAGAAGCAACTTATTGCATTGCATTCTTACCAATCAAAACAGTTTTGTTTAATACTTAACTTTAACTTTATCCCTATAAAATGTAACCAAGAAGAAAAATAAATCCTGTACAATTTCCTTTTATCATAAAATAAACATTTTTGCTGATGACTTTTATTTACTGTTTTATTTTATTTGATTTGATTTTATTTTATTTATCATCTTTTCTGAATAAGTGCATAACATAACAATTTATATATTTTATTGGAAATTCTCTTTCTGGTATTTCTTAACCATGGACTAATGTTGTTACTGCATCTAATAGTCTATATTAAAAATCTTTTTTGTGATGTTTTTTTTCCATTGATCTCTTAAAGATAGAGGTATGTATGTATGAAAACATAAACACATAAATAAAATATCCAATATGTCTACGTGTTTGTTTTGAAATGAATAAATAAATTCTCATGTTTGAAATTCATTTTCAATACATGGAAAACTTATTGTGATTTTTTTTAATAAATGTTCAATATATTTGTAGTACATGTTTGTTTAGCTTAATTGTTAGTGAAGAAATGAGATATTATGTAATAAATATTTAAACCATTTAAAAATAAAATTAAATAAATTGTTACATTCTTTCTTATATGTTTTTATTTATAAGAATTATATATAATAATTATATCTGAAAGTTATATGGGGTAATCCATTTCGAGGTACCCTATTAAAAAAAAAAACACAGAAAATTCAAATTTAATGGAGAATGTTAATTATCATTTGAAAGCACATGTTTTGGCATTCATTTTTTGAAGATTATGTCTATCAAATGTTGGCCGTTGCTACGTGTATCCGTTGAGTCCAATTTTCAATGACTCGTTCGAGCATTTCGACTGGTAACCGGCGAATGACACGTGTGATGTTTTCCTCCAAGGCATGGTTAGAAGCGGGTTTGTCCGCATAAACTTTGAACTTTACATATCCCCACAGGAAAAAGTATAACGGTGTGATATCACACAATCTTGGTGCCCAATCGACTGGCCCAAAACGTGAAATTATGTGCTCACCGAAATGTTCTCTCACTAAAGCCAGTTATTGATGCGATGTGGGGGAAGTTTCGCCTTCTTGCTGAAACCAAATGTCGCCCAGATCACGAGCTTCAATTGCAGACATCAAATAGTCGGTTATCATGGCACTATAACGGTCGCCATTGACGGTTACGTTCGCACCGGCATCATTTTTAAAGAAATATGGACCGATGATTCCACCGGCCTACAAGCCACACCAAACCGTTGTTTTTTCTGGATGAAGCGGCAACTCTTGAATCTCTTCAGGTTGCTCTTTGTCCAAAATGCGGCAATTTGAGCCATTGCGCCAGAAATGCGCCTCATCGCTAAACAAAATTTGCCTCGAAAAGTCGGATCTTTTTGGAACTTTTCAAGAGCCCATAGAGCGAAGTGATTCAGGCATAATTCTTTCCATTATGAAATGACAAACAATACTAAACAAAAATAACATGACAGCATGATACGAGTCACACGTGATCTGTAAAAAAAGGCTATTGAAAGTACCTCGAAATGGATCACCCTTTATATCAATATTTCTTATGCCCTCACACTATGAATATGTTCATAAAATGAGCGATATGGGTCCTAATAATAATTTTTTATTGCTTTTATATTCTGAATAACTTTTGTGCAGATAAAAAATAATATTAGTATAACTTGAAAGTAGTCTCACTTCTCGTAAAGTAAAACTCAAAGAGTCAAGATTAGTGTGGTTTGGGTCAACAGCCCCACATAGATCCTTAATGAGTTATTTCATGCTGGGGTCGTTTGACTACAAAATCACTACAGTTAGCATTGATAGAAACTTAACAGTAGGTTTTCGAGTTGGAACTTGTCGGCGAAATCCGACAAGTGGCGCAGTGCACACTGCTTCATCACAGGCAATTTAGGCAATGTTGGGATTGCTTCCGTTGGACTTAATCATTAGGTCAACGACTGCAATTTCAGCTTTGCATATGAAGAGCAATGCCCTTTGACATAGCTTTGGGCCGAACATCGTGCATAAGAGCATACTGGACCTAGTTAGTAAACAGGTTAGGGAAGCTGAAATCCATGAGTAGAAGACAGTCGAAAGATTACATTGGACACTCATAGAGGAAGGACGGTAGAGCAGGAGGAGGTGTATACTTAGCTTAGCTAATCTTGCTGTATGCGCTGGGTCACCTGCTGGAATCTCGGGTGAAGGGTTGTCATTGTAGTCGACAAGCAGTCGTTTATAAAACACATGAGGTAGGTGAACGTTTTGTCCAAAATAGTGCTGTATGTGTTTTAAAACTTAAATAGATGTGCTTCCGTCAATAAAATAACATTAATGTGGGCTGAGGGACACATGGGCACAGATGCGAATGAAACGCTGCATCAACTTGTGAAAGTGAGATTCTGTGGACCAGAACCCAGATTAGCGCTGGGTAATGGCAAAATGCGAGCTGCAGTTCTACAATGGGTGAGCTCACTAAACCTGAAAAGATAAAATAAAAGTGCCTTAAGCTGTATAACTACGTTAGTGACAGTAAAAGGTGAAAATCAAAGGAGATGATACAGACTGTGCCTCGAAGAGACTGTAACGGCACCACAGGCTAGCATAGGACTAAGAACAAGTATTAGATGCTTGTTAAATGCAAATGCTATCGGATACCTGAGCATTGAGCAAATACTGCGTAACGAGAAAGATGGCTAACAGTTTCCAGTCGACAGTCTTAAATCACTAAAGTAAAAATTAAAGGCTGTTGCACGTGACTCAATGAAAGTTGGTTGCCGTAAATTACATTTCGGTTGCCTATAATCATAAGGGACAGAAAGGGATCCATTCGAACAGCCAGTGACAAAGGTTTTCAACTAATCGTATGACAACTTTAAATCTCAGTTTAATTTTTATTTTAATCGGCGCTTTGCGATCCGTGGAATATATCTAAGAATTTTTTTCATAATTGACAAAGTTGGGATAACACTTATCTTTGACGGCACCCCACAAATAATAATCCAAAGGTGTCAAATCGCAGCTTCGACCTGGCCTAACGACATCAGCTCTGCGGTTGATAATGCGATCTTCAAAAACAGGGCGCAAAACATCGAGTGTAGCTTCGGCTGTGTGGCACTTAGCGCCGTCCTGTTGAAACCAAATGTTGCCAATATCCTCCTCTTCAATGTTTGTGAACAACATGGCCCGATAACCATCGCCATTGACTGTAACGACCACTCCTTGCTCATTTTCGAAAAAAATGGCCCAATTATGCCTCTGGACCAAAATCCGCCACAGCAGCAATATTCTCGGGTGTACGAACTGTTTTTGGCTTTTTACGGTTTGGTTTATCGATGAGGATCTTTCACTTTTTCACAAGATAACGGGCATACGAAGCTGACGGTGCTTCTCTTCTTCTAAAATCCGTACGCAATTTTCGTACACATTTTGCAACATTACCATTACTTTGAATGTCGCAATATTTCCCAGCGTTGTTCAAGCGTATACACAACCATATTCGTTCAGCGGAAGGATAAAACTAATTATCTGTCAAATCAGACATGAGCTAAGTGTTATCATTCACGAAATAAGCACTAGTTGCAAAAAAAAAAAATGTTAGATGGCGGACCCTTTATAAACTTTTGGAGACTACAAAGATAAATATACTTTGTGCACAGTATGCATACATAACATCTGACTTGCAATAATACTTTGACTAAACTGCACTTGATTTTACTAAAGCCCTTTTCACACAAATACTTGAATCCAATTAGAAAGTGTGATAGTGTGAAAGCAGTATGTTATCAAAGTGTGAAATAATACGGAAAGAAATTTGACATCCCATAATATCAAACCATTTTTAGAAAATTTTCTAAACGATAACAATTTTCATTTTATCAGGGTTGTGTTTTTTTAAAGCAAAGAACCAAGCTGATTGAGTCGCAGCCGATAGTTCGCCGCCGCCGATGAAATGTTTTCTTTGTCCAGCACCTGCCTTAAATTGCCATCAGCCTTAACGCCTACGTATGTACTTGATTTCTGCCATGCCTAGAAATTGTTGAATGTACGTATTATTTTTTTTTTGTTTTGTGTTTTATTTTTTTATTAACCGAAAACTTGAACGGCCAAACAAACTTAAGACCCGTCACCTCTGCCGTCCACATAAAATTGCTCAGCCGACGCCGTTCAATGTCTCGTCTCGGCTTGTTCCTTTGCTGATATTTTTCATTTTATTTGAAATGTGATAGTGTGAAAACGAAATGTTATGTTACGTTAGATTTTTTGACAATCACACAATTCTCATTGGATTTCTATCTTACAAAATCCAACGAAAATCTTAATACTCAGTATTATAGTGTGAAAGGGGCTTAAATAACTATCTGTTGTTATTAGTTAAAGAAAATACTGTATCTTTTAGATTTATAAGTACAACTTTACATCAGTTTTACTGTAAAGTCAAACATTAGTTTGCATTTAGAAGTGGTTAAGAAACATCATCGAAATATTTTTTTTATTTTTATTTCTTATTTGTATTCCTGATTATATTTATATAGAATGTTAATACAAAAAAAGAAGTCTTATTTTTTACCATAAATCCGTTTGGTTGCCCTTTGGTAATTTCTCTTTCATATTGTATACATCAGTATTATATGATTTTACATCCATATTGAACTTATTATACAGGATGTTTTTTTTTCCTTTATACTGAGTTAAACAAAGATAATTGTTAGTTTATAGAAAAATACGAAACACAAATACCAAAAAAAAAAGGAAAAATAAAAGTTGATTTGTATTCCATTTTTTATATCATTTGATTTTAATATGGTCATAAGAATGGAAATGCAAATTAAATAGTTTTAGTTAAAAGTAGATGTAGGAGATTAGAAAGTAAGTAGGTAGATTAAAATAAACCAAGAAGGGATTTTAATATGTTTAAGGCAGCGAATATTTGTTTTTTAGGGTTCCGTATCCAAAGGGTAAAAACGTAACCCTATTGTTTTCGCTACAATGTATGTCCGTCTGTCAGCGACTTTTATCTCTGGAACCTTAATAGGTAGACTCTTGAAATTTTCACAGATGATGTATAGCTGTTGCCTCTCCGATAGAGAGGTGTTACTCACGATTATGTGTTTATTTCTTAAACTGTAGAAGGCATAGACTAAAGATTTAAAAACAGTAATTAAAACTTAGTTCGCTATATAAACAAGTATAGAAAAATTAACCTAAAAATTAAAGGGTGTTCCCATAGTGCTGTGATTTGCATAAGGCCTAAGTTTTGAACCATTATAGGCAGACTCTTGAAGTTTTCACAGAAGGTGTATAACTGTGGCCACTATAGCAAAAAATACTAAAACTTATAGGGTGTTGCGAAAGTGACGTGTTATTTGCCTTTATGTCTTTATTTCTTGATCTATAGGAGGCAACCACTTAAAATTAGCAGACAATAATTTAAACTATATTCGCATTATAAGCAAGTACACAATATTAAACCTAAAACTTAAAGGGTGTTCCGATAGTGACGTGACTTGCATGTATATGACGTAAATTTTGAAAGATAATACATAGACTCTTGAAGTTTTTACAGGAGGTGTATTAATATGGCTACTATAACAAATAGTAAAAATTAAAGGGTGTGCCGAAAGCGACTAATTTTTTAACCAAAATAGATAGACTCTTGAAATTTTCACAAATGTTGTGTTACTATGACCCCTATAAAAACAATAAAAATTAAAAGGGTTTTCCGACTGTGACGTGTTTTGCATGTATAACGCCTTAGTTTTTGAACCGTAATAGGTAAACTCTTCCCATTTGTATAGAAGATGTGTTGCCATGGCCGTTATGACAATTACTAAAAATTAAAGCGTGTGTTTTTCACGCGTAGTGACTTATTTTTTTAAAAGTAATATGTAGACTCTTGATATATTTATAGAAAGAGAATTGCCATGGCCGCTATAACAAATAACAAAATTAAAGGGTGTTTCGACAGAGACATGATATGTACGTCAATAGCCTTATTTTTTGAACCGTTATAGGTAGACTCTTGAAATGTTTACAGTAGATGTTGCACTTCGGCCGCTGTAACAATTACTAATATCTAAAGGGTGTTGCATCAGTGACATGTTTTTCACGTATATTACATTATTTTTTGAGCAGCAATAGGTAGGCGCATGTATATTTTTATAGAAAGTGTATTAACATGGCCGCTATAACAACAATTACTAAAACTTAAAGGGTGTTCCACAAGTGATACAATTTTTGCGATTATGACTTTAATTTTAAAATTGAAGGGTGACTCATAAGACATGAAAAAATTAACAACTTGAATTTTTAAAGTTTTACTAAACATTGTACGGAACCCTATATGAGTGAGACCAACTCGCACTTGACTGATTTATTTTATAAAATAGAAGCAAGTCCAACAAACAAATCTTTATGTAAAATTTTTAAAGAAAATGATACCTAATAAATACATTTTATTTTATTTTATTTTATTTTATTTTATTTTTCATAACTAGCATCACAGGGAAATAATTTTTAGCTTATTAGTTGTAAAAATCATAATTTAGATTTCAAAACTATTTAATAATCATTTCGCATCTTCTTGAAAAACAAAATAAATTGAAAGTTTGATAATTAAACAAAAAAAACCTAATTTTCATAATCCCACCAACTTCAGATAAATTAGTTACAAATGTCTGCACAAATTGTGTGCCTATTTTACATGATCCACATGCATACGCCTACATAAAACCCAAATCACTCTATTATTATTCATGTTTTCAAATCGCTGCTAGACTTAAGACCACTACATACTATTTAAAAAAAAGTTTTCCTTCATTCCTTATGCGTGGTTTGAAACTTTGTATAACTTTTTATAAAGATATCTAATAAAACATTTTTAACTTCATATACATATACGTACATATAGATTTTAATGCTGTAGGAAAAACTAAAAGTACTTTAGGGATAACAAAAGCAATCGTGGCGGTATCATATGATGTAATCCTTTGTTGTCAACAGGATTCAACATAAAATTATTTTCATGTATGGGAAGTTTTGTATGTTTGTAAAAAGAAAAATTAAATTAAATAAGTTTTGATTTATTAAAGACAAGATAATTTAATAACTAAAAAGTTTGGTACCTAAGACCTACGTTGTCATTCAATATGTCTTAAATATCCTCTATAAAATTATGATTGGTTTTCTAAATGCTGGGCAAATCAAGGTTAGGGAACGACATGTTTAAACTTATTATTGTTCTAAGGAAGAATAATTTTGCGTTTGCTTATTAGATGGCAATTTTTACCGCAATGCACGATTCAAATAAATAAATTTAAGCCTATACGGATCTGTCTATAAATATCTGCTTAGTTGTTGATATAAAGGAATTAGATCAGGGTTTAATATTAAGGAATTAGAGGAGTATCTTTAGTTTTTTTGGGTTGTCATTGAACGGGCATCACAAAAAGCCCATTCTTTCATCCACTCTTCGCAAATGAAGCATTGCCTTTTAACACCAGTTTATAAGAAATTCAATTGATTTAATTATAGACAATCGTTCTTTGTTGTTATGCTATTTTGCCTACCTCTAGGATGTTTATACTAAACCCAAAAATACTTTTTATCAAAATATTAAATTCGTAAAAAATCAAATTTTAACTACATTTCTTTCAGCGTAAGCATTTATAAATTTCATATGTATGTAATCATATATTTTAAGATGCTTATTTTTCACATTATAAAGTGTTTTTTTTTTTGCGTAAATACCACATACATATCATCCACCTAAAATTGATTTTTAAATTTTAACCCAAAAATACATTACAAGTTGTTGGAAATTAAAAATTCTTTTTGGGATATATTTGATTAAAATTTCTCACAAAAATCATTATAGCGACTTCCAGAAGTCTAATTATAATTAGACTTGAATTTGACACTTTTTTTAACAAGCTGGGTAACCTACTAGTAAAGCTAATTCGAGTACGCTGAATTCAATGGCACTAGCCGTTTTTAGTAGTTAGTACAAAAAAATATGGTATTTTTATACTTTTGGGATAATTTTAAAATTTATATCAATTCAAGTCTGTTGAATAAACACAAGATTATACACATTCTTATTTTTTTTTTTTCCAAAAATCTATTTTTTCGGGAAAACTTATTTACTTATTCTGAACCCCTTTCTACCTTACAGTGCACAGTGGGGCAGAATCAAAATATTTTGGAAATAACCTAGTAACCTATAAAGTCTACATACGGACTAGGGATCATTAAATATTTTCAGAAACAATTAAGGGCATATATAGCTTTATTACTCCAGTCTTCTTTTTTCGATCTCATCTTTGGCCATTTAGAATATAAAAGCTAAAGTCAAAATTTCGATGAAAAATAGGTAATATTGTGGGACCTCCATCTTCTACAAGGATGGTCAATATTATATGAAATTGGTTTAAGCGTACACACATATAGTTAGCTTACGCAAAAATGTAAAATTTTTATATATTCCTTAAAAAAAATTTCTATGAAAAAAATACCTTAACGGCCTTTTTGGGCTAAAGTACGCAAAAATGCAATAATTTTGGATTTTTTAAATTAAAAATCGTCTAGTTTTTAAATTAGTACAGATACAGTCTTCAAATTTATCAAAAATATTTAGAATTTGGCTCGCTAACTACGGTAAAAAAAATTTTAAAAAATTTGGTAAAAATTGTACCCAATATTTTGAAAAAAACTGGACAGGATAGCGAAAAATCACAAATTTTATTTCTTAAAATGCTTATAACTCAATAATTATAAATTATTATTTACAAATTTAGATACCATTTTGTAGATACTGACATGACCTTTAAGACCATGTATATAATTTTAAAAAGTCAGAATAAAACTGAAGAAATGGCAAGTTGTAAAAGAATTTGCAGGTGCGAGGTTCCCAACTTTGAGACCACATAGCGCCACCCCTGGAGAGTGTATGACACCCACCTTTAAAACTTAAGCTCATATACTTCTCTGCTATGCGCATGTCATATTTTGGATCAATCGGCCCAGCCGTTTATAAATTACTAGGTTATTTCCAAAATATTTTGATTCTGCCCCATTGTGCAGTGTAGAGAATTTTGCAGAAACTTCTCCACTTCGATATATCTTGTGCCGCTGTTTTGGCAGTTCTAGCTCGATTTCCCGTTCTGTCAGAATATTGTTGATAGTGTGTTGCCAGGTAATTCTTCTGCTTCCTCTGCTTCTCGTACCACTGGGTTTTGCTTCTGATACTCGTTTCGGCAGGCGGATCTCCGGCATTCTAGCTACATGTCCAAACCATCTTAGCTTACTGCGTTTGCTTTTGTTGTTTAGCGGTTCTGTGTTTAAACTGGCTCATATAGTATCGTTTCGTATTCTGTCACGTCTTGTTTTACCAGCCACACGCCTTAAGTATTTCATTTCTGATGCCTGAATTCTGCTTTGATTTTTTTTCGCGAAAAATCAATACAAAATTATAAAAACACGGTAATTTTTGTGTGAGCAAAATAAATAATTTGCGAAATTTTTTTATTGTTTTTTTGTTTATTGTGCTACTAATTTATTAAATGTGCTTTATTGCCACATCGTTTAATCATTTCTTTATGATTCGGTTGTTTCAAGCAATTCTTCTTGTGAGTTCTAGCAAATGTCACCTAACAGAAAATCCAATTTTTTACCACTATACCAGTGTTCAAGTCTGGCCGTCACTTGATGGAATATGCTCGTCAGAATTAGCTGGTGATTGTTCAGCAAACTTGTTGGAATGAAAATGCAAAAAATTAATCTTTAAAGATATTTTAACATTAATACGATGAAAAGCTATAAGCATTTTTTCTATATGAATGCGAAAGTTGTCAGACCGATTAATTCCTAAAACGTTGTCAATAACCGCTTTTACAGAGTTCCATGCCTCAAGCTCATCCATAACGAGGGCGGCTTCAAATAACTTATGCTTCATCAAGCGAATGATATCCGGCCCATTAAGTATTCTTGTAAAAAAACGAAATATGAATTCAAATTTTAAACACATTAGTATAAGATAAATTAATACAAACCTTCTTTTATTTTCATACTACTTAATCTTGAAAAAATACGACATAATTAGTTAAACGAATTTTCATCCGGATTAAGTACTTTAATAAAGTTTTTGACAATGCCTAGTTTTATATGTAGCGGCGGTAACAAAACTTTATCAATTGATACAAGTGGATTTTCAACAATGTTATTTTTTCGCAATTTAACTGTTTCATGTTGAGGCCATTAATGTTTATTGTACTGATCACCAGTATATCGTGTATCCCATAGACACATAAAACACATATTATTAGTGTAACCCATTTGCATACCTCTTAAAAGAGTTATCACTTTTAAATCAGCACAAATTTTCCAATTATGATCGTTGTATTTCACTACATCGAGGATTTTTTCAATGATAAATAAGACTCTTTTGTGTTAGTACTTAGCGGGATTGGAATTGAATTTTCAGAATTTGTCATGTGGAGCAGTACTCCCATTAAGCAGCTTTTAGAACAATCGCCAATCTTCGGGATTATACACATGATGTATTGTTAAAATTAAAGCGCGAATGTCATGTTCCATATTTAAATTTTATCAAAGTAGATTGATTAAAATCAAAGTTAGCGAATATTGCTAACACAAGTGAAAACTTCCGAAAACATCTTTTTTTTGATTTCATGTTTGAACTAACAATAATTATTCATATCTTAATTCTAAAATAAAAAAAAAATATACTTAATAAGTGCAGCCAGTGCTAAACAAAAAATATAGTATGTTCCACGATTGTTGAAATCATTTACGGGTCATCCCTCTATTATACGTCCAAGAAAAGCAGTATCTCTTCTTTTGGATTTGGATGAGTTTCAAGCTTCTTCAAATACGTTACCGCATATTTCGCTATTTCTAATTTAACTGTTGGAACGTTTAGATCTTTGTGGATCTTAGAGTTTTTGATATACCATGGAGTAACTGTGATCATTCGTAGAATCTTATTTTGGCGCCTTTGAATTTTTTCAACATTGCTAGCTGAGGCAGTGTCCCATAATTGAATCCCATAGCACCAAATTGGTTTAAGGATCAACTTGTACAGTGTTAGTTTGCAGTCTAAGCACGCAAAAACAAAACATGGTTGAGGTAACCATAACCTAAGAGCAACATGTTATGGTTGAAGTATATAGTTATATATAACATATTATTGTCTTACATAAAAATAACATTGTAAAATACAACCATAGTTATGTTTATAATATAAACATACTATAATATAATTTGAAACATGTAAATGGTTATATGTGACAACGTATGAATATATTTATAAATAACAAAAAATAAATACACGAATATTTCCATTTAGCCTTACATACATATTTTGATATTTTCTGCTTACCTTTTTATGTGTTTGATATTATTAATTTAAAACTATCATTTATAATAAAAAACAAAGTTATTTGTTGACAACAAATATGTATTTAATGTTTTTACGGTTTTAGATTAACCCATAGCTTACACACATATTTCTGAAAAAATGAAACTGAAAAAATGTCAAAACCAAAATATGTATTTTTAAAACCACACATTATTTGTTTATTTTTAGTCAAACTTAACATACTATGTTTAATAATAATATATTATGGTTATAATTTTTAAATATTAAAAATAATTTGGTTGTGGTTTGACTTTTAATATGTTTCAAATCAACCATGTTGCTTTTTTGGTGCGTATAACCATTGAATGATTAACTGTTAACAAAAAACTTGTTTATCGTGACCAAAGTATTGTTTTAAATAACTATAATTTGTTCACAGCAAACATCTATTGTTACAGAGAACATAGTGTGGTTGCTGTGACCATACAATAACCATGTTTTTTCTTTGCGTGAGCTGAGTGTAGAGTTTCTGCCAATAAGCCAGTTTAGTTGGACTGCTTTTAACTTCATTTGTGTTAACTTGGATTCTATGTGGCGTTTCCAAGTGTTATTATTTTCAATACGTATTATTTCTAGCATTTGATTGCAAACATTTATTATTTTCGTCATACGAGTAGCTTCCTATATTTGCTTTATTTACTCAACCTTCAGTTAAGAATTTTCTAATATTTTTTAATTTTATAATATTGACTTATAATTGAAAAAATAATAATTTTCACAGTCTGAATTCAAATAAACAGTATTAAATTGAATATAAAATCCACCACATTTTGAAGACACCAAATTAATAATATACATGGCTACTAGCGAAGTGGCAGATGCAGCAGAGGCATATCAAAAATCACGAAGTATTCAGAGCAAATGAGCTAAAACATTAGAGTAAATATACATACATATATATGTATATAAAAATTCTTACTAATATTTATACAATTACGATGTAAGCAAAGTAAGATTTTAGAAGAGTACATTAAAATGTGTATATGTATATGTCTATATTGATGATTTAACATTTAGGCAGCTTATTCCCATCAAAAGCTACGTCAGCAAACCTTTGGCATTTTACTTTACTTCTTGCTTTCCTCAAGAGTATTTGACAATATCAACAAACATGCTAATGCCATTTTACCGTTTTTATTCTCATTTCTTACGCAAAAGCCGCTATTATATAAAACGATTTTAGCCGAAATGTATGACAGTAGACATTCCCCTGTATTTTTTTTTTTATTTCCTTGTTATTGTAGTGTAAGTAATATAAAATGGCGGCTTAATTTATATTCATACATTCTTGTTTTCATTTTAGCCATAAAAATATATATGCATAGTATTTATAGTACTTATAGCTTGAGGTTTTAGGTTAACATACTGCAAGATAAAGATTCGACTTCATTTCTTGTCTATTTCGTTTCTTTTTTTTTTTTCTCTATTCTTTGCTGCATGTTCATTTTCTATGTTAAGTAGCGATGAGATTTTTATTTAAGATGCAAATATAAAAACACAACTAAAGCAACTGAAAAAATGTGATTTTGCTTTATTTTTTATGTTCAACTATTTTTAGATTTGTCAAATTTGTAATATCTACAGTTTATCTCGTAGTAAATCTACTCGTGTCAGAGAAATGCAACAAGATTTGCATACGTTTACACCCATAAGTCTGAACTGAAGTAATAATAAAATACTGCAAAAAAAAAAAAAAAAAAACTAATAAGAAAAAAAACTTTGCGGTTTATTTTTATATTCAAGGAATATTTTAAAAATAAGTCTTAAGATTTTTTCGGGGATTAACTTTATGGCACAAATTACAAATCATTTAAAATTGTAATTGTTGCTAAAATACTATTTTGTTATTACTGCAAACATTATCGTCTATTATATCTGTTTGATATATTGAACTATTTACAGTAAGAAAAAAATAAAGAAAACGAACACAACTTCAATGTATTCAATTTTGCACCGTTGAAAAATCTTGCGGAATACGAATATTTTTAATACTTAGTCCAAAGCCCTTTATTTTTTTAGACATCATTTACGCCATTTGGCATACTCTCCAGAAATTGCTGTACAATTTCTTTTGGAATATTCTTCCACTCATTTTTTTTCGCTGCCAAAGCTCGTCCAAATTGGTATGGGCTGATAGGTACTGTCCCAACCGTCTCTTCACCATTGACCACAAATTCTCAATCGGATTAAGGTCGGGACTTTGTGATGGCCACTGCATCAATTGAAAATTTTGCTCATTAAGCCATTCTTTCACGATTTTGGACGTGTAAAGCAACCCCATACCATGACGTTTCCTCCACCGTGCTTCACAGTTAGCTTCACATTGCGCCTTTGATTTTGTTACCAGGGCGGCGCCAGCAATAATATGGAAACAGTTGAATTTGGATTCGTCTGTCCAGATCACACGTTTCCAGTCATCTTCTGTCCAAGTTTTGTGCTCTTTGGCAAATTTTAACCGTGCCTTTACATTTTTTTCCGACAATGCAGGTTTTTGTTTTTTTACTGCTGTAATATAACCAATGTCGCAAAGTGCTCTAAATGTCGTCCACCGACTAACGGTTTTTCCGATTGCTAATGAAGCATCTTTTGGTGTTAAAAACTTCTCTCTTTTCATTTCTCTTATCACTAGAGTTATTTTGGTTTTTTTTCGTGTTTTTCTTAGTGCTAGATGGATTTTGTTACAAATTTTATATAATTTTATAAAGTACTAGATACGTAATAAACGACAATAAAAATATTTGGATTTGCTTCATTACTTTTATATTTATGAAACAAAAAGTGTTCAAAGTACATACATGTAACCATTTATGCACCACACTGTATAAATAAAATACATTTTTTTTTAATTTTAAATTTATAAATCATTTATATTAAAAAAAAATCGAATTCGGCTATTTGTATATACATTACTATCATTCGAACCCTGGAAAAAGAAGTTATTGTTGTAACCTTTTACCAAAAAACCTATTAAGCAACACAAGTGTGAAAGTCGATAAAGATTATTATTTGAAACAAAATTTAAGTATTAAATTTTAATGATTTAATGTTAAAATGAACGATAACTAAGAGTAGTTGATCTATTGCAGTATCTTCACAATTATTTTTTCATATTCGCTAATACAGTATCGCACATTGTGTGTGAATGTCTTACGACTTACGATCACGGGCAGAAACTTCTTAAATGTGGATGCTACGAAGGAACTAAGCCTTGGACAAATGCTAGCAATTACTAGAGACACCTTGATGAGAAAGAAGATCGACAGTTACTAGTCGAGAGTCTAGTGTCACTAAAGTCAAGACTAAGGGCGGTTTGTAGCAAGTAAGGTTGCCGTAAATTTCAAGTCAGTTGGCTATTATCATAGAGGATGGGAAAGGGTCGAAAAGCGACCCGTTTAGGAAGTGTAGGGGGAGTATCCATATTCATATTTTTTTAAGTTACGATAAAACAAAAAAATAGTCTTATTGATGAGGCGTGACTTTTTTATCATTTCAAATAACCCTCCGTTATTGACATGAATTTTATAACACGCTTACTAACATCGCTCTCTAATACCGAAGTGTAGAAAACGTTACTTTCTTGATAATAAAAACTTATTTTTGGACAATATATTTATTATTTATTACTTAGGTGCGCTTCGCTATAGGGTTTACTTGTACCCACTTTAAAGACCATACCTATTATAGTTCTCTATGTACACAATAATAATTTTTCACTTTGTAAGGGAGGTACCACGCCCCCTGTCCCAATTCATTCTGTATTTTGGCAGCTTATGCGCTTTAGCACAAAGGTTTCTCTTGCAAAGTTTCCAGGCGCTATCTGTTTTAGTTCGCCAGGAACACGATAATAATTTTTTACTTTGTATGCGAGGTGCCACCCCCACTATTTCAATTTAGTCTGTGTTTAACTAAACTATGTACGTTAATATGGCGGTTATTGGTGCAAAATTCCAAGGCGCTTGCTGGTGTAGTTCTCTAGATACAGGATAATAATTTTTCACTTTGTATGGGAGGTACCACTCCTGCTATTCCAATCCAATCCAATCCATCTTTCTCCAAACTATGTATGTTAATATAGAGGTTACTTGTGCAAAATTTCAAGGTGATACCTATTACTGTTAGCAAAAAACACGTCCAATATGAAAAAAAATAAGTACCCTATTTTACCATCCGTGTATCTAATAACAACTGTGAAAATTTCAGAAAGATTGGTTCATTAGTGTAGCCAGCTATAGCTTTCCGACAAACAAACAAACAAACACATTTTGTGCTTTATATATATAAATGATTGTATTCAATAGTAAATCAAACGTAAAAAACGACAAAACAAATTTTCACTAAATATTAAATTCACTAAAAACAGAATAACACAAAGATCAGTGATGTAATTCATATTTTATAAGTGAGATCAACTTAAATTTGTCTTTTTAATATAATAATAGTAAGAAATATAACTATAAAGATAATAGTCTTCAATCTCGGCTTGAAATGGACAACTTAAGCATTTGGGGAGAGTATGTTCCAAAAGCAGTAATAGCAGTAAGTAAAAAAAACACTTATACTTAGTTTTTGTATTCTTCTTTGATCCGCAATCTTCACAGCATTATCTCAGCTTAAAGTTGTTGCAAGTCCATTATTTGTAACGTTATAAGTTATAAGTTATCAAAACGTTACACATTTACTGAAAAAGTCACCAAAAAACTAATAAAACATACGTTAGCACGCATCTCTGCACAACGACAGCAACAAAAGCATTGATCAACAAAAAGGTAAACAAAACACCGAAAGCAGAAAATGCACAACTCTGACTACAGATGGTTTTCAGTAAGTGATCGGTATGTGAGACAGCATGTTAGTAACGGAAGGTTAAGATTTATTCGCGCACTATAACATAACAACAGTCACAGCTGAAAATTTATCAAAATCGTCTTTTTACCATACAAACCAGTTCACAGATGCTCTCTCTTCTATGACTATGATTAATAGCTTCTTTAACTGGAATTCAACTTGATTATAATTTACAAGTTTTTCAGCTTGTCCTGAACTTTTGGGAATTTCGAGTTGTCACTATTTATGATTCAGTTTGATGGTGACTGAACTTTTAGCTTAAAAGTTACATTTTTTAAATTTCCTCTGATTCTCGACATATACTTTGTTGTGAATTGAATATGAGGATGCATCACATATATAAACTTGAAAACCATTCTTAGATTAAAATTATCCTAAAGTCTTACTTTTCAGTCTGCTCAATTTTTTCAGACCTATTAAAAAAGCTTGGCAAAAAAGTATGCTTTCGAAAAGGTCACAATATATCTGAAACAAGTAAGTATTCGCTCGAACTACACATGAAATAATTTAGATATCGCTCCTTTATTTTCACATAGTCATATCTAAACTTGAAGATTTTTAAATGCTAGCTTTTTGGTCTAAGTGGATAAAAAAATGTATATCAAACTTAGTATGTATTAGATTGTGATATTATTTTGAAAGACCTTATTATTATTTGTTATTATTGTAGGGAAATATCGAACCAGACCGCTTCCTTAAAGGGTCCATTTTGACCCCCTTTCGCCATAATGATTATAAGCAAACCTGTGTAATTATGGCAACCTTTCTTTTATTGAGTCACGTGCTACTATCAGCTTTTACTCTTGACTTTAGTGATTTCAGACTGTCTAGTTTCTAGTAATTTCTAGCATTTTTCCAAAGCTCAAGTCCCTCATTGCCTTCACATTTAACTAGCTTCTACCAGTGGTCCTAAGTATTATGCTAGCCAGTAAAGGATATTTATACAATGTCCGCTGCCATATCAGCCTCTTTCAGGCATAGTATGCAAATATCATCTTCTTCGATGATACTTGAAGTTCCGATGACCTGTTTAAGGTATTTTACTATACATCTTAGCACCTTAGAATCACTAGAGATTGCTAACACCTAGTAGTCTCCCTCCTCCTTTTTAGGTTAAATGAGTTCACCAATTGTAGGACCTTCGCTCGCATTCACAGTGCTATTCTTGGTTCTGGTCTACAGAAATGCACAGCAGATCCCCCTTTTGCCCTTTGGTCATTCATTCCCAGCTGTGCCTATGTGTCGCTTAATCAACAGCAATATTGCCTCATTAACATTCCACCACTAGTTTGGAGTTACTAATGCGTTTTATAACCGACATTTTGTCAAGTACAATGAGAACCTTTCTACCATACAGCTGACTTTCCAGCAGGTGATTCGACGCGTGTAGTAGCCCAAACAATTTGGTCTTGTAAACCAAGACGTACTTGCCAAACATCAGTAAAAATGCTAGTGTCGGTCTCTATACATTGGCTGTGTATAACGACTTCCGCAATAAGTGTCCGATGCAGCTTTCGACTATTTTTCCCTTACTTATGGGAATAACTTACTATATATAAAAAAAAGATTATACGAGATTAGAAGTTTGGCGTACAACAACTGTGCCTGTGATTGCGTTCTTTACAGAAAGGTATGACAACAATAAAGTTAAAGGTATCTACATATAAGTTTGGTCGATTCGGAGGATAGTATTATGTTAACTGGTATCGGGATACTTAATCTGGGTATTAATATTATATTTATTTCTTGCTGTTTCAAATGTGATTTATGTTTGCCGGGTCCTTTAAAATAGGACCTGTATTTTATATTGTCACATTTTTAGGGTTCGGTACACAAAGTGTAAAAACGTAACCCTATTGTTTTCGCTACAATGTCTGTCCGTCTGTCAGCGCCTTTTATCTCTGGAACCGTAATCGGTAGGCTCTTGAAATTTTCACAGATCATGTATAGCTGTTGCCGCTATAGCAACAAATACTAAAACTTATAGAGTGTTCCGATAGAGAGGTGTTATTCACGAATATGTGCTTATTTCGTGAACTGTAGGTGGGATACACTTGAAATTTACAAATAGTAATTAAAATTTAGTTCACTATATAAACAACTATAAAAAAAATAAAACTAAAAATTAAAGGGTGTTCCGATAGTGGTGTGATTTACATATATAAGGCATAAGTTTTGAACTATAATAGGTAGATGCTTGAAATTTTCACAGAAGGTGTACAGCTGTGGCAGCTATAGTAGCAAATACGTAATCTTATAGGGTGTTCCGATAGAAAGGTGTTATTTACGAATATGTGCTTTTTCTTTAAATGTAGGAAGAATACACTAAAAATATGAAGGCAGTAATTAAAACTTAGTACGCTATATAAACAGGTCTAAAAAATAAACTTAAAAATGAAAGGGTGTTCCGATAGTGGTGTGATTTGCTTGTATAAGGCCTAAGTTTTGAACCATAATAGGTAGACTCTTGAAATTTTCACAGGTTTATAACTGTGGACGCTATAGCGACAAATATTAAAACTTATAGGGTGTTCCTAAAGTGACGTGCTATTTGACTTTATGTCTTTATATCTTGAGCTATAGGAGGCAACCACTTAAAATTTGCAGACAGTAACTTAATCTATGTTCGCGTTATAAGCAAGTATACAAAATTAATCCTAAAAATGAAAGGGTGTTCCGAAATTTTTGAAATTTTTACAGGAGGTGTATTACTATGACCACTAGAACAAATAGCAAAAATTAAAGGTGGTGTCGACAATGACGTCATTTGCATAAACATTGACTAATTTTTTAACGATAATAGATAGACTCTTGAAATTTTCACAAATGGTGTATTGCTATGACCCCAATAAAAATTTAAAGGGTTTTCCGACAGTGACGTGTTTTGCATGTATAACGACATATTTTTTGAACCGTAATAGGTAGACTCTTCCAATTTGTATAGAAGATGTGTTGCCATGGCCGTTATGACAATTACTAAAAATTATAGGGTTTTCTGACAGTGACACGTTTTTCACTTATAGTAGCTTATTTTTTTAATAGTAATAGCTAGACTCTTGATACATTCATAGAAGGAGAATTGCCATGGCCGCTATAGCTAATAACAAATTTAAAGGGTGTTCCGACAGAGACATGATTTGTACGTAAATAGCCTTATTTTTTGAACCGTAATAGTTAGACTCTTGAAATGTTTACAGTAGATGTTATACTTCGGCCGCTGTAACAATTACTATTTACTAAAGGATGTTGCATCAGTGACATGTTTTTCACGCATATTACCTTATTTTTTGAACCGCAATAGATAGGCGCATGTATATTTTTATAGAAAGTGTATTACTATGGCCGCTATAGCAACATTTACTAAAATTTAAATGGTGTTCCAACAGTGATGCAATTTTCGCGATTACGACTATTATTTTAAAATTAAAGGGTGACTCATAAGAGATCAAGAAATTAACAACTTGAATTTTTAAAGTTATACTAAACATAGTACGGAACCCTACGTGTGTGAGTCTAACTCGCACTTGACTGATTTATTTCAAATATATTATCTGTTCTTATTTTGGGAATTTGCAATTAGATGGGACACACGCGTAGGTAATTGTTGGCAGATGGAATAACTATAGCTTTTGGGTTTTCTAAACCTGTGATGCCCACGTGTTTATACTTTTTTAATTTTATTTATCACCAAATTTAAAAATTATATCAGTAAGACTTGAAAACGCAGATTTGCGGATTTATAAACTATTCCAATTGGATAAGCAGCTTTTAAGTTTTAAATGTTAATCTGTTTGGCTCTACAATATTTGTGACAACAGTTTATCCACATTTCAATAACTTATAGGGTGGGAACTCTGTCATCATGTGCATTTTGTTCTAAAAGTACGAGCTTTGACTTCAATTAACCAAACAAACAATAATCCTGAGGTATTTGATCCTACTATTTAGGAGGACAAATTTTTTAGTGAAGCTAGAGAGTTTAAATCAATTTATGGGCTGTGTGGAATCTGACATCTTTAAATTCATAACTTAGTTAAGAAACCCAATTTTGTCAATAACGAATGTTTAAATAAATTTATTTTAAAAAGTTCACTATAACAGCATACCACTTTCTATCTTTAAAAACTATTATTGCAGACTTCTTTGTACTAAATACTGCTCTGTAAATTAAATATTCCAGTTAAAACAGATGTTACAGACAGCACTTCCTATAGAAATACGATACAAGTGCAGAGTCTACTCTATATAAGAGATTATTAGAGCTGTTTACTCGAAATATTAGTAACAATACACCTTCCTTCCTTCCATAGATATTTCTAGAGGAAAATAAAAAAACATGCGTAGTGTTTTTTGAGGAGATTATGTTGCCCTGATTTTTCATATTCAATTGATAAGTCAGTGTAGAAAGCGCTTTCATATAGCATGAAGAATGTGCTAAACACATTTATCATCACTTTGACTCTCATTTTACCTCTCTAACACTTTTATGTTTATTTTGTCACAAAAGTCTATTGCAAAAGCTCAAAGATGAACTTAAAGCCAATAATTATTGTAATAAAAACGACTTTAAAACAGATAGATGGCCTCCTATCCTAAACTAAAAAGGTAAGAAGTAATCTGTAAGAAATAGTATTTAAACCAAATAAAAGATAAACAAAATGTGCCAAAATTAACAGCAAAATAATTAAAGACTATATACATTTGAAGCATCTCCCTTTTACTGTTCAAAAGTTAACCTATTTTCACCAACATCCATTTGTTATGGAAACACTATTTAATTTTATACACATACTAGCTATCCCCGGTGCGCGTCGATACACCCATCCACAAAAAATACAATAAATACTTGGAAGAAAAGTATGACCAACCTTTAACGCGAAAACGCACGATATTCTCAAGTAAAAAATATTCCCGTCCAACCAGTGCCGCCCCTAGGGCAGGGCGCCACGGTGAGGGGGGCGCAAACTTGTGTAAGGGAGAAAGATATATCGCCGTCGGCGTTATGGATAGGAGCACGAATATTGACTATTTGACGAGAAATTCGAATGTAATCAATGACATTAAAACAAACAACAATAAGTTATAAAAGAGCACCTATGTATGCTCCACTCGTGGCTCAATGGCTACCGGGTGTAAACACCGTTTTTCAAATGTACGATGAACAGTCCAATGACCCCGGCGAGTGTGCGAATTAAAAACGTCTAGCCATTGAAAAGTTAGTATTGGTTCTTTCATTGCCAGCAAAAAAGTAATAAAGAAGTAAAACACGAAGACAATAATATTATATTTGAAATTACCAATTGCCATACCATAAACATTCAGTAGGATTATTACGAACTGAATAATTTTTACCATCATGTTTAAAAACCTGTCTGGAGCACAAAGACTCAATTAATAAGAGAAGAGGGGGCAACGACTGAAGCGCTTCTGAAGAATGTCCCAAAGCTCACTTCCTATTTTGCTCCTTCTAGTTCTTCGGCTGTCATCAGTGAACGTGAAGTTGAAATGCTGGTAATACCAGATTCAGATTCTAATGACGAAGAATTAATGAGAATGAAGCTGACAAAACAAAAGATAAAAACAGACGGATAGACGGACAGACATTGTAGCGAAAGCAATAGGGTTTCGTTTTTACCCTTTGGGTACGGAACCCTAAAAAAGCAACATTCAGACGAATTAATAACCTCCTTCTTTTTTAAAGTCAACATTTATAATGCGCTTTATGATGGTAATACTGTGTCATTATCAAGCAATGTCTAGCATATTTTAGCTATAAGAAAATGTATCCTTTCGGCTTTATTGCGTTATTCAATAGGTGCACAAGTCTGATGAAATGTTTCAATTTGTTCTTCGGATTCTGTGGCCATTTAATTCTTGAAATAAAAAAAATTATTTTTTTTTGACATTTGAACACCTAGTTTTTCAAAAAAAAACTTAGCATAGTGGCAAAGTATTTTCAATCAGTACAATATCGATTTGTGCCCAGGACATATCTGCACTCAAGAAGTTCAATTGTTGATAGCATTTAGCCTTTAACACCTTAAACAAAACTTATACGTATAGAACCGATACAAGTATATATTTTTGGTCTCCTCCGTAAAAATCCGTTTTCGAAGCCTTGCTATGTTTTAGAATCTTTGGGTTTGTTCTACAGTGTTATTAAAACTTATTATTAAATTGTTTTATTTACTTATAAAATTTTCATTTAGATTATTGTTTTATTCATAGAATTAATTACAATTATCACAAGTGATGTCATGTTGTCACATTTTATGTCCAGGCTGTGTAGTTTTTGCTGTCAGCGTAAATGACTTTATAAATTTATGAAAAAATTCATTTATTCGTAAGTATAATGTCTCTCTAACAGATGGATGATGTTGTACATAAATCTTTTTTCAATTGTAAATAAACGCAAGTGTCTGCAAGTATGTGTAATTAGATGTTTGCACAGATATGACTAACTAGACTAGACAGTGTCTCAGCAAAACCAGAAAGAATGTTTTCTTTAACCTAAGGGAAAAAGCTCGTGACAGAGTTGTGTAGAGATGAAAACGCTAAAAGAAAATTTAAAATATTAATGTGTATAAAAAAGGATTCTTCATGTTCAGAGGATACAATACTATTGAATAAAATTGAGCTTTTAAAGTAAAATTGTGCGGAAAATTCAGTATAGAAAGAAAAACTTTAGATTTGTATATATGGAATAAATAAATTTTAGTAAAAACACAAATTTTTGTAAAGTAAATTATCAGTTGGCAAATTAAAATCTAAAACTTAAATATTTAAATGAGCAACAAGATTAAAAAAAATATATTTTATACAAGATGGAAGGGATTGCTTAATTATTTTTTTTATTAAACTTATAATGAATGCAGTGATTTAAGTATCATGTTATATTTCAAAGATATAGAGTGTATGTGCACTTGCTTTAGCGTTTGTGATATGTCATTTACCGTAATATGATACAAGTAGCAGTCAACCAGCTAACTGTCACAAAATATCTGAGGTGTGCGTTTGATATTTTGTTTTTTGTTTTTTTTTATTGCCTGAGTTTGTGTATCACTGTTGCCTGTCCCTCATTCATAACTTGTGGTGTTTGAGATGGTACTATTTTACAAAATAACACCATACACTCAACAAAGCAGAAGTGTTTGTATGTATTTTAACTTTCTCTTGGTGTTATTTATATTGTTATCCTTTTGACATCAGACATTATGTATGTGTGTGTGTTTGCGTCTAAAGTGTGAGAATAATACAATGTGAAGAATGAATGTGCAATCTGTCAAGTTATTTGTCATCATTTGTACTCATGCAAAATATGCTACAAAAAACTTTAGTTTTTCTTGATTTTTTGAAAAGTTGTTCAGAGTTTGCTTTCCTTTAATAGGACAATTTTATTTCTTAGGTTCCACATTTTCATTTTTGCAACATTTCCACGTGAGTTTGTTAAGTGGAGATGAGTGTTGATAAAGTATAAATGTTCTGTGCTATTTCATTCTATAAAATAAGTGTTTGTTTGGTTTCAGGTATATTTCTGCTGCTATATGTATACACAGCCACTTCAACTTTTTTCAAGAATTGTAAAAATTTTTATTCCAGCTGATTTATTTATTTATATGTATATGAGGTTAGACTAAAATATCACTATGATTTTATTGGTACTGCAAACTAGCTATAAAATAAAATAACTCTTTTAAAATCATATGTTTTTTTTACAGAAATGAATTAAGCCCCAAAATCCAAAAATATATAACAACTAAATGGTAAATCTCTCCTCATCAAAATGTAAAATCTTCCTATGAAATAAGTTTTAAGAAAAATTATTTGTTCCTAGAGACACATCAAGGTTTCTAATTCTAGAGTCTCAAAAGTATTTTTCTTTGTATATACAAAAGTATATATTTAAAAATAGATTTGGTTGTGAAAGCTTTATTAACAGCAATCAACAAGGCACAATCGTTTTTTTTTTTTCTATGATAGATCCAATACCGGCTTTGTTTATATATGTTTACACTATTGTCAGCTTTATAAGTAGATAGTTTGTCTAAAACCAAAATTTTCTCTTCTATATTAGTGGTCTGTGGGCATGAGAAAAGTTTTTTCCTCTACGGTACGCTTACTTGAATTTACCTCTATTAATTGCTTTTAGCTAGGAATATGACAATATCTTTGGTAAGCAAGGCCGGTTTTATACAAACCCTAGAAAAGAACACAATAGCCAAAGGTCATCTATAGAGAGTAACTTTAATAAGGGAAGGATATTTATAATATTCCGATCGAAAGCCAACAGTTTAAAATACCTTTGCAGGATCATCAAGACCGTTTGAAATGTACTTTAAAACGAATGATATAAAAATTAATTTTTTTTAAATAAACAGAAGTGAAACACAGGCGGTTTTCAATAAATCATAATCTGCCTAAATTTTTAATAAATTCGGAGAAATTTTTCCTCTCCCAATGTTTTGTTTCCGGAAAAAATCTTCCTTATTCTAATCTCCCTGGAAATAGCAAAAAAAGGGAGTGAGAAAATCAGAATTAATTCAGGGCTCTGTTTTTTCTCCTACCCTATTTCTTATTTATCTAAATGATCTTCTTTGTAAAACTTTCAACCCAATCTACTCATTCGCAGATGACAGCACCATTTGCCATTCGTATAAATTTAGCAATAGACCGAACCAGTCGAGGGTGTGGTCGAAAAGGCAAAGCATGACTGATACGCTCAATCACGATCTCATAACAATATCCGAATGGGGTTGTATGAATAGAGTCGTTTTTAGTGCCCGTAAGACTCAATGTTGCATGCTTACGCATAAGCGTACGTTCGGAGATGATGCTTTATCTACTATTGTAGGTGATATAAATATTAAGGAATCGGAAGCTCTTGATGTACTTGGCATGAATATCCAGTGTGATGTTCCATGGACTAAACACATTTTTCAAGTCACTAAAGGAGCTTTCAAGTGCCTCGGTTTCCTAAAACGATGTAAAAGATACTTCACTGCATCCGATATTCTTACTATTTATACCACCTATATCCGGCAGAAAGTGGAATAAAACTCTCATGTATGGGCCGGCGCGCCAAAGTTTATTTTGGAGCTGCTCGACCGCGTACAAGAGAGGGCCAGGAAGCTCATTGGAGACAGTAGGGTATCCAACTCTATTGATTCACTTGAGCATTGACGAAATGTGGGGTGTATGTCACTGTTTTATCGTTACTACAATGGTATGTGCTCTAATGAAATAAGGGAACATGTTCCCGATACCCGATACATACTGAGAAAGAGAGGCAGAAAACCAGCCAAAAAATTAAATTCTCTAGAATTGCCCCAATCATTGTAAGTACAAAAAAAATTCCTATGCTTTCTTCTATTTGCTCAATGTGGTAGTGCTGTTATCAAACGTAGTGTTGCTTGTGATTTTTGCAGAAGGTGGATACCACACTGGTATCGGAAAAAATTGTGAGTTTTCCTTGGCTCAGCCACTTTTAGCAATTTCTTTTTGGGAGTTTTGTCAAACTCTCTGAAGTTGTTGCTTCTCACCCTTAAAAAATCTAATAATTATTCCTGGATGCTTCTACATTACGTTCATGAATGTTATTTGAATGTTACAATACAATTACAAATTATTTTCTAACTTAATTTACCGAGTATAGTAACTGAGACCTCGAGCCACTGTAGTGAAACATCCAGAGTCTTTGGTGGGAATCGAACCCACAACCCACAGTCTGATAGACTAGTCTACTCTCATTTACGAAGTATTTCGGAATCTCGCGTGGGAAAAGCTTGATTTTTGTGAATTTTTAAGTGACCAGGCGAGATCTTCTAATTATTGTGGATAAAACTTTACAAAATTACTGTAATTAAACGCTTTTTGATTGCTTTATCTAGTAATAAAATGCTAAGACCTCGCGAAAGTGGCAGTTTCTCTCATTTTTGTAATTAAACGCCCACAGCCAGCTTGATTGCTTTATCTAGTAATAAAATGTTAAGGCCTCGTAAAAGTGGCAGGTTCTGTACATTATCTCTTTTAGTAGTAATTTCATCTTGGCTTACATTGAGGGTATACAAAAAAATCATTACAAATTATCTCATTTCTCTATTAGGAGTTATGTAATTTGTCAGTTATTTCGTACAAAAAAAACAAATATTTTCACCAATTGAAGGATTTAATTGGTTTCAGATTAAATTTTAATTAAATAATTAATTGATTCAATTATTCGGTATATTAAAAATTTGTTTGTTCTATTTTAAACAAATATATATTTAAATCAATTAAAAAAAATAATTAAACTTTATTTTAAAACTAAATAACATCATTAATTGGTGCAGAAAATTTTTTCTGTGTAGTACCGAAACTTTTTAATAGTTTCTTAAAGATAAGCCAGACGTCTTTAGCAACTTCATTGTGTTAAAATCTCAATGATTTCTGTATAAGATATATCGTCATTTCCACCTATTTTTGAACTTTCATACTTAAACATAATATCTTAACTTGTCCCAAATCGATTAATTCTATAAAAACAGAAAGTTTAGATAAATGGAAAATTTAAAATATATGTGAAGTTATGAACTTAAATTACTAAAGCAGCCTATATTGTAACATCGTTTATATGACGACATGCTAAAAGTGTTAGTGTTTAAAACTTCAAGGACAAAATTGTTTATGAATTCAAGTAGACATGAAAGATAAAACTTTTATAAATTGATTTTGATATATTGTCTTCTTGGCTTGAAGAAAGGTTCTTTTTTAAGTTACTTCAACAAATAAGGGATTTAAAAATGGTTTCTGTTTATGACAGCTGAGTAATAGTTAAAATTCAAGGCACAATAGACAACAATATTATGAAATTCCATAAATATTTTGTATTCAAAAAATACATTCTAGAAGATCAATTCTAGATTACACTCTTCCCAAATGTTTGGGCAAATGTTATCAAAATAATTTTATTTAAACATATTAAGCAGCATTTAAATATCCTTAGAGAACTTTGCATACTGCCTAAAACAACTGCTGTATAAATATATATTTAAGCAAAAGTTTTTACAAATGTCTCTAGACACGTACACAATCGCATATGAATGTTTTAACGTAGATGTTGGGCGCGAGTGTGATTTCCTGGATTTGTGCTGACAGGGCAAATGACTTTTTGAAAACTGTTTTGAATTTTTATATTTATTTATTACATACTTATACTAAGAAATTGTAATACCAATGTAAGTTTTAATTAACTTAAAGGGAATTTATTTTGCAAAACGAAGATGTGTTGAGTTTGTAGAAATGTTACATTGAGAGTTTTAAATGTAATGCGTTTACATTTTCAACGGGGTGATAATCAGTTTACACAAATTCTTTTTAAGGCTTAAAGAAAAGTTTAATTTAAATTGAAAGAACTGTACTGAATTACTTTTTTTATAATTTCTTTTCAAATACTTTCAATATGAGTTTTTAACAAGGCAATCACACAGATCTCCTCACTTAAAAACTATACTTAACGAATACACGAAACGGCTTAGAGAACTACTGGAACCTCGAAGAAGAGCATTTCTGAAAAATTAGCTTGAAGACCTGGTCTCAACTTCGCAATCAGATTATTTATTATGGCATACAAGTAAATCCTTCAACGACCAGACGTACATACATAAGCCTCTCTTGAGAAGTTTGTGTGTAGGCAAAGGCAATATATTTGTTGGACATTTGAAAAACGGATTTCACCTCTATTAGCTGAGTTGCCATTTATCGAGATTAGTGCTGGAGGACCCCTCAGGATTCTATTTCGTGATATTTAAGGGGCAATAACCGATTTATACCCCAAGAAAGCCCCTAGACCTCTATTGTACTAAAAATAATAACTTTTGATTTTAACGCAATTTCAAGCTTTTTTTTAATACTTTACTGCATGTTTTGCTATTTCTGCGTTGACTGGTGGCATATTAAGATCTTTGTGGATTTTCGAGTTTTTTATATAAGAGGGTGCAGTTGTAATCGTGAGCAGAATCTTATTTTGGGCCTTTGACTTTTTTCAACATTACTAGCTGATGCAGTACCCCATAACTGAATTCCGTAACACCAAATTGGTTTGAGAATCGACGAAAGTGCCGTGTTATTTACAATTATCTCGTGTTTTCTTGAGCTGTAGGAGGCTTAAAACTATGTCCGCTTTATAAACAAGTATACAAATTAATAAATAAATATTAAATGGTGTTCCGATAGTTACGTGATTTGCATGTATATGGCCTAAGTTTTGAGCGGTAATAGCTACCATCTTGATAATTTTACAGTAGCTGTATTAGTAAGGCCACTATAATAAAAGTAAAAATTAAAGGGTGTACCGACAGTGACGTGATTTGCATGAATATGATCTAATTTTTTAACCATAATATGGCCTAATTTTTTAACTATGGAAATTTTCACAGATTGGGTATTACGATGACCCCTATAAAAAATAATAAAAATTAAAGGATTTTCTGCCAGTGACGTGATTTTCACGTATGACGCCTTATTTCGTGAACCGTAATAGGTAGACTCCAAAAAAGTTTGTACAGAAAATGTGTTGCCACGACCGATGTGGCAATTATTAAAAATAAAGGGTGTTCTCACAGAGACATGTTTTTCACGTATTGTGACCTATTTTTTTAATCGTAATATGTAAATATATCAATTATAGAAAGGGAATTGCCATGGTCGCTATAACAAATAATTAAATTAAAGGTGTTTGAACAATGATATGATTTTTACGTAAATAGGCATATTTTATAAACCGTAATAGGTAGACTCTTGAAGTGTTTACAGTAGATGTGTTAGTTCGGCCGCTATAACAATTTCTAAGAATTTAAGGGTGTCTATAAATTACATGTTTTTAAATAATATTATCTTATTTGTTGAACCATAATGGGTTCCTGATATTTTTATATAAAGTGTATTACCATACACGGCTATAGCAATAATTACTAAAATTTAAAGTGTGTTCCAATAATGATGAATTTTTCACGAATAAGACTTTAATTTTAAAGTTAAAGGGTGCTCCATAAGACATAAAAAATTAACAACTTTAATTTTTAAAGTGGTACTAAACATAGTACGGAACCCTACGTATGTATGTGAGACTAACTCTCATTTGACGGATTTATTTTAAATTGATTATGTGGTCTTGCAAATAATGTGACGCTACTCGGGCGCTTTTATGTATATTGCTATGTCAGTAAATATAAAATGGGTCTCAAAATACTAATACTAACTTGAGGAACTCCGACTTCAATGAGTTGGGGCGAGCTTCTCTCATTCTTTATGGGAAAAATTTCAAGCCGTTAAATAATTTTTTAAGAGCTTATAGATCAGGTTCAGCTTTACCTGACCTCCTTACCATACCTTATCAAATGCTTTAGAAACGTTTATAAAATCACAGAACACTGTTTTTTATCTTCAAAGGTCTTTTAAGCAACATTTACTTATTTGTGTGTTTGTACTATGTTGTTTTCTGAAGCCGAATTGATGACTCGGAATACATCATTTCGCGCGCAGAATCGGTTTCGGGTTAGTTATTAATATTCTATCAAACAGCTTTTATATGTTTCGTAAAAGGCTTATAGGTCTGTATGATTCCACCTTTGTGTGGTCTTTTCTAGCTTATATATCAAGACGTAAAATATTTAAACTCTAATACTAAAATATGAAACTCATCCAAATACTTTGGCACGTAACACACTAAATAAACCTGATTATATTCGACTAATAAGAAGGGATGTAGGATTTTTTGCTCGTGAAACCAACACTATTTTTGTCTAGCACCGGCTGAACTTGACAAGTATATCTATTTTTATTTTAGATTTAGTATATGAATAATTTTTGCTAGTTCAAATACATTGAAGATACAATAAATAAAATATGAAAAAAAATTATAAAATTTTGTAAGCCAAAATATTGAAATATTTTATAATATGTTTGAAAAATCTGTTGTATGTTTGGCATGATTTTTGTTAATGTAGAAAATCTTGTCGTATTAACGTTATTACAAGATTAAAAGTTTTTCACTTTGTTATGAAAATTTTAAATAATTTGAATTCACAAAAAGTTATTTTTCTTTGTCTAATAAATCCAATAGTTACCAATAAAATACTTCGTTTTAATTTTTATTTACTTCGTTTTAAATTATAAAATTTTGTAAGCCAAAATATTGAAATATTTTATAATATGTTTGAAAAATCTGTTGTATGTTTGGCATGATTTTTGTTAATGTAGAAAATCTTGTCGTATTAACGTTATTACAAGATTAAAAGTTTTTCACTTTGTTATGAAAATTTTAAATAATTTGAATTCACAAAAAGTTATTTTTCTTTGTCTAATAAATCCAATAGTTACCAATAAAATACTTCGTTTTAATTTTTTGGTCTGAAGAAAAAAAAAAAAAAAAGAAAGAAAACGAAACGAAACGAAACGGAACGAAACGGAACGAAAAAAAATATGAGGGCAATTCGAAAATTCGCTATCTTTTTTGGTAACAATTTTTTCAGAAAACCACGGTTTATTTTATATAATTTACCATTTCTGGGTGAATTATATAAATTGTTCTGTGTTACCTTTTCAACATAAATTGCTGATTATAAATGCTGTTGACTGCTAGAGTTAAAAATTATATACTTTATCTATTTTTATTCATTTTCCATCCATCTATGCTTACTATAGGTAAGTCCATGTCAAATCAACAAGGCACTCAAAATGACTATTTCAGATTTTATTGAAATTTTTTTTCTGTTTGTTTATATTACTCGATTCCCTCAATCCAACTTCCAAGAACTTATAGAATTGGAATTAATATAAAATATTTTGTTCCTCGAGCTGATATGCAAAAAAGCGATATTTTTCTATTTTGATAACTGTATAGCTATAAAGCTGTAAGCAGGGAGTCAACGAATATAAATAAAATAAAGTTTCAATAAAATAGGGAGTGTTAAATTTTAAAAAAATTTTTGTTGATTTGACATGGAGTTATCAGCGTAGATTGTTAAACAAAAAACTACATAAAATATATTTGTTTATACATATCGATTTTCAATATAATGTATATTGAACTTCAAAGAATGTACTAGAAAAAGTAAGAAAGAAGCGCTGGAAAAACACACGATTTATTTAATATTACATAAAAAAAGAATTGCATAAAAAATAATGAAGTAAAAAAAAAAAAACAATGCATTGGCAGAGCTCAAAATTATCTACAAAAGGGAAAATTGAAAAAGCAATAGAAAAACTCGATGAAAACAAAGTAAATTTGCATCTACATATGTAAGTAAGTATGTATGTATGTATGTATGTATGTATGTATGTATGTATGTATGTATGTATGTATGTATGTATGTATGTATGTATGTATGTATGTATGTATGTATGTATGTATGTATGTATGTATGTATGTATGTATGTATGTATGTATGTATGAATATAGAAGATTGTTTTATTATAAATTCACACCAACGCATACTAAAAGTTTTTCAAATCACCAATAGCAAATTTTAAAGCAGGCGAAAGACCTCTTCACAGGGCCTATGTATAGGTCCTATTAAGGAAACTTTTTTACTTTGATGACTCAACTTCAGTGTCAATGCATTGCTCAAAAGGAAAAAAAAATCTCATTTCTTCTTTAAAAATTAATCACCCAATTTGGAAAAAATAATTCTTTGTACTCAGAATTAAAGAATTAAACGAATTTAAGCCCGACTTTAAAAATTAATTTGCATTTTAATAAAATATTTTAGCTAATAATTTAAATATTCTTAATATTAAAACAAAAACTTTAAAATGAATTCTGTTAAATGAACAAACATTTTAGTAAAACAGTAGTAACACTTTCTTAGAAAAACTATCCATCAAATTAGTGAAAAGAAGTTAATGCGAATAAGAGTTATATGAACGGATAGTTTTTTCACGTTGCGCTGATATAATCGCTGCAAAGGAAATGCTACTAAAAAGAACACCCCGAACAAATATCATGTCATTCCAATGCAGGTTTGCAAGCGATAACAACTCGTCATTTCCTTACACACCTGCATAGGGCGAAGCAGTATTTTTTGCTGGAAAGTATTTCAGTATTTAAATATCATCTATTTTAGAATGTTGTATTTTTAATTTAAAAAATTTTAATCAGATCAAATTTGCCATGATTGTTATTTTCAAATACACACATATATACGTATACGCAACATTCAATTGTATTTATTTCGTATACGTGGCCAAGCATAATCCGGTTGCGATTTTTCAGGAAACATCTTAATTTAAAAAAAAAATAGAAAAAAATCAAAAAATTTAATTTCTCAATTTTAATTTGTCATGGAATATCCCATATATATTTTACTAATATTTAGGTGGAAGTCAGTGAATCTGGAAAAGGTACATTGGCCTTCAAATATTGTTCCCAATTATTATTACTAAAGATTTTTGATTATATGGAAATTAGGATATTTTTATAGTTCGTTTGCAGAAAAAACACACAAAAGTATTAACATTGATCTGTTTAAGAAATACAGAAGTTACTGTACGTTCTTCTTATCTTCCTAATTTACCAGTAAAAAAGACAATGGCGACTCACCATTTGTAGACCTCGAGGCAACTGCACAATCAGATTATTCATTATGGTGAGCATGTAGAAACCTTAAAAGTCCAGTCGTACGTAAACTCTCTTGCGAACTTCTTGTGGAGACTGGGCAAGAAATGATACCGAAAAAGGCAAAGTATTTGTTGGACAATTGAAGAAGGTTTTCACTCCAAATATATGTACTGATATAGTTGAGTTGCCACCAGTAGGGACTAGTGCCGAATTACCCCTAAGATTTGAATTTAGCGGTATAGAAAGGGAAATAACGGATTTAAACACCAAAAAGGCCCTGGCGTTAATAAAATAAGTAACAAAATGTTATTTGAGTTGCCCCGTATAAATCGCAAAATGATTCTTTTTGTTTTTAATGTCATCTTACATCTTGAGTACTTTCCTACAGAATGGAAGATTTGATTACTATGATACCTAAGCCTGGAAAAGACCACACCAGGACTAAAGTATACAGACCTACAAGCCTTTTATCAAACAAATCAAAGCTGTTTGAGAGAATATTAATAACTAAGCCGAATCAAATTCTTAGCTCGAAAGGTTGTATTTCAAACCATCAATTCGGCTTCAGAAAACAATATAGTACGATACAACAAACACACATATAAGTAAATGTAATTAAAAAGACCTTTGAAGAAAAAAAAAAAACTGTTCTGCGCTATTTATCGACGTTTCTCAAGCATTTGACAAGTTTTGGCACGAAGGTCTCATATACAAGTTAAATATGAACTTGCCCGAAAACATCTGTAAGCTCCTAAAAAATTATTTATCGGATCGAAAATTATTACTAAAAGAAGGATATTTTTTAAGCTTGCCACAGCTCATTGAAGCCGGAGTTCCCCAAGATAGTATTTTGGGACCAATTTTATATTTACTCTACACATCAGATATGCCAATCAGCACCCGAGTCCATGCATCAACATTTGCGGATGACACAGCTATACAAATCGAAGCAGAAAATCCCTACCTACCTAAAAACAAACAAAAATCGCACTTCGCAGTGGGTTATTGATCCCCCGACATCTGTATACACTCAATGCGATCTGCTGGTCGCAGTCTAATATTTATTAAACAAAAAAAAAGCAAAAGAGAATCATTACAACCGAAAAAATAAGAACAACGTTAAATTATATATGGGAGCGATTTTTTCCCGCAGCCTCGAATGGAATGGTCTGATGTAGCTGAATTGCATTAGGAAAATTTTCGAAACTATGCCTGGCAGATTGGTGGGCTTCAATTTCTCTTCTGGTGCTTTGCCAAAGTTGATTTCAACCCGAAGTAAGTATTCATAAAAGCGCCCAAGTGGCGTCACAACTTTAACAAGACCACATACGCAATTTGGAAAAATGGTTGAAAAAATGGAGAATAAAGGTGAATGTACAAAAATGCACTCATATAACTTTCACACTGCGTAGGGAATCGTGCCCCCTATTCGCATAAGTAATCCAATGATACCTCAGCATTCAGACGTCAAATACCTCGGTATACATCTTGACCGTCACCTTACTTGGAAAAGCCACATAGATTTCAAGTTAACTCAAATGAAATTAAAAGCAGTACAACTAAGTTGCCTTATTGGCAGAAACTCCACCCTGAGCTTAGATTGTAAACTTCTTCCGTACAAGTCGATCCTCAACCCAATTTGGTGCTATGGCATTCAAATATGGGGCACTGCCTCAGCTAGCAATGTAGAAAAAATTCAAAGTCGCCAAAATAATATTCTACGTATGATTACAGTTGCTCCTTGGTATATAAAAAACTCGAACATCCACAAAGACCTAAACATGCCATCAGTAAAAGCAGAAATACCGAAACATGCAGTAGCGTATCTACAGAAGCTTGAATCTCATCTAAACCAACGCGTAACATACTAAGTGAACGTGGTTACATTCGACTAAAGAGAAGAGATACTGCTTTTCTTGGCAGTACATCAGAGGGCTGACTCGCAAATGATTGCAGAAACCGTGAAACAAATATTATTTTTGTCTAGCACTGGCGGGACTTAACTCACGAGTTTTAACGTTGTGTGTTATTGTTATTAATAAATTTATTTTAATAAATTTTCCAGAAATAGTTGTTAAGGTAAATCAAAAAACATAAATAATATCATGAAAGCACGTTTTACTTTACCATTTTCAACTGTTTCTAGAGTAATCTGGAAAAGTCATACTATCAGACTTTAAATCTGTGTCTGACTATAAAATTAACTCATGTATAAGTAAAGAATTATTGTGTTGTATAAAGGCACATATAATTGGTGATTTTCTCACTGGTTTTACAAAAAAAGGTCTGCTCTGAAAAGGCCTTGTTATTCACATTAATTTTTAACATACAAATATATGCATAATAAATCTAACGTCTAAATCTACTACAGTGCAAATCGATTGTCTGCGAAAATTAAAATTACATTACACAATATTCATACTATTAACCCTAAAAGTGCTTCATTCTTTTTACCCCGTTAGAGTACTTTGTCAGTCGAAACAACTAACATTCGTATTATTTTAAAATAAATCTTTTTATATTATTTCAAAACAAATGCAATCGGATTTTTTGAAATAATTGTATTTATTTAAATAAAATATAATAAAAAAATATTTTTTTACCAAGTTTGGAAGTAGTAAGCAAAAATCCAAAAGCCTTCAATATAATATAATATAAAAAATAATGTAATAATAAAATTTGGTAAAAGTAATGGCAGTTTAGTTAAAATTATATTATTTTAAGTTGATATCACAACAAACAAGTTACATATTTAATTTCCCTGTGCACTCTGTGCATATTTCAATTTTGTCGACACAACACACTTATTTTGTCATTCTTACCAATATGACTCAGTCATTTGATGCTTTTTGTAGTTGCGAAAGCGTTTTCTCTTACCTTATGAGCATTTATTTTCATACTTTCAAGTATGGTTTCTTTGCATAATATTTAAACATGATTTCTTTGCATAGTAGCGGATTCAATCAAAGCATCTACTTCGAACGTATTAGTTTCATGGGTATTTGCTTCAGTTTAATTTCCTAATTCCACTGTTTTGCACTGAACGATCTGTTGTATTATATTATCTGTTATAAGCGGTCTAATGGTTTAACTTGTTTTCTGCATTGAAGTGCCACTACATATTCTATATTCACTTTATTTTTTCCATATACATGGCTTAATGTTGGACCGGTTGTAGCATTTTTTTCCAAACAAACATGGTTAAGATGTAGAAATAGAACAGATAACCTTAAGGCTTTCACGTAAAAAATTAAACTGAATATTATCGTCCGCAGTGTCTGGTTCTAATTTAAACATAATCTGAAAGCCTTTAGCAGAAGCTATCAGCACAGTCTTCCCCATAAGTTTAGGTTATTGAACTTTCTTTATCGTGATCTTCTTAATTGTTAAGAAAACCCTCTATTTCTGTGTTGGGGTTTTGTTTGGAGCCCATTATAAATCTCACAAAAAAAATTTATTACTATAAAAAAGTGCTTTGTTAGTCGTTTCGAGTAACTATCACACACAAAACTCTAACTTGTAGTCTGCTGAAAGCTAAGCACGTCTGCGTACAGTGGGTTCTAGTTGACGACTTGTGTTATACGTACACTCATAAAAACGTGAGAGAAATGAGAAATCAAACAAAGTGTCATTAGTGTTATTATTAATGTATTGGGAATACCGAAGCAGACCTCTTCCATAATGGGTCCCTTTTCGACTCCCTTCCGTCCTCTGTGATTACAGGCAACCGAAATGTAATTTACAGCAACCTGCTTTCATTGAGCTGCAACCAGCCTTTAATCTTGACTTTAGTGATTTCAGACTATCGACTGGTAACTGCCGGCCTTCTTTCTCATCACACAGTTTCTAATAATTGCTAGGATTTGTTCAAGGCTCAGGTCCCCCATGGCATCCACATTTAACATGCTTCTACCAGTGGTCGTGAGTCTTATGCTAGCCAGTGCTGGAAAAAATTTACGCTGCCGTTTCACCCTATTTCCCTTCGCCGTCTCCTCTTCTGCCTGTGCCTCTCACATTTAGGCATGAGCTGTAGAGATTCCGACTCAACGTTGAAGGAACGTTTTGAGGTGCCTGCTTCCGTAAAGGATTTACCTAAGCCCACTGGTGCAGGTGCGTCCAATTCACATTTACCTCCATTCACTACATGGATGTTAGTCGAATGGACTAACAAAGCACTTATAGGATTAAATCATATAATTAACCCATGTTGCATGAAAATATGAATTTAGTAAAGGATATTTTATCAAAAGGCTTTTTTAAGACATATGTAAAAGATGTGCGATTTTATAAATATAAAGGAAATTTAGCGGTACGAAGTTTTTTTATGAAAGTAAAAAATTACCTAAAGAATGAATTTTCAATTTACGTCTTAAAAAGGGTTAAGGAAAATAAAAAATAAATTAAAAAAAAAAAAAAATAAAACAAATACAAACATAAACTTAAAAAGAATAGTCAGAATACAAAGGGAACCTTTGAAGTTCTTTACTCTCAATCGCTCATACAATCATCTAGCTTTTGAATACATACATTGAACCAACAAAGCCAGTATTGTGTCGTCAGGTATATGAAAATATAAATGGATAAAAAATAAATAAATAAAAAAATATAAAACACCTTTCAGTGTGCAATAGTATATTAAACAAATATTGTAGATGTGATAGACGAATTTTATTTAACCCTTTTTACATATAAAACTTTAAATTTTTAGAAAAATAAATAACTATATAATATTTATAATTAAGTTTTAACCCTAGTCCTTATACCCAACTTTTATTACGTGGACGTATACCCAAGTAAAGGTGTGACCAGTAGTTATTATTGGCATCTTTCGTTATAACTTTTAAGCAATAAAATTTTGTTCTTTAATATATGTATTAATATATTTAATATATTAAGTCATTGAATTTTACAATAAAACAAAAAGAGGAGTGGATGATATGGACCAACTACTTAGAGAATATACTTGCCAAAGACAGACTAAGCATTGGCCAGTATCTCTCTTTTTTAATAAGATTGATTTAATGGCATTGTTAGCGTATATCATATACTTTGAAAATAATAAAAACATCCCATATAGTAAGCTTAGACGCAAACGTTTTCTTCGCCAGCTCGCCAAGGAGCTATGTATGCCATTCATTGAAAGCCGATAAGTCAGTGTTTAGGTAACGCGTAACTTTAACACGAAACTTGGCATAGCGAGCTATATAAACACAGCCTTAAATGAAAAAGTTGACCCTACACCTTCAACGAGTGCAGCAGCGGCTCAGCGAGGAAAAAAAATACAAGTTGAAAGATGCTATTTGTTTTATATTCACGACGAACACAGAAGACGCACTCGTAACATGTGCTCTGCATGTAAACGGCCAATATGTGTGCAAGATTCGAGCAAATTCTTTGTATGCAAAACTTGCAATAATGAAGACAAAAAATAAATAAGTTAAGTTTTAATAAATAAAATAAGTAATAATAAATAAAATAAATTAACATTAGCACAAAAAAACAAAGTCTTTAATAATTTTATTAATACAATTGTATAAGTGGCCACATCTTTACTTGGGTATACGTTCTTGGGGGTCTCGGCTTAAGAAGCTCATAGATCCTCAGTGGTTTGACCTAGGATAGTAATTGAGGTATCAGTTGACGCAGAATTTTGCCATTTCCTTAGATACAAAATTTCAATAGAAAAGTGTAAGGACTAGGGTTAAAGCTGTAGGTCTTTTTTTATAAAAATGTTTTCAATTTATTTTTATATTAAATATTTCTCTACACCATAGGGTAGCATCGTCAGAAAATAAAAAAATATATATATAATATATATAAAATATGTATATATATAAAATAAAAAAGCGAAATATTGAATATAAAAAAATTGAAAACATTTTTATAAAGAAAGACCTAGAGCTTAAAAACTTAATTATAAAATTATTAAAAAGGTCAAAAACTACAATAATTGTTTACTATATATTAAATAAATATATTTTTTATTCAATATAACTTTATTAATATAATAAAAAATCTGAATTTATGTAGAGTTCTGGTTTTAATCTCTTATATGGAATTTTTACGGAGGGACAAAAGCAAAAAAAAAAAAAATACAATTTTATTGTTATTTTAAGTAGGGTATCATGAGCAGACAAGAGTTAACAATGCTACTAATGTGCATATAAAAATATTTATTTTAATTTAAAATAGCTGCCTCATTTTATATATATTACCTTTTGTATTTAGTTGTTGATTTGTGTTTTTTCTGTTTAAATTTAATCTTATAATAATGGAAGGAGTTTTTAATTGCATAGGAAAGGAAAATTTAATAAAAAAATTTATTTAGGGAAAACGAGAAGACAATGTCTTTGAAGAGCTATCTGAATAATATTGGCAACAAAAATTTAAAATTAAAAAAACATACACTGTTGATTATATGGTTAATACCACTTCAGTTTATTTTCTTAGTAGGCCATATATTTTTAAAGTTTTTGTCGACATCTAAAATCTTATAACAATCCAAACGAGCACTTTCTTAACATTACACATAATGTGTTGTTTGTTTAAGAGAACTTATAATGATAATACAGGATAAATATTGTTTTAATTATAATCTGGTAGATAATTTCACGACATTTACTTTTTAGCGGCTACGAATTATATGATGCATTTGATCAGTACAAATAAATTGAATTTTTGTTATAAAACGTTATGGGTAATTAGCATAATATTAAATAATCAACTTCGGACTACTTTTTCCAATAAACCTGGCCATATGGCGTCAATGGTCGCTCTGTTTCAAGACTTGCTGGTTTGTCCGCATAAATCAATGCCTTAACAGAACCCCATTAAAATTAATCCAGAGGCGTTAAATCTTCTTCACTTCTCAAAATAAAGTTTTCACCAAATTGATTCTATGGCAGGATGCACCGTCGTCTTGTTAGAACTAAAAATCGTTTATGTTTAGCCAACTAGATTTTGAAAACAAAAATTCAACCGGATGGCTCGATAGCGATCGCCATTCACCGTTACGGCAGCTCCTTGCTCATTTCAAAAGAAATAACTGCGAATAAGGCCATGATTAGACGGATTCAATAGGGAGTAGTTAACGTCTTGATGATTGTCTTCGCTCCAAGTACCACAATTTTGTTTATTGACGTAACCACATAACCAGAAATGAGCTTCATCTCTAAACTTAATTCTTTGATAAAACTGCTTATCTTCGGCCAATTTCAAATGAGCCCAATTTGCAAAAATGCGAAGCAAACGCTCGCCAGTTGGCTTTACCTCTTCACAAGCTGTATTTTATAGGACGTAGGTCGAAGCACAAAGACCAATATGTTAGGACCGACGCACAGAGAGGTACTTTATCAATCTAGCCGGTCGTTTAGGCAAAAATTAAATTTAAGAAATGTAGAAATTAAAGGATGCAGATCGACAGACAACGATGCATCGAATAGTGAACTTTCAAGACTTTTGCTCGAAATGTGTCGGTGTGGAAATGTGGGACACTGTTAAAGTCGGGAAAGTTAAGTAAATTGCATACGTTTTTATTGACTATTAACGATTTTGAGAGGTTTGCAATATTTTTTTTTAGCTAAACGAATAAAGATTTTAAATTATTTTTTTTTTCGTTAAAGGTTATATTAATAACTAGTTATACTAATTTATAGAACAATTTTTATTTTAAATTTTTAGGATAAAAAATGTCGATCGAAATTAAAAAGTATTCTTTTATTCACTTTTCTGTTTTTAAAATGATCTTCATCGCGATTCGAAAAATGTTAAATATCTATAAAATTTTTTTTTGCAAACTTCATCTTTTTTCTGTTTTTGCTCATCTTGCATAGGTAGATAAGAAACCTTTTTGTCGGTCATAAATTTTTTTTTGATTTTTAAGTTGTTTTAAATAAATTAAATTTTAATATTTGAAATAGAATTTATTGAAATAAATAAATTATTTATATATATAATAAAACTGCAACTTTCTGTCTTTTTGTCTGTCTGTGTTCTTATCACATAAAAACTACTGGATAAATTTAAATAAAATCTTATGGAGAGCTACCTTACTATATAGTTTAAGATATGGGATCTTTTTTTTTCGTAAAAAATATCTAATTTCCAAGAGAAAATAGAGAAAAAAATAGTGAAAGTACCGATTCAATCTTACTGCAGATTTTGCAGCAACTTTGATTTTAAGAAATAAATTACGAAAATGTATAAGTAAAAAATTTACGAAAATATATATAACTTAAGTTTTTAATCACAAAAAAAAGTTATGATAATACACAGTGTTTTTCTTGTTTGTCTTAATTATGTTTGTGTGCTGATTTAATTTTTTGTAATTTTTTTGTTTTCACACATATGGAAAGTCAATGTTGGTATACAGTTATTACGGAACACATCAAATGTTAACACACGAGGATAAGTCTATAAATCAAATTTGGAGAATTTCAAACAAAGTAGATTTATTTCTTAAATAAAAAAATCTTAAGGCTCAAGAAATATATGGCAAATTTAAATGATGAGATAAGTTCTACTAATCTTAAAAAATGATAAATGTGCTATTATCAAAATCTCCGACTTGAAAATTAAAACGCTTATAATAATTATATGTAGATTAATTACATGAAGTTGATGGCACATTTGCACAACCATTTAAAACTCACTACCAACAATTGTGTAAACGAACCTCCTTCAGGACATTCAATTAAGGCAGTTACATCAAAAATCATCGATAATTTAAACGATGAGTGACCGCCGAGTTATAGTATCTAAGGTAGTTCCAACTATGAATAAAAATTGTATGAAAGTCTATTTAAAATGGAAAAATAATAAGCCCAATCGTTAGACCGTTTCGGTGATTTATTAAGGAATTAGTATTTCGATCCTTCGCCGATGCATAAACGTTAATAAAACATGGCTTCGCCACTTAACGCTCAAAAAAATGTTTATGCAATTGACATTACTCTTTAAATCTGCCAAAAGAAAAAGGAAAATATTATGTATAAGGTTTTTTAATGTGCATGGAATGGTCTAAATTGACTAGTTAGAAAAAGGATATGTAGTATATGAAAGGTGATTCAAGTAGGGATTCTTTTTTCAATAGCCTTTTTTGACAGATCACGTGTGAGTCGTGTCATGCTATCATGTTAGTTTTGTTTAGTAATGTTTTGCATTTCATAATGTAAAGACTTACGCCTGAACAACGTTAACAAATCGTTCAACTTTATTACGAAAATTTACGTTCTGTGAGGAATGTGTTTAGCGGCAAATTTTGTTTAGCCATAAGGCCCATTTCCGGCTCAATGGGTATGTAAACAATCGAAATTGCCGCAATTGTGACGACGAGCAACTTGAAGAGATTCAAGAGCTGCCACTTCATCTAGAAAAAACAACGGTTTGGTGTGGTTTGTGGGCCGGTGGAATCATCGGTCCATATTTCTTTAAAAATGATGCCGGTGCGAACCATTGAAGGTTAATGGTGACCGTTATCGTGCCATGATAACCGACTATTTGATGCGTGAAATTGAAGCTCGTGATCTCGGCGACATTTGGTTTCAGCAAGACGGCGCCACTTCCCACACATCGCAACAAGCAATCGATTTATTGAGAGAACATTTCGGTGAGCATATAATTGCACGTTTTGGGCCGGTCGATTGGCCACCAAGATCGTGTGATATCACACCGTTAGACTTTTTCCTGTGGGGATATGTAAAGTCTAAAGTTTATGCGGACAAAGCCGCTTCTATTCAGGTCTTGGACGTGCGACGTGCCTCGATAGACTGATTTGTAGCGCGCTAGTCTATCAGTCTGGAGGTTGCGGGTTCGATTCCTGCCAGAGACTCTGGGTGGTTTCTGCAAAAGCTTCGCAGGATGTGTTGTCTTTAAAAAAAAGTAGCAACGGCCAAAATTTGATAGACATAATCTTCAAAAAATAAATGCCAAAGAATGTTCTTTCAAATGATAATAAACATTCTCCATTAAATTTGAATTTTCTGTGTTTTTTTTTTTTATAAATTAGGGAAACTCGAAAAGGATCACTTGTTAGATTAGAGTGAAATGATTAAATTACTAATTAGGTGTTTAATATTAAAGAAAAAATTGGGAGAATTTAATTTGAGACACTAGCAGAATCGAATACATTTTCTAGACAGCAACGTCCGTCATAAGCATTCTTCGTAGCTATCAACTTTGCCTAGCGTTAAGTTAAATATCGTTCTGCCAACCAAACTCAGATAAAGGAATACAAGACAAATCACGTTCAATGATCTATCACCAGTTGGTGCAAACGAAGTCTACCACTACCTAAAGCTTCCCTCTTATTTAATATTTATACCTTAATATTTACCACCTTATTTATATTTCTTGATGCTTTAGCCAACCTTCGGTTAGCAATGAAAGCTGATGTTTGCTCGTTTTTTAGTTAATACTAATCTAGTATCAAACCAAACTTTGTTGTGTAAACATAATTGCACGCTGCTCTGCGATGTTTTAATATTAAATATTTGAAATTTAGCATTCCATTTTGCTAGTGTCTACAATTAAATGTTCCTAATTTTTCTATAATACTATAAACACCTAATTTATAATTGAACCCATTCGCTACCAAGCTAAAATTATATGAAGTCATTCCCATTGCTAATATTTGCTTAATTGTAAAGGATAATTCTCTATAAAAAATAAAGTATAATTTTTGTAAAATTTTTTTTCATGTTTTTTAAAAATATACTCATCACAAAAACTTGCTAATTCAAAAGCCATAATATATTTAAAGTAGGACGAGTATACTCGTCTTGGCAATGCGTAACACCCTGCCAAAGTCGAGTATTCTCGTCCTTGGCAGCGAATGGGTTAAATAATTTTTTCTTAGAGAATAAAATGTACTTAAGCTTGACTTTAAATTTCATCTGTATGTAGAATAAAGTATTTATCAAAATCAACAAAAAACAAAATAACTATATTTCAAAAAAAAAAAAATCCTCGGTAGGACACTTGTGCCGTTTCTATGGCAAATATACACAGAATTTTCGAAATTGTGCCTTGCGGAGATCTTTAACAATTTGGAGAATTGTTCGATGAAGTGTTTTATGCAATAGAAACTTTTTAGATAAATATGTAGTAACACATAATTAGCTCCATAAAGCATTTTTCTTTATTTTCTAGACTTCCCCTCGTAGGTTTATTAAAAGTTTATAAAAATGTCAATTCATGTAATAGATAAATATACAGATTTATGTACTTAGGTTTGTTCATATGTTTGCTAAGGTGTGTTGACAGTCTTTGGCAATGTCTGTCTTAGACCCACATATCGAATAGAGTATATTTTTGTTGGCTTACATCTTTCGTATTTTACTTAACTCTATTAGTTTTCAACTCATTACGTTATTGCCAGATTGTGTCCCTTATTTATGTGATTTTGTTACGGTTAAAAGCACTTTTGCAAACACCCATTCAAATTTATATTGTGTTTATCCTTTTAAATGTGTAGTTTTTTGTTAAGAAAACACAGTTTCTATGAATGAAGTTTTCTCATATGTTGTTTCCTTGTTTAAGGTACTCTATATTTTTTTTTTTGATTTTCGTGCTTGAAAAATTACTTCTCGAGCAATAAAGTGGTTCTGGGAATTTGGTTTCATTTGCTATGACTGATACAAATTGGTTATAATTCTGTTAAAACTTGTTGGTTTTTTAATCGGAAAGAATTTTTAAAAAATAAACACTCCAAATCAATGTTAAATTTAAAGAACAAACTATGGTGCCTATTATTAGCAACTTTTGATCTTCGACTGTGGTCGAATTTTCATTTGGTATTATAAAAATAGCGCTATTGTGAATTTAACTCAATTGGTTTATTCACAATAGTACATTTTTATCAGCTGGCACTATAAATAAATATTGCATTAATATTTTATAACCGAAAAAAATTAATTAATATATTCTAACGGGTGGCCCCATTAATCTAGTTCCTGCGTAGGTTCTTCTCATTTGTTTGCAGCTTGAACTTTTGTGCATATTTATTATGCCAGTTGAAGGTTTGTTCCATTAAAAGTTTTTCTAATTGTATTGTTAACTTAGACCAGTAAGAAATTAAAATAAAATAATTTACTGCTGGCATTTGTAAAAAACAAAAACGATACAAAATTTACAAAAGCTTATATTTTCAATAAGCATCGAAAGCAATATTGCGTTCGATAGAAAATTCGGTAATAGCCAATTCAGGCTGCCACGAAATTGAGTAATTTCGAGCTGAAATTACGAACGAAATCTAAAGTGTTCATACTGGGCTTCTTGACATTTGAGATAATTTCGCAAACAGCTGATCACGTTTAGTTACATTTGTATAATTTAATTATTTTGCAAAAAGCTTTCTCACAACACTTTCGTATTGATTTAAAATATATGTATGTACATGAATATTAAAAACAACACTACAACAAAATTAATGTACAATTATGTATATATTTCCATTATTTCATTTGGCTTTTAAATTTTTTCAAACAAAACGGACTTTCTAGGTTGTAAATATGGTCATGGTTGCAAAAAAAGTAGCTTTTTCTACAAAACCAGCGTTGTCTATCGTAATTTCAAGTTAATTTCGACGAAATTAAGTAGAATGAGTTAATTTGGGCAATGGTAAAATATATGCGAAATTAGGTAATTTCAAGTTGATTTCGGTCGAAATCACGAAATGACTTAATTTCGTGGCAGCCTGAACGGGCTATAAACAACGAATTTTTCGTCAATGCTACCAACTCATAATACGAATATTCGATATTCGTTAGCCAGCGAAGATCGAAAATCGAATGCAACTTATAATAAGAGCCTATAGCTTGTTGTAAATAACACTTCTTCTTCAGTTATGTAAAGTTTTAATGATAAACTATTATTTAAAACAACGGTCGGCGCTCACAGCTTTCTTCAGACACTCAGAGCGAAGTTAGCACATTGGATAGAACAATAACAGAATGTTGAATTAAATCAGGCAATCTTTAATTTTAAATTAATAAATACAAAAATACATAAAACACTACCATCTCAGAGTTGAAATATGTATTTAGTCCTGTAAATATTAGGATGCTACTTGGAGGCTTGTATAAAAGCTTAGAAAAGCAGTGTACAACAAATATCGGGTGGTTAAACTTTAAGGACCGATGTTAAATGTGAACCACACCTAAACGTCAAGATCAAGGCACATTTTCACCTAAGTGGATTCGTTAATAAGCAGAATTGCTGAATTTGGGCGAATTATAATCCAAGAGTGATTGTCGAGAAATCTACCCACAAAGAGTGACTTATGGACTGGCGGTATCATGCAAAATGAGGCCGGTCAGACAGTTACTGTAAACGGTGTTCGCTATCGTACGATGATAACGAACTTTTTACGGCCTGAATCGGAAGATATGCATGCTTGCCACATCGCGCTCTTTTGCGCGATGAATTAAATGGCCGTGTTATCTCATGGACTTCTTTATTTCGAGTTATTTGAAACAAAACGTGTACGTCGATAAGCCAGTAACAATTCAAGAGCTAAAGAATGAACAAATTCGGCAAATTAACGGCATAAAACCTCAATTATGCCTCAGCGTCATCAAAAATTTTAAGCATAAAGTGTAGGTGTGCCAATCATAAATGAACCATACCATTATAAAAATTTTGGATTTAATCCTTAAAAATTATTTTATTTATTTCTTGTGAAAAACTGAAATAAACGTATTTCATTCACATTGCTTCACTTAAAAGTCTCGATTTAGTGTTCTACTATATTTAAAAAACCTACATACAAAATGGGGTGTAGAATTGATGAAAAGTAGGTTATTATCAAAGGCCCCCAACCAAAAAAAAAAGTGGTTAAAATGAAAATGCATTGGTTTGCTAAATATTTAGGAAAGTGACTCAAACCTACCTTGTTGAAAGCTGGTACGCTACTGATTTAAAATTTTTACATGTTTTGTTCTCTTTGTGAGATTCTGGTTGACATTGTGTATGTGCTCACAGACCCTTAGGGGTTTGCGTGGCGGATCTTGGTTATTGTACATCTAACAAACTTTTTATTAAAAGTAAGAAAATTTTCGTAAAAAAATAAAGTTATTAAATACCTTATATTGAGGACATTTCTTCATTAAGACTATTTTCTTTTCGTTATTTAATAGGGTGTAAATATGATAAAATTAAGTTACATTAACATTACATTAAAGTTATTATCATCGTTAGATAAAAATTTTCAACATAATTTGAAAATAAAACTGCATAACATTAATGCTTTTTAGCCTTATTCCTCTTTCAAGAAGAATAAATGAATAATGCTGTAAATTCATGTTACAAGTATTTGATTTGGAATATTTAAAATAAAAAAAATTAAATATTTTCTATTTTTTCGTACAATGGAATAATTCCATGTCAAAAGAAGCAAAAAAAAAATTGTTTTCAAATTTACCACTTCAGATATTTGGGAAACTTTAGTTATTTATACTCTTTGACTTTCTGAAGCCAAATATAATTTAAAAAAATTACAGTTGTTTAGCTGTACAGTTATCAAAATAGAAAAATATCGCTTTTTGGCATATGCGCTGGAGTATTAAATATATCCTAATCCCAGTTCTAAAAGTCCTAGGAAGTTGAGTAATAGCTCATTTTAAAGGGGGATTTCATACGCTTTAATTTGATATCAATCATGAAAAAACAAAATTTTTAAAAAAATTTTTTCTTAAATTAAAAAAAAAATTATAAAAATCTTTGTGAATAGTGTCATTTAATTTCTTTAAAATTTATATGTATTTTTTAATATAGCTTAGTAAGTACACCATAACAATTTCAGAGTGCGACCATGATGGGATCAGACGTTATGTTAAAAAAAAAAAAAACATAACCAGTTGCAAGCAAGAAACCCAAAATTTTATCCGCTATACATAAATGTCATAAAAGAAAAAGTTCATCATAAATTCAATATAAATATTAACACAATTGAAAACCAAACACTCTCGCATATTGCTCCATGGAGCTACTCAAATATAAATGTAGATTTTTCTCTTGCGTACACAAACAAAAGCAATATGACCTCAAAAAGATTCGCCAAACATTTTTAGAATTAATTAATACAAAATATAGTAATTATTTAAAGTTCTTCACAGATGGGTCTGTAATGAATGGAAAAGCCAGTTATACAGTGTATGGATAAAACACTGCCATAGCAAAACGCATTCAAAACTATTCATCTGCGAATTATTTGCAATCAATACATGTGTGAAAAGCCTATATAACACTGTATCAAATTCACTTATTATATCCGGCAGCAAGAGTGCGTTAGAAGGTTTACAAAATAATTTTAGTAATAATATGATTAAACATCATATAAGGAATTCAATTACTTCCATTCCTCAAAATCAAATTCATTTTCTATGGTTTCCAAGCCATTTAAGTATTACAGGGAACGAAAAAGTAGACCAAATGGCAAAATATTCCAAACAAACACATGTTCAGAAACTAAATTTCAATACTTGGACTTTAGACACATAATAGCAAAATATATACACGACTCATGGGAAGATTTGTGGAAGAGCAACACCGACGTTAAATTATACAATGTTCAAAAAAGTATTAATCATGCATTTAAAGTTCCTACTATACCTAAAACTGATTTTATTAAGCTTACTAGACCAAAAATAGGCCACTGTTTTTTTTTCAAATAATTAATTATTATTGAAAAGAAACCTCCACCGTCTTGCACTTGTGGCGAAATTTTGAGTGTAGCTCATATATTTAACGATTGTAGATCATTATACAAATATCCACTTAAATACAAAACCTTGCAAACGATGATGAATTTGAAAGAATAAAAAATTTTCTAACAGAAATAAATCTATATGATACGATTTAAATCTAGTTTATAATATTTAAATATTAACGTAAATCTTTTAAAATAATTGTAAGAAAAACTATAGCTGTAACATCAAAATATATTTTGTTATACAAAAGGCCTATATAACCTTATTGTATTGGGGCCTTCCAAATACTAAATAAATAAAAAAATTATATGTAACTTCTCAAAAATTTTAATAAAACTTTTATTTGAAATACACCCAATTCTGTTTTTACACGCTTTTTTTTACACGGTTTGAAAATAAAAAATTATGCTTTTTACACGATTTTATACCATTTAGCACGATTCAAAATCTTTTGAGCTTAGATTTTATTTATAAAATTTAAGTTTCGCGAAATATTTTTATATCAAAAATTTAGAGAATTCCCTTTTTGTGCATACAAGCATTTTTACTTTTTAGAAAAATTGAAATGTGTTAATATTTTGTGAACTATCAATGCATCTCTACAAGATCTACAAGCCATTTCTTTAGATTACAAAATTAAAATTTTAGATCGCATTCGAAATGGAGAAGGCTCAACACTTCCTGGGAAAATGTTCGGTTTGTACGAAGTCACAGTAAGAACTATAAAAAAACTAAAATGCAATTAGGCAATCGTTGATTTCTGAAACGAAACTGTCTACTAAGTCTTCATCATACACTAAAAATGCAAATAAACGGTGCAAATACACGATTTCTTGTTATTAAAAAAATTCTTGTTTTTCACTAATTTTAATAGGTTTTAGAGATAAGAAACCAATCACCTATTTTTGTATATGATCAATGTCTTTTTTTACACGATTATTTTTGCACGGATTCTTCTGCAACCAATCTACCGTGTAAAGAGAGAATTAGGTGTTGTATAAGAATTTTTTTTTGTTAATATTACATTCGAAATTTAGTTCAGTGTGCTGCTGAAAATTCCGTACATATCAAAAATCTTCAGTACTTTACATTATTTTTATTTATATTAATATTCAATGTTAAACTAAATTCTATTAAGACTTGCATTGACAAAAAAATATTACACGTATTGCTATTACTGCTTTATATATTTATATGTCAAGTGCTTGGTAAATATGGTTGCATAAAGGTATAGATATATGCTTTAAATATATAAAGGTGTGTGAAGTTACGTGAGTAGTATAGACAAAGTATGCAAATATAAATTTAACCCTATACATCTGTGATTTCATTTTGTTCAACTTCTCTGTAAACCCAACACTCGATAACCATTGATTTCAACATACGAATTTCAAACTAAATAAAAAAGTTTTGGCTATTTCGTACACTCCCTACCACATTTTCACACACCTCAACTTGTTATTGTTAAACGTGAAATTGATACTTTTTGTGTCTCATTTTATTTATTTAATAGGTGAAAGATACTGAAAAGCATTATATTAAATATTAAATAAATAACAAATAAAGAAATTAAAAAAAAGAAAAAAAAAAAAAGAAAACAGAATCAATGTTAAGCATTGGGGACTATTTTCACAATTAAAAAAATATTCAAATAACAGAAGTTAACAAATTCGGTTTAACTTTTTGACTGGATGAACTGAATTTTAATTGCTGCGTTGAATTTAAATCTATTTAGTTTTATTAAACAAGCATAGCTATCACTCGATAATGGCTCTGGATAATTACTTTTAGGTTATATTATAAAATGAGTTTCATAGATATTGAAAATTATGTTATAACTTTAGTAAAAGGCGAAAGATTTATTCAACAACCGAAGAGAAGCCAGAGTATGCATATGATTGGAAAATAAAAATAAACAGAAATAAATGTGAAACAATTCTTTTCAGCCCTCCAGTGGGAAAATGCAATTAGAGTGTAAGAAAATAATGGAAGGATTTCGGTATAAAATCTAACGAAAAAATAATTATTCAAAATAAGCAATCGGTGAAATATTTAGGAATCCAACTTGATAAGTTTTTATACTTCCATGTTCATAATAATTTAATCTTCCGTTACTAACATAATTTTTATAACACGCTTACTAACATCGGTCTCTAAGACCGAAGCTTAGAAAACGTTAATTTCTTCACATTAAAAACTTGTTTTTGAAAAATATATTTAATTTCCATTACTAATTATTGTATTCAATAGTAAATCATACATAAAAAATGAAAATGAGCAAATACTAAAACACAGAATAACAGAAAGATGAGTGCTGTGATTTCTTTTTTATAAGTGAGATCTACTGAAAATTTTCTTGTTAATATAATAATAATAATAAGAAATATAAATATACATACACAGAAAAAATGTTTTGCTCCTATTAACAGTTTTAATTAGTTTCAGATGCAAATTTAATTAATTTTTTAATTGACTCAATTATATAATTAATTAAGAATGAATTCAATAATATTTCAATTAAGTAAATAATTGAATTAATTAAGAATTAAATTAAAGTTGTATCTGAAACCAATCAAAACCATTAATTGGTGCAAAAAATTTTTTCTGTGTATGTATAGGCAAGTTTGGCTCATGGGGAGAATATGTTCCAAACGCAGGAATCTGCCGCACTCAAAACACTTATACTCAGTTTTTCTATTCTTTTTTGCTCCACAATCTTTACAGCTTTTATCGTAGCTTAAAGTTGTTCGAAGTCCATTATCTGTATAACCAATCATTGCGGGAATTATAAACACAATCATACATTTACCTGAAGATATAGGTTCTCAAAAAGATATAATGGGTGATTTTTTTGAGGTTAGGATTTTCATGCATTAGTATTTGACAGATCACGTGAGATTTCAGACATGGTGCCAAAGAGAAAGATGCTCAGTATGCTTTGACATTTCATCATGAATAGACTTACTAACGAGCAACGCTTGCAAATCATTGAATTTTATTACCAAAATCAGTGTTCGGTTCGAAATGTTCAAATGTGACAAATTTTGTTCAGCGATGAGGCTCATTTCTGGTTGAATGGCTACGTAAATAAGCAAAATTGCCGCATTTGGAGTGAAGAGCAACCAGAAGCCGTTCAAGAACTGCCCATGCATCCCGAAAAATGCACTGTTTGGTGTGGTTTGTACGCTGGTGGAATCATTGGACCGTATTTTTTCAAAGATGCTGTTGGACGCAACGTTACGGTGAATGGCGATCGCTATCGTTCGATGCTAACAAACTTTTTGTTGCCAAAAATGGAACAACTGAACTTGGTTGACATGTGGTTTCAACAAGATGGCGCTACATGCCACACAGCTCGCGATTCTATGGCCATTTTGAGGGAAAACTTCGGAGAACAATTCATCTCAAGAAATGGACCGGTAAGTTGGCCACCAAGATCATGCGATTTGACGCCTTTAGACTATTTTTTGTGGGGCTACGTCAAGTCTAAAGTCTACAGAAATAAGCAACTATTCCAGCTTTGGAAGACAACATTTCCGAAGAAATTCGGGCTATTCCGACCGAAATGCTCGAAAAAGTTGCCCAAAATTGGACTTTCCGAATGGACCACCTAAGACGCAGCCGCGGTCAACATTTAAATGAAATTATCTTCAAAAAGTAAATGTCATGGACCAATCTAACGTTTCAAATAAAGAACCGATGAGATTTTGCAAATTTTATGCGTTTTTTTTAAAAAAAAAGTTCTCAAGCTCTTAAAAAATTACTCGTTACTTTTACCAAAGGCCCCCAACCAAAAAAGTAGTTGAAATGAAAAGGCATTAGTTTGCTAAATATTTACCAAAGTGACTCCTCCCAAGTTTGCGTGGGGGCTCTTGCTTTTACTAACATCGGTCTCACAGACCGAGTCACTGCAAAACTAATAAAACATACGTTAGCAGGGATTTCTGCACAACGACAGCAACAAAAGCATTGAAAAATACACAACTCTCACCTACAGCCATAGCTGCTAGATTTTTTTGGAGGTAATATCGTCATATTTTTGGGAAAAAATCGTAATTATCATCAAATTAGTTTATTGAAATCGTCATAAAAACGTCAAACACTTTTTACCAATAAAACATTTTTTATTGAAGGCAAAACATATGAAAAAACTCTTAGATCAACAAATCTTAGCAATAAAACAGAGTTCTTATGAATCTAGAGATCTTTCTTAATATATTTTAATTATATTTAAATAAATACTCTTTCCACATTTGCTGAAGAATGTGGTAAAACAAGGATTTTTGATTTAGTCAAAATGGGAAACTAATAATGCAATAAGTTTATGTTTTTATCAAAACACATTTTTTAGGTCTAATATTTTTAAATGACTGGGTTCAATTTCTAGCTCTTGCCTAACACTGTCTTCAACAAAATAGGATTTATTTTATAATTTCTGGAAACCAACTTTTTTTCTTCATTAATAATATTAAATAGATTAAGTTCTACTATGAGTTTATTTTCAACATCAAGTCTTGATAATATCTAATGACATAACTGTATATAAAAATTAACACAAATTTAAATAATTAGCTGAGGTACTCAGTCTTTATATAAAATTCTAAAATTAAAAAAAAGGTCCTGTCAAGTTTGCAGTACCTTTAGATCGGTAAATTTACGTACTTGATTTTAATTTATAATTTTATAATTTTTGTCTATATTTGAACCGAGATACTAATGCACCTCCTCACAAAATTTTATTAAACTTTTTTACGTGGTGCGAACACAAACAGACAGACAAAAATATATACGGACAGACTAAAATTCTAAAGTTTGCTGTTTTGTATTCCATTTCAATTAATAACTCAACCAGCAACAAATACTTCAAAAAATATTTCATGTACAGAAATGTACCTGTTGCAGTTTTTTCTTTTTCATCTATTTGTGTTTCTGTCAATACGTTCTAGGATATAAGTATTCTTAAATAAATATCTTCAAAATCTAAAAAAATGTGTGTTATTTTATAATGTTAATAGTTCCTAAAATATATTTCTGAAAACTTAGGTACATTTTATTTATGGAATTTATACAACTCAAAATCAACCTAGCGGTGTCAATATTATCAAGATTTGATGCAAATGAAAAAAAGTCATTACTGTCTTTAATGGTTCATTAATCCTTCTAGCATTTACCAAAGCGTCTGACAATTGCTAATAGACTTAAGGCCAAATTCATAAAAAATATTCGATTTGTAAAAGGTTTATAAGAAAAATATTCATACAAAATTTGTTTATTAAATATTGCATCTCTTCTTCAAAGTTTCTACAGACAAGCGTAAAAAGAACACAACGGCAAAGAATGACAGTAACATTTTATTAACAAGTTATTGTTGTAATTTTTCGAGAGCTGTGCTGAATTCAAAGTTGCTTTAACGGTATAAACTTTGCAAATTTTTAGTTATAAAAATCGTCAAAATTAGGGTATAAATCATCCTATCGTCACCATGTCATTTTTTGGACCCAAAATCGTCAAAATGACGCAAATCGTCAAATCTGGCAACCATGCCTACAGTATGTTTTCGGTCTGTGAGACAACATGTTACTAGCGGAAGGTTAAAAAACTTAAAATCAAGAAATGCTTTTTTATGGGGTAATTCCAAATCAAATTAACAAGGCACTCAAAATGACTACTTCAGATTTTATTGAAACTTTAGTTTTAAAAAAAATTAAAAAAAAAAGTCAGAAAATATCGCTTTTTTGCATATGCGCACGAGGATTAAATATATTCTAATTCCAGTTCTATATATCCCAGGAAGTTAAGTAAAAGCTCATTTTAAAGGGGATTTCATACGCTTTAATTTGATATCAATCATGAAAAAAACTAATTTTTAACAAATTTGTTTCTTATATTTAAAAAAAAAAAAAAAAATTATTAATTTTTTTTTTTAATTTTTTAAAATTTACACATCTTTTTAAATGTGGCATGGTGAGTACACCATAAAAATTTCAGAGTAGGAACATAATGGGATCAGAAGTTATGTTAAAAACACTACATATTTTTCAGTTTTAAGGAATATTTCTTACCTTTATTAGCCAGTTTATTAAACATTTCTATTTTTTCAGTTTATAATGAGTCAAAATGAAGGTTTTTAATATAACTTCTGATCCTACCATGGTGGGACCATGAAATTTTTCTGGTGTACTCACTAAGCCACATTAAAAAAAACATATATGAATTGTAAAAAAATTAGAAGATCTCAAAGATTTTTATAAAACTATTTTTTAAATATATGAAAAAAATTTATTAAAAATTTGCTTCTTTTCATGATTGATATCAAATTAAAGCGTATGAAATCCCCTTTACAATGAGGTATTACTCAACATCCTAGGGCTTATAGAACTGGAATAAGAATTTATTTAATCCTCGAGCTCATGTGCAAAAAAGCGATATTTTCCTATTTTGATAACTGTATAGCTAAAAAACTGTAAGAGATAGAGTTTTTTTAAATGATATTTGGCTTCAGAAAGTCAAAGAATACAAACAACAAAAGTTTCAATACAATCAATACAATACAATTTTTTTTTTGTTGATTTGACATGTAGAAAACGCTATTTTATTCAAAATATATTAATTCAAAATATATTAATTCTGTATCAATTTTTATACCCCGATAGTAAAAGTTATTTACAAAATGTAAATGTTATCCCTATATTTTACCACATATGTATATAGCAAGGCTAACAATAAAACTATCCTTTATAAGGAACTTACAAATGACAATCAATAGATTTGACACTAGCATTTACTCAAGTGAAAGAACAGTAAATGCGAATAAAAGCAAGTATTGGTGGGTAACCGATTATTATATCCTTTGCAATTATTTTATCACTTGACTGCAGGCTTGATCACATCCTTGCAATATAAAGACTAATTTTTTTTTTAATTTTTACATTACAATAACTACATATAAAGTGTGGTTAAATTTGTAAGGGCCGAAATATAATGAAAAATAAATTATTTAGGAAATTATTGTCATTTATTTTAATTTGGATTATATTGGTGTGGTTCAATTATGTATGTAACAAAATATCGGCTAAATGGCCACCGCGACCTCCGAACTATCTCATCCTTTAGCTCTTGAATTATTGCTGGCTTATCGACGTACACCTTTTCTTTCAAATAACTACAAAGAAAGAAGTCCAACGGTATCAAATCACGTGATCTTGGCGCCCAATTGACATCGCCACCACGTGAATAACACGGCCATTGAATTTGTCGCGCAAAAGATCCATTGTTTCGTTAGCTGTGTGGCAAGTGACACCGTCCTGTCGAAACCGCATATCGTCCACATCCATACCTTCCAATTCGGGCCATCAAAAGTTCGTTGTCATCTCACGATAGCGAACACCATTCACAGTAACTGCCTTACCGGCCTCATTTTGGAAAAAATACGCCCCGATGATGCCGCCAGCCCATAAAATGCACCAAACAGTCACTCTTTGTGGGTGCATTGGTTTTTCGACAGTCACTCTTGGATTATTATTTATCCAAATGCGGCAATTCTGCTTATTGACGAATCCACTGAGGTGAAAATGTGCCTCATTACTGAAGATAATTTTCTTCGAAAATGGATTATCCATTATTGCCATTTCTTGCCACCATTCTGACCATTGCCCTATTGTGTATCTTTCCATGGTTCAAATTGAGTTAGTCTGAAATTGAGATATGTCAACTTAAATGCAGAAAAAAATTATCGTTTAGGTGGGGTTCACATTTAACAACGGCCCTTTAAAGTTAACCACCCGATATTGCCATACATTTTTAGTTTATACACACATATATTTTACTAATTTTGACAATTATATCACTGTGAATCATGAAAATAATATTCTTGATAGCTCGGTTAAGAGACACCGTATATATATATATATATATCAATTTATAATTTGTTTATTGCTATTTTGACTAAGGAAATTTTGAAAAAATAAACGAAACAAAATTATGTCATATTAGATTATCTAACCTTTTCTTGCAAAAAAAAACAACTTCAATTCAGACAGCTTGAAATCATGTTTCTTTAAGACGGTAATTATACAATGATTATATTATATTCGAGGAAGATTGTAGCGGGATTTTTTAAATGTCGTAGCACAAACTGTCAATTCAGATAAAAAAACTAATTAGCCGATTACCGGGGGAGCAGTGCTTCCGTAGTATATAGGGGCACCAGGAAGACCCCAGGGTTCTGGTCTTTTTCAAACCAGGTCAAGCCAATGCCAAACGACTGTCTGTGTACAGCGGATCAAAACTTTGTCTATATACATAAAATTACACATACTATTGCGACACCCTTTAATTTCCGAATTCAAATTGTATACTTGTTATAGCGGTCGTAGCAATACAGGTTCATTGTAAGTTTCAACCGTCTGTCTGTAACGGTTTAAAAGTTTGGCAATATACATCAAATTACATAAACTATTGCGACACCCTGTTAATTCTAATTTTAAATATTTATACTTATTATAACAGACATTCTGTCCAATTGTTAAGTGTTTGTCAATAACTGTTCAAAAGATAGGGCCATACATATCAAATGACGTCACCTATTGGGACACCATTTAAATTCATATTTTAATATAAATACTTGTTATGGAGGACTTTGTCATAAAGATTCTTTGTAAATGTTAACTGTGTGTCCATATACATCAAATTACATCAACTATTGGGACAGCCTTTAATTTCCAATTTTAAATATTTATATACATAGTAGTGAACATGCTGTCTAATTTTCACGTGTTTGTTTATAACGTTTCCAAAAATGAGGACATAATGGTCAAATTACATCAATAATAGGGACACCCTTTAATTTATAGATCCAAATTTTATATTTGTTGTAATAGCGGACTAGGCAATAAAGGTTCTTTGTAAATTTCAACTGTCTATCTATAACAGTTCAAAAGTTTGGCCATATATATCGATTTACATTAACTTTTGGGTCACCCTTTAATTTCCAAATTCATATTTTACACTTGTTATCATAACGGACTTAGCAATACAAGTTCTTTGTAAATTTCAACTGTCTGTTTATAACAGTTCAAAAGTTTGGCCATATATTTTTCAAATTAAAAAAACTGATGGGACACCCTTTAATTTCAAATAAATATTTATTCAATTTAAATATTTATACTTATTATAACAGACATAGTAACGAACATTGTGTGCAACTTTCAAGTATTAGTCTATTACGGTTCAAAAGATAGGACCATAAAGATGAAATTACGTCACCTATGGGGTCACCCTTTAATTTTTAATGTTATTTTTTAATTACTTTTTATTATTGGGAGCTATAGTGATACGCACTTTCTTTTAATTTTGAATTTGTTGACTTATAAAGTTCATAATACACGTAAAAAACATGTATGTTGTATGGGTGGGTGTACCCATACCATACAAAATTTTAATTTTTAAATTGTATAACTTCTTTTAAAATGGGACCAATCTGCAACCATCACCTTTCTAATAGAGCAAAAGTTTTTAGAATCGTTTCAGAAATAACGAGTTCTGAATGCACAAACATACAAAAAAATAAATTATAAAAAAAGCAACACACAGACGAATTGATAACCTCCTTCTTTTTTTGAAGTCGGTTAAAACAGCAACAAAACGCAACATAACCTTAAGACATCGATAGAAACAACCTCTAACCTCATTAGGACCAATGCAACAAATGCAAAAGAGAGTCCTACAACTTCCCCTTAGACCTTGATAAGCAGGTACACACATTGAGGGTAATATATGAATGTAGAACATTTTTACGTCCTTCAAAAATGAATATGGAAATCTAAAAACCCGAACTATTAATGGAGGCATTATTAACGAAGAGGTAACTACTCTACAAATGCAAAACACCTTCTCAAGGCTACACTTACCCATTTTATAGCAGAAATTAACATTTACACAAACTTCACATAAATATGACAGGTTACAAACAATCTACCTATAGTAAGGTACCAAATACCAAGTCTCCACTACTATCCATGATAGAACTTGATAGTGATGTTTTTACATTGCCAACGTTTCCTAACAAACAGCCAGTGACGGCGGCCTTTACCGAAAGGTATTAAAACAGTATTTCATTTACTCGCGAAACAAACCCAAAAAATTTAATACCAAACGAAAAACTATATTTCATATTGATAAAAATTATTATTTTTCATACCAATAATGGGCTCTTGAAATTGTTGATACACCACCTATATGAAATTTTTAAACAAAAACATTAGATAAAATTAATAAATGATATACATTACGTAAAATCTGTGCAAAACAAATAACTAGAATATTGTACAGTTAGCGAGATTTGCAGCAAAAAAATATTCTTCAGAAAGAGTTCATTTTTTACATCATCATAGAAGGTTTATAGTGTACTTTAGGACAAAATTTTCATATAAAATTTGATTTAAAGTAGACTTGAAGTAGACTTTATTTCTTTTGAATAAGGGCATTAGTCTATAAGCAGTCAATAATTCGTATTACCTCCTATATTACGGTACATCCTGTTTACGAATCTACTCTTTCACTATTATGCACTGCTCTGTAGCAGCATCTCAAGCTGTATAACAGAAGATTGTTTCTGGAAGATGCTGGATAATGCTGAGATAATAGCGCTCATTGTGTGTGAATGTCAAGCACTAGCTAGCATAAGACATAGGACTACGGGCAGAAATATATTAAATCTGAAGTCGATGGCAGCCGAAAACCTTAGACAACTGCTAACAATAATTACTATAAATTTTGTTATGAGAAAGAAGCCCGATAATTACCAGTCGTCACACTGTGCTTCGATAAATGCACAAAAAATTTTTCTTAAACTGCGGTTAAATACCTCTTTTTTTTAAAGATAATAAAGTATCTTAAATTAATGGTGGCAAAAATACTTTTTCTGATTGGTTTTGCCGCCACAAGAGGGCGCTAAACTCAGAAAATTTTATGAAAAATGATTTAAATAAAAAATGGATTTTAGTTGTTTCACGAAAATAATTCTCAAACTACTGGTTGGATTTTAACAAAATTTTGTGAAAAGGACACTAAAGTAGTCCTGATTCCAATATAGAATACTCTTTTTTCTACAAAAATATTATTTCCGAAAGAAAATAGAGAAAAAGCGTTGAAGCGATTTTTTTTTACCGATTTAAAGGTACTGTTTTATAATATATTTATTTTAAGATATATTTTATTTTTGAAAGCAGTATATTTTAAGAAATGTAGCGCAAGAGACGGCGCTGTTTTAAAATAACGAGAAACCCCTTTTTTGTCTGTCTTTTACAGAACTTTACAATAATTTTTAGAATTTTATATATAAAATAAATAAGTAAGAGTTATAAAAGTTGGTGTAGATTACTTTTAAAGCAAAAGCTTTAAAAAAAAGCTCTGAAAAATATATTTTTTGCGGAAAATCCTTAAACGAATTTGATGGATTATAAAAAAAATTATATAATATTAGATATTTTGCTCCTTTTTCCTGTTATCTAACAGAGAATTAAAAAAGTTTTGCCTATTTTTTACCACAAATTGCAAAAAAAATTGATTTTTAAAATGGTTAAATTACACAGTGCAACACGGAAAAAAATAACCATGTACGGACACCACTACGTGATAAAAGACCAAAAAAAAAAGACTCCTGTCTCCCTGTTTTGCCCAAAGTCCTCCAGGTTTTTTTTTATGGGCCCTCAAAGATGTGGTTTAAGAATTAAGAAGATATACTGCAAATATGGCAGGTACATTGACATAAGAAAACACATTTAATTTAAATCTCAAGCCTCTGTCTATAACGGTTTCAAAGATAGGGCAACATAGGTCAAATAACATCACCTATTGGGACACCCTTTAATATACAATTTTAAAATAAGGACCCATTGTTATAGAGTACTTGGCCACAAAGATTCTTTGTAAATTTCAAATGTCTGTCTATAACGTTTCAAAAGTTTGGCCATATAGTTATATCAAATTACATGAACTATTGGGACACATTTTAATTTAAAATTCCACTTCTTTATACTTGTTATTATACCAGAGAAAGTAGTGGACATTCTGCCTAATTTTCAAGTGTTTGTTTTTAACGGTTCAAAAGATAGGGCCAACATCATTTATGGGGACACCCTTATGGGAACACCCTTTTAATTGTATACTTGTTATAGCGGAGTTAGCAATACACGTTTCTTGTAAATTTCAGCTGTCTGTCTATAACGGTTCAAAAGCTTGGCCACATACATAAAATTACATTAACTATTGGAACACCCTTTTGTTTTTAAATTCAAATTTTATACTTTTTGTTATAGCGAACACATGTTCTCTTTTAACGGTCGATGTATATCTGTTCAAAAGTATGGCTATATACCGCAAATTAAATGAACTTTTGGACCACCCTTTAAATTATAATTTTGAATATTTATACTTTTTATTATAACGGTCATACTAGTCAGCACACTGTGAAACTTTCAAGGTTTTGTGTATAATGGTTCAAAAGATAGGCCCATAAAGGTCAAATAAACTCACCTATGAGGACAGACATTAAATTGTAAATTGATTTTTTTATTACTTTTTGTACGCAATTTTTCAAAATTTTAAATTGGTGCCCTTTATGGTTCTTAATACACGAATAAATCATGTATGTTGTAAGGGGATACCCTTTAATTTTTTAAATTTAAACTTTTTTTAAAATGGGACCAATCTGTAAGAATAACCTTTTTAAAAAACTATCAAAATCGGTTCCAAAATGGCTGAGTTCTGCGGGCACAAATATAAAGAAAGCAACATTTAGACGAATTGATAACCGTCTCTTTTTGAAGTCTGTTAAAAATTGTACAAACTTGTTACTAGTTGTATGTGTATCAGCATGACGACTTTTTGTAACTTTGCGAGTATTACTGAAGTTTCAGGGAATATGGTAGGTAGCAGTGTCCTTAAAATTCGAATTTTTTTTAATTAAGCCATTTTATGCTTGACAAATCTTTCTTAAAATTTTTTTCCCTTCGTTATATGACAACGAAACATTCTGCGTCAGTCCGAATGCTATTTTTTTCAGTTTGGTAATCTTATTTTATAAATTTAGATTAGGACTTTGAAGTTAGCAGCTTGTTTTTAAGGTAATATTTAAATTTTTTAAATTTGCTTACTAAGCACAATGTTAAGCACTAGTTGAGATTCTTTGTTCAAGTGTAAATACCTGGTGGTTTGTAAATTTATGTTTTAAAATAAAACAAGAAATGGTGTAAAATTTACCCACCACTGCAACATTTAAATCTCTACATATGTAAGTCAAAAACTTTATCGTCCTATGTTAAAGGCTGACTAAAAAGGTTCACAGGTTGTGTAGATTTAATTAGACATGGCTTCGTTGTTGGTACTATTATTTTTAGTATTTCTAATTATTCAAGTTCTCAACAATAATTCACCTAGTTCTAATACCCCAGATTTGCTTAAAATATTTAAAATTCTTAACTTCCAGGTAAAATCTACAAAAAAAAATTCCTTCCAAAATGAGTTTTGGTATATCGAATAAAAAATAAGGTTAAGAATAAAAATCGTACAATAATAGTAATTAACACAACGACCACTTCATCTTAATACTAATACAAAGCAATTAAATAATGCAAAGTTAACTCCTCTATAAAACCTCATTTTTTCAGTTATTTAAGTTATAAAAATAAAAACACAAGCAAAGGCTAACAAAAACGAAAAATAAAAAATACTTAAAAGAAAAAGAAAAAGGTAAATCGATAAAGTTTTTGTTATGCGTGTGCTTGTTTTAAAAAACATAGAGGAAAAAATAAAGTCATCATAATTAACATTATGATAAAAATCAAAGTGAAAAAAGTAAAAAGTAAAGAAAAAATAAAGAAAATGACCAAAAATTTCATAACAAGTGAACGAGCAACCCTAATTTAGAAAACTAGATTAAAGAGAGCGAAAAAAAGTTTTAAACTAATTACCAGCTACATATAAATAAAATTAAAAGAAAAACTCATATAACAACTCGTGAACAAAATGTATTCTATTTTGAAAACTTCTGCTAAAGGTGCAAGCTAAATAGGTTTTCTAAGCAACATTAAAATCTAACAATTTGATAGCGTTTTACAGTGACACAATTGTGGTTATACACACTCGTGGATTCAGCTTTAGGTTTCTTAAAGTTTTGACAAAATTTAGTTATAAAAAATTTTTAATTGAAGAAAGAGATCTCTTATTATATCGGGTGGTTAAATATTAAGGGCCGATGTTGAATGTGGATCAGGGCCGCCCCCAGATTAGTAGGCGCCCGGGGCGAGATTGTGATCTGACCCCATACACATTTAATTGGTCTAAATAAACTTATATTTCTCATATAATTTATTTATTTTTTAACCGACTTCAAAAAAAGAAGGAGGTTATCAATTCGTCTGAATGTTGCTTTTTTTTTTTTATGTTTGTGCCCGCAGAACTCAGTCATTTCTGAACCGATTTTAAAAATTTTGCACTATTAGAAAGGTTATGGCTACAGATTGGTCCCATTTTAAAAGAAGTTCAAAATTTTAAAAATTAAAGGGTGTCCCCATACAACATACATGTTTTTTACGTGTATTATGAACATTTTAGGTCACCAATTTAAAATTAAAAAAAAGTGCGTATCACAGTAGTTCCCAACAACAAAAAGTAATTAAAAAATAAAATTAAAAATTAAAGGGTGACCCCATAGGTGACTTAATTTCACCTTTATTCTCCTATCTTTTGAACCGTTATAGACAAACACTTGAAAGTTGCACAGAATGTTCGATACTATGTCTGTTATAATAAGTATAAATATTTAAAATTAGAAATTAAAGGGTGTCCCATTAGTTGGTTTATTTTGATATATATATGGCCAAACTTTTGAACCTTTATAGACAGACAGTTGAAATTTACAAAGTACTTGTATTGCTAAGTCCGCTAAAATAACAAGTGTAAAATATGAATTTGGAAATTAAAGGGTGTCCCAATAGTTAATGTAAAAGTAATATATATGGCCAAACTTTTCAACTGTTATAGATAGACAGTTGAAATTTACAAAAAACCTATATTTCTTAGTCCGCTATTAAAACAAGTATAAAACTTGGATCTATAAATTAAAGGGTGTCCCCATTATTGATGTTATTTGACCATTATGTCCTCATCTTTGGAACCGTTATAGACAAACACTTGAAAAATAGACAAAATGTTCACTACTATGTCTCGAATAACAACAAGTATAAATATTTAAAATTGGAAATTATAGGGTGTCCCAATAGTTGATGTAATTTGATGTATATGGACACAAAGTTAAAATTTAAAAAGAATCTGTATTACAAAGTGTTCTTTAAAAAGTATTTATATTAAAATTTGAATTTAAAGGGTGTCCCAATAGGTGACGTCATTTGATATATATGACCCTATCTTTTAAACAGTTATTGATAAACACTTAACAATTAGACAGAATGTCCATTACTATATCTGTTATAATAAGTATAATTATTTAAAATTTTAAATTACAGGGTGTCGCAATAGTTTATGTAATTTGATGTATATGACCAAACTTTTAAAACGTTACAGACAGAAGGTTGAAATTTACAACGAACCTGTATTGCTACGATCGCTATAACTAGTATAAAATTTGAATTCGGAAATTACAGGGTGTCGCAATAGTTACCGTCTTAAAGAAACATGCTTTTAAGTTTGTCTGTTTTGAAGTCGGTTTTTTTTTGCAAGAATTATTTTATTTTATACTTATATTTACAAAAGGGTTACATATTATGTAGTAAAAATAAAAAAAATATAAGAGATAGAGTTTTTTTAAATTATAATTCGAATCAGGAATGTTGTGACGATGAAAGTCAGTGGAGCCTCGTTTTCACCACACATATATATTATTTTTGAGTGAATTATTTATGTTATCTTTGTTATATTCTTCTTATTGTATTGTATTTTTTAAAGTATTATTATTTGTTTATTACTACGATTTGTTAGTACTTGTACTATTGCAACAAGTTCAAATATTTGAAATTAAGGTTTCCGTTAGAATATGCCATCTAGTGGCGCATAGTGGTCGTAAATTATTAACACATCTACTTTGATATTTTTAGTAAGAAGAATTAGTACCAAAATATACAACTAAGTTTTGGTGGCTGCAGTTTGTGTATAAAAGCAGTGGAAGTGATATAATTTGTGTCAGTCTCATCGCAGTGATTGCGAAGGTAACAAAATTATTATTGGTGGTAACCCTTTGTAATAATTTATTACCTATTGGCTGATTACTAAGTAGAGAAATTGGTGGTAACCTGCTGTTTCTTCTGCTTAGTAACAGGGTGGGCCAAAAGAAACCAAGGGCTCTCCAAAAATTTGTCTTAAAAGTGCCATTGTGTCTCGGGCAGTATGGGCAGTGGCTCCGTCCTGCTGAAACCACATACCAGGTCTGTTTTCAAGAGCAGGACGTAAAAAATTTTCTATCATAAACCGATACCGCTCTCCATTTACGGTTACAGCACTTCCATCTTCATTCTCGAAGAAGTAGGGCCCAATGACATTTTCAGATGTGATCCCACACCATACTGTACACCTGATGGGGTGCAATTGGCGTTGATGAATGGCTCTTGGATTTTCAGAACCCCAGAACCTACAGTTCTGCTTATTAACAAAGCCATTCAAATGAAAATGAGCTTCATCACTCATAATCAAATTTTCAATAATGTCGGCGATATGCTCTTTGCGTTAAAATAATTGATCTCTGGTTTAAATAATACAATTCCAAGTGTTGTCTATATAATCTGAAAGAAAAAATAAAAAAAGTTAATAAACAAAAAAGTTATTAAACTTTTACACCCCTTGGTTTCTTTTGGCCCACCCTGTACTTACCAGGCTTTATTAGTGTAGTATTCCCGTGGTAACCTGCAAGTTTCCCACTAATAATACGTGAGGGTAGATTGGTGAGCGGAGTTAACAAAGTGTACCCGTGGTAACCCGCAGGTTCATAGTAGTTATTAGCACTCCGTGTTAGAAAGCTGAGAGCATAGTGGATGAGTTATTAATAATTGCTGCCACTATGTAGAATTTATTAAGACGCCTAATTGTAAATAGAGACATTACGAAACGTTTTCGATCGGTGTTTCATTCAATACGGTCTAAAGAAAATAAATTTTCTGTGACAGAACCTTCGGACACCGGTGAGTTTACCCCAGCCGAAAAAACGTCGTTACAATGTAAATAAAAAAAGTTCAATGAAATCTGGAATGGTAAACATTAAAGAACCAATACTAACTTTTCAATAGCTAGCCGTTTTTAATTCGCACACACGCCGGCTTCATTGGACGGTTCATCGTACTTTTGCAAATCGGTCTTTACACCTGGCAACCATTGAACAACGAGTGGAGTATACATAGGTGCTCTTCTACAACTTATTGTTGTTTGTTTTCATAGTCATAGATTACATTCGAATTCTACGTCAAATATTCAATATTAGTGCTTCTATCCATAAAGCTGACGGCGATATTTCTTTCGCCCTTAGACATGTTTGCGTCCCCTTCACCGTGGCGCCCGGGGCAATCGCCCTTGGGGCGCCTCTGATGTGAATCACACCTAAACAGCAAGATTTTTTGTGCATTTAACTTGACATTTCTCAATCAGACTAAGACCGAATTTATACGATGCCTTTTTTTCATGCCATTTTTTTCATGTCTCTTTTAAAGTTGCAGCGAATTTCATGGTACATTTTTACGATGAATTTTTTCATGCAATCGGCTTAAATTTGTTTTTGATTTCATATTCGTAATTTTTATTGTTTATACGTTATTTGCAAAAAATATATGCACTCGTACTGAAATACAAAATAAATAAAAATGAAACAAGCAAATAACGAAATTTCACAAGAAATTATTAAAATCATGCCGAAATGTATTCATAATTAAACCAAACAATTTCATTTTTTGAAATCAACTCAGAACGAACGAAAATTGCACAAAGCAAATGTCAAAAAATCCCCTCAAAATTCAAGCCATGCCATTTTGTTTACCCCGCTTGCTTCTCTACACCTCTTGCCTACAAACTAAAATTGCATGCAACCAGTTTCATGAAAAATGTCATTGTGTAAGTTGGCTCTAACTTAACTTGAACCATGGAAAGATACACAATCGAGCAACGCGTTAAAGTTAATCAGGCTTATTATGAAAATGGGCGTTCAAATCAAAATGCATATGGTGCATTTCGTGATTTTTTCGGCCAATTTAATGGTCCAAATATGCGTAAAATCGGAAAAATCGTTCAAAAATTTGAGCAAACCTAAAAACACCAGTGCATGCTCATACTGCTCATACTGCTCGTACTGCAGAAAATATTGCTGCTGTTCGCCGTGCCCATCAATTGCACCTCACACGCTCCTCGTTGATGAACATTATCCTAAAGACTTGCATTTACACGCTTACAAGGCGCAACTGATGCAAGAACTAAAGCCTCTTGATCATTTCAAGCGTCGTCAATGGTCAGAATGGTGGGAACAGTGGATGACCAATTTTGGAAGAAAATCATCTTCAGTAATGAGGCAGATTTTCACCACAGTGGATTCGTCAATAAGCAGAATTACCGCATTGGGGCGAATGATAATCCAAGACTGATTGTCGAAAAATCAATGCACCCACAAAGAGTGACTGTTCGGTGCGCTTTATGGGCTGGCGGCATCCTCGGGCCGTATTTTTTCCAAAATGAGGCTAGTAAGGCAGTTACTGTGAATGGTGTTCGCTATCGTGAGATGATAACGATCTTTTTATGGCCCGAGTTGGAAGATATGTATGTGAAAGATATGTGCTTTCAACCAGGGTTTAAATTGGTTGTTTAAAAATAACAACAGCACTAAAATCTTTGCTTTGATTACTTCTTTTTCAGCAAATAAAAAAACTGAATTTCTCAGCATTTTCATAACATTTTGTTATAAGCAAAAAGCAAATGAAAAAATTGAGAAAGAATTGCATTTGCTTAAGCTCATTGGGTCTCATTCATAAAACGTGAGTTTGAGCTCGGACTCGATTTTTGGAGTAAAAGGTGCTTGTCGTATGCATAATAAAATTTGAAGTATTTGCTTTTACTCACAGCTCACGTTTGATCTCGTCGTGCTCAGTTTGAACTAAGTGAGATGAGCTTGAGCTCATTTTCATATGCATAAAAACAAGCTTTTGCTTTCTTTTGTGAGCTCTTGCTCAAATTTTGTTGAGCCTGCCTTATAATTGACTCGCGTACACTAAAAAGGAATCATGGCTAAATATTTTGTGCCACAAAGAAATACAAGATGTTTTCAACAACGTAAAACAAATTTAGCAAGTGAGGATAAAAAATTATACAGGTTTGTATTCTTAATTATTAATTTTTTTATATAATTAATAATAAAATGATAAATACATAGGTTTGATGATAGTAGTTGCTGGTTGACTAATTATTTTTTTAAAGGTTCAGAAAAAGCAAGATTGATAAAATTCGATAGGTATATTTTTAGAAAAGGCTTCCACTCTATAAATGTTCAACTTGTGATGGAAAATAACTTTTTACAAGCGGTGACATATCCTAGCCTGGTTCAGTTCATGACTCACGCATCTTATGAAACAGCGAGGTCTGTAGAATAATGCAAAATGCAACGAACGATACATTACTTCTCGGGGAAGCGGGCTATGGAATATGCCCATGGCTAATGACACCATTCCGAAACCGAACAACTGACATAGAAAAAACATTCAACAAAGTGTTTACAAGAGAACGTGTCATTATAGAACGGTGTTTTGGGCAATTCAAGCAAAGATTTTCGATACTTCAATATAAAATCGAGAGAGTTATCGCCCCATGTAATAGCCAGTTGTTTCGACGATTATATCCTTATCAATGACGATTACAACAATACTGATATATGGCAATTAGGAAACGATATCGAACAACAAACAGCAAGAAATTCTGATTCTACTTCACTTTCACTTGACGGCATGTTTGCACTTCAATAACAATTAGACGTTTGATCTCCCTTTGCTCAAGTAATTGCAATTGGTTTGAACTCATTTTTATGCATACAAAATTGAGCAAAAGCTGTTGCTGTTTGATTGAACTCGACTTACGAGCAATTGCTCACCTGCCTCAACTCAGCGCTTTTACTCGTTTTTATACATGAGGCCCATTGTGTGTTTCTTTCTGATGCAAAGCAGTTAGTAAAGCAGTCAGCAAAGCAATACTGTATGTAGATATAAGGTTTTAACTAACTTTTTTTTATACCCAGATTATATTTTATATATCATAATACTATTTAGTAATATGATAGTTAAATAAATAAAACTATGTCTTATAAATGCTTTTGTAACCTTAAAAAAATGTAACGATTTTAAACTATGTAGTATGCGGCATATATGATTTTAAAGTATGCATTTAAAAAGTCTGACATCTACCACACAATTGATAGCATTTAAGTTAAATCTGTATAAAATATTTTTATTTTTATGCCCACTGTTCGAAACAGATTTATTTCGTATCGTACTATTTTTCAACTGTTAAGGAGTTATGACTACTCCCTAAGGTAGTTTTTGTAATTTTTTATATAATTTTTAAGTCTTCTTTCTGTCGTTGTTGTTTTATAAAATGTGTAACTATTTTCCTTTTTTTTCATTAATCATTTATTATTTTGATTCCATGCAATAATTATAAGGCATTTTAAAGGTTTTCAACAAATACAACAAGACTTAAATATAAGAAACGACGTGGCATGAAATACTCACAGCGGTGAAAGTATTTTTATTTGTATTTAAAGGTGTTTTTAATACTTGAAAGAATACAAAAGAGAATTTCGAGAACTAAAACGTGAGGATATTTATCATACTTAGAAGAAAAAAATCTCATGGACAAAGTACAAAAGTGGCGACAGTTGAGAATTTATGTTCAAACAATAGTTAAAAGTACACTTCAACTCGCTGTAGCAAACAATAAAATAGCCACACAGAAAAGGTGTTCGAGAATTAACCTTTAACTACTGAGGTGAAATATTCGAACGTAGTTACTGAGGTGGTGGTAAATTCTTAAAAAAAACTGTACATACTTCATTGAAAAAAAGAAACTAATAATATTAAAAGATAATAAAGGAATATACAGCCAAGTGTATCTAATATAATATAAAGAAGAAATTAAACAAATATATATATATATATATATATATATATAAAATTAGAGATCAACTTATTTGAATATATTTTATTCATCAATCTTCGCACTTAAATAATATACGCAAATGCGCTTAATGAGTCCCACACACAATGTTTAAAAAGTGTGTAGTTTCACCAATCTAGAGCAAATGTAGCATAACTTCTGAACAACTCTGAGCTTCGGAGTCTGGTCCTACATGCTGCTTACATTGCTACATTTTCAGAAAGTTTGGCCTTTATTTATTATAAAAATCATTATACGCAAAGAGAAACCATGGTTATTGTATGGTCACAGGAACGACATTATGTTCTCTGTAACAATATATGGTTGCGATGAACAAATTTTAGTTGTTTGTAACATTACTTTGGTCCCGATAAAATAGCTTTGGTTAAAATTGTATCATTAAATGGTTACTAAGTACAAAAAATTCAACATGGTTAGTATTAACTATTTAGTTAATGCCCCACAACCAAAGTTTTTTCGTAGGTAATCAAAACATTTTTAAAAATAAATATTATTTGTTTGCTTATGTCATCGGAGTTTATTGGTTTGTGCTGAAAAAAATAATAAAAAATGTATAAATTTATATACTTAAATTATTTCCTTTTCGCTGTTTTTAATTAAGCGCGTGACTACACCTTCTTCTGGATTCCCGCAATTCATATCCTCTCGACGCACAGAGGAGTATTTCACCCAAAAAGCTGGTCAAAAAGGCAAAACTGAATTTTAAGAAATCTAAAGAACTAAGTACGCAGCTCGACAGACAACAATATTTTACATTATATTGTAAATTTTGAAGACTTTTAGCTGCGATTTGTAGCTCTGAGACCCTGCTAAAATCAGGAAAGTGAAGAAAATTATATGAGATTTAAATGTTTTCTTCGGTTTCTGGATGTTTATACGATATTTTTTTTGCGGCTAAACGAATAAAGGTTTAACAAAGATTATTTTTTTCGCTGAAAGGTTTGATCAAAAGTTATTTAAAAAAAAAATTTAAATATGTTGAATATTCATGTTGAAACAATTCGTTCAAAAGCTAAAAAAACTAATTATACCCTTTTTTGCAACAAAAGGAAAGGAAGAGATTTTTAAAAGTGCGGTTAGCATGTCTACGAATTATGTTTGTTACCACAATCAAATTTGGAATGTCTAATTTTAGACACAAAAAAAAAAAAAAAAAAAAAAATGTGCGCAAGTTTGCGCCATTATTTTTTAACGATTTTTTTAAATTTTCACATTTCTTCTATTTTTGCTCATCGGGCACTTTTCCTTATACATTTATATCGTCATAAACTTTTATGTATTTTGAATTATTGATTTCAACTCTTATTCACATCACTTTTAACACTTCACAATATTAATACCTGCCTATATGTAATTATAAATTGCAAAAATTCTTAATTATCCATACAAGTTTTAAGTGAATGTCCCACACATCCCCATAAAAGATATTTTTATATACCTGCTCTATAAAACATTATTTGTTAAAAAAAATAAATATATGTACGTATAAATATATATACTTATAATAGAATAATTATTAAAAACATTAATGACAAAAATAAGTTTCCAAAAAATAAATACAGGCATATAAAAAATACATGAGCACCCAGGTATCAGGCTAAAATCCAATTAAGGCATAAAAGCATGCCCTTGAAAATACTTATAAAGTGTTATTGCACACAGTTTTTATCAAAACCGTTTTGCAACTTCGATAGTCAACATGGAACAAGTTTACACAACAGCTATTCCAAATAGTGAAAAAATCTAATGCTGGAACCATTCACGAGAAATTGGATTTTTTTTTTTTAATTAGACTGTAAATCATATATATGTATGTACATACAGTCTGTTAAGAATGAGTTTAAACCTGTAAAATCAACGTTTGTTAATTGAGTTTTGCGATTTATACCGTCTTTTATTCCTTAGGAATGTGACTTTTAGAAAAATCTTTAAAATTTAAACTTTTTGATTCTTAATTTTTTTTATTGCATTTTGAAAACAAAAAATTTGACGCATTATGCATGTAATTTTTTTTTTTCGCCATTAATAGTAATAGCTCCAAAATAGTAATAGATACAAAAAAAAAATGTTTATGGTAAGTTTAAGCAGAATTTTCCGGTGCATCTTCTGATCCTCTTGCTATTAAAATCGGAGAACACGTTTTCAAGTTATGCAAAATATATAAGGCAACTCAACGATTTAGGGGGTGAAGTATGCCACGCCTTTAAAAGAAAATCCTTACGTACTAGAGAAAAAAATCCATATAGTCCACCTACTTTTATTTCTAGGGTAGAGAAACATTGTTTTGTTGCGCAGTGTACTTTTGTTGCGCAGTGTATTTTTTTCTGCCACTAGACTTTTTATATCATACTACACCTAAAACTATCAAAAACCTTTTAATTCAAAAAACACGTTTAATAATTTTGGCCAGCTTTTCAGGCCAAATATTCCTCTGTGCGACATGAGACTGAAATTTATTTTTAATTTTTACACCACAATAAGTAATAAAACCTCGATATCTTGAAAATAAACAGGGATATCATTGGTGATGATGAAATGTTCGCAGATACTTACAAAACGAAATTGGTTAATGATGTAATTTACTAGGTGACATTATAATTTTTGTTTTCAAGACTTAACCGTTGAGAACGGCGTTCATGTTGTTCTCAATCACCGTTTACTAGAATTATTTGCTTTCGGAGACAAGAAAGACTTCACTTTGAACTTGAAAGACTACATGAAAAAGGTGTCGGCTGAATCGGAAAAGAGATCCTCCGATCAAATTGATGTCTTCAAGAGCTTCAAGAGCAATAAGGATTTACAACTCTATGCTGGTAAATCCATGAACTGCGATGGTATGGGCCATGTGAGAATGCCGTGAAATCCATGGCCAAAGTGTTCCCACCCTTATGTTCTTGAAACACGGTTTGGAATAAAAAAATATTCGTATTAAATTTATTTATGTATGTATGTATGTATTAATAAAAACATCGGTATTTTATATAAAATCATTAATAAATAAAACTGGAGTGGCCTACACTCAACTTTACCATACCTAATCGAAACAGATATTTTTATGGATATATTACATAAAGAATAAAAGTTTAAAGCATATTCGAATCGAAAAATTAATTATTTTATGTTTGGGGTGTTTAAGTAAACTAACCCTTGCCCCTTCCGGATTATGCATAAAATGTATACAGGTCCTCATCTCCATATTCAAAAGGCACATAGTGAATTTCGTTTTAATATATCATACGGTATGACCTGTAGAGCGTTCACAAAATTTGGGAGTAAAAAACTACCCCTTTCCCCCTCTTGATTATGCCCAAAAACTATACAGCTCTTCATCTCCATATACCAAAGGCACATACTAAATTTAATTTTTATATGTCATATTTAATTTATATAATAAATAATTTTGTATTTTAAAATGTAAAAAACTGGCATATCCATTTCATATGATATTTCATATTTTTTAATCACACTATAATCGTTAATTTAGCCATAATATTATAATGTTCTACAATAATATGGTTTCATTACAACCATATAATTTAAACATAATATTTTGCTCTTAGATTATAGTTACGTTATCCATGTTTTATCTTTACGTGCATAAGATTAATATATAATGTTAATATTTGCAGCACTTATGCCTAACAATCTAGAAAAAATAGATAATTGCGAGCGGCGAGACCAGTTAAATTTATTGAACATTGAACACAAGTTGGAAAACATCCTATTTAGTATTGTTGTAATGTGCTAATATTGCCGGTTTTCCAGTTTGTATGTCATTACTTGTGCTACACAGAAGATAATAAAACTACTCTATTCTTATTAGGCACGTATGATAAAATGTTTACGTCTTTGGTAAAATCGTGTAAATAAGACTCAACGAATCTATTTTTATTCATCTTGCATCAACTCCTATGCATGTTTCATCATCTGTCGATCACTTACCTGAATGCAGAAATCAGAATCAGCAATCACAACATTAACGTCGCTGATATCGTTATCGTCTTAAAGTAGTCTGGCTATCGCTACCTCATAAAGTTTATTTCAACTCAACACAATTTGTGAGCATAAAATGCAAAAAAAAGGTAGGAGTCATCAAAGTTATTCCATAAGAGCCTTACATTAAAATGAGTGGTATTTTGTTTTACATTAAATATTTACTCCTATATGGAAGTGGTAGTAAAAATTTTCCAACAAAAAAATACATATACCTTGACGACTGGTGATTTGTACACAACCGCATGCATATCTTCGCTCAAACGATACCTAAAACAGTCAAAACACATCTGAACTATAACTAAAATTTACCACCATCTCAGGAGTTAAAGATTAGATATATAATTTTTTGTAAAACAGTTAAAAAGATTCTTGTGATGATTTGATAGAAAAGCAATTAAGATGTGCTTTATGTCATGCAAGAGTTCGGTGCAAGAAATGTTTAAAAACATTATGCACTGAAAAAAAAAAATGTTTCGAAATGCACCTGTAACCAGCCACTGTACTCAGTTGATTACACTCTCTTTACTCCATTTACTTCATTTATTATTTTTTTTTTTTACTTTTTTATGCTTTTATATTAGTTTTGTAAACAATAAATAATATAATATAATAATATCACTTCTGATTTCATTTTGGCGGTTAAAGGGTTAAAATAGCAGTATGTTTCCATATAAAGTTTTATAATTTAGATTAAAAGTATTAGTTTTCAGGTTTATTAGTTTATTTGATGAACCCATAAAAATCATGCAAAAATATCCATTATAAATTTATAAGACCTAAAGTCTAAACATCAATTAAGTTCATATAACTTTGTATATGCATTCTAAGCAAAAGTAGACCTTATAAAATAAGCTTTTTTATGCTGTCTAATTTAGTAAATTTATTAAAATTTCTTGAACAACGCAGCTATATTTAGTTCTTTAAACAAACAACTTTATGATTTGCGTGAGAGTTCATTTTGTATGCGAAACGAAATTATATTCAAACAAAGTACTTAAATAAAAACCATAACTAAAGGGAACCCCGTTAACTTTTTATTGTGTTCAAAATGTCAAGAGTGCAGTCTAAAAGTACGTTTGTAAAGATTGCAAATCTTGATAGTGAAGCTGCTATTGTATTTATCAGAAAAGAATCGTTTGATTCGACTTGACAGCTTTCGCGTAGCAAGCTATTACGTAAACTCAGAAAAAAAGACTGGTTAAAGAATAATTGTAAAAAAAGTTATTAAAATTTAAATTTTATACAAATGATTTATTAACAGAGATGGAGTCCGTTTAATTTCTCCAAGTTGAAAGAATTTTTTGTTAACAAATTAGGTGAAATGATTGATGCAATTGAAAATATAATTTGTAAACTCTTTTCAAATAGTTTTTTAATATTTGAAAATTAGAAAAAAAAAACAAGCAAAGCAAAAACAATTTGGATATTAAATTTTACTGTTAAACAATGCTAATTACAACATAGCAGATTACAGGAAAAAAAATAATTTAATGATATTACTTGAGAATATCTGCCTCGTAAAAGGTAACCTAGCTGCATCAGACACCGCAAAAATTTCGGCTTGAAAAATGTTATCCAGTCTAGAACTGTGTCTGATACCTAACTTCTCGCAGAATATTCCACTTCCTGTGCAATTATCCTTTTTTGATCCATCTGTATATATCCTAACTTCCTCAGTTAAGTTATCCAGAGGTTTCCAATCATCTTTTATTGGGTTGATTGTAGAATTCTCCTTGTCCCAATAGATTTCAGGTGTGAAATAATCGGTTCCTATGTTCTCTAGTTGATATTTTCATATCAACGATGAGTGTCCATAATCCCTAACATTAAATTGTTTATTTTGTCTTAATCCTAATTGTGTTCTCAAAGCATATTCTTTTATATGTAAGTTTAGATGGAAGATTCCAAGTATTCTACACAGTGCTTCAGATGCTGTTGATTTTCTTGCTCCTGTAATGCTAAGTGCTACTATTCTATTTACTCTCTATATAAATGATGCGTGAGTGTGTGTTCTCCAAATTGGCCACCATACAAGTGATCCATGACATAATATTGGTCTAACTATTATATATATATATATATATATATATATATATATCCAGTAGATCATTTGTGGATTAAGTCCCCAAGTTTTTCCAATTAAAGCTTGGCAGGAATACATTGCGGCATATGCTTTCATAACGTTGTTTACATTTTACATTTCCATTTAAGAACTTGGTCAAAAATAAAATTACACCCAAAAATTTCGCTTCTTTTGAAGCGTTTTGAAAGGTTACCTTGTGTCTTCACTTTCACAAGGTAACCCTTAAAAAGTGAAAACAATTTTCAATAAAGTCAGAGAAAAACTTTTTGCTCCGCTTTTATTGGAAATTATGATTTTTTTTTCTTTTTCCAATGGGACGTATTTTATTTCTTTTAAGCGCCATGATATTGGGGTTTCTCCTATACTTTTTAATTTTGTTCTATTTCCTAATTCCTAAATAATAAAAAAAGTGGAGGTATAATTTCCAATAAAATAAATCCAACAAATATAAGATAAGATTGAAGTCAAAGAAAGTAAACAATATACTAAAACTAATTGCAGGTCAATGCACTAAACTTTGGATTACTTTTGATTAAGAAAATATAATTTTTCATTTGTTTTAAAAATTAAAGAAAGTAGGTATTAAATCTTCACACTATTTAAATTTCTTTAATTATAGTAGTTAATTTTCGACCGAGTTTATGATCCTAACTAAATATATCAGCAGCATATTTTTCCCTCTTCTCTGAATTCTAGTTTAATAAAATTTTTGGAGTGTTTCAAGGCGTTTTGATATGAATCCAATATTATTAGCTTTGTATTGGTCTATCAGTATAGAAGTTGCGGGTTCGATTCCCACCAAAGACTTTTGGTATTTTTTGCAAACAAGCAAGAACATTCTTATATATACTACATCTGTCTTTAAAAAAATAAAAAAAACTTGTTTAAAAATTGTAAATTGCCAGATTATACCAAAACGTACCTGAGGACGATTAAAATTTAACTAGTGGCAAAAATTCTTGATAAAGATTTATTTTTATAAGTTTAGTATCAATTTTCACATATTTACATGTTTAAGACTTTGAAAGTCTCAACATTTACCAACTTTAACACAAGTAGCCTAGAATCGTCTTATCTATCTACTAGCGCTTTCCTACCTCCATAAACAAACATTATTATTTGTAAGTAAAAGTATGGCCAAGCTTTTATCCGAAAACTCACGTTATTCTCAGAGTAGTCTATGCTGATAACATATTTACTTTCTAAGCGTTGTTCGACGCCCACTGCTTCAACGCACCTACACTCTATAAACATTTTTGTTTAAAATTGGATCGATAATAGTAGCCAACACTAGTACCCAATAATTTCGACCTAAAATTAGACAACTATATTTTTAAATATTAAACAAAATATGTTTATTTAATTTACACAAATTGTGTTTAAAATTTGTTTTTTTTTTATTTTCAAAAATTTTCTATAATTAAAAATAATAATTTTTATGATTTTAATTATTAACGTAAGCTAATTGGGCATTATTATTGTAAATGTAAATAAAACAATTTTATTACATTATTTTCCCTGTCGTTTCGTCAATTTTTTGTTGACTTTTTCATATAACGAGTGATTTTTTAAGAGCTTGAGAACTTTTTTAAAAAAAAAAAAACGCATAAAATTTGCAAAATCTCATCGGTTCTTTATTTGAAACGTTAGATTGGTCCATGACATTTACTTTTTGAAGATAATTTCATTTAAATGTTGACCGCGGCTGCGTCTTAGGTGGTCCATTCGGAAAGTCCAATTTTGGGCAACTTTTTCGAGCATTTCGGCCGGAATAGCCCGAATTTCTTCGGAAATGTTGTCTTCCAAAGCTGGAATAGTTGCTGGCTTATTTCTGTAGACTTTAGACTTGACGTAGTCCCATAAAAAATAGTCTAAAGGCGTCAAATCGCATGATCTTGGTGGCCAACTTACCGGTCCATTTCTTGAGATGAATTGTTCTCCGAAGTTTTCCCTCAAAATGGCCATAGAATCGCGAGCTGTGTGGCATGTAGCGCCATCTTGTTGAAACCACATGTCAACCAAGTTCAGTTGTTCCATTTTTGGCAACAAAAAGTTTGTTAGCATCGAACGATAGCGATCGCCATTCACCGTAACGTTGCGTCCAACAGCATCTTTGAAAAAATACGGTCCAATGATTCCACCAGCGTACAAACCACACCAAACAGTGCATTTTTCGGGATGCATGGGCAGTTCTTGAACGGCTTCTGGTTGCTCTTCACTCCAAATGCGGCAATTTTGCTTATTTACGTAGCCATTCAACCAGAAATGAGTCTCATCGCTGAACAAAATTTGTCACATTTGAACATTTCGAACCGAACACTGATTTTGGTAATAAAATTCAATGATTTGCAAGCGTTGCTCGTTAGTAAGTCTATTCATGATGAAATGTCAAAGCATACTGAGCATCTTTCTCTTTGGCACCATGTCTGAAATCTCACGTGATCTGTCAAATACTAATGCATGAAAATCCTAACCTCAAAAAAATCACCCATTATAATTGAACAACATTTGCTTAACAATATTTACTAAAGAAATGCAGTAGAATCCATTGGGCCAACTGACAAAAACAAATTATTATTATTATCTATACATATAATAAAATAGTAACTCATTTCCGTCTGTTTGTCTGTAAAAACTATTGGATGGATTTTAAGAAAATTTTGTGAGGTATCCTGATCCCAATATAGGATACTTTTTTTCAGCAAAAATATCTTATTTCCAAGAGAAAGTGGAGAAAAAGCAGTGAACGTACGCAGGTAAACTAACCTTATTTTTTTATAAAGTATAACAAATACATAGATTCATATGAAGCATACTTTAAGCGGGAACTAAAAATTTAAGAGTCGTAGGTGTGGATGGCTTTCAAAGCAAAATCGAACAAAATATTGCAAGGGCGCTGACGAAGTGGCGGGCACAGCTAGTTATCTAATGGAACTAAACACTAACAAATGCAAGCACATGAGATTTAAGAGCGGCAACTTCGACAGTGTCAACTATTTGTTGGGCAACAACCTTACCGGATTTGGGTATATTGCTTGATGTTAAGCTTAGTTTTATTCGACACATTAATATGATGGTCAATAAGGCGAGAGGCGTTCTTGCTTTTGTTAAAAGATGGGCAAAAGAATTTAACAATCCATATGTAACTAAGCTTTTATATACATCCCTAGTTAGACCTATGCTTGAATATGGCTCAGTTGTTTTTGATCGGTTGTATAATGTTCATGGTGATCATATTGAATCTATTCAAAAACAGTTTTTCTATTTAGCCTACGAAGCTTAAGATAGAATCCAACATTAAATTTGCCTGCTTATCATCAAAGATTATCGCTAATTACGTTGCCTTCTCTTAAAATCCGAAGGACTATGCTAAATGTTACGTTTTTGTTAAGTATTCTTAATGGCGATATACACTCTGAATTTATTCTAAGCAGTATATCATTTAATGTTCCACACCGGCCAACACGTTACTTTCATCCTCTGGCAATTAAATGTTTTCGTATGAACTATGCTTACGTTACGTTATTTTAGTGTGTAGTTATTGCATGAATATGTATTACAAAACTCTACTTATTGCAATTTCCAAGGTACCACACTGTTCCAAAGCAGTAAATTATTGGTTTGACGATTTAGATTAATAAGAGAGTAGCAAAATTTTTATTCTAAGTTTCACTATGATGAATATTTACTCTTTACCGAAGTCATCACCGACAATATTCTACTTCTAGACAATTTAACTCAACTATACACGTTAATATGGAGATTTTTCGTACACATTTTTAAGGGTCTACCTGTTATAGTTTCTCAGCAACACGATAATTTTTCCTTTTGTATAGGAGAAGACATTCTTTTGTACCCAATCTATCCATTAATATGAGGGTTACCAATACAAAATTTCAAGCTCTACCGATTACAGTTCTCTAGATATACAATAATTTGTCACTTTTTACGGCAGGTGCCACACCTTTTTTTTGTAAGACTAAGCAAATTAATAAGAGGATTACTTATAAAAAAATTCAAGACACAAGTAATAGGTTGTAGTTTTCTAGGTCCACAATAACAATTTTTCATTATGTTTATAATTTTTTGTGAGCTAATTATGGTCAGTATTTTATATATGATGATGCACATAAAACAATTTACTTCATCTTTCTTCTCAAAGTTTCGTCGGCTTTTTTCCGACTTCTTCAGGAGAAATATTTATTGAAGTATTTAGCGTCAAATTACAAGATAATCTTATTATTCAAAAGACAAATGTGATATTAATATTTAAGGTTTAACTTATGATCTGTTTTTTGGTTTACATCACTACTTAAATTATAAAAAGTTGGACATCACGACACACTTAAATGTATAATTTAAATAATAATAATAAATGGAAAAATATATCACAGGTAAACTTAAACTAATATTACAGAACTGAATTTGTTTTAAATGATTGCTACTGAATATTGCAGTTTGGTGTTATCCTTGTCTTCTTTGGTATTTACTGAATTCTTTATACGTTGTACATCTTTTGTTCTTCTATATCTTTTGTTCTCTTTTTTCTCTCTGTCTAGTATTTTTGCACCTTCAAAATATACAATATGTCCAGTTTCTTTTGCATGTTAAGCTAAAGCTGTTGTCTCTTTTCCTTTATTAATGTCAGCTTTATGTTCTGATATTCTTGTCTCCAGTATCATTTTTGTTGTTCCAACGTATACTCTATCACACCTTTCATTCTCATTTCCTTGACAAGTTATTTCGTAAACCACATTATCTACTTTTTCTGCTTATGTCCAATTTTCTTATTTTCTGCGTAAAAAGATGTCTTAGTGTTTTGTTTGATCTGTGAGTAAATAATGTTCTCTCATCATTTGTCATATGTTTTAATGTTGTGTTTTCTGTGAGTTTAGGAACATATGGGACACTGTAAAAAACCTTTTCAGTTATTTGTTGATTTCTTTTTTTGCTTTTTTCTTTACTTAAGCACTTGTTAATTATGTTATTTGTTATATATATTGGAAAGTTATTTTTTGTCATTATATTTCTTATTTTGTTGATGTTATCGTTTCTGAAGTGTTTGTCGCTGATGTTGAGAATTTTGCTTGTTAGGTTCATAGTCGTAATTATTTTCATGTTCATTGGTTGAGTTGAGTGGTTATTAAATAATCTTCCAGATGCGGTGTTCTTTGCATACCAGTTAGTTATTGATTTATTATTATATTTTATAATTGTCAAGTCCAAATATGGTATTTGATTATTTTCTTTTACTTCCACTGTAAATCTTAGCTTTTTGTGATATGAATTTAATGTTTTGAGAATAATGTCTAAATCATCTTTCTCGATAACCGCAAATATATAGTCCACGTATTTGGATAAAAATTTCATATTTATGTTTTTTGACTTTAATTCCTCTATAACATCGTCCAATAGCGCGTCTAATACAATGTCTGCCATTGTCGGGGATAGTGGATTACCCATTGGCATACCATATATCTGACGATAATACTTTCCATTGAAAGTAAAATAGTTATTGTCCGTTAGACAGAATTGTAATATTTTCAACAATTGTTGTCTGCTAATTGTTGTGTGTTCCTTAAGGGTTCCCCATTTGTCCTAATAGCTAAGTGTGTTGGTATGTTGGTGAACAATGATACCGCGTCAAAAGATATTAAAATGTCATTGTCATCTTAAATAACATCACAGAGTTTTTCCTTTAATTGCACTGAGTTCTTCTTGATGTTGTAAACTGGAGAAATAATATTTTTCAATAGTTCTCCTATATAAAGGGTGATTTTTTTGAGGTTAGGATTTTCATGCATTAGTATTTGACAGATCACGTGAGATTTCAGACATGGTGCCAAAGAGAAAGATGCTCAGTATGCTTTGACATTTCATCATGAATAGACTTACTAACGAGCAACGCTTGCAAATCATTGAATTTTATTACCAAAATCAGTGTTCGGTTCGAAATGTTCAAATGTGACAAATTTTGTTCAGCGATGAGGCTCATTTCTGGTTGAATGGCTACGTAAATAAGCAAAATTGCCGCATTTGGAGTGAAGAGCAACCAGAAGCCGTTCAAGAACTGCCCATGCATCCCGAAAAATGCACTGTTTGGTGTGGTTTGTACGCTGGTGGAATCAGTGGACCGTATTTTTTCAAAGATGCTGTTGGACGCAACGTTACGGTGAATGGCGATCGCTATCGTTCGATGCTAACAAACTTTTTGTTGCCAAAAATGGAACAACTGAACTTGGTTGACATGTGGTTTCAACAAGATGGCGCTACATGCCACACAGCTCGCGATTCTATGGCCATTTTGAGGGAAAACTTCGGAGAACAATTCATCTCAAGAAATGGACCGGTAAGTTGGCCACCAAGATCATGCGATTTGACGCCTTTAGACTATTTTTTGTGGGTCTACGTCAAGTCTAAAGTCTACAGAAATAAGCCAGCAACTATTCCAGCTTTGGAAGACAACATTTCCGAAGAAATTCGGGCTATTCCGGTAGAAATGCTCGAAAAAGTTGCCCAAAATTGGACTTTCCGAATGGACCACCTAAGACGCAGCCGCGGTCAACATTTAAATGAAATTATCTTCAAAAAGTAAATGTCATGGACCAATCTAACGTTTCAAATAAAGAACCGATGAGATTTTGCAAATTTTATGCGTTTTTTTTTAAAAAAAAAGTTCTCAAGCTCTTAAAAAATCACTCGTTACTTGGACAGATGGTAACAGGGTACTTTAGTTGATGATGAGATCGGTCTAAGCATTGGATCTTGCACAAAATTTTAAAGTTTATATATTGGACCCAAGTATCACGATAATAAATATCTAGCTTGTATGTGAAGTGGTACGACTACTATAAATATAAAATAATAGATAAAATTTTTCCTACTAGTTAGCTAGTAACGAACAGCATAAACTTAAGGAAGTCCGCTAGTATAGCAGCTATTGCGTTCCAACAAACAAACAAACAAACAAACAATTATACTTATTTTAAAATATATGTATATAGATATATTTATAGATATATATGTGTATGTCTTGTCGTTCACAGATTATCTTTTTCTTTTTTAGCCGGTTTAACATTTGGGGAAAATACTTTTACACAATTTGTGTTTTTCGCACTAGTACCATTGCTTGTTAAGACATCAATCAACTGTTCAATTTACACTGGAAAAGGTATAAAAAAAAGTGGTCATGACTAAACTCCATATCTACCAGATCTTTCTTATAAATCTAAGAGTCTCCTAAAATGTAATTAAGTTAAATCAAGACTTTTTAGACAAAATTATTAAGGATACTAATATCGGGTGGTTAAAATTTAAGGGCCGATGTGGAATATGAACCACACCTAAGCGTCAAGTTTTTTTCTGCATTTAATTTGACATTTATCAATTTCAGACAAACTCAATTTGAAAGATACATGGAAAGATACACAATCGAGCAATAGTGAGAATGTTGGCAAAAAATAGCAACGTTGGATGATCAATTTTCGAAGAAAATCATCTTCAGTGATGAGGCACTTTTTAACCTCAGTGGATTCGTCAATAAGCAGAATTGTCGCATTTGGGCGAACTATAATCAAAGAGTGATTGTCAAAAAACCAATGCACCCACAAAGAGTGACTGTTTAATACGGTTTATGGGCTGGCGGAATCATATATGGATGTGGACGATTTGTGGTTTCAACAGGATGGTGCCACTTGGCACACAGCTAACGAAACAATGATTCTTTTGCCCGACAAATTCAATGGTCGTGTTATCTCACGCGGTGGCGATGTTCATTGGCAGCCAATATCATGCGATTTGACATGGACTTCTTTCTTTGGGGTTATTTGAAAGAAAAAGTATACGTCGATAAGCCAGCAACAATTCAAGAGCTAAAGTATGAGATAATTCGGCATATTAACGGCAAAGAACCTCAATTATGACTCAGCGTCATCGAAAATTTGGAGCATCGAATATATTTTGTTCCATACATAATTGAACGATACCAATATTATCAAAATAAAAAGAAATGACAATAATTTCCTAAGTCATTTGTATTTTATGAAAAATAAACATCGGCCCTTAAAATTTAGCAACCCTTATTACAGTTCTGAGGTATTTTTCTATGGTAGTATTTTCCAATATAAACTAAAGTTATTTCAATATTAGGAATAATTAATTAAAGAAAATAAAACTATTACTTAGTCTTGAAGTAAGGAAAATAAAATTATTACTTAGTCTTAGTAGTGAAACATGTTGATCCTTATAAAAACAGTACAATTGTCTTTAGAAATGCGTTCGCTACCCATTGAGAACAACATTTTTAACCTAAAATTTGGACTTTAATAATGCAAATATTTCTAATATGAGACAAGCTGAATATAAATTCGATTAAAACTGGTTTTCTTATTTAAGTGATTTGTCATGTATACTCCATTGATCTAGTATAGAATTGTTATAATTTTCTAAATAAATTACTTGAGCTTAAATCACTAGAGAATTATTTTGAAATTTCAAAAATAACTAAGAAAGAAAAATTTAAATAACAATAACAATAACAAAAAAAAATTATAAAATATAAAGAACCAAAAGAGAAAATAATAATAAAAGGTAAAAACCATATAAAGGTTGAGGTGTTTACAATAGGCCAACAACACTCAACACAAATACGCACTAACACTTAGAAATATGTAACACGGCACACAAATTCACATCATTGTATATACACATACACCTTAACCTGTAAACGTGTACGAGTATATGTTTGACTATGCGAACAATTCTAAAGAGTTTTTCAATAAAACCAGAAGAAGGCAATAGTTTTTTCAGGGGGGAGTATGAAAACAGAGCCCTCTTTATGTTTGTAAATGTTAATTCAATATATGGGTTAAATATACAAAAAGTTTTACAATAAAAGATATTTGTAAATAAGTGTGTTTATATTCAAAACTACAGACCAATATACAAATTGAGTTTGTCGTCTTAGTTTGGTTTCTTGTTTCGGATTTTGTTTCTCTAGGTTCTTTGTATTCTATACATGTACATATGTATGTATGTATGTATGTGTGTAGAGTACATTGAACGTAACCGTAGTATAAGTTCGTAGTAAAAATCTGTTGTATTTCTTGCTGTTGTGCTATAATAATAATTCACAGCACAAAAGGAAAAAAGCTTTTAAATAAAGTAATACATTATACAAGAATGAAAATATTGTTGTCCTAGGACAACGAAACACAATTATTAAATAGTATTCAAATTGCAAAGAGAAGAGATGAAACGCTGAAAAAGAGAAAAAGCTTTTGTTTAATAAAAAGTCAGAGTAAGGAATTGAATTTATTTTACTCTATTTCCAAACTCGTATTTTTCCCTTATCTATCTCTCTCTCTTTTAGAAATTTTACGAATATTGAAATCAAAACAAAATTAAAAGAAGTACATCATGCAGTTCTACTTAATTCTTGTACGAATTAAATTGTATTTTTATTAACTATAAGCAGGAAATCCTAATTTCATATACGAAGAGTGTATTAAGATAATACCAGTGAAGAATTAAATAATTTAATTTGCATTTATATTAGTACTTCTAGTTAATAAACAGACATTCATACATATGTATGTATGTTAAATTTATTGCTTCGAAAGGTGCACTTAGTATTTCTTATGTCTCTTTTGGGACAATCTCTTTATTTGTATTGATATTTTGTGTACTGCTACCGGCTTATATAATTTTCTTTCAATGGTTATACAAAATGTGCCAAAAGCACTTCTTTAAACAAATGTTTTGTTTTTATACCCTACACCACAGGTGGAAAGGGTATATATAAGTTTCATTCCGTGTGTAATTTCTACAATTTTCGACCCCATAAACTATATATATTCTGGATCCTTATACATAGAGAAGTTGACTAAGCGATGACCATCAGTCCGTCTGTCCGTGTTCGGGTAGTAATGTCATTTGCCAAGGCACCATAAGAGATACAAACAATTTAAGCACACCAATCTGTCAGGCATAGCTTCGATAATTTTCGGATTGCAATTCAGTAACATCGGATCATTGCTTTGGGGGCTGCGGGCCAAAAAACACGTCCCCTATATTTAATCACGTTTTTTCAAATTTTTTTCGGCTTTAATGATTCTCTTTTGCTTTTTTTTGTCAAATAAATATTAGACCGCGACAGGTAGATCGCAAGGAGTGAATACAGATCTCAGGGGTCAATAACGCCTGAGAGAGCGACTTTTGTTTGTTTTTAGGTTGGTACGGTTTTTCTGCTTTTTTTTAGTATTAAAGAAATTTTTAGAAATCAATACACATAGAGGTAGACAATGGACCCCAAGGGTAAATAGGAGAAGTTAAAGGGCGCATTGGAGGTTAAGGATTTTTTTTTTTGCTTTCGTCGGGCCATTCTAACTCAATATAGATTGCAGAAAGGTCCTAAATTTAAAAAATAAAAAATAAATTCAATATAATTCAATAAAATTCAATGAAATTCAATAAAAATTCAAAATATTTACAAAAAAACTTTACAAACCATTTTCAAAACAATATTTTTACAGAAAAATATGCGAAAAAAAATTTTTAAAAAATTTTCGAAAATTTTTTTTTTTTAACACTTTTGAATAAATATTTTTAAAGAAAATTTTCGAAAAATTGTTTTAAATTCGTTTAATTTTTAAATTGATGAGATCTCTGTTTTAAAACCTACACACGTTTATTTTAAAGCCAGTATAGCTACATAGCAACACGACCCCGTTGTGGCTGTCGTCAACTTAAGCTAATTTCTATTTTATTCAACAAAAGAAAATATCGCCGCTGTCTTCTATTTCTTTAAGGTAAGCATACCCAACCAGAGAAATCTGTTAAAACTGGTTAAAATGAGAATGTATTGGTGTTTTGCACTGAAAAAATTCACATAGTTTAACATTAGTAAATACAAAAGCGTTTCAATATGAATGAGTTAACCAAATTTTAATATAAGTTTTTTGGGATGATAGAGTTAAAATGTAGCAACAAATGGTAGCATATGAATATATTAAGGTTTTTGTAAGGTATTAAGTTTATGTATAATTAAATTAGTTTTCTTACAATTCTTAGAATTAAGAAATTCCGTACAGGCGATTCTTATGAAAATAAATTTAACATATTCATTATCAATGTTAACAGGTAGAGAAAAAAGACAATACAATAACGCTAGTTTATAAATGCCCATTACTGTCAAAGAGCCTTTTATGTAAAGCTTTTTCCAACCATAAAACAAATTTACGTTAATTTATTTTTTATTCTGAACTATTAAAACTAATTTCGTATTTTCCAACTTAAAGATATGCAAATAAACTATTCATTCATGCGTACCCGTATATCATTTCTTGTAGAAATAAAACAAATAAATGTTATGTTTATTGCTTTGCCTTAAAATTGTTAAATGAAAGCGTGATTTCTATTAATCTAATGGCTAGAAATACACAGTCCATGCTTTGTTTCATAGACACAAATTTACTTAAAAAATTAATTCTGATATGCAAAAAAAAAAAAATAAATACAATAAAACAATAAAATTTCCAATATTTAATATTAAAAATCGCAGAGCACCCCGCAATCATGTTTACCCAACAGAGTTTAGTTTGATACTAGATTAGTATTAACTAAACATGAACGTTGGGAGAAAACAAATGAACAAAATGGAGCTTTCATTGTTAACCGAAGGTTGACTGAAGCAACCACAAATATAAGGTGGTAAATATCGAAGTAGAAATATTAAATAAGAGGAAAACTTTGGGTAGTAGCAGACTTCATTCTCACCAACTGACGATTGATGATTAAATACAGTTTTTCTCGTCTTCCTTTATCTGAGTTTGGTTAGTTAAATGATGATGATGCTTTCAACTAAACACTACCCAAAGTAGATAGATACGAAGAGTGCTGATGACGTACGTAGCTGGCTAGAAAATGCATTACATTCTGCTGGTATCTAAAATAAAAATTTTTTCCAATTTTTCTTTAATATTAATCACCTAATTTGTAATTTGTAATCACCTAATTCTTTTTTAGAGAGCATAAAATGAACTTAAGCTTGACTTCAAATTTCATCTGTATGTAAAACAATTAAGGCTGACTTGTGCACAAGTCACAATCTATTGTATATTTAGTTTGTTTACTAACTTAATTTTTTCTTGACTAATTTTGTTCGAAGATAAAGCACTGTGCGACTCCAGCACCTTAAGACATAATACAAATCTACGGATTAAGAAATTACTGATTAAAAAATTCATGTATATTGCAATTGATTAAATTATATATTTTTTTTGTTCTTGCAGGTAAGTCACTTTATTACCAAATTGGAATACCAAATGCAAAATATGTAAGTATGTATAATAAAAATTGTATTAAAAGTTAGTTAAAATGTACGAAGTATTACAGGAGTATTCTAAAAAAAATATTACAATAAAGAAATAATTAAAAACTTTTAATATCTTTTAATATTAATATAAGATGTATAACAGTTTTATATAATTTGCAGTTTAAAAGCCACTGTTAGATAAACAAAAAAAAAAAAAAAAATAGTATCCTTCTAATATATTTTGGCGCCAATCATAAAACAAAACAAAGCAAATACTTTAACACATTTATATAACATTTTCGCTCTCTTCCGGTATTTTGCAAAGTGCAAAAAAGAAAGAGAGCCAAAATATAAAATTAATATGTGCTCAATTTTAGAAAATAACGATGCATTATTACTCAGCTCTTAAACAAAGTAAATATACTCCCGCAATCGGCAAGGCTCGTAAAATTAGGACACATTTAATCGTATGTGTGATTAAATATACGCACATAAACATGCTAAAACATGACTCGACATGCTTGCTGTAGACAATAACAATAATAAAACGTAAACGAAATCACAACAAATGGTAAAAAACACAAAAAAAAACTGAAAGTTGAAAGCGTAACGACCAGAAAGGACGAATAAGAATAAAACTACTACTATGAGGGAATTTTAACGAAACCAGTTTGTAACGAACCATTGAAACGAGCGGTTTAAGAATTGTAACGGCTGTACAACACGTGATTTTCTAAAACGAAAGGAAACGTTTGTTTTGAAAATAATATTTTTAAATAAATAAAAAAAAAAAAAAATTAAGAAAGAAAATGTATGTGAAGATTTTTTAAAAATAAGTTTCAAACACGTATTGAAGTGAAACCAAACAAAAAATGTAAAAGTTAAAATTGAAGTTTTGTGTGTAAGTGAAGTTAAATATAGTGTAAAAAAATCAAAAAAATATATATTGCAAGTAAAGCTGTTTTACCTTAACATTCTGTAGTGTTGCTCTATGTGTCTTAAGTTAAAATCGTTTTTTTATTATTGTATCTTAAAGATAATAAATTATATTTGTATGTAGTTGGAATTAAAAGTGCTGAAAAAGGTAAAAATAACACACTTGTAGGTGAAGAAAAAGTATAGAAGCGGAAAATAGAGTATATAAAGCAAAGTTAAGTTTTGTGTTCAATTTAAAATTTAGTTTTAGTTTTTCTTGAAAGCAATTTCTTTGTGTTACCAGCAATAGCGATCACAAAAACCAGGTGCATTTTATTGCACCATTCTGTTTTGCAACTATTGGCATTTTTAACACGAGCAAAAAACTTGCACACAACCAACTTTAGCTGAAAATTCACCAAATTTTTATTAGAAAAAAAAATAAAGAAAAAGTTACAAAAAATTGTTAAAATTTAAAAAGAAAATAAAACTAAACGTCCTTATTTGTGTGTGGGTATTATAAAAAATATACCTCTTTATGTGTAAAACCAACCTGCAAGAATGCAACTCAACGCTAAAAGCAAATATAAACACATAACAATAGCTTTGAAAATTTTGTTTAAGAAAGGTTAAGAAAAAATTAAAAAAAAACCTCAACTTTAAGTAAAATGCACAAATATGTAGCAATGAAATAAAAAGTAAGAAAAGCAAGTTTATATGCAGTTTATAGTTCAATTCATGTTTACACACTGTTATTTGAACATGAATAGAAACTTAAATGCAATTCATTCTTTTTTCCTACATGAGCATTTCCAGAACACAGGATTAAGTGTTAAAATTTACCAACTAAATCTAGAGAATAGGAATATACTATATAGCATGTAGTAATAGAAGAAAGAGTATTCGCTATTACTTATTTAATATTGTAAATGCAATTATTTTAGGTTGAAAATTCCTTAAATTTGTTTAAATGGTGTAACAAAAAATTTACCATTTAAACTTCTTTGACAATTAAATTGATTGGATTTGTTCTGCCAGTACATAAAATACTGTTGTCATACCTTTCGGTGAATAACGTCGTCAATGGCTGTTGTTTTGAAACGTTTGGCAAGCGCTTTCGATGTAAAGACATGGAAAATTGAAAATGATGTATTTACATCGCAAGCGTTAGCCAAACGTACTAAAATAACAGCCAGTTACGACATTCTTTACTGAAAGGTATAACAACAGTTCCTTGACAATTTTTTTTTAAATTCTTTGATAATGTATCCTTAAGAATTTTAGTTAAAATGATTATTGCAATTACGCTAGTTAGATGTTATTTGACTAAATATCGGCTGATTTTCATTTAAGTATAAAATATTTTAAAAACCGTCCCCGCGATACGGGTCTTCTAATTTAGCCTCTATTTTCACCCCTCACTCTCAGTATCGATCTAACTTTTGGCAACTTAAATTTGTTCCACAATGTAATTTTTAACATACATATTATTGAAGTTTGGTGATGTTCCTAGGGTATGGAAGGATTCTTTTATTATTCCATTATTTAAATCTGGTTGTAGGAATAATATTGCAAACTACAGAGTTATTGCCAAACTTACTGCTATACCTAAACTTTTTGAGAAAATTGTTACTGATCACCTTTAAAATCAAGTATTATCTATATTGGATCCTGCTCAACATGGATTTCGAAGGGGTGGGTTATTTAACTGTTACTAATCTTTTGCAATTAACAACATTAGTGAATCGGGGGTTTGTTCAACAAAAACAAACTGATGTTATTTACGCCGACTTTAGTACAGCGTTTGGTAAGGTCAACTACAAACTTCTAATAAAAAAACTTCACTTTATTAGATTTACGAACAATTGCCTTATGTGGATTAAATCTTATCTATCAAAGAGAACTTAAAACGTTTGTTTTAAAACTCTTACTTCCAAAGTAATTTCTATTACAACCGGTGTGCCGCAGGGAAGCCATCTGGGTCCTTTATTGTTTTCTCTCTTCATTAATGATCTGCCCAAAAACATAAAACATTCAAACCTTCTTTTATATGCAGGCGACGCACAGTGAACGGTCCCCATAGTAAAATGGGAAGAATATCGAAGATGTTATGTTAGCTTAATGAAATTTTCGCCACATACCTCTCTTGGCCTACTATTTTCAAAAATGAATTAACATTGTTAGAAATCATTTCATTTTTCAGGTGCCGGGACAATTAAATACACAAAATTCCCCCATTTCAGTAATTATTATTTTTTTGAATTTTAAACTATCATTTCACATTCCAATTTTTTTTATAAAATATGACCAATCTGTAATTACTTAGGGTTGCCGTATACCTTTTTTAAATATAACATTATTTTGAACTTTTTATTATTTTTATTTTTTAAAGTTTTGAAAATATGTATAACCATTGGTATTCAAATAACATTATATGAACACGGTTTCCAAATTGACAATAATAAATATTTTAAAATTAAATTACTATTTAAGATAAAAAACATATTTATATAAAGATTAATAAATACAAACAAATTCAAATAACATAACAATTGTAAACAATTTCTTAATCACTAAAATAAGTTTCAGAGTCTGAATCAGTGTTAATAGATTCATCTACTATTTTCTAATTACTAATTTCTCGATTATTGTTGAAAGAGCTGCTTGTATTTATTGTATTTCTATTAGATAAAATTTATAGATCAGAAGAAATTAGGAGTTTATTAATTAAATCTTGATTACAATTTTCTCTGCTATTTTTTGAGTGTGCTCAAGTCTGTTCTGTCGTAATTGTTTTGTGAAGGTATTCTAAAGCATTCGCCCGAGCATTAGTTCGCCCTGCATAGCATTTTCAAATTATCAAATATGGATGAGTTTTAAAATCATTATATTTCAAACTTGGCATAGAAAACACCTAAATATTTATATACATATTTTAGTATATATAACAAAAAATAAGATTATTGATTTACAAAGGTAGTTTTTTGATGTGCCTATTTTTTCTGTTCCATCGAAGCTGACTATTTTTTTTTTAAAGTACATATTTTGGCTAAAAACTTCAAATTTTTTTTTACAGTGTTGTTATAAATATTTTAATTTTAGGATTTTTTCATTGTTTCTGCTACATTTCTGAATAAAACAAATAAATTTGCATGCATTTCTATTGAAAAATAAATTTTTGATATTTATTTTTCCAACCCCATTTTTTGTTACTTAAAAATTATCAAAAAATTATCAAAATAAGTCCACTTTAAAGCCGTGTAACTTTTTATAGCTGTAACGCATATAAAAATCCAAACCACCTCTTGAATCGTGGGAGTCTCAGCTTTCATTCCATATGTATTTTATTGATAATTTCGAAAGTTTTTTTTTTGATTTTTTTCCACTAGACAGTTTACTGTGCGATGTAAAGATATTTCAAACATACAATGATCACGCCGATAATATTCTTCTGCAAAAGAATTAGATGCATTTAGTTCCTGGTGTAACATTAACCTTAAAAAGTGCAAATACATGTGTTTCTTCCGAAGATTTCATAAAATACAATACATTTTAAACAATCTTGAACTTGACAAACTGAATGTAGTGTCAGATCTTGGTATCTTACGGGTTGCAAAATTATATTTTATAAATCATATTTCGTTAAACATTAACAAATCGCGAGAAATTCTTGGATTTATAAAACGCTGGGCGAAGGAGTTTAGCGACCCGTATATCACAATACATCTTACACTTCTCTTGTCAGACCTATTCTAGAATACGTCTCAATAATTTTGGATACAGTGTATAGTTCATAGTAACATCATTGAATCAGTGCAAACATATTTCTTGTTATTGTGTCTTTTGAGCGAAAAACGATGTATTCCGAATCACCAATTCGGATTCAGAAGACAGCACAGCACTGTACAACAAACGAACAGATTGGTAAATGCAATAAAAACGACATTTGAGGAAAAAAATATTGTTCTCCGCTTTTTATAGACGTTTCCCAAGCGTTTGACAAAGTATGGCACGAAGGCTTACTATATAAGTTAAAACTTAACTTACCCCATAACTTCTATAATCTTTTAAAAAACTATTTAACTGGTCGCAAGTTTATCCTTAAAGAGAGAGATTTTTTAAGCTCGCCTGTGCCAATTAAAGCTGGAGTTCCCCAAGGTAGTATTTTGGGACCCGTTTTATACCTGTTATACACTTGGGATATGCCCATAAGCAACCGAGTCCATACCTCGACATTTGCGGATGACACGGCTTTTCTAAGCGTTCATGAAAGCCCCCATATAGCTTCCAAATATCTAGAGGATCATATAGTTCACCTGGAGATGTGGGTAAAAAAATGGAGAATAAAAATAAATGAACAAAAATGTATCCACATAACTTTTACACTGCGTAGAGATTCATGCCCACCTATCCGCATAAACAACCAAGTTATACCCCAGCATTCAGAGGTAAAATATCTTGGTATTCATCATGATCGACTCTTAACCTGGAAAAGACACATCGAAGCAAAATTGATACAGATGAAGCTAAAAGCAGAACAAATTAATTGGCTGATTGGTAGAAATTCAACCCTAAGACTGGATTGTAAACTTCTATTGAATAAATCGATTCTCAAACCTATATGGTGTTACGGGATTCAATTATGGGGCACTGCCTCCGCTTCAAACTTAGAAAAAATTCAAAGGCGTCAAAATAGGATTTTACGAATGATAACAGTTGCACCCTGGTATGTAAAAAACTCAAACCTTCATAAAGATCTAAACATCCCATTAGTTACTGATGAAATAGCGAAACATGCAGTAACGTATCTGAAAAAGCTGGAAACACACCGAAACCCACTGGCTCCAAACATCCTTAACGTTCGTGGTTACATTCGACTAAGAAGGAGAAATCTTGCTTCTTTTAGCCGAACATCAGATGAATAGCTCTCATATAATATCAGTAATTGTACAACTAATAGTTTTATTGTCTAGCACTGGCTGGACTTTACAAGTTTAATTTATTTTACCTTAGATTTAAGATGTGAACACTTATTGTTAGTTCAAATACTTTGAAGATTCAATAAATAAATTATGAAAAAAAAAAAGTCTTCGAGGTATACAATAGAATCCCTTAATTCTACCCTCCTACACTAGTAGACTTGCTCTAATAAAGTTGCCAACTCTGAAAAGCCGAAGAATAATGTAAAATATCACCTTTGTTCTAAGTTAAATAAAACAAAATGTCTGTTTAGATTTTTCTTTTATTATTTCATTTCGTCCTACGCGCTATTTTTAATCCATTGGCAATTGAAGTACATATTTAGAAAAAATTATGCAAACTTTAACCCATTTTTAAGAACTTGTACGGAAATTAATAAATTTTATGAGCGTATTGATTTTTCATTAAATGCTAATGTTGTTAATTGTTATCCTAGTTATACTTAAATAACTAAATTTACATTTTTTGTACTAGTATTATTTATTGTTTTAATGTCTATAAGGATCTCAAATCCAGACACTCAAATAAATAAATTAAATAAAGGTTTTTGTTATACAAAAACAAAAAACAAAAAAAAAAGATTTTAAAGCTCTGATCGCTCTGAGAATTTTTTAAAAGGTTTTTAAGTCGTACAGACTTTTCAAAAAGTCTTTTACGAAGATACACTTTTAGGTCGCTCTATAATATTTTATGAGTATACAAGTCATTTTGGACAGATTGAACGACTGAGTATGGTAATGAATTATGACCTTATGTAGCTCCAATGATAAAGCAGTAACTTTGTTTATTACCTATACATAGCTGAAAGTACATATGAAGTGTTTACGGGTACATGCCTTGTAAGCCTCTAACAGAAGAGTAGAATTAGTGTAATTGCATGTGACAAGTTATACGGCATAAAGCGTAGAATACTTAAGACGCGTACACCGCGAAAGGTGGGTTTTGATGCTGCTTTTCCACGCTTCACAATCGCCATGAAAAAATTTCAGCTGTTTGTTTTTGAAAGCCAAAGATGGCAAATCATGTTCTATTTTCAATGCGATCGAAAAATTAAAACGGTTTTTTAAATAAATATTTTCAAGTATAAATTTCATTAAAATAAATTTTGTACCACATTTTTTATTTTATTAAGTTCAATCGAGAAACTAATTAATGCTTTTTGCCTAAAACATTATGCGCATAAACTCAAAAAATTCCATAAATTCTTTTAAAATCACAATTTTTCTTTCCATTTGTGCAAAATTTTTTTTTTTGTTTCATAATAATAATTTACTATCTACTATTTACTATGTAGCTGATCAACACATAAATCTTGGCGCATAAAAAGAGTTGCATATGTTACTTGAATTTGAAAAGGAGTTAAAAAGTATAAAACGCGTAAAAATATGAAAAGCATACAAAGCGTGAACACGTACAACGCGTGGTATAGACTTTCAGCTTAAGATTGAGTATTTAAAAGGAAAAATACAAAAGATATTTACCAGACTAATGAAATCAATTGTATTCCGAAAAAAATCTTCGTCCAACAAGTTGAACTTTGTACAAGTGTTGGGTGAGATCCCAATGTTTAAATTGTACCGCCTCAATGATGAAATTTTACCAAAATTTGGCATCAAGTAAAAAAACAAAGAAAATATACAATATACACTAGTTCGACATTAAAATAGGATAATCAAAACTTTTATTATAGAGGATTTAAAAGTAATTATAATGACCTTAATTCCTTGAATTTTTGTTGCTAATTTACTATTAAATATTTTGCCATATTACTTACCTGTTTTATAAGCAATAGGTGTGCAGTATTATGAGCTGTATAATTTCCACCAAGTGCTTGGAAATTCCAGCAAAGCCACCAGATCTTAATACGATAGAGTAAGCCTAGAGTTATTTAGAGGAATACTTAAAGAGACATTTAAATACTAAAAAAGACCTTACAAAAGAAGTAAAAATATATCACGTAAATACCACCGAAAACTGAATGCGGCGTTGCATAAACGTTTAAGCGCTGTAGTACAGCAAAAAGGCCTCACAACTAAACACAACCTATCACTTATACATAAAGATTTATCAAAGTAAACAATAAAAATCCTAGACATAAATCAAGAATGTTGTAATTCAGTTACTTCTAGACAGGGTTGGAGAACTATGAAATTAGAAATGTTTACTATTGAAGTAAAAAATATATTGATTAAATAAAAAAATTTATTCAATAAATTTTATATGAAATTATACCAAAAAAGCATGAAGTGTACCACTGATGTGTCGATTGTAACAAATTTGGTACACTTGGTCCACAAATCCCAACACTGCTTTATACTTGTTGAAAGAGTTCCACAATTTGAAGAGAAAACACCACAAAAATAAAATTATAAAGCGGTATATCTAATTGGTAATTTAAGGCACGACTAATAAATTCAACAAAAAGCGATTTCCAGTTGCATTTTTTTTCTGTTTGAAACTTTTGTGATGAAACAAATTTATCATTTGCACTTTTTGTGTTTTGTTGAACGCTACATCAGTCCATGGCGATTTTCCTTAACAGAGTGAATAAATAAATTCCAGCTAAGTAGACAGATGTGGCTTCAACATTATTGCCTCTATCAACTGTCATAATTCCGAAGTCCCTGCTTGATGGCCCTCTAAAAATATACATATGTGTATGTAATTAAAGATTTATCTCAACAAGATGCTATATAAAATTCTTGTGAATCTTATACACGTGTACAAGTGCATAAACCACACGTTTCTTCTCTATGGTGATTGAAAGCATCACAATGTTATTAATTAATTTTAAATAATATATGAATGTAAATATTTATAACGCAAATAGACGTATTTGCTAAATATCATAAGATTGTGGTGCAAATATTTTGATGGCTTTTATTTACTAATTTTTAAAAGTAAACAAAAATGAAGACCAACAAATTTTTTTTATAAAAAAGCAGCCTTTATAGAAAATATTTTATTTGCCTGTCATGGAGTGTTAAAGTGCTGGTGATAATAACACAGTGAAAAAAAAGTTTTGACAGTATAGGTTCGAATCTACTACCAAAAGGTAGTAAAACCCTATACTCAGTTTGGAAAATTTTTTATCAATTTTAATTTAAGGGCATCGCAAAATTCTAAAAAAAGTGGGCCCATCTTTTTTTAAGATGTCATAACTTTTTATCTAATACGTCATTCATACTAGGTGATAAAGCTTGAACTTGTTCGGCAATAATGTAGCTAAGGATTTGTTGAAAAAATTCTACTAAAACTGTATGCCACAAAAATAATTTATTTACTTTAATTTTTGAATAAGAAAATTAAAAAATATTTTTGTTTTACTTTTTTTCTAGTATAACTTACAGGGACTTTTAAACTTTCACTAACAATATATGGGAAAACTGTAGCCACTGTAAAACTGAACAACTTTTGTGAACATACCAATACAATCTTAACATGTTTAGGTACCCGAAATTATTAAAATTACTTGTTTCCTTAAAATTAAAATTGACCGAGAATTTCTCCTCAGCTACATTATTGCCTAACAAAGTTATGCGCTATCAGCTGGTACGAATAACATATTAGACAAAAATTTATGACACCTTATTTTAAAGGGCCCACTGGTTTTCAAAATCTTTCGGTGCCCATATATAAAAATTTAACACCAAATGCACCAAAATGAGTATAGCTATTACTAACCTTTCGTAGCAGAATCGGACCTACACGCAAAAAACATAGTTGAAGTAACCGTAATCTAAGAGCAACATGTTATGGTTGAATTATATGGTTATACTCCAACCATATTATTTTCAACCATAATAATAATATTGTTGTCATTGAAACATATTATTGTCCTGCATAAAAATAACATTGTAAAATACAACCATAATTGTGTTTATAATATAAACATACTATAATATAATGTGAAACATCTAAATGGTTATATGTGACAACGTATGATATTTACATATTTAAAAATAACTAAAATCAATAACACAATATATTTCCATTTAGACATATTTTGATATTTTCTGCTTAAGTTTTTATATGTTTCATATTTTTAATTAAAAACTATAATTTATTATAAAAAACAAATTTATTTGTTGACAACAAATGTGTATTTAATGTTTTTACGGTTTTAGATGAACCGATAACTTACACACACTTTCTGAACTGAAAAATGAGCAAAACCAAAATATAATTAAACATTATTTGTTTAGTTTTAGTCATACTTAACATAATATGTTGAATAATAATATATTATGGTTAAAAATATAATTTTATTGTTAAATATTAAAAATAATTTCGTTGTGGTTTGAATTTTAATATGGTTCAAACAAACCATGTTGCTTTTTGGTGCGCTTAACCATTGAATGATTAACTGTTAACAAAAACTTGTTTATCATGACCAAAGCATTGTTTAAAATAATTATAATTTGTTAACAGCAAACATGTATTGTTAGTGTGGTTGCCGTGACTGTGTATTTTCTCACTTTAGCAGTGTGGAATCACTGGTTTGCGAAAAATGGGTAAAAAGCATATGATGTGCTTATTTGTTCTTCTCTACATATTAAGGATCTACATTAGTATGAAAGTTATAAAGTCTTATAAGCTTCATAATTTTTAAGAATTGCTTGTACAGCTAAAACTTAAAATTAAAGAATTAAAGTAATTCAACCATATCCAATTACAACTACAAATTTTCATGCATAAAAAATCAATTTGTAATTTTTTTAATTCTTTCTTAGAGAGAATAAAAACGAACTTAAGCTTGATTATAAATTTCATTGTATGTAATAAATCAATTATAACCATTAATATATAGATACCCGTGAACTTTCACTTCATAAATAAAAAAATTTTAAAAATAATCTTAATGATAAAAGTATCTATTCAACAAATTTAATATATACTCCTGTAAAAAAATGGTTCACTGATAGAAGGCTACCTGAATAGCAGATTTTGTGAAGAACTTGTTTCACGTATACTTATACTTATTTTTATTTTATTTATTTATTTATTTTTATTTTTTTGTTTAAATAATTTCAAATTATACGTTCAGGTATATAAAGTTTTATTGCTCTAGGAGCACGGTGTCAGGCATAGAAAATAATCGTGAAAGGGAAACGGAAAGAAAAAGTTTACTTAATACAAGTGCTGGATAATAAAATGTATGTGTAAATATAGTATGTAACTTTGAGTGTACAATTCTTAAGGGGTTTACAGCTTTCGTCGGAGCAGAAACACTCTGTTTACCAGAAAACATTTGCATGGAGGTAGGAAAACTATTAAGTTGCGATTTGTAGCACATTTTGTTAAAAAAAAACCAAGGAACAACATGTGGAATTCGCACACATACAGTTTTTCGTATACAACCTTAAGTAAAAGGCATTTCCGTTTCCGCTAATTGTATATGTAAGTGCTAAGAACGTTTTTTTTTCACTACCAAACTACTAAAATAAACATTTTGTAACCATATTTTCGTTTTTTTTTTCGTAAAAATCAGGCAAGTGTGTAAATTTAATGTGAAATGAGTTTAACTAACCAGAATTGTTACTGGCTGGCTTTCATTCATTCGTTCATTCACTCACCCTTTCTAAAATTTGTAATAGACTTCTAAAATACGATTTTTACCTGAATTATAAAAATGTCCATAAAAATAAATTTTTTAAGGGTAATTTTTTTCTAAAAATAATAAAAGGAAACGAACTGTTCAGGGTATTTTATTTTTTGCAACTGTGTGGCGAGTATTGAGTTGAGTCATAAAATAATATATAATTTTGTTTTCAGTAATTTTTATTTTTTATTTCTTGTTTAGTTACGAGCAGCCAAATATTTTAAATGTTAATGTTACTATTACATGTGATAATGACGTGATTAACTTTAACTTCGAGTTATAATTTTATTTTATACCTTGATCCCTTGTTCATAAGAAATTATACTTTTACTTTTCATTCCATTTTTACTTTAAACTTTAAAAATTACACCATTGTTCGTGTCTTTGTATGTCTACTTTAGGTTTTTTTCTTTTTTCTTCAGCGTAACTTTAGACTTGACTCAACTTAGTGACTACATTGTAAAGTGTAATTAAATTGCTTTGCTTTTGCAACGCTCAGTGTTATTTCAAATTTGTGGATAACGAGTAATATAAAAAAAAATTATGTATTTTGTAAGAGAAAATTGATAGGAAATAAAATGTATACAAAATAAAATAAAAAAACATTGAAAATTTAATAAAAATATATTACCAACCATGATATCCCACCAAACCAAATGTTTCGATTTCGTAAAGAATTTGCAACGACCTGTCGCCAAAATCTTCCGATTTTGGAAACGAAATAAAGGGTGGTTAAATTTGCAAGGACCAACGTTTATTTTGAATAAAACACAAATTATTTTTTTTTCTTTGTATTTTGATAATACTGGTATGGTTCAATTATGTATGGAACAAAATTTCGGCCAAATGACCAACGCGACCTCGGCAGCACACCTTCATCTAATGCACCAAATTTTCTATAATGCTGAGGCATAATTGAGGTTCTATGCCGTTAATGTGCCGAATTATCTTATCCTTTAGCTGTCGAATTTCTGCTGACTTATCGACACACACCTTTTCTTTTAAATAAATAAGTTCGACGGTGTCAAATCACATGATCTTGGCGGCCAATTATGCAGTTTTTATTATTGCTTGTTAAGACTATAATAGCATAAACAGGAAATCAAAACAAAAATTTAATTTATGAAAACAACAACGGGACCAAAAGGACACAAGTAAGTTGGTTTTCTCTACACAGAGCCGGCGACCCGTTCAACCTAAGAAAACAAAACTAGCTTTCGAAGATAAAACACTATAACTCAATCACTCAAAAAAGACGTTTCTGCTTTTGTTTCGTTCGCAATTATACGATTGTAAAAATGTATTAGAGCAAGCAGAGGGGTAAAAAGCCAATCATCTTTTGTTCGCGACTTTTTTTATCTATTACGGTTTCTCTCATGTACAAAACGATTAAAAAAATAATAGAAAAGTTTGTATCTTTGTATGCAACGTTTGTGAAAAGTTTTGTTTGTTTCCATACTCTGGTTTCGACACAATCACACTGCCTTTTGAACAGGTACTTAATTCAATTTGTTTGCGTTTTGTAAATATTCAATAAAAGTTGGTACTCTCCATGCAGACTTATTTAGATTTTTTGGCCAATTTAATTCTGATTTATCATGGATTATGTTGAATTCAATTTATTCGATTTAAACTAATAAATCTTTAGTTGCTGCAAGTAAAAAACTAATAATAATTAATTCTACCAACATTATAATTTTATTATTTAATTTATTTTTAAACATTTTGCACACATATATATTCACAACAAATATGCGCATTATCATAGACAGGGAAAAAATTAACAAAAACCAAATACCATTTAATCAAATTTTTCATGCATCACTTTTAATATTTTGTTTTTTGTCTTTTGTTGAATTTTTTATTGATGCGAATAAAACTTTAAATTCGAAGCCTCATGGTGATAAACCACATGTGAAAAATATATTTTAATGCATTTCATATTTTAATTAACAATATTATTTTCTGACATTTAATAGTTGCGATTGTAAAAAAAAATCGGCGTTTTCTGATATATTTATATTTATTTATAGTTATTGATGTGTAATTGTTAAAATTGAATATACAAAAAAGTAAAAAATACTAAGTGTGAAAAAAATATTTCAAAGCTTATTGCTTGCTTTTACTTACAATAACAGAAGAAAAAGTATTTATTGATATATGTATGTATCTGAGGAAATCTAAAAAAGATGTGATAAATTTCAAACGATTTAATTTTATATTTTTGTTTTAATTCAATTACATTCCGGATATTATTTGTGATTTTTAAACAAATTTAGATCAGACACTTAAAAAATATATACTAAACTATCTTTGCCCACATCGTGGTGTGCGTGCTGACAATATTTTGTTCGATTTTGCTTTGAATGTAATCCACACCAGATTTTAACACTTTTAAAGTGCTTCACGTATACGTATTTAATTTATATAAAGGTACCCATCCCTGGATTAAGTTTTAAAATTTATGTAAAATTTTAAAATTCCAAAAATTATTGTAGAGCTCTGTAAAAGGTGTTTAATATATTTGAATAACAATGTAATTTCACAAAGTAAAACTTCAAACCAAATACAAATTTTATTTAAATGGCTATTCGGCTTTAAAAAAAAAAGGTGCCTCCATAAAGTATTTTTTATATTTGATCATTATCTATTTTAAAACACTGCCATCTGTTGCGATATCGTGTTAAAACTATTCCACTTTTCAACCGGAAATTGTAGAACCTTTAAACCGGAATTTGCATACTTGAACTGCTTTTTCTTCACTCTTTTTTGGAAGTGAGGAAAAAAGTATCCTTTATTGGAATCAGAATGCTAGGGCACCTCCTCACAAAATTTTGCTAAAATCCATCCAGTAGCTTTGACATGACGCGAACGCAGACAGAGAGACAGACAGACACACAGGAAATAAGTTACTATTTTATTATATGTATAGTTTATAAAACAAATACACTAATCTAATCCTCTGGATAATCCTATTCAATGGTTCAGATATAATTTTATTTTAGTAGTCATCATATTGGACATTAAATTATGCTTTTTTAACTTTGTATTTTACTATTGCCTGTGCAGGGTTAAAAGCTATTAGAAGTATATACTTTAAAAGTCTATGGTCAGAAAAAGATTTATGGAATGGATAAATCGATTTAATTAGGAAAAAAATTGCATAGGCCTTAATAAATTACAATTAAAACTATCGATTTAAATATAAATAAGCAGCGAAAAATTTTTCTTGTGAAGATATTAATAATAATAATCCTTTTTAAAGTGAATGTAAAGCTTGCTTTGCAGGAGCACCAACGACGGTTTTACTCAAATTTTTCCTAAAGAAAAGCACCGAAGGCGCTCAAAATATTTAAAAACATTAAATTACTAAATTATTAAATTATATTAATAAAACACAGAGTTTTATTTAAATTAATTTTACGACCTTGAGCCAGTACCGAAATTTAAAATACATATTTATACATCATAAGCTCAAAGAAAATAGTACCAAATTATCAGAAATTTTTCCTAAAAAATAAAAAAATGTTTCTACTGAAAATGTATTCTTTATGATACGAAGCGAATACTTCCCATGACTAGAAGGGTCTATAACAATAAAACAAACGCCATTAATTGCTAATTGTAACGCTAAACTCTGGAAAAATAAATCTTAAAAATACTTATTTTTGCGTTACACTAGTTTACAGTATACTAAACCAAAAAATGAATAAAAGTAGGTGATTATACAGCTAATAAACTTTTTAGTTAAATCTATTTTCGTGAAAAAATAATTGTATAATAATTATATTAATATTCGATATGTGTATTTCATTTTGTTATTTAATTGAGTGTAAATATGTTAAAAATGTAGTTAAATTAACAAAAAATTTTAGTTTATTTTTTTAATAAATTTTTATCTTCACAATATCTTTATCATCATTAGATAAAAATGTGCAGCACAATCTGAAAACTTTTCTCTCGTCTTTTAAGAAGAATAAATGAATAAAATAATTGAAAAATTTTATATTTTATTTGTGCATATGTCAATTCAAATAATTTTTCTGAAGTTAAATTTAACGAAATTTCTTCTATTTTACAGCTATTTTTTTATTTTTATGTATTGAAATTTTATTAAAAGTAAAATAAAAAATAAAAGTGAACAATTATTTAGTCAAGTCAACCGATAAATTAATCTTTTTTAGGGATGTAAATTTAACTAATTTTAGGGCTTTTTTTTCCTAGAATGTTGTACTAGTTTTAACAAAAATTTTATTAGTTTAACAGCATTTTATTTAAATATTTATTTTTTCACGTTTTGTTAAAATATTTCTAACAATAGAAATTCTATTAAATTGAATAAAATTAGTTTATATGAATAAATCGTATATAGATTTGAATAAAAATAAAGTTGATTTAACTTTTTCTGTGGTTAAGTTTCTAATAATTTTTATACTCTTTGTCATTCCGTATGCAATTTCTGCAATATTCATTTCCGACACCATAAAGCATATATGAATATTCTGCATCCTACAAAGAGAAGTTGATTAAGCGATGTCCGTCTGTCCGTGTTCGGATCTTAATGTAATTTTCCAAGGCACTAAAAGAGATACAAAAAATTTAAGCACACCAATCAGTCAGGCATGGTCTCAAAATTTTTCGGATTGCAATTCAGCAACATCGGATCATTCCTTTGGAGGCTGCGCACCAAAAACCACGGCCACCTATATTTTTCATATTTTTTAAAATTTTTTTTCTCGGGGATCAATAACCCCCCGCGTTGTGCGATTTTTGTTTGTTTTTAGGTTGGTAGGGTTTTTCTGCATTGCTTTGTATTAAAGACCTTTATAAAAAGCAATACACATATAGGTAGCCAATGGACCCACCGGGTACTCACCGTTAAATAGGAGCAGTTAAAGGGCACATAGGCGGTCAATATGAGGAAATTTATTTTAAGTATTTTTTTTGCTTTAGTCTGACCATTCTAACTCAATATAGATTGCAGGAAGGTTCTAAATAAATATTTACAAAAAACTTTAAAAAACATTTTCAAAAAGATATTTTTACAGAAAATTTGTCGAAAATTTTTTTAAAAAATTATCCAAAAAATTTTCGAATTAAATTTTACAAAAAATTTAAAAAAATAATATTTTTAGAAACAATTTTGGAAAAAATAAAAAAAAAATTTCAATATTTTTATGAAAATCATGACGGTATATTTTTTATATTAAGAATATATGTATGTATGTAATATAGAGTAACATATTTTTTTAAATGCGTTTGATTTTTAAATATATTAGATCTGTATTTTAAAACCTAAATGCATTAAACACATAGACAACATCAGGATACCGACTACAAACTGTCAAAAAAAAAAAATCACACATTTATAGGTAAACGATGATTTTGAAGCCAGTACATGGCTACACGACCACCATTGTGGCTGTCGTCAACTTGGGCTAATTTTTATTTTATTCAACAAAAGAAAATGTCACAAAATTGTAAATTACAAATTCATATAATTTTTTGAAAAAGTTATTTAATTTTATAAAAGCAAAATGAGTATTCCTACAACAATGTCAGAGTTTACGATGTAGCTGTTGTCTTCAATATTATTAAATAGCTGACTACACGGCGACAATTGTAGCCAACGGAATTTGTTTTCATTTAGCTGCTTCGCCTCGCCGCTGTCTTCTATTTCTATAAAGCATGAATAATGAGTATTTTCTCATATGACTTATTTTAATTTATGTAAAGAGTCAATAATATGGATAATGCTGTACATGTCTGTATAAATTAAATCACCGTGATGAAGGGTATAAAAGATTCGGCACGGCCGAATGCAACACTATTACTTGTTTTCGTTTATATTATCTACGAAATTTAGTTCAGTGTATAAATTGACCTCAGAAAATTTGTTTCTAAATTGATTTCGAATCGCTACATCTGAAAAATAAACCCAATTATTTTTCTTAGGAACCTTTTTCGATATATTCCATAAAAATGTGTTACGGTTAATTATGTGTAACGCGTGTTTTTTTTTTTTTTTTTTTTTGAAAAATATAAATTATACATCATTTGAAAGATAATTTGTTGCTGCTGTCGGTCAATTTAAAATTTCATATTTTTTTCTTTTTCTTTGAAGTCTGAAAAGATCTAACTCAATCAACACAGTTGATATGTACATATGTCTGAAAGAGTAGTAAAATATCAAAGAAACAGCGTAGAATCTCTATTTTCGTGATTTTTGGCAGTGACTAAAAAATAAAAAACACAAATTTTTTGGCCGATAACTTGAAAGTAGTTGAAAAAGCAGTTATATGAGGTTTTCGAAGAAGAGAAAATAATTTAATGAATTTCACAATCACATAATCGATAAGTCCATTTCTTGAAATTATACTTTCGCCAAAAGTTTCTCTCAGTAAATTGATTATACCGAACGCAGTATAATTCTGCTGAAACCACATTCCTGCATTTCTAATGCTTTTTAATTGTCGCACGAGAAAGTTAGTGAACATGTCTCTATACCGCTCACTATTGACTGTAACGTTTGGACCATTGTTATTTTGGAAATACAATACATGCTGTATTTATCGATATAGTTTTTTGACTTGTCCCATCTTAGGCACTTAAACGATGTCATTGTAAATAGAAAAAAATCATTAATAACTCACACAAATTTATTGAAAAACCATTGATTGAAAAATTTTTCAATATCTTGTTTTGAAGAAAAAAATTTTAATTTGTAATTCGTTAAACTTCAAATAGTATTACCATGCTTTAGTTATTATTGTTTAGTAATTTAATTGCATGTTTTTAAAAATCAACAAAAGAACTATAAAAAAATGAATTAAAAAACTTACCTTGAGTTCAATATTTCATGGATTTTTTTTTTATTTTATACTATAAAAATATTTTTTGTTGTTTCTGCTATAGAACACTGTCGCTGGAGTCGTTAGAGTTCATATTCGATAAATGCAAATACGAGTATAATGTGCACAGAAAATATGTCTGTGTATTTTTAAAAGATTAGGTAAGAGCAAAGTTTATTTAAAAGTTTTAAATTCTTGCGATTTTCATAAAACAGAAATGTCGATTTGCTTATCAGAAAACCATGGCAGTACAAACCAGCAAAGCTCTTTACTTTTGGTGTCAGGACGCCACATCGTAGGCGTCCTTTGTGCTTATTGTCAATAAGCACAATTGGAAAGAAGTCTTACAGGATACAAATTCTAAACTCGAATTTTTGATTCGAGTCTCAATAGCTCGAAAAGTGTAGTAAAACCAATGAAAACGAAAAGTGTCAACACTTTAACATGCATTTTTGTCTCACTACTTATCACTTTTTTTGCCTCAAAAATCATCACTTGTATTTTGGTTGTTGACTTCTTATATTTTTTTTTTAATATTTTTCCATTATTTTGAAAACTGATTTTATATAATTTTTTTTTTATGATTTCAAAAATTCTCTGCATTTATTTGTATTACGTAAGGTTTTTTTTTTGCAATTATTAAAGGGAAAAAACGATATTTCTAACTAAAATTATTTGCTTATGGAGCAGAAAGCTGGACAATAAGTTGAGAAAGTGCAAATAAAATTTTCTCAGTCAAAAAGCTTCATTGACCGGATCTTTGGCAGTGTTTTTAAGGGCATATGCCTTTTTAACATCCAATTAATTTTTGCTAGCAGGTGTAAGGCTTCTTCTACAAGGCCATTCTACTTGGGTCCAATGTCTTGCCCTTGCTCGACTATTCCACTCCCAAAGAAAACATGGACATTTTTTTAACCTCCTTGTTGTCCCAGTAGCGCATGCACACCCCTTTAAGGTCACCACAAAGCATTTAGTTTCTTGGTAGTTTTTTTTTTCTTTAAAAGAAGTTATAAATTGTCATACGTTTCCTTTAAATATATCGAATGGGCAACGGGGACCGATGCCATCTCGTTACCATTGTGCAATAAAACGACTTTTAAGCTACGCTTACTTGAGTCAAAAAATAGGCGTCATTCTTCTTTTACAAAAGGCACGTTTTCTAATTTAAAAACAAAATCAGGAATATTGTTCCGTACACTAGCAGATATAACACTTTTTTGCCAGTAAATGCTTCTCACGAAGTCTGCAGGCTAACAATTCGGATGCATCTGGTAAAACACTCGGGCTCTCTGAAATCTAGCGTGAAATCTGAGTCATTTTCTAGTTCTTTTTGGGCGGTAGGTATCGGTTTATCTGATATATCACGTAAATGTTTTTTAGTGTTCTATATCTTAAAAATGTTATTTTATTTATCTGCAAGTGTACTGAACAATATTCCTCATTTAATTTTAAAATTAAGAAATGTGGCGTTTGTAAAAGAAGAATGGAGCCTATTTATTGACTCAAGTCAGCGTAGTTTAAAAGGCGTTTTATAGCACAATGGTTCCGAATCGGTCTTGTGGAATTACATACATTGTTATTAAAATATGTTAAACACCTTTTACAGAGTTTTGCAAAATATTGTTGAATTTTAGAATTTTATATAAATTTTAGAATTTTATCCAGGAATGGGCACCTTTATATATCGTAAATACGTTACGTGAACACTGTTGCGAGCATTTGATTTGAAATGTTTCAAACAAAAAATATAAATTGAAAAAATTTTCTATTTCATATGTCAATTCAAATAATTTTTCTTAAGTTAAATTTAACAAAATTTCTTCAATTTTATAGCCATTTTTTTTTTTTTTTTGATGTTATGTATCGATATTTTCAGTTCAGTTTAAAGTAATATAAAAAAATTATATCAAATCAACGGATAAATTATTCACATTAATTTCTTTTTTTGGATGTAAATTAACCTTATTTTATAGGTTGTTTTTTTAGTATGTGTTACTACTGTTTCAACTAATTTTTTGTTAATTTAACAGAATTTTATTTAAAATTTTTTTAAGTTTCTTTTTTTAAATTATTGGAATATATTTTTAACAAAAGAAATTCTGTTTTGAATTTGAATAATTAATAATAATAATTAATAAAAATAATTAATTAAATCTTAAATTCAAATGAAATTTGAATAAAATTAATTAAATCTTATATAGAGTTGCATAAAAACTAAGTTAATTGATAATTAAGGTTCAACTAAGGTTCAACTAATTTTAAATTTTGATTAATTTTAATTTTTTTTCTTTAATATTACCTACGAAATTTGGTTCAGTGTATCTAAAAATTCTTTTTAATTTTTTATCTACCTAATTTTTTTTTTAATTATAATCATATTTTATAGTCACCTGTTTTTTTACAATTAACTACTGTGTTGATTCCGCACTTGGTCATACCAAATTGTAATTTAACTATTTTCATTGTTTTAAGTTTCATAACAAATCAAAGAAAATTTCTTGTTTTCCAACACAAGGCTAATATTTGGAATACCGACGTCGTTTGTGGATTTATTTAAAAAAATCTATAGTATTGTTTGTTAATTTAAATAAATCGTTATGCATTTGACTTTTAGTCTACACATGTACAAATGTATAAGTGTCTCTATGCACTGGCACTGTTTTTTGTTTTTGTAAAAACACAAACACTAAAGCATTTTTTTTTCTTGGCATAAATCTACTTGTAAATGTAAATGGCAGAGTTGAATGATAAAAGAATGTATGAGGGGAGCAATGGCACTGTCTATGTTGTTGGATTCCCTGCTGCCTTCTGTTTGATTTCTATGTTTTTTATTTATTTTTTTTCATTTGCTTCAATAAAATTTTATTTATTTGGTCTTGATTTTTATTTTATTTATTTTTTTTATTTTCTTATTCGTTAGTAGAGTCTCTTGTTTTTGGTTTTTGGTTTCAATGTTTTTAGTTACGGTAGTTTAAGTTTAAAAATGGTTTGCTGTCACGCTTGATTTGTTGCAACTTTGGTTTGTTTTGTTACCGTTTTGATTTTAGTTGTATGGGAGTGTGGCGTTCGTATATAAGTTTTATTTTATTTTAAATATTTTTCATTCCTAAACGCTTTTTATACGATACAATTTTTTTTTGTTCCCCACAGTTTTTTTATTTTAAGTTTTATTTTTTACTTCCGTCTATTTTTATGTCTTTCATAAAAGGGTATGTGTGTGTTCAGGAATGTGCAATTGTGTTGCTGTTTTGTGATTGTAATTTTTATTTTTATATTTGATAGGCACATTTCAGTGTGGTTTTTGTTATATTTAGAGATTTTTAGTGAATTTTATTTTATTTTATTTTATTTTATTTATTTTTGCCTTCCTTTTTTCGGCTGTTTTATTTTGTTTTTTATTTGTACGACCCACAAAATATGTGTTTATTTATAACTTTGTTAAAATGAAAATCAAATAAAACCGGGGCCTCATGTGTTTTAACTTTGGTGTTTTATTTTTGGTTTAAAATCGCATTTTTTTATTTTACAGCAATGTAAATTTATATGGTTAAATGTAAAATTTGAAATTTACTATTTACCAGTTGATTGAAAATAGAAAATTAATTTATTTGCACTAAATATAGAAAGCTCTAAACCTACTGATGTTGATTACAAAAATAATTCACATTTTCTCAATGGTTATGAAAGCATAATAATTATATTATATATAATGGATGATTATTGTTATGTTCTGTTATGTACATACATACATACATACATACATACATACATACATACATACATACATACATACATACATACATACATACATACATACATACTTGCATACATACATACATACATACATACATACATACATACATACATACATACATACATACATACATACATACATACATACATACATACATACATACATACATACATACATACATACATACATACATACATACATACATACATACATACATACATACATACATACATACATACATGCATACATACATACATACGTACATACATACATACATACATACATACATACATACATACATACATACATACATACATACATACATACATACATACATACATACATACATACATACATACACACATACATACATACATACATACATACATACATACATACATACATACATACATACATACATACATACATACATACATACATACACACATACATACATACATACATACATACATACATACATACATACATACATACATACATACATACATACATACATACTTGCATACATACACACATACATACATACATACATACATACATACATACATACATACATACATACATACATACATACATACATACATACATACATACATACATACATACATACATACATACATACATACATACATACATACATACATACATACATACATACATACATACATACATACATACATACATACATACATATATGATAACTATTATTGTAAAGTAAAACAAAAAGAACTTTTAAATAAAACCCAGAATAACAAATTGCTTTCCTAATCACTAATTAATTATGCTTGTCAGTCTTTCAAGAATTGCAATGTAAATTTAATGATTTAATATTCATGCAATAAACAAAATGAAACTCCTAAAAAACGTTTTATTTTATTACGATAAAATGAAATGCTCTTCTTCAAACTTTCATTCGATTTTATTTTAAAATTTTATGATAAAAAATTTCTTTCGAAATTAAAAAAAGGTTTTTTTTGTTAATTTTTTTGTCAAAAAAAAAAGTGAAAAGATTTTTGAGAGTAAGGGCCATCGCCATCTCAAAAATGTTTTATATAACTATAAAATTTATGATCTCTACTTTTATACTGTAGAAATAAACGGGTGACTGTTTGTGTTCGGATCACGTAAAAACTACTAAATGAATAATACTAAAATTTTATGGAAAGGTACCTTAGTATCGTGCTTCAAATATAGGATATTTTTTCCCCGTAAAAATATCTCATTACCAAGAAAGAGGGAGAACAAGTCGTAAAAACAAAAGCAATTTACCGATTCAATGGTACTGCAAACTTGGCAGCAACTTTTATTTTTGTCAATGGGTACTTTAAAAAACTATTTACAGTACTATACAATAAGTTTGGAATTTTATAGAAATTTTAGATTTCTATGTAAGAAATATGGAATATGCCTTTTATTTAAATGCAGCCTGTAGCATCGCTTTCTGGAGTTTCATGCCCCTTGAAATCATTATCCTTATCCGAAGAGGTAAGGGGCTCACCTAAAGAGTTTATCTTAACATATTTTTCCTTATATTTAAAAAATTAATGAAAAATCTTCCAGTAATTTGAGGTATTTTGGACCTGGCCTATATTGTCTGATAACACAGGTCTTTGCCAAGCCTCTCAATAAAGTGTTTTCGCTGCGATGCTGAAGAACAGTACCATTGGCTACCGAAATATTGCTCATTTTGTGGAATACTCTTACAAAGATCGTGTCCACACCACTTTTAGTTTCGTTATAATATAAAATTAACTCTGGCTTATTTTGTTTTCCAAAAGAAAAGAAAATTATCCATGATGACATTTCTTCCGGAGTTTTTGTATATGCCCATTAACTCTATTAATTCTTTTATGTAGGCTTGCCTTGATTTATATATCTAACAATGTATATTTTTTCAGTATATATTTATCCTTGAAGTGGATAAACTGTTTTGGAATCACACCTTCACCAGACTTTTATTCCATATCTAGCAGGCTTGGTAGTTATGTATTGCTTTCTTATAACGAATTTTTGCTGGTTTCGCAGAGCGTATTACGAGTTTTATTGTATTTTGAAGGAATATTATTACAAAACTGCTTCCTCGCACATAAACATATGTATGTGCAGAAGTTCAGTACCACTCGGGTGTGTATTGGTAGCTTTTGGTACAGTGCATGTTTACCTTGTTTAAGTTTTTTCTGCTTTTGGTGGTTTTATAACGGAAAATAATCTTAAAAAAAATAATCTTAAAAACTCTGAAATCCACAAAGATCCATACGTGCAATCAGTTAAAGAAGAAATAGCGAAACATACAATAACATTTTTAAAAAGCTTGAAACTCATTCGAATTCGCTGGCCCGTAACATACTAAATGAACCTGGTTACATTCGACTAAGAAAGAGGGACATTGCTTCTCTCATCCGTACATCAGACGGATGACCCAGAAACAACAGCATCCGTGAAACATACATTTTTTTGTCTAGCACTGGCTGGTAATTATTGGTAGTTCAAATATTTTTGAATATTTTTTTTTGCCAGATTTCTGTTTTTTCTGGACTTTTTTATATCCTTTAGTACGAAATTATACAAACATTAACTGTTTGTCACTTTCTCGTAACCGCGAATAATGGGAATTCTAGTGAACCGCATTGCTAGCATGCACGACTCAAAATTTCTGGCACCTTCGTACTAAACCACACGCCTATATGTTTACCATTCACGATACTGCTGTAAAGTATTAATACATGGGGGGGCTGGTTAGCAATCATACTATCAGCGTATTACAGCGCTGCACAACCTCTGTATTTGCCTAAGCTAAGTTCCTAACGAAATTGGATATCATTTGCGTCCGTTAGGGGATTTGTCGAGGACAGTGAAAAACGACATGTTCAGCTGTTTCCTCTTCATCGATACAGCTTGGGCCATTAGAAAAAGACATCAGGTTACTTGTGTCTGGTAATATGTACATACAAATGTATGTTAATATCTAGTAGCCAGGCGCCCTTAAAATTGTATTTATTACTGCTTTTGCAATGTAAAAAATATGGTTAATTTATAAGTTAATTATACGTATGAATCAATGTGTGACTGATTTAATACAAAAATATAAATGAATTGATATGTAAGTGAAAGATTAAATATTTGAGCGAGTAAATGCATATAAAAGAGAGCACGAATAGACGTTTAAAAAATATTTTATTAAAATAAAAATTATTTCTTTACTCTAATTTCCTGCTTTAATTTAATTATAAAAAAATAAAAAATAAAAAAAAATAAATTATTTCCCTACATAAACACAATGTTATTTTGCTAAAAATAAAAATAGCTGATAGTCTGTGCAGCTAATGCTCTTGAATCTGTATTTATTCTTAGAATTAATTCTGGAGATTAAATAAACTAATAATAATAATAATACTTTGCTAAAATCTGTCATGTTACGGAGATAAGAATATTAAGGCCCATTATTATAACTTGCCTTTAGCTAAAGTTAGGATTATGTTGAAGCAATAAGTAGTTTTTCGTTATAATAATGAGGAAAATGCTCATTGCTATAACTTGTCCTTATAGTACGTGATAGTTAAAAGTGGTTTAAAGCTTACTTTTAATAACGAACTTCTTTTTATCGCTCCAACAAAATCCTAACTTTAGCTAAAGGAAAGTTATAATAATGGGCCTAAATGTATTTTGCTCTCTTTATTGAGAGTCTCATTGAGGTTGAGTGTGTACATAGGGTTTGTTTGTGTAGACTTGCTAAAATATTTTAAATAAAATGTACTTAACCAAATTTTTCGTTAAGTTTCGTCAAATTTCAAAGTGCGAAACCGATCGCACAATCCGTACGGAAACAGCTGTTTACGTTTAGTGTATGTACGTACATTCAAAAAAAATTGCAAGGGAGAACCAAAGTAAACAAATTATTTCGAAATTTAATTTAAAATGACGAGTTATATTATAACCGCGTTTGAAAAGAAAGATCATTGTTTATAAATCGAGTGATGCACACCGTTGCATTTTTTAGTACTTTTTATACAAACAGCAATAAATGTGGAATTTTTCTTGCGATATTTTCTTAAAATTAATTAAAATAATTATTAATTTGTATATGAATTAGGTACTAGGTATATAAAATATATTAATTCATTACCTTTTCGTTAACAAATTTTATTTATTTAGAAAGAAATTATTTTTTTTTTTGTTAGAATAAAGCAAATGTGTCTAATAGTTTCTAGATTCATGTAAATAACATTGTAGCCAGATAGAAGTCTTCAAAAAGTTGCCTAAGCATTTGACTTTTATTTCTTAACATTAGCTTTGACCAGCTTAAGCATATTATAGTTGGACTTTAGATTTGACTTGCGGTCTACAGAAACTCATTCTCCTGAAAAGTTGAACTGGATGGATCGAAAGAAGCTTTTATGTAAATTAGAAAATAAAATTGTTTAGCATATAAACTTTTGGCCCGATTTTTGTATAAATATAGTGCTGATCTATTTTTTTAATTTTTTATTATAGTTTGCTGTTTTCAAGCCCGAGTAATGGATATTCTACTTTATGCTGTTGAGTATATGTACTTAGCAATTTTTATCATGAACAATTAAATCTGTATTTTGGGGATTATGGTTCTAGCTATAATATTACTTTTATGTTTTAAAAACTAAAAACTAAGGTTGAAATAAAGAATTGTATAAAAAAAAATCTAGGAGAATTGAATAGACACTACCTTGTAAATATGCACAAAGAATGCTGAAAAAAACATATACCGAATTACATTCTGCCTGTATCTAATTGATCATTATCTCTTTATAATAATGAATTTAAGCCTGAGAAATAGTTAATTCAAATTTAATAACAAATATTTTAAACTTATTCTAACACCACTATGAAAATAGTAAGAAACAAACACAAGATACAAATCAGGTACTGAAGTCTTTTGATATTCCTGTATATTCCGCTTTACTGAACTTCACGAGTAGTTTTACATTGATATCGCTTTAGTTTAGTTTAAATTTTAATTAAATTTTATTTGTTCTAATTTGGTAAACAAATACTCCTAACCAAGCAAAATACTTAATGCTCAAATAGGATATTATTTATAAGGCCTAAAAGGGTTAGAACTATTTAAAAATATTAAAATTAGATTTATTTTAAATATGTACTTTTAAAACCCTTTTTAATCAATCAGAGAAAATCAATCGAGTTGTGCTATATTCAGGCTAAACAAGTGCGCTTTGCATATGATATTTTATCCATGCAGTATTATCTATTTTTAGTTATGTTCATTTAATATTTATTGATTTTTTTAAGGAAAAAATAGAGAATGAAAGCATACATAAAAATCGAAAACCTTCCCTTAAACAAGTCAAGCGCTCCACAGAACAAATCTACATACACTATTGGAGTTGGAACCCACTTCTTGTGCCACTCATATACATTGTGAATAATGCTCACACTTAAATTATACATATGTACTTGAAGTAGTAATTACACTCATACTTATGCTATTTGTAGGTATTGTGGCATAGTCAGCGATCAACTTATGTTATGAATATTTATAATTCTTTGTTATACAGTCCCACACACCACCCTCTGGAACACTGTAGGTGTATAAAAGGCTGTTTGTAGTAAATAAATAACTAATTTATATCGTTAAAACTATATTTAGAAAAGTTTTTGTGCAAAGACATGAGTAGAAGTAGCTCTTGTATAATTTTCTACCAAGGTAAAATACTGGACGTAGTGGCAAGTAGTCATTTATGCCCTTCCTTAAATATCTTTTTTTTCTCCTACTGCATTCCTGAGTAGTTATGTAGGCTTTCCTGTGTTGTTCTATTTATAATTATTATTATTTAAAACACTTTAAGTACAACACATGCTTACTCCCAAAACTGTGTGGTGGGTGGTACTTATATTTCTAGTGGTATTTTAGTCTCCCCTTTAAAATGGGTAATTAACATAACTACAAATTGATTCGAATTCAGATTATATTGAGTAGTTTTCTGATTCATGAATTAATTGTTACCATTGATAAAGAATAAACAGTCAGCACAAAATTTAAAACAAATGGTATTCGAGATTGGAATTAAAGATTTTGGTGGAAGGACTTCTTTACTGGATTACTGCCTTGATGATTTTAAACAGGCGTAGACTAAAATAATCAGTTGTTGAAAATTGATAACGTAATGTAATTTAACGCAATAAAATGTAATGTAAATACTTTTTTTCTGGTTTTAAATAATTACATAGACAACTGAGAAATGTGTAAAATGACTTAGTGAGTATTTATAAGGCAAGTACTAGTAACTTTTTTTAAGTTTGGTACAATGTATTTTGTAATCGAGTAACAGAATTTGGCAATCAAAAAATCAAGTCATTAGGTGACAAGAGTACTTCTTATGTAATGCCTTATTTTTTTTTTTGTTGCTGGAGAGGACTGAATATTAAATAAAATAAATCAGTCAAGTGCAAGTTAGTCTCACACACTTAGGGTTCCGTACTATGTTTAGTACGACATTAAAAATTCAAGTTGTTAATTTTTGTATGTCTTATATGGTACCCTCTTACTTTAAAATTAAAGTCATATTTGCGAAATTGCATCATTATTGGAACACCCCTTAAATTTTAGTAATTGTTGTTATAGCGTCTACGGTAATATACTTTCTATAAAAATATCAGGAGCCTACCTATTGCGGTTAAAAAATAAGATAATATTTGTGAAAAACATGTTACTAATAGACACCCTAAACTTTTATTAATTGTCATAGCGGCCAAAGTTACACATCTACTGTAAACATTTCAAGAGTCTACTTATTGCGGTTTATACAATAACGCTATTTACATAAAAATCATATCGCCGCCGATATGTTAATGTTAATTTCACTTCTATAAATATATCAAGAGTCTCCATATTAGGATCAGCGGCCACAGTTGTACACCTTCTCTGAAAATTTAAAGAGTCTACCTATTATGGTTCACAACTTAGACCATATACGTGCATATCACATCACTATCGGAACACCCTTTAAGTTTTAGGTTGATTTTTTTATACCTGTTTATATAGCAAACTAAGTTTTAATTACTGTTTGTAAATTTTAAGTGTATGTCTAATACAGTTTAAGAAGTAAAGACATATTCGTAATTAAAACGTCACTATCGGAACACCCTATAAGTTTTAGTATTTTTTGCCATAACGGCAACAGTTCTACATCTTCTGTGAAAATTTCAAGACGTTACCTATTATGGTTTCAGAGATAAAAGGCGCTGACAGACGGACGGACTGACATTGTAGCGAAAACAATAGGGTTACGTTTTTACCCTTTGGGTACGGAACCCTAAAACTTAGTTTTTTTCAAATTTTTGTTGGGTTGGGAAAAAGAAATCCATTATTTTTTCGGTAGATATCTCTTTATTTTACTGTTTTTTGTTAGGTCCATTCAGTTGTGAGTTACAGGGTGTTAAAAATGGAAGTTAACAAAGAGAAAATTTGGTACATTTTACAGTTTTTCTTTGATAAGGGCGAAAATGCCACCCGGGCTGGAATATTAAATGGTAGTTATGGTATCGATACTGTTACAGCCAATTATGTTTTTTGGTTTCGTCGATCCCGTTCAGGAATTTTTTTATGTTAAAGATGCACGCTCAGGAGCTAGAGATCGACCATAAAATAGTTTTAAACCATTTGCGTATAGTTGGATTCAAAAAGAAGCTCGATATCACACCACTTACCACAAAAAAATTTATTTTTAACACCCGGTAATGATATATCAACTTGACAGTGAACATAAATTTGAAATTGTTTGATTGAGGCTTTAAGAGATATCGGTAGATGACTGCAATCGTCGGTATAGGTAGATGACTTCAGTTAATATTTCTTTTTCTCTATTTTATTATTAGAAGTATTGATGTTATTTTTCAATTATATTTCTAACTGATATTAATCATTATTTTTATTCTTATTCTGTTTGTTATTTATTTTAACGATTTATAAGTTTTTAAGTAGAAGTAAAAATAGTTGCCACTGCCATGTCGATAGTGGTACTATTTACACCTTTTAACACCAAAAAAAATCACTACACCGTTAGAATACCCTTTTTATTTTTACAATTTATTATAAGGGCCATATTAATACACTTTCTGTAAACATTTCAAGAGTCTACCTATTATCGTTCATATACATGCAAATAAAGTCACTACTGGAACACCCTTTAATATTTACGTTTATTTTTTTATACTTGTTTATATAGCGAAGTAAGTTTTAATTAATGTTTACAGTTCAAGAAATAAATACATATACGTGAGTAGCACGTCTCTGTCGGAACACCCTATAAGTTTTAGTATTTGTTGCTATAGCGAAAACAGTTATACATCTTCGGCGTAAATTTCAAGAGTCTACCTATTACGGTTCCAGAGATAAAAGGAGGTGACAGATGGACGGACGGACAGACATTGTAGCGAAAACAATAGGGTTACGTTTTTACCCTTTGGGTACGGAACCCTAAAAATAAGTATGGAAATATTATAGTTGAGGGTAAAGAGGAACACCCAAAACTAAAGATATTATTACTATTAATTTTTTAAACTAGTCCAAATTTTATAATAAAAACTGTTCACATGATTTCAACAATGAGTTAGGCCTTTACATTTTGTGCATGGGTAACGTAGAATTTTAAAAGCCAGAACTACTCTAATGAAATTTTAAATGTTATCCTAATGAAGTAAATCCTTTTTGTGGAAGGTATTTATATCGCACACAAAATCATAAACAGACACAGCTCAAATTTTACGAATGTTCCGGAGAAGAAAAAAACTGTTTTTAAAAACATGTCGCACAGTGCTTTGTTCCCATATAACGATGGGACAAAAATAGATGGAGTTAACACAGACTTTCGAAACTTTGCAGGGCAGTTACCTTTAGCCTAATTAAGATAAATTTTAGTTTTTGAAAAAAAGCAAAAGCATAATAATCGCTCTTGAAAAAAGGATTCTTTATCCTGTCAAATATCCTTTATAAAAAAAATGCAATAAATCTTACAGAAATGATGCTAATTTCATGAAACTTTTGAATACCTATTAGTGCAGAAGTTCAAATGACTATTTTTGACCCACGGTCACGCATACACATGGTGAGAAAAAATTTACTCACGCACTATCACGCGCAATTAATTTTAGAAAAAAAATCCTTTCAAAGCACATTATTCATCACATTTTCAAGCACATTTATAGTCAACCTTAGGTTGGTTTTTATTCACTTTAAGAAATAATTAATTAAATTACAAATTAGGTGATAATATTAAAGAAAAATTGGGAAAATTAAATTTTTTAATTAAAATTATCACCTAATTTGTAATTTAATTAATTCTTCCTTAGAGAGAATAAAAACGAACTTAAGCTTGACTATAAATTTCATTGTATGTAATACATAAATAGTTCGACTAATAATAAATATAAATTTTCAAAATTAAAAATCGCAAACCACCGCGGAATCATGTTTACTCAAAAAAGTTTGGTTTGATACTATATTAGTGTTAACTAAAAAATCGATTGTTGGAAGTAAAACAAATAAACAAAGTTAGCTTTCATTGCTAACCGAAGGTTGACTGAAGGAACAACAAATATAAGGTGGTAAATATTAAAGTAAAAATATTCAACAAGAGGGAAGCTTAAGGTAGTGGTAGACTTCGTTCTCACCAACTGACGATTGAGAATTGAATACAAGTTTTCTCGTATTCTTTTATCTGGGTTTGGTTGGTTAAATATATGATGCTTGCAACTAAATACTACCCTAAGTAGATAGATACGAAGAGTGCTGATGACGGACGTAGCTGTCTAAAAATTAATTTTCCCAATTTTTCTTTAATATTATCACCTAATTTGTAATGTAATTAATTCTTTCTTAGAGAGAATAAAGGCTTGACTATAAATTTCATTGACTATAAATTTAATTTTTTTCAAAGTTCCGGCGAAATATTTTTAATTAACGGAATACCATATTTTTCTTTTTTGTTCAATATTCCATAGTACTTAAAAGTTATTTCAATTTTAATTTGAAACATAAATTTGCGTACCTTTACTACTTGTTCTCTATTTTTCCTTGGAAATGACATAGTTTTGTGGAAAAGCAGTATACTATATTTCAACCGAGATGCTAGGGTACCTCCACACAAAATTTTAATAAAATCCATACAATAGTTTTTGCATGATACGAACACAGACAGACGGATAGATAGACAACAATTCCAAAATTTTTTTTTGTATTTCATTACGATTACTATCAGCAAAAAAATTATAAAAGATATTTCAAGTACAGAAATGATCCTTTTTTTTATATTTATACATTGAGTTCAACAGTAGCGTAATTTTTCCAGTTAAAGAAAATACAAACATAATTCTTGCAAAGAAAAACCGACTTCAAAACAGACAAACTTAAAAGCATGTTTCTTTAAGACGGTAACTATTGCGAACCCTGTAATTTCCGAATTCAAATTTTATACTAGTTATAGCGGTCGTAGCAATACAGGTTCGTTGTAAATTTCAACCTTCTGTCTGTAACGGTTTAAAAGTTTGGTAATATACATCAAATTACATAAACTATTGCGACACCCTGTAATTTATAATTTTAAATAATTATACTTATTATAACCGATATAGTAATGGACATTCTGTCTAATTGTTAAGTGTTTATCAATAACTGTTTAAAAGATAGGGTCATATATATCAAATGACGTCACCTATTGGGACACCCTTTAAATTCAAATTTTAATATAAATACTTTTTAAAGAACACTTTGTAATACAGATTCTTTTTAAATTTTAACTTTGTGTCCGTATACATCAAATTACATCAACTATTGGGACACCCTATAATTTCCAATTTTAAATATTTATACTTGTTGTTATTCGAGATATAGTAGTGAACATTTTGTCTATTTTTCAAGTGTTTGTCTATAACGGTTCCAAAGATGAGGACATAATGGTCAAATAACATCAATAATGGGGACACCCTTTAATTTATAGATCCAAGTTTTATACTTGTTTTAATAGCGGACTAAGTAATATAGGTTCTTTGTAAATTTCAACTGTCTATCTATAACAGTTAAAAAGTTTGGCCATATATATTACTTTTACATTAACTATTGGTACACCCTTTAATTTCCAAATTCATATTTTACACTTGTTATTTTAGCGGACTTAGCAATACAAGTACTTTGTAAATTTCAACTGTCTGTCTATAAAGGTTCAAAAGTTTGGCCATATATATATCAAAATAAACCAACTAATGGGACACCCTTTAATTTTTAATTTTAAATATTTATACTTATTATAACAGACATAGTAACGAACATTCTGTGCAACTTTCAAGTGTTTGTCTATAGCGGTTCAAAAGATAGAAGAATAAAGGTGAAATTAAGTCACCTATGGGGTCACCCTTTAATTTTTAATTTTATTTTTTAATTACTTTTTGTTGTTGGGAGCTACAGTGATACGCACTTTTTTTTAATTTTAAATTGGTGACCTATAAGGTTCATAATACACGTAAAAAACATGTATGTTGTATGGGGACACCCTTTAATTTTTAAAATTTTGAACTTCTTTTAAAATGGGACCAATCTGTAGCCATAACCTTTCTAATAGTGCAAAATTTTTAAAATCGGTTCAGAAATGACTGAGTTCTGCGGCACAAACATAAAAAAAAAAAGCAACATTCAGACGAATTGATAACCTCCTTCTTTTTTTGAAGTCGGTTAAAAATATATATGGTTATTTAAGATTTGATCTGTGTATTGGTTTATGATAAAAAACAATTTTGATCAATTTTAAGTTGTGCATGTTTAATTAAGATTAAGGGGGCGATACGCTTTGTGTGGAACAAAATTGGTGTGTGTAAATATTAAATCTAGCAGCTGTCTTAGCCGTTTTGTGCAATCTTTAAGTCTAGATTTGAGTTTAGGAGATCTGTGTGCTTGCCAATCTCTTCGAACTTTTCTTTTCTCAGCCAAGAGCCGCTCGACATCTACAAAATAAATTTGATTGTATCTAGCTGGTTGTCGTTTTTCTGTCGCATGTTGGGCAGCTGATTTAAGGTTTTAATCAAAATAAATTAGACTCTGGTCCACGTCTTCTGGTGTTCTTTGCGGTATGTTTTTCAAACAATGAGTACTGAGATACTTTCTATATTTCAACCAATTAATGCTTGTGCAAGTTGTTGGCGACACGATATTTTGCTGGTTCCATATATAGACAATAGAGGGTGATAATTAGAGTGACGCTTCAACCTTAATCATTTCTCTCGAAATACCTTTAGACATGCCAAAATCAATAACATCAGGTATTTTTTGTCGATCAGTAGGTCAATAGGTGGGTTGTCCACTCGATATCACACTCAGATGCATTTTTGAAATAGTCTCAAATAAAACACGACCTTTTGGAGTAATTAGTCTTGATCCCCAAAACGCATGTTTAGCGTTGTAGTCGCCTGATGCTATGAAACAGGGACCTAATGATTTGTAGAAGTCGCTATATTGACTCTCTGATATTTGAAATCTAGGAGGTGAATAAATCGAAGAAATAACAAAGTTTTGATGATATTCTTCAATACAGATATTTGTTGCTTGAAGGTAGTCCTTACAAAAATCACACAGTAAATGATGTTTAATTCGAACCTTTATTAGTATTGCTGAACCGCCACATGCTCTGCCACGGGGGTCTTTAGTGTCATATAATATATAGGAATCGATTTTAAAAAAGCTATTTGTTGTTAAATGAGTCTCTGAAACCATCATGACATCAATTTGTTGGTTCTTCAAGTTCATTTTTGTGTTAACGTAAGCCGTTTGAGTTCCAGAAACATATTTCTAAGCAGTTCATGGTTTGTTAAGTACCGCCTGTAACATCATATATTGCATGCGTATCATTTCTTGCATCATGCTAAAGTGAATATAGTTGAAATTTTAATAACTCTTTAGATATAGGGCCAGATACATTTTTCATTAAATTAAACTGTTAAAAGGCCAGAATACAAATATTGGTATTTATAAAGATATAATTTCAAAATAGCTATACCTCTAAAATGTTTGCTATACTCGAGGTTGTTTCAAAAAAAAAAAAAAAAATAAATTAAAATTTTCTCGAAAAATATTGTTTATATATTATTTGTCCCTTTTAAACTAAACCGCTTTAGATTAAATACAGTTGTGGCAGTACTTTTTCCAATCCTCATGGAAAACATCCTGCTTTCAGGTTTCTTAAATTTTGGGAACAGGAATACCACAGCGCCCAAGTCCTTATGTTGTTTTTAATACAAAAGTCTTAAAAAAAATCCTTTTTCCATAATGCTAAACGGAAATATTCGCTTTCTTTACGGTAATCAAAGTTTGCAGGTATTAAACTCTAAAAATTTAAGCTGCTTTTATATTTTATTACTAGTTTTTGCTTAAAGTTGACACTCAAAATCAACATTTATACCCATATTCAGAGGCTACCGTCTCAGCCCTTTCCAAGCACAGTCTGCAAGTTACGTCTTCATTAATTTGCATCTTGACTGGATGATAGTTATAGTTTCCATGACCTGTCACCAACACAGTTATCCGGTATTTCTACTGCATCTGAGTACCTTACTGGCGTTAAAGCCCACAGGCTCAATGAGCACCATTCAAACCTGCTTACACGTAGTGGCGTCCATCCACTTTTTCAGTTTTAATGAGTCCACCCATTGTACGACCTTAGCTCGCCTTTTGGTATTATCCAGCACTACTCTGGGTTCTTGTGCACAGAAATTCGCAGCAGATCCCCCTTTTGCTAGTTGGTCTGCTGCTTCATTACCAGCTGTGCCTTTATGTCCCTTAACCCATATCAATATTATCTCATTAAACGGGGCACATCTGTTAAGTTTTGAATTACATTCCAGCACTAGTTTTGAGTACACGTTGACCTGTCTCATGCGCTTTATAACCTTGAGAAACTTTCTTTCCTTCACTCGAGACATTCCAGCGAATAATCCAACTAACATTTATTGTAAGCCTTTAGAAATGTGCAACAACAATATATGTTGATCCACAAAAAAGTACTATAAATACAATGAATGATAGGGAGATTTTAAGCTTTTTTTACATCAAAAATTTTACTGCATTATAATTTTAAATATAACTATTAAAAAGCTCCAGCCCTGGCAACACTGAATACACTCGTACCTACATATATACACATCTCTAATGATTATGATTTTCTGTTTTGTCTATTTTGTCTATACTCTGTTGGTGGTAGGATGTTCAAGTAATTGCAGTTGTTTTAATAATTCATACAACTTGAAAACAAATCACAAAAGAAAATAGAGCAAACATAGTTTTGTTGTTGTTTTTTTCCATATTTTTTTTTTCTTTCTTTATTGCAACGAAATATGAAAGGCAGAATATAAGCAAAAATCTCCTATAGACTACACTTCATTAAAGTGGATAGATTATGAAATGGTTTGATATCTGTGGCATTAAGGAATAAGTGCTTAAGTCGACTTAAGCAAAATTTAAGTTAGTGGCACCTTTGGAATCTCCGTCCTCCAAAGTACCCATGTGCAAAGTTTCAATTATTTTGTACCATTTTTGAGGAAGTTATAGCGAAATTTAATTCAGCTTATCTTTTTTCAATGTCTAAACGCATTGGGAAAAAAGCTTAAGAAACTACAAGCTATTTTTCCAAATCAAAAAATTTTTTTTCACAACTTATTAATTGCAACGCCTGCGTACTTTTTGTAGATCTAAAATAATTTCCAAAACATACGTCTGACTCCCATGTGTGAAGTTTAAAGATCAGCTATTTTTTAAAAAAATTAATTTTTAAATTTAAAATTGCTTTCCTACAAAACTTAAAAATCAGACTTAAGCACTTTTTCCTTTTTGCCACAGATATTATGGATACATAAATTTAAAAATGTAACGAAAATTTATTATAAAAATGTTGTTTAAACAAAAACTGAGTGAAAGAACTATAATATTTAAAGATAATTTTTACTCATAAAAGTATTCAGCAATTTAGAGTAAGAGTGGCAAAATATCAGTATTACAAATTGAAAAGCTTAACAAAAATATAGATATTAATCCAAAATTTTTATAAATTAAAGTGAAAAATGTAATAAATTTTTGTTAAATGATTTTGTAATTAAAGCAAAATGATGCAACTCTAAAAGCTTGTGATGAATACACTGAAAGTATGACAAAAATGTAATTAAACTCAAAAGTTTAAACTAAACCCTTTCGATTAAAATTTTAAAACATTACTTCGAAAGTTTCTAAATTAACTGGAGGTAGGGGTAGATAAATGAAAAAAAAAAACAAATCGATATTTATTGCATTGATATTTTTAACAGTAAAAAATTTAACGGAAGAAAAATATTCTTGTTGTTATCAAGTAAATTATTAGTAAGAAATAGTAAGTTAGAGAGACGAGCCTACATTATCGAATAAGTATTAAGCAAATTATTTTGGATGATTTCGCCTGTTAAATATTTTGTATTGTCGGGCGTTAAATATTTATTGCGGAATTAAGTTTTGGGGAAGACACCAAGGAAGTCTGGCAATATTTAAGTTGTCAGGCGACTTATAAATAAATCAGTCAAGAGCGAGTTAGACTCACACACGTAGGGTTTCGTACTATGTTTAGTACAATATTAAAAATTCAAGATGCTAATTTTTTCATGTCTTATGAGTTACCCATTAATTTTAAAATTATAGTCGTAGTCGCGAAAATTGCATCACTGTTGGAACACCCTTTAAATTTTAGCAATTTTTTTATAGCGGCAATGGTAATACACTATCTATAAACATATACATTCGCCTACCTTTTGCGGTTCAAAAAATAAGGTAATATACGTGAAAAACATGTCACTTAGTAATTTAGTAATTAGTAATTGTTACAGCAACACAAGTACAACATCTACTGTAAACAATTCAAGAATCTACCTATTACGGTTCAAAAAATAAGGCTATTTACATACAAATCATGTCTCTGTCGGAACACCCTTTAATTTTGTTATTTGCTATGGCGGCCATGGCAATTATCTTTCTATGAATATATCAAGAGTCGACCTATTACTATTAAAAAAATAAGTTACTATACGTGAAAAACATGTCACTGTCAGAACAGCCTTTAATTTTTAGTAATTGTCATTACGGCCATGGCAACACATATTCTATACCAATTGGAAGAGTCTACCTATTACGGTTCAAAAAATATGTATACATGCAAAAGACGTCACTGTCGGAAAATCCTTTAAATTTAAATTGTTTTTATAGGGGTCATAGTAATACACCATTTGTGAAAATTTCAATAATCTATCTATTATGGTTAAAAAATTAGTAAATGTTAATGCAAATCACGTCACTGTCGGCACACCCTATAATTTTTACTATTTGTTATAGTAGCCATAGTAATACACCACCTGTAAATACTTCAAGGGTCTACCTGTTATCGTTCCAACCTATGCCATATATACAAATCACGTCACTAACGGAACACCCGTTAATTTTTAAGCTTAATATTGTATACTTGCTTATAATGCAAACATAGCTTAAATCACTGCAAATTTTAAGTGGTTGCCTCCTATAGCTCAAGAAATAAATACATAAAGGGAAATAACACGTCACATTCGGTACACCCTATAAGTGTTAGTATTTGTTGATATAGTGGCCACAGTTATACACCTTCTGTGAAAATCTTAAGAGTCTACCTATTATGGTTCAAAACTTAGGCCTTATGCATGTAAATGACACCACTATCGGAACACCCTTTAATTTTTAGGTTTATTTTTTTATACCTGTTTATAAAGCGAACTAAGTTTTAATTACAGTTTGTAAATTTTTAGTGTATGCCTCCTACAGTTCAAGAAATGAACACATATTCGTGAATAACACCTATCTATCGGAACACCCTATAAGTTTTAATTTTTGTTGCTATAGTGGCCACAGATGTACACCTTCTGTGAAAATTTCAAGAGTCTACCTATTACGTTTTAAAACTTAGGCCTTATACATGCAAATCACACCAGTAATGGAACACCCTTTAATTTTTAGTTTTATTTTTTTATACTTTTTTATATAGTGAGCAAAGTTTTAATTACTGTTTGTAAATTTCAAGTGTATTCCTCCTACAGTTCAAGAAATAAACACATTTTCGTGAATAACAGCTCTCTATTGGAACACCCTATAATTTTTAGTATTTTTTGCTATAGCGGCAACAGCTATACACCATCTGTGAAAATTTCAAGAGTCTACCTATTACGGTTCCAGAGATAAAAGGCGCTGACAGACGGACAGACATTGTAGCGAAAATAATAGGGTTACGTTTTTACACTTTGTGTACGGAACCCTAAAAAAGCAGGAGTGAAGTGATTGCAATTTAGTCATAAAGACACGTTAAACAACTAATGTCATTGAATTAATTTTGAGTAGCGCCCGATAAACCTCGGACAAAAATTTTTAATAAGCGGAGACGAAATCTAACATAGCATAGGATAAAATCTTAATTTCACTCGTTTGTGTGGGAACAATGTCCGGAAATATTTTTTCAGGTAACATCAATAACTAACATCAATAATTAATAATTAATTTTGTTTTCTTTGATTGTTTGTACCATTACTGGGTAATGTTAATTCAGGTTAAAAAACCTGAGTTGTACACTTTAATGGTCTACAACTTAAACATTCGACTAACGAAGTAAAAAAACAAGCAGTGTGTTTTCATTTTGTTTTTTAAAATACTTTTGTATACTAATAACCAAGGTTCAATTGAACAAGCCTAATAATATTAAGTTGGTTTTCAAAACCTTAGTCACATACATCAATGTTTTATAACTTGATTTGTTTTTTGTCTAAAATTTAGACAATGACTTAGACCGTTTTTACACCTCGCAACAAACGCCGAGTTTTTTTCCTATTCTTTTTTAAAGTTGCTTCGAAACCCTGTATTCTTTTACATTTGCATTTTTTCAAAGTATTTATTTTTGAAAGTTTTGTTTTTTATGCTTTTCTGTGTTATTAATAAATAAACAAAAAACTGTATTGTCAACTAAACGTATATTATTATGATTAAGCGATTAAACATTCTTAATATAATATTAATTAACACACACACATTATAAATATTTAAAAATAAGTAATATATTGTTGTAAAATTAATTTTAATTTGTTTTGGAGTTCCGGACCCCTAAAGTTTCTATGTAAAGTTTTGTATATCTCAACTATTTAATGGAATGAGATAATATGAGTATCACTGGAATGGTAATTAAAAGTACTATCTAACTAAATTGACATAAATGAAAGATATTATAAAATATCAAGCAAGCACAAAAAAAGTTTTGTTTTAAGGATTTTCTTGTCTATGTTCTGACAAAAAGAATGAAAATTAAAAAAAATATTTGTTTGTTCACCTAAAATGTTTCCCAAAGGTAAAAAGTAACCCAATTTTTTTCGCTACAATGTCTGTCAGCGCCTTCTATCTCTGGAATCATTATAGGTAGACTCTTGAAATTTTCACAGAAGGTGTATATCTGTGGCCGCTATAACAACAACTATTGAAACTTTTAGGGTGTTCCGAAAGAGACTCGATTTTCACGTATATCTTTTATTTCTTAATCAGTAAGAGGAATAAAGTTAAAATTTTTATAAATAAATAGTGAAGAGATTTGCATGTATACGGTCTAAATTTTGAACCATAATAGTTAGAGTGTTTAAATTTTTACAGGAGGTGAATTACTGTGTTAGGACAGGAACATATTTTTCACTTATATAGCCTTTTTTTACCGCAATAGGTAGGCTCCTATTATTTTCATATAAAGCTATAACAATAATTACTAAAATATAATGAGTATTTCGATAATGATGTAGTTTTCGCGAATATGACTGTTTTTTTTTTTTAAACGCGAGTATATACAGAATGTGTGAATTTATGGAAAAATACAAAAAATAAAAATAAAGGGTTTTGCGCAAGTGGCAAATATTTTCGAATAGTTGTAGCCTAATCTTTGAACCGGAACGGTAGACACTTTACACCTACGCAAACTATGTACAAATATGTCAACTAGAACAAATATCAAAACCAAAAATTAAAGGGTTTTCGATAATGACTCGATTCGAATGGGGTGGTCCCTTAATGTTTCAAAGTTGCGAAATTTGCCTTTCTTTTCTTAACCTTGTAGGCAAACACTTGATATTTACACAGGATATTTAGTACTATGCTCTAGTAGAAAAAAAAAATTAAAAATTAAAGCATGCCTCATAAGACGTAAAAAATTATAGACTTGAATTTTTAAAATTGAAGTGAACGTAGTTCGGAGCCACACGTGTGTGATTCTGACTCGCACTTGGCTGATTTATTTTTATTAATTTCATTTTATTTGGATAATACTTTTAATTACCTTTCCAATAGCACGCATATTACCTCATTTTACCCTAACATTGTCGAGATTTACCATACTTTATATACAAATTTAAAGGGGTCCGTAACTCCGAAACTAAGAGTACCGCCCAATTTGTGCTTGTGACATTTTTGTTTAAAATTAAATTTTTATATATACATATATATCTTAAATTATAATTTGGAAATAATTTTTTTATACAAAACAAAAATACAACTTGTCGTTTTTTTTCTGTAGTCAAAAAGTAGACAAGACTTTAAAAAAATAAAATGAAAATAATCAAAAACAAAAAACAAAAAATGCCTCGTCAGGCTTTGTCATGCAACTTTTTCAACCCCGCTTGCCTCCCAACCCCTCTTACTACCAAGAAAAAAGTTGCATTAAAAAGTTGCGGCGTTTATTGCAAGGTGTAAAAGTGGTCTTACTGGTTAAATCACAAAAAAAGGTGAATAATTAACTTGTGTTCTAATTATTAAGTAATAAATATGTCCCCACCAAAGTCCTAGGGAAAAAGTTTGCTCATAACATTTGCTTTATTTTTACCGATATTTGTTGTGTTTAAAAAAATTACATACAGAAGTATACAAACATACAGAAGCTACAAAATAGTAATACCACAATGTGCTAAGATGTAACTTCTAAAGTTTTTATTAACAATGACAGCTGTACTGTTGTAATACAAACCCACATTAATAATAATTTTGCTGTCAAAAAACTGCACTTAATTCTTGTATTTATTTAAGCTGTTGTTGTACTGCTGCTATTGAAATTATGTCAACAACAAACCTGGTAATATAAGAAAAGTTACAGCAATTGTATTGACAGTATTATTTTACTTATATTTTTTTTACTTATACTTATTTTACTTATATTTGGACACCTTAAACCGGTATCCTTATATCAGGTGTTTTTTAAGTTCAATATAATTTAAGAAAGGAAAAACAGTCAGAACAACGATAATACTGCGCTCACCTTTTGGCATTAATGAGCTGTATAATGTGGCGTGGCAAATAATCATGAAAAGATTATCGCTTGCCTAATGCTACCAAATTATCCAGATTTACTTTGAAAATTCTTCATCAATATGGACAACTTTTAGACTATTCCGTGATTTTTATGACTCTTATAATCGTCCACTTGAACAAGCCATCCGCCGAACTGTGGATAGATTTCATACCGCATACTCTTTAAAGTATGCAATGAAGCTAGCACGACTCACATAGGGTTGTATCGTAGCAAGAATGAAGAATGTACATACTAAATATAATATCGCCGCTGTAAACAAAAGTGTGAAAGAAGAACCAAGTTTATCGATTCCTCGTTGGTCACGGCAATTTGGCCTATATCTGTTGATTTTTTTGTTTTGGAATAGGTATTGAAATTGAAATAGATGAGGTTTCACCCATACAGTGACCGCAATCATCGAATTATTTATTTATTAATTAATTTTTTCATATTACTTATTGTATCTTCAATGTGTATGTACTAACAATAAGTACTCATATCATTCAAAAAAATATATATAAATAAAACAAAAATAAATAAAATATACTAAACTAAGTCCAGATAACGCTATACAATAGAAAAATAATGGTGCACTGTTAATGTCATTATTTGTGGATTATCCTTCAGATATTCCAGCGAGAGAAGCAATGTCCCTGCTTCTTAGTCGAGCGTAACCATGATCATTTAGGATGTTACGGGCCAGTGGATTTGGATGCGTTTCAAGCCTCTTTAAATATGTTGCTGCATGTTTCGCTATTTCTGCTTTAACAAATGGTACGTTTGTTGGAGTTTTTAATAACCAGAGTGCGACTGTAATCATTCGTAAAATTTTATTTTGGCGCCTTTGAATTTGGTTTATGTTAGAAGCTGAGGCTCTAAAGTAGAAATTTGCCATCTAAGCTTAGGGTTGAGCCAATTTATTTGGACTACTTTTAACTTCATTTGTGTTAATTTTGTTTCTATGCGACCTTTCCAGGTTAAGGGTCGATCAAGATGTATACCAAGGTATTAATCCTCCGGGTGTTGAGCTATAGTTTGATTATTTATTCGAATATGAGGGCATGAGTCTCTACGTAATGTGAATGTTATGTGAATACATTTTTTTTCGTTAATTTTTAATCTCCACATTTTCAATCACATTTCGAAAAAAAAAATATATAATCTTCGATGACACTTTAGGGCTTTCGTGAATGATTAAAAAGGCAGTGTCGTAAGAAAAATTTTAAATCGGGGACTCTGTTGCTAAGTGGGAATCCTGATGTGTACATCAAATATAAAATAGGTCCCAAAATACCATCTTGCGGAACTCCGGCTTTAATTGGCTGAGGTGAACTTAAGAAATCTCCTTCTTTATGTACAAACCTACGACCAGTGAAGTAATTTTTTAAAAGCATATAAAAATTGTTGGGCAAATTTTGCTTCAACAGGTAAACTAGGCCTTGGTGCCATACTTCGTCGATACGACTATGAAAAGCGCGGAACAATATTTTCTTTCTTTAAAAACCATTTTTACTACATTTACTAATCTGTGCGTTTGTACTTTCGAATGTGCTATCTTCTAAATCCGAATTGATGATTCGAATACATTTTTCACTCAAAATTGGGTTCAGCTTAATTGAAAAATTTGATAGTAAACTTGTTCGTATGTATAATTCTAACTTCGTGTAGTCTTTCCCTGGTTTAGGTATCATGGTAATAAAAGAAAAAAAATTTTTCAATAATAGTGAGCCACGATAGACTAATTGGTAGCGCGCTAGTTCATCAGTCTGTGGTTGCCAGTTCGATTCCCGCCAAAGACTCTGGGTGTTTTCTGCAGACAAGCAAAAAGCTGCTCAAGTTGTGTTGTCTTTTAACAGAAACAAAAAAAATGTTAGAACATATTTGAAAGTTTTCAAAAATAATACTGATATAGGAATAGCGGTTTGCAAAATGATGAAAATACACCAATGGGACATTGAACTAATAAGAGTGCTATATTCGGCCATGCCGAATCTTATATATCCTTCTCCATAGATCTTGTGTTTCTTTGAAAATTTTTTGTAATTTTTTCCTGAAAATTTTTGGAAAACTTCTAAGAAATTTATGTAACAATATTTTTTTTTTTGAATTATTTTTTTAAAATTCTTGAATTTTTTTTAATTTTGTTGAAAAATTTTTTTAAAATTTTTTTGTAAACATTTTTTGGAGAATTTTTAGTAAAAACTTTTTTATAAATTTTTTAGAAAATTGTATGTAAAAATTAGGACCTTCCTGCAATCTATATTGAGTTAGAATGGTTAGGCTAAAGCAAAAAAGTCTTTAAAAAAAATTTCCTTATATTGACCGCCACTAATGGGCCAATTGACTGCTCCTGGTTGCTAGTAGGCATCTTGTGGGTCTATTGGCTACCTCTGTATGCATTGATTTCTATAAAGGTCCTTAATACAAAACAAAGCAATAAAACCTTACCAACCTAAAAATAAACACAAAATCTGCCCTCGGAGGGCTATTGTTCCCCCAAAATCTGTATGTACTCCTTGCGATCTAACATAGGCAGTCTTATATTTATTTAACAAAAAAAGCAAAAAAGAATAAATTAAACCGAAAAAATTGAAAAACCGTGAAAAATATAGGTGCTGAATCGCAGTCGCAAATTTTCGAAACTATGTCTGGCATATTTTAGGGCTTAGATCTTCTACACTTCGTCTGTTGCCTTGCCTAATGATATTTCAACCCGAACACGAATACGAGGACAGGCGGACATCGTTTAATAAACTTTTCTATGTATAAGGATCCAGAATATACAAATATACTTTATGGGGCCGAAAATGAATATTGTAGAAATTACATACGAAATGACAAACTTAAATATACCCATTCCACCTGCGGTTTGTGTATAAAAAGTGTAGAAATAACGTTTAAATTATAGAAATTAACGAAAAATAAAATTAGGAATAAACAGAAAAGTAATTAGTCGACCCTATACAGGAATAGTTACTGAAAACAGCATAACATTTAATGTACTGGACTCAGGTAATGTGACAAACATTACAGAGTCAATATGTTAGGGACTTGCTGTATAGAAAAAGTTTTTTCTACAGTTCCAAAACTACATTGAAACGCTTTACTTAAAACTAGATGGTGGCATAATTCATAATGCTTATAAGATTTATTAATTCTACCAACAAAAAAAGATTTTTTTCACATAATAATAATAAATATTGAAAGTTAAGAAGTTTTTCCTTAAATATAGTGTATCATTTGTTAATTAATAATGTTAAACTTCTAACTTTTTAGCTTGATGTCGCCACAAAAACTTAAACGTTTTTGCAATCATCAATCACAAATTACCGTGACACAAAAGGTGGATGGATGCGGTTTTGTGTAGGAAAGAAAGTTAGAAAGTTTGAAACATATAAACAAAAAAATATTTTAATACAATTAAATTGTCAAACAATTAAAAATGTACAAGTGAACAAATATGTAGACAAATGATATTTAAAATATATGTACGTATATATATATATATATATATATATATATATATATATATATATATATATATATATTAAATAAATTCAATGTGAATATATACATACATATATGCATAAAAGTATTAAAAATATTAAATGTATCGTGATACAAATTGTATCTATTCCTCTACTAGGTGGATTTTCAAGTCAAATGTTTAAAACAAATTAGTTAGTATTTTAAGGATTATGATAGGTTTCTTCATTTGGTTGTTTTTCACTGACTTCTGTTAGTTTCTTTGCGACAGTCACTGAAAACAGTAAGCAAAAAATTCATCACTGAAACCAAAAAAGGCCTTCATAAGTATTATGCACCATCAATTTAAAAAAAAGTGGTTTGCTGATCTGAAGATGGCTTAGCCAATCCACTGCCGCGATTGCTCACTCTTGCTCAGAAGCACTTGTATAGTCACTATGGCACAAATCCATGAACTGGGCTACGATCTGCTACCAGATCCAGCATAGATTTTTTAGTCGCAAGGTATATTTCCTGTATCCTAATTTGAGGAAATGGCTGGGTGGTAGCAATTATGGTCAAACGAAGAGGTCACCATTGAAACAAACGCCTATTTTGAGAGCCTTGACAAATATTATTGCTTAGAGAAAATGAAAAACCAAGAAAAACACTGGACTACATTTATCGGAGTTTAAAGGAAGAACAATGTCAAATGGTTTTTCTACCGAAAAATATCCTTTATCCCAGAAGTCGTGTATAAATAAAAAAATAACAAAACACAATTAAGTATTAAATACACATAACTGATGTTTTGTATTATTTAATTGATTAAATATGATAAAATTAATTCAAACACAAAAAAACACCTCAATTTATTATCGATATCTAGTTGACCAAAAATTTGCATTAAATAATCAGATTTAAGTTTTTCTAAAATATTTTGTGTAAAAGTGTTATAGAGGCAGCAATAATGAAAACTATAAACCTTAACTCTCACTACGACTTGTTCGGGTAATTTGTCGATTTCTGAAATTCACTATGGGATTGAAGCAAAGCTGGAGCAAATTTAAAAATAATTTAGAAATCATAAAATAATGAGAAATTCCTTCAACCAGAATTGTTGTTTCGCGATTTCGCTGGATTTTTTTATTTCGGGTTATATTACTCTTTGCGATTTCGTAATTTAGGTTTCGAAACACATCGCTATGGGTCTAAGTATTCAAGAAACTCCACAAAAAGTCGAATGCATCATTTTGGTGCCCAGATCACATCGCCTCAATTTGTGATGATCTTGCTATGTAATTTATTGTGTATAAAGTACATTGTAACATCAGCTGTTGTATAGCGGCGTCAACAATAAATCGACATATTTTCTTCGTCCAATTTTGATATATTCTACGATTTTGTGTAAGCGAAGCGAAATAATTTATGAATTTTGTTTATGTTGCTACGACCTCAAACTAACCATCGATTTTTTAATTGTTTGAATACTAAAACTTGAAAATAAACATAAAAATGAAAATAAACAAATTAGGTCATAAGGTGTACTTGTTATCCTTATATATTTCTGAAAAAAAAAACAGAATTAATTTAATAAAACGGAGTGCAGATTTGGATTTAGCGCTTCAAATAATATCAAAAGTATTCCAGCGGGAAAAGGTGATAAATAAGAAATGAATAGTTAATACCAAAAATGTATAAGATTCTGCTTCCAGTGTCCATTGATCTTAACACGGGAAAAGGTGATAAATAAGAAATGAATAGTTAATACCAAAAATGTATAAGATTCTGCTTCCAGTGTCCATTGATCTTAACACGGAGCATATGCTAGGAAAGCAATGGATGTGTCATGTGAAAGAATTTTATAATTCATTATTCACGTATCGCGGATTTTTTTTATGTTATTTCAATTTTTTTTTTCGTAGGTCGATTTGAAAAAAAATTCAAACTAACATAATTAAACGCCGCGATACGGGTCTTCTATTTTCACCCCTCACTCTTAGAATCGACCTAACTTTTGCTAAGTTGAATTTGTTCCACAGTGCACTGTGGAATTAAAAATAGTTCAAATAAAATTAAAACTCATGTAATTACATTATTTTTCAAAAAAATATTTTGTGTCACCTGCCACAAAAGGGGACGGGACGAAAATATTATTTTAGAATCTCCTGGTTTCAAGTTTGGGTTTTTGAACATTCGCTGACCGTAAAAGTTTCATTTGCTAAACGAAAGTGTGCGAATTTGAAACAAAATTGAATTTTTCATAGGTAGGATTAGCTCTTCTAAGGGAAACTTTTTTCGCCTTTTTATTTTCAAGCCTTTAAAGCCATAAAAGTAATGTCCGGCTAGATTGCCAAAATATCCCTTTGTGCGCTGGGAATATTCTGTATGCTTGTTTGTTCATATTGTTGATTATTTATTGTAGACAAATCAGTTGCATAGCTTTAGGAGGAAATAAAAAAAAACATTGTCAAAATTCTCATCACTAAACTCAAATTTTGTTCTTAAAGAAACTTAATGAAATTAATAATTTCCGTTCGTCAGCAACAAAATTTTTATTGTATTTAGAATTATTAAAGTTTTTTATTATCGGTCAAGTGGGTTGTTTTACACACACGAGCGCACAATTTGTATTTGAATACAATATAAAAATAAAAACATTTTCTGATATTTAAATGTACTGAAAAAATTAACCCCTGTAGCTTTATAAATACATAAATATAAATAAACTAAATAGGGAATGAGTTTTTAACTTAATAAATCAAATATTTATTTTTTTAATGTTTTTGTATCCGTTTGATTGTTATTGTTTAAGTTCTTATAGAACAAAAGGATATGGTTTCAATAACTATCATTATTTTAACTGATTGAACTCATTGATATTTAATTAATGGCTTAATGACAGTGTGGAAAAAACTCTACTCAATTTATTAGCAATTCAAAATTGTAACTGTGGTCATTAAAAATCAATTAAGGTAAAGTGAATTGATAATTCTCTATTAAGCCAAACATATCTTCGAGTTCATTTTACAAATCCTTGTTAAATAAATTTGTTAATTAGAGTGGCTGCTATCACCACCTCTAAGAAACTAATTGTTAAAATGCTTTAAAGGATCCCGAAATTGCTTTGTTCTTATCAAAATAATAAAAAGGTACCCAATTCAGAATGCACTATGGGAGACTAAGCAGCCACTTGAGCAGAGAAGTAGTTAAACTTAATGAGGAACTCCTCAAACCTTTCAGAAGTATCGGAATGGTTTCTCAAGTTAGATCTTTTTGTTTTCTATTTCGTTAAGACTTGCAAACTTGAACATTTCAAAGATGTAAATTTATCGCTGTAAGCTGTATTATACATTTAATTATACATTTTTCTGTTTTCAATTCCTTTCCATGTATCCCGTTTTAAATTAACCACGTAATTGAATTTTTTTTATTGATGTTGTTAAAAAAAGTTATAAAAATAAACTATTGTTTTTAATTATTTATAAAGATATTAAAAATTTTTTATAAAATATATTAATTAACTGGGGCATAACAACATAATAATTTACTTACTGGTATGAAAATTTTTAATAGGTGTTATTATTTTAAAAAGTTTACACAATATATTATTTTTATTTACCCATTGTTGCATTACTTTATTACTTATTTTTGCTTTTATTGGTAATTTATTAATTACATTATTTTATTTTAAACTAGCTGAGCTCGCCAATTAGCTTGAATTTGCCTTTTTGTTTTGAAAGTTATCCACACCAATTTGTAAGACTCTTACTTTTATAGTGTTGATATATATGATGTCTGTACGATTATCGAAATGTTATTTTATGTTGGTGCACATGTGGTAATCATATGTTGGAATTATAATCCAATTTGGATTAATAGTATGTCGTTGACAACTGAAAAGGTTAGTTACATTTGTGTGTGTTTTTTGATTTAAAAAAAAACGGATCAAACAATATATATTAAATTTTGCGTTAAAAATGATGCTAAAGTGCTCCAAGGCACTTGATATATTGACTGTGGCATTCGGCGAGTCCACTTTGTCTCAAAAAAGTGTTTATAAGTGGTACAAATGCTTTGCAGAAGGCTGAGAAGATGTCGATGACAATAAGCGTCCTAGAGTTGCAACCACGGAAACTACTTGTAGCATCGGCAAGCATTGAAACAGAGAAATTTTTTTGGAAAATCGTCGATGTTGCATCGGCCTATGCCATGCAATTTGCTCGAACATTTTAGGCATGAAAAGCAAGTTTGTTCCAAAATTGCAATATTTTGAGCAAAAGCAACGGTATTAGTATCGCTAACGAGTTATTGATTGGAGTCAACGTTTTTCCAGGTTTCGTCATTTTTGAAGAATAAATCATTTTGATATTTTTTCATTATGAAAAATCGTCCCAATGTTTTAATGAAACGTCATAATTTTTGACCAATTTTATATTATGAAAAAATTTTTCAATAAGAGTGTTTGTTTGTATGTGTTTTAATTAATAAAAAAATATCACTATATAAGTAGATATAAAATTTACCTTAAATCGCAAAAGTGTTAACATTAAAAATTTATCGATGTTGTCTTTGCTTTTCAAACAAAAAAAAAAAAAAAAAATCCTGAATTTACAGAAAATATATTGACATCACATTTTAAGTTGTACCAGTGAAAGTCTTCGAAAAGCTTCTGATTATTTACGTAAATTGTTTTGAGCGTCCTAGAGCTGCAACCACGGCAACTACTTGTTGCATCGGCAAGCATTGAAACAGCGAACATATTTATGTTTAGTAAAATCGTCGAATCACTATTAGGGTAGCTACATCGGCTTCTGCCATGCAATTTTCTCGAATATTTTGCTCATGAAACGTGTGGCAGCGAAGTTTGTTACAAAATTTTGAGCAAAAGCAACGGCATTAGTATCGCTCAGGAGTTGTTGAATGACGTCAACGTCGATCCAGGATTACTCAAAAGGTTGAAAACCAAGGCTAAATAATCCCAATAAAAGCGACCAGGAGTCAAAAATCGAAGAACACACAGAAACGTGACTAACCTTTTCAGTTGTCAACAACAAACTACCAATCCAAATTGGCTATGCCAACATATGACTAACACATCTGTAGCAACATAATAAAAAAAATTTCGCGAAAAATCAAAATTTGTCCTTTTCATTTGAACGGACCACGTATATATCTACTTTTGATGGTTCCCTGGTTTGGGGGTTGTTTTTCAGTAATTGTGTTGTATATGTATGTATACATATATACATAAATTGTGTTGTAATATTTAATAAATAAAAGTAATTACTCAGGATGTTGCCACATAGGATATATATAAAATTCTGTTATTATAAAGTTCTGTAAATAGCGTCTAAAAGTTCCCTCATATAAAAATAAAAGGTGTTGTCAAGTAATTTATATCACTAAAATTGTGTATTTTTTTGGAAATGAAATATATCACATATTTCAATCAAGGCACTAAGTTAAGACACCCTTCTAAAGTTTATAAAAATTCATCCAGTATATTTTAAATGCTGTGATAGGCAGAAAAACGAAAAGAAAGACCGACAAGAATTTTAAAAATTTATGTTTTGTATTCCATATCGATTGCTATCTTCAGCAGCAAGAAAATTTTCCAAAAATATTGTAAGGTCAGACACAATAGCCCAATTCACAATCTTGTGCAAATGGTCTTGCATCGTGGCCTTTGCAAAATTGTATTGGATAATTTTACAACACACTAACAAAATATATAGAAATGCATATGCTACACATTGGAAAATAAACAACACCTAAAACCATAGTTTTTATTTGCTAGGCATTGGCAAACTGACAGCTGACAATATAAATTAAATAAAAAATATGGAAATTAAAATCAACAAAAAATATGAAAAAATTAAAATCGAAAAACCAAAAAAAGGAAAAATAAGATAAGAATTTAAAAATGGATCCGCATGGACACAATAATATTTTATTTGATATCTATTACTGGATTGTCTGGATACGGAATTTTATTTTTAATAATTCCGTGATCTTAACTATTCCTTTTACTAAAAATTACAATGAATTACTGTTACGTTGCCGTTAACTGTAATCTATTACTAGACTACAGTCAAATTTTGGGCAAGTTGCATCTATTACCTGGGCTGTTTGATTATTCCGAGATTTGTCGTATCTCTAGTAAAGTAGTTTTCTATGTAAGACTGCTCCTATTAATTGTTATTTAATATTAGACGACTAACGATTTTTGGACATAATGCATCTTTTATAGTGTGATAATTCCGTGTCTTTTTGTGTTTGCAACTTCCGATGGAACACTGTTCCTTCCCCTTATACTGGACTACTGAAGAATTTTGGACAATGCACGCTTGAATTGAATGAATATTTTATTAATTAGAGTGTGTGAAATATATGTATATGTAACTTTGTTGAAAACAACTTCTTTATCAGTTTTATCTATTAAAATTTACTATTTGTACTTTCCTTCAACGAAATTTTTATTGTAGAAAAAATTCCTATAGGAAATTTTTGGTTTTGAAAGAAGTGTTATAAACTGAAATAAAAAACCGTTCACAATTAATGGGAAATTTTTACAATTGCATAAATTTACAATCTCAAAAGCACAAGGTTGTGAATTGGGCTAATATATATTGTCGTTGCAACTCCCCCTTGCGCCACTCTAAAAATACACTTTTTCATTTATTTAAATATAAGAATAATAGAAAAATATGGATTTTATGATTTTTTCTGGTTTTAGCAATTTTTATTATCTTTTTTAATTACATTCTATTTTAATAACATAATAAAAATTTTACATACATATTATTAATATGCCATATCCGGAGGTATTAAACAGATACAAGTTTCCTTTGTTGTTGCAAAAAAATAATCAAATTTTGCAGTTATTTTTTAAGACAATGAAAAAACTTACTTATTAGGAGCTGAATACATTACAATTTCCAACAAATGCTTGAACCTCCATCTAAGCCACCGGATCGTAATCCGATAATAATTTTCCGATAGTAATTTTCGTGTCATTTGAAGTAATGAAAAATATATCAGATGAATACTGCCGGATACTGATGATGCAACCATTTTTAAATGCTGTAGTTCTTCAAAAAGGCCTTACAATAACATTCGCATTCAATAACTCTTGTAAATCAATTTGAAAAAATATACCTCAAATGCTGCTATTTACAATATTTGTTAATGCCGGACTAAGTTTACAAAAGGATTTGTAATGCAAAAGGTTGTACATATAGTGATTGAGAATTTTGTGTTTTGTCACCCGTTATACAAATTTACTTCATAGATTAATTTGAAATTTTCAATTAATACTTATCCTTGGTACCATACAAGTCTATCTTCGCCACCCGGTATTATTCCATTTTCCATACAGTATGATTTTACTGCCTTAGTATTTTTTATGTTATATTCAAAATGCGTTAAATTTGTAAGGGCCGATGTTGATTTTGAATAAAACACAAATTATTTGGGAAATTATTGTCATTTCTTTGTATTTTGATAATATTGGTATGGTTCAATTAAGTATGGAAGACAATATAGGCTAAATAGCTGCCGCTACCTCGGCGACACACCTCCATCCGATACTCCAAATTGTCGATGACTCTGAGTCATAATTAAGGTTCTATGCCGTTAATACGCCAAATTATCTCATCCTTTAGCTGTTGAATTGTTGCTGGCTTATCGACGTACACCTTTTCTTTCAAATAACCCCAAAGAAAGATGTCCAACAACGATGTCAAATCACATGGTTTTGTCGGCCAATTGACATCGCCACCACGTGGGATAACACGGCCATTGAATTAGTGGCACTTTCCTGTTGAAATCACATATCGTCCACATCCATATCTTTCAATTCGGGCCATAAAAAGTTCGTTATCATCTCACGATAGCAGATACCATTCACAGAAACTGCCTGATCGGTCTCATTTTGGAAAAATACGGCACGATACGCCAACCCATAAACCGCACCAAACAGTCACTCTTTGTAGGTGTATTGGTTTTTCGATAATCAGTCTTAGATCATCATTCGCCCAAATGCGGCAATTCTGCTTATTGACGAATCCACTGAGGTGAAAATGTGCCTCATCACAGAAGATGATTTTCTTCGAAAATTGATCATCCACTGTTGCCATTTCTTGCTACTATTCTGACCATTGACGACGTTTGGAATGATCAAGGGCTTTAGTTCTTCAGTTAATTGCACCTTGTAAGCGTGTAAATGCAAGTTTTTATGCATAATGTTCATTAACGACGAGCGTGAGAGGTGCAATTGTTGGATACGACGACGAGTTGAGGTGGACGGCTCTTCAGCACACTACCGCGAACAGCAGCAATATTTTCTGCAGTACGAGCTGTGCGAGGATGAACTGGGGTTTTCACATCCCCCACAGACCCGGTTAGCTCACATTTTTTTACCGACTTTTCCGATTGTATGCACATTTAGACGATTAGTTTGACCGAAAAAATATCGAAATGCACGATATTGTCTAAAATTGTGAAATGTCAAATTCAATGCAGAAAAAAACTTAGGTGTGGTTCACATTCATCATAGGCCCTTACAATTTAACCACCCGATAATAAAAAGAAAGAAAATAATCTATGTTATGCAGTATATCAAAATTAATATTTGTGTGGTCTAAAAATCTAATTCCAATAGAAAATAGCTGATGACTAAATTTACTTTTTAATCGCTTAACATGTTGGAAAATTCTTAGATTTAACCATAAAGTGGTTAAATCAATAACACTATACATATCCTATTCATAAACACCAGCAACTTACAGACAAGCCACAAGATGTAACAAGATGTATTATGCTTAACTTTAACGTTGTTCTGAAAAACTTAATCCAATAAGTAAAAATGCAAGATATAGAAAAAAGCGCTAGATATGTATATCTAAGAGTTTCCTACCTAAAAGAAAAACAATGATAGTTTGTTTACTGTCAATTTCACCACCAATTACAAAGCACTGTCTCGCGCTATTTAGGTTCGCTTCACGAAATCAAGCAAACGGTTTTTTTTCAAATCCGTAGAAATGCTTTTCTTAAAAATATTTTAATAAAATATGTTAATTTGAATAAAAATTAGTTAAAAAATTCTGTAAAATTTTTATCCTAAGAAAAACAACACTTAAAATTACTTAATTTGCATCCCTTAAGGAAGTTTATGTAAATAATTTATTCCTCTATTTCACTTATTTTTCGTTGATTTTACTAGTTTTTATTTTGCAAAGCCATGTAGAATTTAAAAAATTTCGCAGTTTAAAAAATTTTATTTATGTAAAAATTGATAAAGATTTCAAATTGAATGTAAAGTTAAAGAAAAACCGACAAATATAATTTATTTCCTTCAGAAAAAATCAGTTTTTTTGCCGTGTTGCCTAACATTTGAATGAAAAACAAATACTCTAACTATGGACCATAAGAACAGGCAGGTTAACCTTAATGTATGAGTTATATTTAAAATCAAATTTTAACAAATATCGCTCATACGTAATTTTTAACTATTTCTTTTAAAAATGAAAATTAAAAAAACAAGTAAAAGTGCTATATTCGGCCGTGCCGAATCTTCTATACCCTTCACCACGGTGATTTGATTTATACAGACATGTACAGCATTATCCATATTGTTGACTCTTTACTTAAATAAATTCGTAAGAGAAAAAATCATTATTCATGAGTTAAAAAAATAGAAGACAAATGAAAACAAATTCCGTTTGCTACAATTGTCGCCGTGTTGTCAGCTACTTAATGATATTGAAGCCGACAGCTACATCGTAAACTCTGACATTGTTGTAGAAATACTTATTTTGCTTTTATAAAATTAAAAAACTTTTTCAAAAAATTATAAATATTTCCTCCAAAACGTTTTTTTTTTGCATATGAATTTTTAATTTGCAATTTTGTGACATTTTCTTTTGTTGAATAAAATAGAAATTAGCCTAAGTTGACGACAGCCTCAACGTTTCATTTTTGACAGTTTGTAGTCGGTATTCTGATGATGTCTATGTGTTTAATACACCTAGGTTTTAAAACAGAGATATCATCTATTTAAAAATCAAACGCATTTAAAAAAATATGTTACTCTATATACACACATACATACATATGTATATTCTTAATATTAAATATATGTTATGTTACAGTCATGATTTTCATTTTCAAAGAAATATTGAAATTTTTGTTTTAATTTTTCGAAAATTGTGTGTAAAAATTTTTTGTAAAAATATTTTTTAAAAATTCTTTTTAAATTTTATTCGAAAATTTTTTGGAAAATTTTTTAAAAAAAATTTTTTCGAATATTTTTCTGTAAAATATCTTTTTGAAAATGCTTTGTAATTTTTTTTGTAAATATTTTTGAAAACAAATTTTTAAATTTTTTAAAAATTTTTTTTTTTTTTTAAATTTTATTCGAAAATTTTTTGGAAAATTTTTTAAAAAATTTTTTTTTCGAATATTTTTCTGTAAAATATGAAAATGCTTTTTAAATTTTTTTGTAAATATTTTTGAAAAAAAATTTTAAAATTTTTTAAAAAAATTTTTTTTTTTTTAAAAATTGATTAAAATTTTTTTGTTAAATTTTGGACCTTTCTCCAATCTATATTGAGTTAGAATGGTCAGACTAAAGCAAAAAGAAATCCTTACAAAAAAAATTTCATCATATTGACACATGGGGGCTCCTTTTAACTGCTCCTATTTTTCAGTGGGTACCCTGTGTGTCCATTGGTTACCTCTATGCGTATTGCTTTCTATTAAGGTCTCTAATACAAATCAAAGCAGAAAAACCCTACCAATCTAAAAACAAACAAAAGTCGGCCCTCGCAGGGGGTTATTGATCCCCCGAGATCTGTCTGCACTCCTTACGATCTACCTGTCGCAGTCTAATATTTATTTAACAAAAAAAGGCAAAACAGAATCATTAAAGCCGAAAAAATTTAAAAAAAAACGTAAAAAAATATAGGTTGGCGTGGTTTTTCGCCCGTAGCCTCCAAAGGAATGATCCGATGTTGCTGAATTGCAATACCAAAATTTTCGAAACTATGCCTGACAGATTGGTGTGTTTAAATTTTTTGTATCTCTTCTGGTGCCTTGGCAAATGACATTACCACACGGTAATGTCATTTGGACAGACGGACATCGCTTAATCACCTTCTCTATGTATAAGGATCCAGAATATATATACTTTATGGGGTCGGAAATGAATATTGTAGAAATTACACACGGAATGACAAACTTATATATACCCTTTCCACCTGTGGTGAAGGGTATAAAAAAAGATCCTGGCGATCTACAATATATAGAACCTGGAAACTTTGATGGAGTAACTCTTGTGCTAATGCGCATAGCCATCCAAAATATAGAATGAATTGGAACCTCCCATACAAAGTAAAAAATGTTTATTATGTACATAGAGAACTATAATAGGTATGGTCGTGAAAGTGGTTACAAGTAACCCCCATACCAATGCGTATACTCTAGAAAAACATAGACTGAATTGTAACAGTCAGCGTGGTATCCCCCATACAAAGAAAATCATTATTATTCTGTATCTAAACAACAGCAACAGGCAGCACTTTGGGAAAGTCTCTAAACTCCGCAAGTAATCCTCATACTAATGTGTATAGTCTAGCAAAACAAAGACTGCAGTAAGACGGAGGGTACCTTCCATACAAAGAGAAAAATTATTGTCGTGCACCTAGAGAACTACAACAGGTAGAGTCTTAAAATTTGGCACAATTAACCCTCATACTAATGTACATAATCAAGCAAAATACAGACTGGATTAGGATAGTGGGAGTGGAAGTGGTACCTCCCATACAAAGTAAAATACCATTATCTTGTTAACACGCATAGTCTAGCAAAAAACAGATTGGGTGATACCGATTAATTTTGGAAGAATTGACTAAGCAATTTGATGATTTATTGTCGCTAAGTTTACACTCCAAAACAAGGTAATTTGGGTAAATTTTTGCTTCAGTGTAATGTTATTATTTTCGATATTTAATATTGTTGAATTATGTAATTTTATATTCAACTTAAATATTTTACTTTAAACAAATATACTTTGCGTTTTTAGATCAATTTACCTGTTGTCAATATGTAAAACAAATTTATAATTTTTTCAATATTTCTTTTTACTTTTTGTCAAAACTTCTTACAATAAACATTAATAGAAAATACTTAAAGTTGTATTATTTAACAGGTTATGGGCCACATACGTAACCATTGTTAAGAAAATAAAAGGATTTTAGTTGCAAAAACTTGGAAAATTCATATGTATACGTAAAATAAACAATTATAGAAATTAAATTGTGCTGCATAATGTCTTCGTTAAATGGTCGAATTCCTTTGTTAAATGGTACCAATTATGGAACCTGGAAGCCGCAAATGGAAGCAATTCTTCATAAAGCAAGATTATTACAATTTGTGACAGGAAAATTAGCAAGGCCAGTGGTTTGTGAAATACCTCAACAAGCTTCTGAAGAACAAAGGCGTGTGTATCAAAAATCTTTAGATGAGCAATGTTCTTATGACGATTTTGAACTGGATGCTCGTTCGGAGCTTATCATAGCAATGGAACCAAGTATTGTAAGAATGGTAAAAAATTTTAAAACAGCATGTGAAATATGGAATTATCTTCAAGAGACGTATGATAGAAAGTCAACAAGACGAAAAGCCGAATATTTTCGTAAGTTACTTAGTTTGAAAATGCAATCTGTTGAAAGTATATCGGATTACTTAATCAAATTTGACATTTGTGTTTCATGTTTATCCGAAATGGATGTAAATCTAGATGAAAGTTTATTAGTTGTTATTTTACTCGATGGTTTAAGTGAGCAGTATAAAGAAGTTAGAGCTGCATTTGATACATCTAATGAATTTCCTGCGTTGAATATTTTGAGATCAAGATTAATAGAAATTGGAGATAAAACTGGATTTGAAGAAGATACCCAAAATGCTTTAAAGGTAAAGAAATGGAAAATAAAGCAATTTAAACACAACGAAAAGGAAACAGGTACGTCCAATAATAAATTTCCGTACAAATGTTATAAATGTGGACGAAAGGGACATAAAGCAAAATATTGTAGAACTGATCAAAATCAGATTGTAAAAGAAATAGTTGACATAACAGATAGTGCTCAAGGTTGTAACGAATTTAAAGTTGATATTGTCAAGAATGATAAATTTGATATCTGGTGTATTGATAGTGGTGCCACATCCCATATGTCATATGATGATTCATTATTTGTTGAAATTAATTATGATTATATGGGAAAAGTAAAGCTAGCAGATAATAAAGTACTAGATATAAAAGGTATTGGTACAGTGGAACTAAATTTCTGCTTAAATAATCAAAGAGGAGTTTTTAAGTTGTATAATACATTATATATTCCTGAACTAAGAAGTAACCTGATATCAACAACAAAATTAACAGATAACGGTTTTCAAATATTAATGAAGGGTCATATTACTCAAGTTTTAAAGAATAAATTTGTATTTATGGAAGCAAAGAAAAAAGATAATCTGTACATAATTAAATCATATAAAACACTAAATAATTCTTGCAGAAAAATTAAGGAAACAATTTCTAATTCTGAGTTATGGCATAAGAGATTAGGGCATCTAAATTCAGCAGATTTATCGGTTTTAAAACAAAATGAAATGGTTCATGGTTTATCAAAATGTTTTAATCAACAAAAATTTAAATGTACTACATGCATTCAAGCAAAACAATGCAGAACCCCATTTCCCAAGATATTACTCCACCTGCTAGAAAAAAGTTGTATTTTGCTACTTTTATAGATGAATATTCAAGAAAAGTTTGGGTATACTTTTTACGAACTAAAAACGAATATTTAGATGTGTTCAAAGAATTTAAAAATATGGTTGAATTAGAAAAAGGAAAACAAATTAAATGCATAAGAAGTGACAATGCACCGGAACTAGTTGGAAAAGCATTTTCAAAATATCTTAGTGACAATGGTATTCAGCGTCAGTTAACTGTAGAGTACACCCCTCAGCAGAATGGTGTTGCTGAGAGAATGAATAGGACTCTCGTTGAAATGGCCAGGTGTTTCATAATTGAATCAAACTTACCAGAATTTTTATGGGCAGAATTAATTCGGACCGCAGCCTACATTAGAAATCGTTGTCCAACAAACTTAAATATTAAAAAAACACCAGAAGAGTTATGGTCTGGAAAAATTCCAACCATACGTCATTTTCGTCAAATATGTAGGTTGTAGAGCCTTTGCTTTAAACAACAAACCAGGAAAATCTAAATTTGAACCTCGTAGTTATGAGTATATCTTAGTTGGCTATGATGAAAACTCAAAAGCCTATAATTTATGGAAAAAAGGAACAACAACTGTTTTAAAAAGCAGAGATGTTAAATTTCTAGAAGATGAAATATGTACTAAAGAAAATAATGAAAATATTAACAAAAACCATTTTTACCAATATGATGAGGATGTAAAAATAAAGAAATATAATTCAGAGGGTGTTGAAGATAATAGAGAAAACACAGAAGATTCAGAAGAACACGATTCATATTTTGATAGTTTAGAAGATGTGGATGTTACAGAACAACAGGAAGAATTAGAACCCATTGTTAACCCTATTAAACAACGTTTAAGATCATGGACTAAAATGAAAGGAGCAGTAAATGCAGTTACAGTTAATGTTAGTGATCCAAAAACATTTAAAGAAGCTTTAAATGCGAAATACTCTGAGGAATGGATAGCTGCTATGAAACAGGAATATGATTCACTAATTAAGAATGGAACATGGGATTTGGTAGAATTAACAGAAAATATGAAACCTATAAATTGTAAATGGGTATATAAAACTAAACACAAAACGGATGGAACAATTGAAAGTCGAAAGGCAAGGCTGGTTGCAAAAGGCTATTTGCAAGAATATGGTGTCGATTATATGGATACGTTTGCACCTGTTGTTCGGCAAAGTTCTATACGTCTGGTTTATGCACTTGCAGTACAAAATAATTTAACATTACGTCAGCTAGATGTTTCAACAGCATTTTTAAACGGTAACTTAGAAGAAGAAATATATATGTTTCAGCCAGAAGGATTTGTGCAATCTGAAAACAAAGTTTGCAAATTAAAGAAGGCTATATATGGACTGAAACAAGCAGCTTGTCAGTGGTTTAAAAGGTTCGGCTTAACTCAGTCTAAACATGATCAATGCATATATTATAAAAATGACAAAAGCACAATGATAGTAACTCTTTACGTTGACGATATATTGATAGCATCAAATAACGAATCTAACGTCGAAAAATTAATAAAACATTTGAAACGTAACTTTGCAATAAAAGATTTAGGAAAGCCAAAACATTGCATTGGATTGGAAGTAGAAATTGGAAAAGACACGATAGCAATATCTCAACCTGGATATATAGAAAATCTAGTGAAAAAATATGGTCAAGAAAACTCAAAACCAACGAAGGTTCCATTGCAACCTAAAATTAACTTAGAAAAGAATCCAAAAATTTCAGGAGAGGCAGAAAATATTAACAAGACAAAATATCAGGAAATAATTGGTTCTCTTCTACATCTATCGGTCTTTAGCCGTCCAGATATCGCTTGTAGTGTAAATATGTTGTCGCAATTTTGCCAGGATCCACGAAAACAACACTGGACATCGGCATTACAAATTGTTAGATACTTAAATACGACAAAGAGTTTTAAGTTAATTTATAGAAAAAATAGTGTACCATTAACTGGTTATGTTGACGCAAATTGGGCTACAGACATCAATGACAGAAAATCTCAAACTGGTTTTTGTTTCTTTCTAGCAGGTGGAGTAATATCTTGGGAATCTAGAAAACAGCGTGTTGTAGCAACATCCAGCGCAGAATCCGAATATATCGCTCTTTCTGAAGCAGCAAAAGAAGCATACTATTTGCGATATTTACTAAATGAATTAGGTTATTTAACTGATATTTCAACCACAGTATATAGTGATTCTCAAAGTGCTCAGCAGCTGGCAAAGTGTAGAGGTCATCATTCAAGAACGAAACACATAGATTATAAGTACCATTTTATACGCCAAGCAGTCGAAGAAAAAATAATAGAAGTTAAATTTAAACCTACTAGCGAAATGGTCGCGGATGTTTTAACAAAGCCACTTCCTAACATCAAACATAAATTTTGTATTTCATCAATGGGTATTCAAGAAATTATTTAAGTTGAGAAGGCGTGTTGAATTATGTAATTTTATATTCAATTTAAATATTTTACTTTAAACAAATATACTTTGCGTTTTTAGATCAATTTACCTGTTGTCAATATGTAAAACAAATTTATAATTTTTTCAATATTTCTTTTTACTTTTTGTCAAAACTTCTTACAATAAACATTAATAGAAAATACTTAAAGTTGTATTATTTAACAAATATTACATAATATGTTTTTACTTTGTGTTAGTTTTTCTTATTTAATTATGTAATATAATACTTTTAAGCAAAATGTTTTAATACTAAGAGAAAAGCGAAATATTTTTTTTTTTGCACTGAAAATCTTTTTATTTTTTGTGAATAATTACAACATAAAAAAATACTATTGTAGACTTTTGTTTCTTAGACTCTGTAAATTATAAAATCACAAAATATGTATATCTTCAACGAAAACAGTTAATTAAAACTAGCGCATTTTTACCACAAATGCGAGTATTTTATTTACTTAAAATTTGTTAAGCTACTTGCGACATTGGTTTATTTGTTGCTCTTTTTTTCTTGCTGTTATAAGATTAAGAAACCAGCATATAATTTATTCCAAGCTTCAACATTAAGATACAGCAAAAGGAATGTGTATAACTTGTGTATATGCAAACATGTGAAACGCCTAAAGATACACTTACATTTACTACAACAAGTCTACAAATAATAATGCAAATGATTCCTTCCTACTCATACATATTTACAGGCGCATTTATACACATGAACCAATTTGGCAACTTTTGCAAATGAGTATAACAGACTAGAGGCGCAAAGGCAAATTTAAATTAAGTATAAGTATATTGTTTATATAAAAAAAAAAATTAAAAATAAAACTTTATAATTGAATCAGGAATTAATCGGCTTATTAACACTAAAAATATAATTTTATTTTTAAAATTTTAAATTGCAATTTTAGTAAATTTTTTTTTATAAAATGATATCTAATATGAACAATTTTAATTAATGCCTGCATTTAGTTTTAACTTTTGTAGAATAGTATTAAGAAATTCTTAAAAATACACATAAACCTTTCATTTTTCTTACAAATTAATTAGATTAGTTTTGTATGTATTCGATTTTATTAAATTAAAAAATTTCCCAAAATTTAAGCAATATTTAAATTAAAAGGAAAATGTTGTTACATAAATTCACAGTCATAGTTTCCACATAATATTTGTTAAAAATCGATAAATTCTGCATAATCAATTTCTAAAATCCTAAACAGTTTTTAAATCGACAAAGAGTCGTTAGCGCAAAATTTTTAAATTCTTAGGCAAATTTATATATTGCACTCCACTCTTTAGTTATCAAAAAAGTATCGTCAGGACTATAGTAATTCGACTTCTGATGATACAAACCGAAGATCTGTACAAAATTACATAACCTAACGTTACTTAATCTAATTATAGGAAGTAATAAACAAATAATTATTTAAAAAACAACAACAACGGTATTTTTGTTTTCACAAGACAATAAATCAAAACCACAACATTTATCTTAAAGCATTTTTCACATTTATCATATTTTTTTAATTGTTATTTTCTTTACATAACTTTACTTAACTCAAATTATAAAGCTAGCCCAGCAAAAAAAGACATGACAAAACACTAGCATATTCATGAGTCCTACTTCTCTTGCACTGACTCAAATTTATGTGAAAAATGCATGATTTTAACATGTAATTGGAGATCATGTGTTCACATTTAAATAAACTGACTGTCATGTAAATGAGTGCTAATGAAAGTTCGATGATTCGGATGCGTTCTTAATTTATAAATGCTTATACATATGTAAATTAAAAATTAAAAAATATCTATGTATACATGATTTACTAGAAAAATTTTCAAGTACTCCAAAACATATAATTTTATTATACAGGGTGTCCGATGGGAAGGAATACTAATTTGGTTTGACGCCATTTTGGTAAACATTAGTTTTGACAGTTCATGTTTGGCAGTCGTGAAGTAGACACGTGGCAAATTTATTATGGAAAAATATTCGATAAACCAACGTGTTTTAGCCGTTAAAACATTTTATCAAAATCAATCATCGATTAATGTGACGTTGAGAAATTTTTGGGAGAAACAACGTGCGAACAAAACGCACTATTTATCGTGTAGTGAATGATTTCGAAGAAAGAGGGTCTGTAGGTGATAGGCCCAAGTATGGACCTCAACGTACTACAAGATCGGCTGAAAACATTACTGCTGCTCAATTCGACGCCGTGCTCAGGAGCTTAGTCATCGAAGAACAACTTTGGCCACTAGTTTAGACAAGAATTTGCAATAGTTTAGATTTAATATTCGTCTTCCAAAAGACCATTTACGCCGTCGTACATATTCCAATAGGATGTTACAGCTCGCCCATGACAAATCAGGGTTGGCATGGGCGAGCTGTAACATAAACAATCATGACGAGTGACGAGGCACATTTTCATTTTCATTTGAATTTAATAATTATTTATGAAGTGCAACTATTAATTGTTTACTTTTACAATTCAAACACACTTATGTAAATATGTTAGGTAAATGAACACGTGAGGAATCCTACTAGTAGGGGGGATTCTAAACCATTCTTAAACTTATACTTAAACGCAGGGCAGTTTACAATTTATCTTTTATAACTAAGTAAGAAGATTTGAGTTATGTAGCATATATGTAAATATTCTTCTAGCTCGAGGTCAAATTATAGTGTAAAAAATAATTTTGTATTGCCAATATTTCGCTACAACATCGAATATCATCATATGACTTCAGTGTTAACAAACAATCACACAAACGCAAAAACAATAAATACGGTTTTCTCGATTGTCGTCTATTATTCCACCCATCTACAATATTCTTCTCTGTTCCCATAATTTCCCATATTCCGGATCTTTATACATAGAAAAGCAGATTAAGCGATGTCCGTCTGTCCATGTTGACGTTGAAATGTTATTTGCCACCAATCTGCCAGACAGTTTCGAAAATTTTGGGATTGCCATTCAGTGACATCAGGCCATAGCATTGGAGGATGCGGGCAAAAAACCATGCCCACCTATATTTTTTGAAGTTGTTTTTATTTTCTATCGATTTTAATGATTCTATAAATATTTCACAAAAAATTATTTATTACATTTTAACAAAAAAAATTTCTATAAAATTGAAAAAAAATCTATAAAATTAAAAAAATGTTCCATAAAATTAAAAAAAAAGTTTCTATAACATTTCTACAAAAAATTTTCCATAAAAATTTTACAAAAACAATTTTCTTTTTTTTAAGTTGTTTTTATTTCTTATCGGCTTTAATAATTCTATAAATATTTTACAAAAATTTGTGATTACATTTTTACACAAAAATTTTCTATAAAATTTAAAAAAAATTCCATGAAATTTTTACAAAAAAATATTGTATAAAATTTAAAAAAAAAATCTATAAAATTAAAAAAAATATTCCATAAAATTTTTTAAAAAGCTTTTCTATAAATTTTTTTATAGAAAATTTAAAAAAATTAAAAAATAAAAATTCCATAAAATTTTTATTAAAACAATTTTCTGTAAAATTTTTACAAAAACAATTTTATGTAATAATTCTACAAAAATAGTTTTCTATAAAATTTACCAAAAAAAATCTATAAAATTTAAAAAAAGCTGATTAAGCGATGTCCGTCTGTCCATGTTGACGTTGAAATGTCTATTGCCACCAATCTGCCAGACAGTTTCGAAAATATTGAGATTGCAATTCAGTAACATCAGACCATCGCATTGGAGGATGCGGGCAAAAAACCATGCCCACCTATATTTTTTGAAGTTTGAAAATTTATTATAATTTAACAAAACTAAATACTATAACATTTAAAAAAATCTATAAAATTAAAAAAATCTATAAAATTAAAATAATTTTCCATTTAAAAAGCTATTCTATAAAAATTTTATAAAATTATAAAATTATAAAATTTTATAAAATTATAAAATTTTTACAAAAACTATTTTCTGTAAAATTTTTACGAAAAAACTTTTATGTATAATTTTAGAAAAACAATTTTCTATAAAATTATAAAAAAAATCTATAACATTTTTTTTAGCAACATCAGACCATCCTGTTGATGCCTGCGGGCAAAAAACCACGCCCACCTATGCTTTTTGAAGTTGTGTTAATTTTTACTCGATTTTAATGATTCTATAAAAATTTTACTAAAACTTTTATACTAAATTTTACAAGAAAATTTTTTATAAAATTTTACCACAAACTTTTTTATAGAATTTACATGTTTAGGAATTTCAGGTAACGATATGCATATACCGTATTCGATATGTATAAATAAAATCACAGCGGTGAAAGGTATAGAAGATTTGGAACGGCCGAATATAGCACTCTTACTTGTTCATTTTCGTCTATCGATAACTAAAAGTTGTTCGGGATCAAGTATAATTACAAATTTGATGTGAAATATTTATTTTATTGTATAGAATATAAATATTATTTTTACAACAACTTAGCTGCAATAGTTTGGTATTTTAAATTATAAATCTCTCCATTATATTTATTAAAAAAGAAATAATAAAATTCTATCATGCAGTTAACGCAGTTATGTACATATGTATGTATTTATGTACTCCATATGCAAGAAAAAAAATCAAACGCAACAATTTTAATATGGGATGAGGAATTTCTGTGAGTTTTCTTTTGTTTAATTTAATACCAGCATCATGTACAACATGGTGTCGACGTCATGAACAATAAAAATCACGCTTAATTATTTATGTGTGCTTTTCTTGATGTAGAAGTAGTTGTGTGAAAAATAAAAAAATAAAAAACGTATGAAATACTGATGTTAGTTTGACTATCTGTCTGTCTGTCTTGCTAACTTAAACTTCATTGTGTGTTTATGAGAGCCTGTGTAAATACAAGATTTTTATTATTTTGCCTTTCTTTCTGTCGTTTTATTTATTTATTTATTTTTTTTATTGCAATTTGCCTGAAATAGCTTGACTTGATGTTGGGCGTTAAATGAGACTGAAACGTGTTGTAATTAATTGCATTCAATGTTACTGTTATTTAGGCACTAAAATCTATAACACGTTGTTATAAAATGTGTATGTGTTATGTTTTTCCTCTAGCAAAAATGAACGTTAGTACTCATGTATATTTGTTAGTAAATATAAGTGTTTAAGACTACAATATGTGTACTTTGCCTTAATATACTACACGTATGTTTTCGTAACAGAAGTAGGAATAAATACTAAATATTTATACTTTAGGAGAATGTCTATCTAAGTTATTAGGGCAATTAAACTTATAGCTGTTGTGTGACTATTTGATTTGTTTAATAAAAAACATTCCGAAAAAAGTAATTTTTTGGAATTAAAACGTTAAAAATTGCGGTAATTTTACTGGAGAGGAAATTGATAGCGAATTTTTATAATACTTACATATGTGATGAGAAAAGCGAAAAGGGCCCTTATGTCGGTAAAGTAAAATTGTCAGTATAAGCAAAATTCGATGTTAAATATTTATTTAATATTATTCAACTAGGTAAGGTTACTATACTTTATATTTTTCTTTTTGCAAAGAGTTTAAAAACTAATATGTGTTTGCGAGCTCTTAAACATGAAAATTAAAGATTTTGTAACAAACTGAACTTTTATATGTGTTTTTCTCAAAAACCCAGTTTCCGAATGTTTATACATATAACAACTTGACATACCTATTGCAAATGACATTGTATCACAGTATTTTTGGTGTCAAAATGTTCACAATTTTATGCTCTACTACTACAGAAACTCATATCCTGTCTCTCTGCCTGTCTTTTTTTTTGAGTTTGCATCACGCAAAAACTACTAGATGGATTTTAATAAAATTTTGTGAGGAGATACCTTAGTATCCTGACTCAAGTATAGGATACTTTTTTCCGCAAAAATATTTTATTTCCAAAAGAAAGTGAAGAAAAAGCAGTGAAAGTACGCAGCGATAAGTTAAAGATAAAGTTTCTTTATCTGCAAAATTTCACTTCTAATGGTTTCTAATGTAACTTCCCGTTTTCAGTTTTTTTTAACAACATTGATTACTACCTTCCAAGTGACTTACAACCTTGACACTTTATCTCCTTACTTCTTTTATCAAATAGCAAAGAATTGAAGGGGTCCCTTGGCCATTGCATTCAGCTTGAGTTTTTACCATAAGATCTTGGATCACCCTACCCTAGTTATGCTTTAAGTACTAGTAACGCTCAAGGTCACTACGCTCGTTTTGAGCAACACCTGAATTGTTACTTTTGAGCCCTATATGGCTTAAAATTGGGTTAACAGCCCGCTATTATATGCAATTAAAATTACGTAAGCTTCTTTTATTGCTGCTATTTCATTTCAAATATTTTTACTCCTATAATATTAATGCATTTATAAAAAAAATCTGCAAATAAATAAAACATATTCGATATATACGTGATTTCAAGAAGCAATGCAAGAAAATGTAAGAAAAAAATTGGTCAGAATTAAAAACGAAAAATGAATATTCAAATTCGAAATTCTAGAATTCTCCCTAGTTAATATATCCCCCTTTTAACGAGAGTATATCTATATAGAGAACTAAGTAAATTCTTGTATCTATATATTCGATAGTCTGTCCATGCAATGTTAATGTGTTTTACATGCGTATGTGCACCCAAAAATTCATCCATTATGCTAATGTGACTGAAAAGACATGTCATTGTATGTAATGAATAGATAGATGATGTTTCCTTTTATTATAAACATATATATACACTGCATGCTAACATATGTATTTTATATACAATATGCTTATGTGTAAGAAATTGTATGATGTTACGTTAATAAAATAGCTCTAAATCATGTTCTACAACAAATAACAAATACATTTGTACTCGTACTTAAAAAAAATATATAAAGAAACTAAAAGTAAATAAATGTCAGCGTACGATTTGACATTTTCGGGATTATTTTTTTATATATGTACGTACTTACGTTTAATAGTTGTTGGATATAGATAAATATATTACTTCCAGTTAGTTTTATTTTCGACCGATATAAAAAAGGAAACATATGTATGCAAATATGTGTTTGATTTTGTGAGATTAAAGTCATGTGAGTTTATACATATACATACATATGTATGTCAAACTCAAGACTTTTATTAATAGTTTATTTTTTAAGATATTTACAAGAAGTTATTTATTTTGGAAATGCAAACAAGATAAAATTATTGAAGCGCTTTTTTTTAACAAAAAATAAAAAAATTATTGAAAAAATTAAATATCTTGCATTGACTGTAAACTACACGCAAAGAAAAAACATGGTTATTGTATGGTCACGGCAACCACACTATGTTCTCCGTAACAATACATGTTTGCTGAGAACAAATTATAGTTATTTTAAACATTACTTTGGTCACGATATACAAGTTTTTGTTAACAGTTAATCATTCAATGGCTATATGCACCAAAATAGCAACATGGTTGATTTGAAGCATATTGAAATTCAAATCACAACCAAAATATTTTTGATATTTAAAAATAAAATTATATTTTTAACCATAATATATTATTATTAAACATATTATGTAAAGTATGACAAAAAATAAACAAATAATGTTTGGGTTTAAAAATACATATTTTGGTTTTGGCCTTTTTTCAGTTCAGAAATATGTGTGTAAGCTATCGGTTTATCTAAAACCGTAAAAACATTAAATATACATTTGTTTCCAACAAATAAATTAGTTTTTGTATTATAAACTAGCTATCCCCGGAGCGCTTCGCTGCATCCATCCACAAAAAACACAATAAATACTTATAAGAAGTGTTTATTGTGTTGGAAGGCCAACCTTTAACTCGAAAACGCAATCTATTCCCGCGATAACGATGGTTCAGTTTATATTCAAGGTACGACGCACACATTTCCCATCAAATATGTTTTTGCTAAACTATGCGTATTAACACGTTAATAATTTTTACCTTGTATGTGAGCATAAAAGTGGGTGTGGTCAATTTTCCTTACCGTAAAAATCTAAATTGGGTTATGATGAAGATCTAAAGAAAAAGTTAGCCAAGTCGGTAAAGTCGTTCTTTGAAATTAGATAAATAAAAAAATTGAGCTTTAAAGCGGGCGTGGCCAATTTTTTTACCGTAAAAACCTAATTTGGGTTATGGTGAAGATCAAAAAAAAATTTCCAAATCGGTGCAGCCGTTCTTCGAAATTAGATAAATTTAAAAATTGGGCGTTAAAGTGGGCATGGTCAGTTTTTAAGTTGGGCTATGATAAAGATCTAAACAAAAAACTGGCGAAATCGGTCAAGCCGTTATCAAGTTATGCGCTTAGCAACGGACAGCATTTAATTTTTATTTATATACATATTTAGATGATAGTTTTTAATTAAAAATATCAAACATATAAAAAAATATGTGTGATATTTTTAAAATAAATATGCTCATACGTTGTCACATATAATCATTTACATGTTTCACATTATATTATAGTATGCTAATATTATAAACATAATTATGGTTGTATTTTACAATGTTATTTTTATGTCAGACATTAATATGTTCCAATGGCAACAAACTCATTTTATTGTGGAACTCATAATTAAACCCAAAATTCGTTAAAGATAAATTAAGCATCAATGCCATTATATTTATTTATTAAATAAATATTTTATGAATGCAACATAAAATATTTATTTCCATAAAATATAATAATCGAAATTGATTACTTTGGGGAAGGCATTTTTCCAATTTTTCTAATGAAAAACTCAGATTCTTATGCTTAAAACTTAATAGACTAAAACAGTCTAGAAGAAAGCCAAATATAATTTTCTAAACGATCGAGTACACAATTTTACAGATTTAAATGACTTGGCAGCTCCTTTTATTTTTGTAAACAGCAAGTTTTAAACAATAATTGCTTTACAAGAATATGATTTAATACAAAACCAATGTTGGTACATCCTGAGTTATTATCTCGAGATGGGTACCTCTATACAAAACAAATCTATACATATAATAAAATAGTAACTCATTTCCGTCTGTCCATCTGATTTTCTTTTGTGTTCGCATTACGTAAAAGATACTGGTTGGATTTTAAAAAAATTTTGCAAGGAGGAACCGTAGCATCCTGATTTTTACCGCAAAAATATCTCATTTCCAACAGAAAGTGGAGAAAAAGCATTGAAAGTACAGATGTTTACAATAATTTGTAGAATTTCAAATAAATTTTAGAATTTTATCCAAGGATATGGATATATTTTTTAAAAATTTTGTGAGGTACCTTAGCATCCTGAATCCAATATAGGATACTTTTTTCCCCGCAAAAATACCTTATTTCCAGGAGATAAAACGAAAAAGCGGTAAAAGTACGCCGTTTTTTTAACCGATTTAAAGGTACTGCATACTTAAAGACATCTCTTAAACATGGTTGTACAACAGATGGCGCTGTTTTAAAATAAGGACAAGATATTTATGACTTACTGCCAAATAGGCAATTAAATAAAACTTGTATTCGTTTTGTGTTTTAACTTTGTAGAATTACAATAATTTTTAGAATTTTAGAATTTTGTGATAGTTAAAAGTGGTTTTTAGCTTACTTTTATCGCTCCAACAAAATCCTAACTTTAGCTAAAGGCAAATTATAATAATGGGCCTTAGAATTTGTATCGTTGTGGGCACGGCTAGACTGATTTAAAATTCATACGATTTACTTCAAATAGTTTTATGCAAACAATTTACAGTGATAATGGTTACATTAAGTAAAGTCAGTGCTGATGGACCTACATGGACTTAGGTGTGTATTTCATAACAAAATTCATATAAAAATAGTAAAGTGACTATCTGTGGAGAACAACGAAGTCCGTGATTATTTTATTGGCACTCAAAATTTATAAAATATATAGCGCTATTATTTTCTATTGTTCTCACTTTCGAAAGATGTTGGAACATAATGATGCAGACATAAAACTTTAAAATTGCAGTTAAAATTGGTTGTACGAAGATGTATTTCGACTGAGAGTTTGAAAGTAGGCTCCAATGCTTTGCTTATTTAAGTGCGAATAATTAACCCCCCTTTTTATTTTTTTTAATTTTAATCTGTCATTTCATATACAAAATGATAAAGAGTGATAGTATTTTTTATAAAATATAACCAATATCTAATTATATAGGGTTGCAGTGTACCTTTTTTAAATATAACATTATTTTAAATTTTTAGTATTTTTATTTTTAAAATACTCATAACATAGGGTTTCCAAATTGACAACACTAAATATTTTAAAATTAAATTATTATTTAAGATAAAAAACATATTTACATAAAGATTAATAATAAAGTCACAAACAAATTCAAATAACATAACAATTGTAAACAATTTCTTAATCACTAAAATAAGTTTCAGAGTCTGAATCAGTGTTAATAGATTCATCTACTATTTTCTAATTACTAATTTCTCGATTATTGTTGAAAGAGCTGCTTGTATTTATTGTATTTCTATTAGATGAAATTAATGGATCAGAAGAAATTATTATATTTATTTATTAAATCTTGATTACAATTTTCTCTGCTATTTTTTTGAGTGTGCTGAAGTCTGTTCTATCTTAATTGTTTTGTGAAGGCATTCTAAAGCATTCGCCCGAGCACTCACCTTGTATTAGTTCGCACTGGTTTAAAGCATTGCCTACTATTATCATACATTTTTAAATATAAAAAATATCGACTAATAATTTTAATAAAAATATCAAATGTGGATGATTTTTAAAATCATTATATTTCAAAAGTTGGCATAGAAAACATATATAACAGAAAATACAATTATGATTTATAAAAGTAGGTTTTTGATGTGCCTACTCTTTCGGGTCCATCGAAGCTGAATATTTTTTAAAAAAAGTACATATTTTGGCTAAAAACTTCTCAATTTTTATTACAGTGTTGTTATAATTATTTGAATTTTAGGATTTTTTCATTGTTTCCGCTACATTTCTGAATAAAACAAATAAATATGTATGCATTTTTGTTGAAAAATGAATTTTTGAGATATATTGTTCCAAACCCATTTTTTGTTACTTAAAAATTATGAAAAAATTATCAAAATAATTCGACTTTAAAACATGAAAAACCAAACCACCTTTGGAATCGTGGGAGTCTCAGCTTTTATCTCATATGTATTTTATTGATAAATTCGTCATCATGACAGAAATATGTATATATATTTTCCGTTTTACTGTATTCGGTTAAAAGAAAATTTAGATGAGAAGAATGCTGATGACGGATATAGCTATCAAGAAAATGCATTCTTTATTTAAATGCATTTTTTTCTTTACAAATAATCACCTAATTTTTAATTGATATTCTTTCAACTTATAGATAATATAACGAACCTATCAACAATTATTTTGTAATCCTACAAAAATTAAAAATATTTTCCTTATTTGATTATTAACAATAAATTATATTTAAACAAGAAGATGAAAAAATATATTACTAAAATATTAGTTATTATGATAGCACATTCTTAACGGAAATAACATAATCCTTATTCTTGTCAGATGTTAATTGTCACAAAATAAGGAGAGAGAATGACTCTACCTTATTTTTTTCTACCATGCTCTATACGTAGTTATTAAAAGCTACTGCAATCATAAATTTGTGTTTTCTATAAACAATGATTTTTTTTTTATTAATTATAATTAGTAGTTGTGCAATTTAATTACATATGCATTACAATTGATAAAAACAAATGTAATTAAAAAAATAAAAACATTTGAATGGTAGCTAATATCTGTTTAATTGTAATTATTTGAAATAATGCCAACGAAAATACAATGCTAATGAATACAACCCAAGTATCTCTAGTAATATCAAAGACGTGGCTTTGTAATGATGTTCTCACATCAAAAGCGTTCGTCTGTGTTCAGTGTCAAAGGTGTTCACCGTAGAGTATGACAACAATTAATTTCTTTTACTGGCTGAACTAATTTAGTTAACTTAATACATTTATATCTACTTACAGTTTATAGTGTTTTGTATATTGCTGTAGTTTTTTCTCTGTCTGTTTTCTTGTTATTAAGCACTTCATTAACGAGAGGCTAAGATTAAAAATTATTAAGCTAGTTTTTGGTTATAAAAATTATAAAAGTGCATTACATAATGACATTCCAACATTGGTGGTTGTTGCCAATAAGACAACGACGAACATGTAATCATTTCCAAGTCTATTTAAAATGTTCTTATTGGCGTAAATACTTCGAAGAAAAGAAAACAAGAATAAATATTAAAAATAGAGATGCAGCTGGAGAGAACAGAAATTTCTCGGAAAAAAATTAAATCTATTAAGACCTAAAGGACAACACACATGGACAATAAAGTGGTTCAGCACACCAAAACAAATATGTCTATAAAAAACAAAATACAATAACTAAAACAATGTAAGCACGTAAGAACGACAATATATGAAACCATTTGTAAATGAGAGAAAAAGAAAAAAATGCATATAACGCCAAAAGGTATTTAAATGAAATAAATATACATCAACCAAGGACATGCTACTTAAACAATGCAATAACAAAGCGCCAACAAGTAAAAAAGAGAGGACAAGTTATTCTACGTATAAATCTGAAAAAAATACAAACAAATAAATTTTTCTATGGAGATGGTCTATTAGGGGATCCACATCAAAAAAAAATATCTTTAAACTAATTATAAAATCGTTATAATACAAAAAAGAAAAAAACTGTAAAAATTTTTAAGCATATCATTATAGATTTATCGCGCTTGATAACAAATAATAATTTTAGTTTAAAAATGTTTAGCTCCCCTAAATATTTAGAAAAAATTAGATTAGGGATCAAAAAATTCTAAACTAGACTTGGAAAGTTCTGCACTTAATTTTAGTAGCAATTATATAAAAGTCAAGCGACTTCTTTGAATCATGTTTCAAATACTTCCGGCAACATAGATTAATACTCGCTTGCATCTCTAACTAACAGGCTAGGCGTTCTCTCGCACCAGCTCATGCAAGTTAGCAATATTTCATCTTCTAATCTAAGGCAAGAATGTTCTTGTTTTTAATTTTTTAAAACTCGAATATCAGCCATTATAGGACAGATAAGCAACTGAGTAACCACAATGCATTCGGAAGAGATAACGAAATACAAGGATCGGCACTCATACCAATTTTATGCTGCTATAGAAAACAAATAGTATAATAAATGCAAGCTTACCTATTTTTACATGTTATGAGGTTTATCGATAGTATCAATTGTTCGGTTTTCATTGGACTATAGATAGTTTTTTTTTTCGATAGCGATACTATTGTCGAGAATTCGATACTTAGTAGATTTATAGAACAACGCTACTCAGATGAAAATAAAGATTTTGACTTCAAAGTCAATTTTATAAACTTTAAATTCAATTTTATAATCTTAAAATTAAATTTTTTAAACATCAAATCGAATTTTGAAAACATCAAATTCTATTCATATTTACAGAAAATTAAATTTTATAGAAAATTTTTTACAAAATATTTCAATAAAATTTTTACAAAAAAAGACTATAAAATTTGTACAAAAAAATTTGAAAAAATATTTTTAAAAAACATTTGCTATGAAATTAAAAAAAAAAAATTTCAATAAAATTTTACCAAAAAATTTTATTGCAAATTTTTTTGTAAAAATTTTTTTCGAATTTTTTTGTAAAATTTTATAGTTTTTTTTTATTTTATTGCAAATTTATTTTAAACATTTTATTGAAAATTTACTTTAAAAATATCTTAATTTTTTGTAAAAATTTTATGGAATTTTTTTTTAAAAATTTGATAATAATTTTATAAAAGATTTATTTTAAAAGTTTCCTTGAATTTTTTTTTTTGTAAAAATTTTATTGGCATTTTTTTGTTAAAATTTGTTAAAACATTTTTTTTGCAAAAATTTTGCAGTTATTTTATTTAAAATTTTTAAGAAAATTTTATTTAAAAAATTTTTTGGAAAATTAAATTTTCCATTAAAATGAATTGAAATTGAATTTGATGTTTAAAAAATTGAATTTCAAATTTATAAAATTGAATTTAAGGTTTATAAAATTGAATTTGAAGTTAAAAACCTATATATGCCTTACGTTATGTTTTGTATAACTGCAACTTCGACAGTATCCGAATGAATGATAAGCAAAGCAGGGACCATTATTTCAGATAGAATATAAAGCTTAAAACCAAAATATGTTGATATTTTTTATCTAATTAATACAATCACAAATTATATTCTTATTTTACCGAGCATAGTAATCCAGAAATTCACTCGTTGTAGTGAGGGAGCGAATCGAACCCATCGAACCACCAAACTGATATTCTAGAACACTACCTACTATGCCACCAGGGCATCCGATAAGATGGTATTTAAAAAAAAACTCGATAATTATAAAAAAAGCTATTTTTATAAACAAATTTATTGGAGAGAATACTACACGCAGCAATTTCTATGTAATATATATATGAACATAGTTTTATCAACAATAGATTTTTATTTTTTAATGAAAAAAATTTGAAACCATATTAAGTTCTTTATATATAATTTTTCTATTATTAAAAAATTTAATAATAAAATTTAGTATCGATAGTTTTTCAATTAACTATTGAAAACATCGAATATGGTGACTATCGATTGTTTGGCAGTTCTAACAGAAGAATGCCATTAAGGTGGACATCCAAAAACAGCAACAACGCCAGCAGTGTTTCTAGTTCGAGCCCAGTTCAATTGTCGACAAATCTTAATTTTTCTGCTCTTTAAAATGTCAACTAATAGATTAATTTGTAAGGAATCCGTTTTTTTGTCCACGCAACCAAGGCTTTCCTTATTAACACAGTTAAATCCATATGACTTTTATACTCCTTCTTGCTCTTTGTTGACAACAAACAAGAAAGTAGTTTTTAGAATAAATAAAAAATGTGATAAACTTGAGTTTTATCTTCACCCATTCTATATTCTTTATTTATTTATTTATTTCATTCTTTTTTCTTTTTTTGCTACAGTTAGAGCCAACCATGACTATTATAAAAACAAAAATAAACAATAAAAAAACAATTTATGTGATCACTTGACATGTTTAGTTTAAAATTTTGTTGGGGTTGAATAAATAGGCGAAATTTATTTTTTAATCTAAAATTTTATAAATTTTTTGAGAGGTAAATAAAGTAATAAAGTGTAAATAAAAAAATCGTTCAAATGAATTGTTACAGTTAAGGTTAAATTCTTTTATTTTCTCTAACTACTAATAGTAGTTGAGGATTATTTTTATACAAATTAATTAATTTTTACAAAGAAAAATTTACCACCTTATATTTGTTGTTACCTCAGCCAACCTTCGGTTAGCAATGAGATCACTTATATGTTAATAAAAATTTCGTCTAATTAAATTAAATATTCCACATTAAAAAATTCATTTTAAAATTTTAATTTTCAGTAAAGGCAAAATAAATTTTTTTAATATACAACTTTCATATCAAGAAGAGTGATAAAACGGTTTTTTTTTGGAGAAAGAGTAGAGAAAATGATGTAAAAATTTTACAGTGCTTAGGTACGACCACTGTATATCGATTTCTTGCAAAAAGTAAAAATTGAAATATTTTGAGTTGACTCTCTTTAGAGCAAGAACCCCCTCGCAAACCCCTACGGATCAGTGAGCACATACACAATCTCATCCAGAACCTCACAAAGAGAACAAAACATGTAAAAATTTCAAATAAGTAGCATACCAGCTTTCAACAAAATAGGTTTGTGTCACTTTGCTAAATATTTAGCAAACCAATTCATTTTCATTTTAACCAGTTTTTTTGGTTGGGGGCCTTTGCTTTAGTGGAACAAGTTTTTAATGTGGCTTAATGAGTACACCATTTTAGAATGGCACCACGGTGGGATCAGAAGTTATCTTAAAAAAACTTCATTTTGATTCAATACAACTGGAAAAACAGAAATTTTTAATAAACAGGCTAATAAAGGCAAGAATTGTTCGTTAAAACTGATCCCATTATGATCCCACTTTAAAAATTGTATGGTTTTTATGACTGATATCGTATTAAAGCTTGTGAAATCCCCTTTAAAATCAGCTCCTACTCAACTCTCTAGGGCTTATAGAGCTGGAATTTTTGTAAAAAAGCGATATTTTGTTACACTGAACTAAAAATTAAACTGAATACTGTAAAATGAGAAGTTTGTGTAGAATTTAATAAAAGAATTATGTATACAGCTAACAAACTCTTCAATCTACGTACTATTTTCGTAAGAAAATAATTTTACAAAATTCCTTATATTGAAGAAAAATTCTTCAATATGACTATTTCTTTTCGCTATTTAACCCTCTCATACCCGAATTAAAATGGGCGTGCCTAAAATTTCTTTTAAGTAGACATATAAAATATAGTTGATCTTAATATCAACTGACAACAATTTCAATGTCCTAGGTGTCCTGGTTCAAAGGCTACAGGATATTGCGTATACGCAATATTGGGTAATAGTGTTATAAATTAAAATACAAGAAGGTGATGAAGTTCCTGAATTCATTTTCAAAAGGAGTGATGATGGACGGCCTCTCTTTTTTGCGACAACTGTAGTTCAAAAGCTGGGTAGCAACATCCAATTGGAAATTTATGAGCGGCATATGCTTCAATTCGCCGTCTTTATGAGTGATGTCTCTGCGGTACAACAACCAACTGTTTACTAAACTCGAATTTATGCACCAGTAGACTATGCACATGTACCATTTATTTGAGCGGTGGTTGATTTTGTACAACTCAAGCAGCATTTCCACAAGATAGACTACTCCCATGTGCTTGTTGTAGCATTCTACTATACCTGGATGAGATATAGTTATAAACTTCTTCTCTTAGAAGCACCATCTTTTGCATTCACTCATGGGGTTCTTACCTGTATAGTTTGAAACCAGTTGTACACTTTTATTGTCATACCACCGACACGCAATCAAGTTGTGCGTTGCTTCATATTTGAAATCGCTTGATCCTCGTCCTCGTTTTTTAAGTTCCTGCATTATTTAGAGTACAATTTTTCAATCGGTTTCTTCTATTTGTACCAACGGCTTATATATCTTTTTCCTTCAGAGCAAACATCAAGCTTATTGAAGAAAACCAATTGTCAAAAAACAGTATGAAATTTTGGTTTACTGGCTTATTGGATGATAAAAATAGCACAATATCTGATGATATTCCCAAGATATACGACTTGCATGCTCCTTCTCCAATGTAGATAGTAAAGTCGTCAGCTCTAGTGAACATTTTGAAACCCCACTTGTGTGGTTTCATTGGAAGATATTGTTTCAAGCTATGTTGACCTAAGAAAATAATGTTTTATTGTGTTATTTAGAAATAAATCAGATATGTTCACAAATAATAAGATACCTTTATATGCAAGCATTTGCTCATCAATGCTTTGGCATTCTTCCTGTGAACTTTCATTGAATTGTTTTTTTATGGAATCCAACAAAGGCCGAACTTTGTATAACTTGTCGTACTCTGGTGTTCCCTTCTGAGGCTGTTTAGTATTGTGGAACAAGATTAACGTGAGTACCTGCCTAATCGGCCTAACCTCACGGTGGTCTTACCACCGAGTGAAACTTAGGCGTAGACTAGCGCCCCCATTGTGTAGTATACCAACACTTTACGATTGCCACCAATCGCTTTTAGTGTGTGATACAGTCACAATGAGTAGCAATTTATATAATATGGCAAGCCTTTCCAAGGCAAGCCTAGATCCACATTATAACCTCTTGCTTAGGGGTTTGGAGACTAATCAAACTCCAACTGTTGACAGTGCAACAGCACACTTGATCGACTTTGCACCTTACCTACATAAATCGATCTTAAACCACAACCACCACGTGTACCCCCGAAGGGGACCTCACCAATAACCGGTCACAGAGAGGATAGGCTCTGTGTGTGGCCACCGATTCCCGTGGTACCAGTCCTTTGGGCACTGGTCGGGCCTCGAAGAGGACCCGTATGTTTTAACACACAAACCTTTTCTTCCAGATTTAGGCTCTAGGAACCCTAGCGTCTGGTGCCCCTATTTTCCCCGAGTAAACCGCGTCAAAGCATTTGCCATATTCCTGCAGTGACAATTGGAGCCCCCGGGGGTAGGCTGTTTAGTATTATTGTTCAAGTGGAAAAACTCTTTGATTTTTTTGAACATGTTTCTTGGTAATGCACTTGCAAGGGCCGCTAGTTTGAAATTGGCTGCCGACGCCATTCTATATATTGGTATTTTCAAAACTGCAAGGTATAGTAGAATGCCAACAAACCTTTTTATTTCAGGCGCAGTATATTTCAATTCTATGCCCTTTGTTTGCATGGCATATAACTTCGTTTCCTCACATTTTTTCTGCCAGAGTTCATCCACAGTTTATTCGATAGGTTTTCTCATCGCATTGAAACATAATTTACTTTTCCAGCTGGTATCGCTTTCCACTTCAAACTCTTTAAATCAATTTTTTCCATCACTTCCTGTGCAACGTTTTCAATTTCACTCAAATCTTCATCATTTTCGGTTGCAATAAATTCGTCAATCAAACCAACTTATTTTCAGCTCTGTTATCCAAATTTTTCAGAGTTTCTTCTATAATTCTGTCCACATTTGCATTTCTTCTTTTTATTTTTTTCATTTTCCTCGTCAGCCGAATCATCCCAATCAAAATTGGCAAATTTTTTAATTTCAGCCTGAGTCAGATCTTTTGGGCGATCTTAGAATGAGCATACAAAAATAAGTTTTAATTTTTCGAAAATTACCACAATAGACCAATGTTGCATATATGCAACAATACATTTACAACATTAATACAGACAAACTAAATAATATTTTAATGTCGGGTTTTTTTTACTTGAATTCTATTTTTTGAATAAGCACAACGTCTTTTTTATAAAAATGTTTTATTAATTTTTATTCTCATTATTTCGCTTCACCATTGGGTAGCATCTTCAGAAAATAAAAATAATGAAAGTTATAAAATTTATTTAATTGAAAAATTTAGGATGAATTAATTATATTAATGTTTTTTAAAACTTTTTTAAAACAATGTGTTTTTTTGCACAATGAATTTGTCAACTGCGCTCTCGGGAGAATAGTTATTAACTGAACACGTGCACATCTGACTACCAACTAATTAGCTGTAAGCTTTAACAACACATGAGGCTATATTTTTGCAAAAGCTTAAAACAAAAATTAAAATAGCGGTACTTAGAAGCTCATCAACTAGCTCATCAACGCAATGTTGCATATACGCAACATCGGGCATGAGAGGGTTAAGAGGGTGTAAATATGATGAACAATAAATTATTGTTAAATTGTTAGTTAATTTCCTTCTCTTTTATACCTTTTTGTTCATTTTTATATATTGAATTTTCTTCAAAAATAAACTAAAAAAATTGTAAAATAAACGACAATTTTATCAAATACATGGATAAGTTAGTCACATTATCTTCTCTTGGGGATGTAAATTTTATGGATTGTTTTTCTTAGAATGTTTGAATACTGTTTTATCTAAAGTTTTGTTAATTTAACAGAATTTAATTATTTAATATTATGCTAATTACCTATTAAGTTTTATAATAAAAATGCAATCTATTTGTTAAGGGAAAAGAGCTAGTTCCTATACGTATTTCACTCGTTGCTCAGGCCAGATCAGCACGAGACTGTTTTCCTAATTTTAGAAAAGCCAAAGATACTCTATAATTCCAAAAAATTGTGTATATGTTAATAGAATAATATTACAGCACAGCTTTAATATTCTGTAATATTATTCTATTAACAGTATTTTTGGCTTCTCTAAAATTATCGTATAAATATTTGAATAAAAATTAAGTTGATTTAACTATTTTTGTGGTTAAGGTTCTACTATTTTGCCGTTAAAATTATCTACGAAATTTGGTTTAGTGTATTTTTTCAATGTTATAGCTAAAAATATATAAGGGATAAAATTTTGTTAAATTATTTATAGATTCAAGGTTTCAGCGATTATAAATGAAAAAAGTTTCAATAAAATCGGGAGTGGTAAATTTAAAAAAAAAAAAAATATGAATTTCACATGGAACTACCCTATAATAAAATTTCTTCTTTTTTAGCAAATACTCGATTTTACTTACATATTTACAACGAAGCTGGTCACTTTACAGAATTATTTCGTAAGGTTAATTGTTCGATATTTTCTATTGCCATAGCAAGCTGTGTGGTACAGGGTAAAACCACATACCTACTACAACTTTCTAATTGAAAGACAAAAAAGATAAAAATCAAGTTGTGCCAATGGTCTATAAAAAATAGCAAATCGTAAGTTTTTCCGTACGTATTGGTGTAAGACAATGGCTTTGGGATAATTATTGCTCCAACTGCAGTAATCATGTTCTTGACAGTATTATTTAACCAACAGCCTGATTTATCAATTAGTGAGTTTATTTATGCTGAATTTTTAACTCCAATATATTAAAATAGCACTAATAAGCAAAAGACTAACAAACCCGTAAAACCATTATCATACTGAAAGTCGGGCATTCTATATTATTCTATTATTTGTATAATAATTATTAGTACTTCGTTACACATCGTCCTATAAATAATCCTATGTAAAGGCCAGGCTTCACTATCCTACACAATCGTACGAATAAATCAACCAAAAATCTGACAGAATTCTGTCCTACTTTAAAAATCGTTTAAAAATGGCGTTGTAGATGCCACAATATCATACAAAACAAGTTTTTGTAACTCTGATCGCATGGAATAACAATATTTTATGAATTTTTTCAAAAGATTCGATTTTTTCAAATCGTACGACTTGTCAAAAAGTGTGTCACACACATACATTTCTAAGACACACTATCATACTTTTTGAGCACACATGCATTTTTAGACAGATCGTACGACTGAGTACGATAGTGTGTCATGGCCTTAACTGTGCAGTTATCTGTTCAGTGGTGCGATCTTTGTGTCATCAGGAATAGTCAACTTGCATACACTTTCTTTAAAATGGTTTTTCAAAAGGTCAAGATACATATATTTGTCCATGAAAAAAAAAAAAAAATAAAGCGGCGCAACACCAAAGATCACCGGACTCAAAGAAATTAAATTTAGTAGTTTACAAAAGCTGTAAAATGGTAAATATTGATAGAAAAAGCCAACAAACAACACTTGAAATATAAATGTTTTTTATTGCTTTAAAACGAAAAGTCTCTCGCAATGTGTTAGTTTATAAATTTTAACTTTGATTTGTCTCGTCCAATTTCCAATGTATGTATGTATATGGCTCAACTAAGTGTGTGGAATACAACAAAAACAATGTTTTTAATCAACCCTTCAGCTCGCAGACTAATGCTCTAGAACACTAATTGGAATGAATCATGATGACCCCCTTTTTATATTGAAAGATGTTGACATTTTAAAGAGATTTTTTCTGTTATTAAATTTTTTCATAATAATTTTTTTTCTTTCGTTGAAGCAAGTGTTGCGTTAAGTTTGACAACATTTAAAAGACTTCATTTTAACGCAATATTAACTCAATCAATTTAACTTGTTGAACTTTGTTCAGATATTTTCTCATTTTATCCAGTGCATTTGAAACCATGTTTTTAATGATGTTAACAAAAGGCGTCATCAGAAAAATAAGAAAAAAAAGCAACAAAACGTAAATGACGCGCAAAAAGCAAGTGTTGTTTGTGTAGTAAAATAAGCGAATTTAAAAAGTTTTTTTACAAGTTTTTAACATGGTCAGCAAGAAACAAAAACCAAAAAAAAAAAATTATATGTATATATGGTTTTGTTATAAAAAAGAAAACTTTTTATGTTTCTTATTTTTGCAATAACAATTTAACGAAATTTTAATTGAAATATTTCAAAAAAGTTTTTTTTTAGTATTCCTTGAATCCAAAATAAATTTTCTACTCGTATTAAAATCTGGATGCACTATCCCTTGTACCGCCCATATTTTATTCATATAATAAAAACATTTTAAAAATAATTTTATTTATAAAAAAATCGCTTAAAATGTTTAATGCATTGAAAAAAATAAAAACTCTTAGTATATAAAAAAGATCTACAATAGTAAATGTAAAAATTTAAGGTAACAAAACCTAATATTGGAATATGTATATTATCTTAATTGTGGTAAAAAAAAGTTAAAACTAAGTGCCGTACGTCACACAGTAACGTGCCATCATATGATGAACCTCCAAAAATAAAAGCACATGTTCTATAGTAATAAAATTCGGCATTCTCGTTTAAATTTATAAGATTTGTGTTCAATTAAAATTTTGTTTATATTATTGACAGAATTTATATCCTTCGCATCAGTATATATGTATAAACAGACAACTCTTTTCGCAAACGCAATTGTTGTACCCACAGGTGGAAAAGGGTGTATATATAAGTTTGTCAATCCGTGTGTAACTTCTACAATATTCAATAAGTATATATATTCTGAATCCTTATACATAGAGAGGTTGCTTAAGCGATGTCCGTCCATGTTCGTGTTGAAATCAACTTTGGCAAAGCGCGAGAAGAGATACCGAAAATTTAAGCCCACCAATCTGCCAGGCATAGTTTCGAAAGTTTTGCTAATAGAAATCAGCAACATCAGTACATTCGAGGCAAAAAACCACCCCATCTATATTTTTTCACGTTTTTTTCGGTTTTAATGATTCTTTTTTTATTTTTTTGTTAAGTAAATATTAGACCGCGACAATTAGATCGCAAGCAGTGCATACGGATCTCGAGGGAAAATGGGGCCATTGTTTGTTTGTTTTGAGGCTTGTAAGGTTTTTCTGATTTGATTTTTATTAAGAGTTTTTAAAGAAAGCAATAGGTATCCAATAGACACTGAGGGTACCCATTGGTAACCAGCAGCAGTCAAAAGACACATTAGGGGGAGCCAATATGATGAAAATTCCTTTAAGGATTTTATTGCTTTTGACTGACTATTCTAATGCAATATAGAATGCAGGAAGTTCCTAATTTTTGCAAACAATTTTCAAAAATTAAAAATTTACAAAAAATTAAAAAAACATTTTTCAAACAATTTAAAAAAAAAATTACCATAAATTAAAAAAAAATCTTAAAAAAAAGAAAAAAAGTTTCTATAAAATTTTTACAAAATATTTTCTATGAAATTTTTACAAAAAAAAAATTTCTATAAAATGTTTACATAAGATTTTCAAAAAAATTTTTTTAAAAGATTTTCAATAAAGTTTTTACACAAAATTTTTCATAAAATTTCACACAAATTTTTTAATAAAATTTGTATAAAAAAAATTTCAATAAAAGTTTTCCAAAAAAATTTTCTATCAAATTTTTACAAAAAAAAATTTATAAAATATTTACAAAAAAAAAACTATAAAAATTAAAAATGTTTACATAGGCATTTCAGGTGACGATATATACCGTATACGAAATTTTGCTGATCAAACGTTTCGTTTTGTTTATTTTCTTACCCTTCGTCCCTTGAATCTAAAAATGCAATGTATTTGTACCTCTTATAAATTTCAAATATCTTATATGAATATCGCTCTAAATGTTAAATCCTTATTTTTTTGATTTATTCTTTTTTTTATAAAATTTGAATTAAAATGTGTATTAAACCTACATTATAATCAATAACTGAAGACAATTATTTAAGGGGAGATATGTCATCTTATTTCTTCAAATGTCTGCATTCCCAATTTTTTTTTTTTTTTGATGTCAGAAAATATGAAATTTTTTAAGAATGGAAATATGTACGGACACTACGCAACATAAAAGCACAAATGTATTTTTTATGGTTTCTTTTAAAACAAAGAAAAACATATATTTCTTTATCAGATTAATTTTTAAATCAAAATACGTGTTTTAGTTTTCTAGTTTATTTAGTCTTAGTAGAATAAAAAAAAATATATATTCAAATATATTAAATTTGTTTGAGGTGAACATAAATACTTTTATTCGACTTAATTTTTCGAATTTATTAGAACATGTGTTACCAATGTAATGACTACAACAAAATATCCTTATAGTTATATGTGGTTTTTCTTATTACTAAAGGGTGGTTAAATTTGTAAGGGCCGATGTTGATTTTGAATAAAACACAAACTATTTAGGAAATTATTGTAACTTCTTTTTATTTGGATAATAATGGTGTGTTTCAATTATGTGTGGAATAAAATATGGGCCAAATAGCAGCCGCGACCTCGGCGGCACACCTCCATCCGATGCTCAAAATTTAAAGTAACGCTAAGGCATAATTGAGGTTGTATGCCGTTATCGCTTATCGACGAACACATTTTCTTTCAAATAACCGCAAAGAAAGAAGTCCAACGGTGTTAAATCACATGATCTTGGCGGCTAATTGACATCGCCACCACATGAGATAACACGCCCATTGAATTTGTCGCGCGAAAGAGCCATTGTTTCGTTAGCTATGTCGTACCATCCTTTTGAAATCAAATATCTTCCACATCCATATCTTCCAATTCGTGCCATAAAAAGTTCGTTATCATCTTACGATAGCGAACACCATGGACAGTAACTGCCTGACCGTCCTCATTTTGGAAAAAATAAGACCCGATGATGCCGCCAGTCCATAAACCGCACCAAAGAGTCACTCTTTGTGGGTACGTTGGTTTTTCGACAATCACTCTTGAATTATTATTCGCCAAAATGCTGCAATTCTGCTTATTGACGAATCCACTGAAGTGAACATATGCCTCATCACTGAAGATGATTTTCTTTGAAAATGGATCATCCAACGTTGCCATTTCTTCTCACCATTCTGACCATTGATTGCTTGATTGGTTTAAATTGAATTAGTCTGAAACTGAGCAATGTCAAATCAAATGCAGAAAAACACTTGACGCTTAGGTGTAGTTCATATTTAACATCGGCCGTTAAAATTTAACCACCGATATTTAAAAATATTTCTAAATATGGCAAATAATATATTAGAAGAGAACTAAAGTTTGAAGTCTCTAGTTAAGCTGTATTAATGTGGGGGGAATATCGAAGCTGACTACTTTCTTCATGGGTCTCTTTTTAACCCTATTCTGTCCTCAATGATAACACAGTGTAACAAAACTTTTTAAAAAATACACGAACGTAACGGTATTGGTTCCATTCTACTATCAAAGGGTAGTAAAACCATATACTCAGTTTGGCGAAATGTGCCCAATTTTTATTTATGGGCGAAAAATCAGGTGTCATTAGTTTCTGTCTAATATCTCGTTTTAACTAGGTCATAGCACTTAACTTTTTTCGGCAATAATGTAGCCTAGGATTCGCTTAATAAATTTTATACATATTTTAAGCATAACTTACAAGGACTCTAAAATGTTTACTAACAATAGCTGTGAAAATTATAGCCACTGTAAAACGGAAAAACTTTTGTGAATATACCAATATAATCGGAACATGTCTAGGCACCCTAAATTGCACTTTACAGGGACTCTCCCTGTAAGTTATGCTGAAAAAAGTAAAACAAAAAAATCTTTTAATTTTTTTTAAGTGGAGAAATAAATATATAGAATTTATAAAAATAATCACCGGATACATTACTGCTGAACAAAGTTAAGCGTTATCACCCAGTTTGAATGACATGTCAGACAAAATCTGATGACATCTTTTTTTGAAGGGCCAATTGGTTTTAACAATACTTTGAGGACCATGAATAAAATTTGGTCTCCAAATTTGCCAAACTCAGTGTAAGGTTTTACTACACTTTGGTAGTAAAATCGAACCTATACTGTCACTTCCTTGAATTTTTGCACTGATGTACTGTGTTATAGGCAACCGATTTGTAATATAAGGCAATTTTACTTTCATTGAGTCACATGCTACAGCCAACCTTTACTTTTGACTTTAGTGATTTCAGACTGGCGACTGGTAACTTCTTTCTGATCAGAGAGTTTCTAGTAATTGCTTATACTTGTGCAAGGCCCAGGTCCACCATGGCTGGACATTTACACATAATGTGCGCTGTCGTCTCAGCCTTTTTCAGGCACAGTCTGCATTTATTATCGTCTTCGATTTTCATTTTGGTAGATGGTACTTGAAGTTTCCATGACCTGACACTAACACTTAAAGAACTTATATTATATATGAGCACCTTACTGGAATTTATGCCAAGAGTCTCTTTGGACACCATTGGAGCATGGATACATATGGTAGCCTCCCTGCAGATCCCCTTTTTGGGTAGTTGGATTGCTGATTTATTAGCAGCTATATCTATGTCTCATTAACCGAGGCAAAACTGTTTAGCTTTAAAACTGCACAGTGCAACACGGAAAAAAAATAACCATATACGGACACCACTACGTGATAAAAGACCAAAAAAAAAAGACCCGTGTCCCCTGTTTTGCTCAAAGTCCTCCAGGTTTTTTTTATGGGCCCTCAAAGATGTGGGGCCTCGATGTCATTTTTGCAAAAAAAGGATCATTTCCTCAAGCTCATATTTTGCAAACCGTTTGAAATTTTGATATACTCTCTGAGGCAAAGTTGTAGCTCTGCTGTAAGTATTGAGCCCACTTACATGGATATAATTTTAATAAACAGACATAATAACATAATTTTGCTTTTAGAATTACTATACTAATCTGTCATTTGTTTAGTATTGCCAAATGAAATTTCTAGCTTTTCCCTTTAAAAGACATACTTACTTATAATTATAACTCTCTTTTTTGTTTTTCCAGCTATTCCCATTTCATTTTTTTGTTATTTAATATGACATAACATATCACTGCCATTTTGCTTAAGATATTGATAAATTGTCAATTTTTAAATGGTATTCTCTGATATCTATTATTATTTTTAACTTATGGACAGATTTGTTTTTTTTTTTTCTTTGATGCTTTATAGTACTGGGAACGGCGACTTAGTTGATGAATTTATTACCAAAAGTACGAGGGAAATAAGGGCAGGTAACAAAAATTATCAGTCATTAATAAATAAGTCAATACCCATACATCCTTTCATACAGCAGTCTGTATATTTAAGTGAAATATTTATTTACTTATGATTGTTGTTGTATAGTTGTCGATATGAGATTTCGATGCCACACAAAAAATATTTCATAAATGCCAATATACTGGTTTATATTAACTTTACTCTTTGTTGAAGTTTTTTGGGCAGTAACAAAAAAAAATTATAAAAAATTCGACTAAAATCGAGACATAAAATTGGTTCATGGTACTTTGATTATTGACAAATTGATGGAATGTCAATTCAAGCAAAAAAACCCTAACAAAAAAAGTACAGAAGTATACTGGTTTTGTCAGTCGAAGATATAAAAAAGCAGGCTAAATTCTATAAGAGTACGAGCATATTAAAGTACTCTTTAATGAAAGCATAAAGAATGCTGCTATAAGGAATCTTTACTTGTATAGAAATAAAATTAAATAAAAAATGTGGTTTAATTAATTGAAAACGATTTTTTTCATCTGGTATTTTTTTACTTTTGCCAATATTAAATAAAGCAAGATATTTTTTTAAACAAAAAAAATCTTCAACAATATCAGATCTTATTTGAAATACACCACTCCTTACTTATATATGTACTTTAGGAACTTTAAAACAAAAAGTTGTTAAAAATAACTTTTCATATTTGTTTAAAACACAAAGTCAAATAAAAAAGTTACCATAGATATTAATTTGATTTTGTATCTTTTCAACATTGAACTAACTTCCCAGTAAGTTTGTAAATGTATTTAGTTTGCATAAAATAAGTAGAAGAAGGAGAAATATGAGGCCGATACATCTCAGGTGTTACACTTGAAGTATAGAAACTAATTTACAGAAAAAACTTACTCATTATGATTTTATTTCTTTTTTTCTACAAATTTTGTTAGTAATTGAGTATCTCATGGTAAATGTCGTCTTTGTTAAAGAAAAAACTTGAAGAAGATGCAAAATTTAGCAGTAAATTTCTATAATTGCTCAACATATTTGTACCGTAAAATTTACTTTAAATGCCCATATAAGTAATTTTTTGTTAACTAAACGTTTTAAGTTTCTTTTTATTACAAAGGGGAGAGTTTGCATCAATAATATTTGTATCTGAAATATGCTGTGTCAGAATAACGAAAAAAAAAATGTCAGGCTCTTTTATAACTTTTTATATATATATATATATTGTTTTAGTATACTTTGTCTTTTTATAATGCTTCTTGTATCTTCTTTTTATCAGAGTTCAAAATAACAGAATTAAAAACTTCAATGAAATTTCAGTGCCATACTTATAGTTATTCCTTCTGGCTTCACTAGGAGCTAGTTGTGTACTAGCTTATCAGTGTTGTAAGTTCCATTCCAAATAAAGTCTCTGCTTTATTTATTATAAGTTGGTATGCTTTAATATAATCTGGGTACGATAAACCTAGTAACAGGTCATGGAAACTGTGACTATAATTTTTCAAGGTGAAAATCGAAAAAGTCAATATTTGCAGACTATCTTTAAGAAACTGACCCGGTAGTGCATAATGTGTTTGCATGTTCAGCACTGGCTAGTATTAGGCTAAATACTTTGGCACATATTACTGGCTAGCGTAAGACTTAGAACCACGGGCAGCTTGTTAAATTTGTATGCCATGGGGGAACTAAGCCTTGGATAAATGCTAGCAATCACTAAAGACACCGTGATGAGAAAGAATGCCGATAATTCACAGTCGACACTCTGAAATCACTAGAGTCTAGATTAAAGGCTGGTTGTAGCACGAGACTCAATGATAGTAAGATTGCCGCAATTTATGTCGGTTGTCTATAGTTATTGAGGACGGAAAGGGGTCGAAAAAGGGCCCATTTAGTAGTAGTCTGCTTCGTTATTTCCCCTACATTAATAATAAGTAATAATGGGACATATTAAATGTAAATGGTATGCGGAATATTAACTTCAGACAAATATTAAGAGACTCCCTAGAAGGCCGACAGTTAGAAGTGGCCAGTCTAAAATCACTACAGTCGAAAGAGTAAAGGTTACTTACAACACGAGACTACATGAAAGTAAGGTAGTCGTAAATTAGCAATCTGGTTATCGTTCCTACAAAAATATAATAAAAAAATAGATTCGTTGAAGTAAAGTAATTGATCCCTTGATTTTGAAAGTGATATAAGTAAAAAATTTAAAAAATCTAGTTAACCAGCTAATTCATACCAAATCCTTATAAAATAACATAAGCTGAAGTAATACTGCGAATTAAGTTGATAAATTTAGTTTATTTTTTGCTTGGTAAAGAAAATACAGTTACTGTATATTTTAATAGTGGCATATGTAAGTCAGTCTGTTTTCAAAGTTTGGCAAAATAATTATTAGTAATTTTGTCATGTCTGCAGAAAGCGGTACAGGTATGATCAGGTAATTCTAGTTTGCTAGACTATGCGTTTTAACATGATAATAACATCTTACTTTATGAGAGGTACCCTTTTCACTATCCTAATCTTAGATTATACACATTAGTCTGAGGGTTATTTGTGCAAAGCTTCAAGACTCTACATATTGGAGTTCTTTAGCTACATTATATCAATATTTCACTTTATATGGAAGCAACCACGTCCAATATCTCAATCCAGTCTAAATTTTTCTAGACTGTGTACATTAGTATGAGGGTTGGTTGTGCAAAGTTTCAAGACTGCACCTATTGTAGACGATAATAATTTTTAACATTGTATCGAATGATTTTTTAAGAGCTTGAGAACTTTTTTTTTAAAAAAAACGCATAAAATTTGCAAAATCTCATCGGTTCTTTATTTGAAACGTTAGATTGGTCCATGACATTTACTTTTTGAAGATAATTTCATTTAAATGTTGACCGCGGCTGCGTCTTAGGTGGTCCATTCGGAAAGTCCAATTTTGGGCAACTTTTTCGAGCATTTCGGCCGGAATAGCCCGAATTTCTTCGGAAATGTTGTCTTCCAAAGCTGGAATAGTTGCTGGCTTATTTCTGTAGACTTTAGACTTGACGTATCCCCACAAAAAATAGTCTAAAGGCGTCAAATCGCATGATCTTGGTGGCCAACTTACCGGTCCATTTCTTGAGATGAATTGTTCTCCGAAGTTTTCCCTCAAAATGGCCATAGAATCGCGAGCTGTGTGGCATGTAGCGCCATCTTGTTGAAACCACATGTCAACCAAGTTCAGTTGTTTCATTTTTGGCAACAAAAAGTTTGTTAGCATCGAACGATAGCGATCGCCATTCACCGTAACGTTGCGTCCAACAGCATCTTTGAAAAAATACGGTCCAATGATTCCACCAGCGTACAAACCACACCAAACAGTGCATTTTTCGGGATGCATGGGCAGTTCTTGAACGGCTTCTGGTTGCTCTTCACTCCAAATGCGGCAATTTTGCTTATTTACGTAGCCATTCAACCAGAAATGAGCCTCATCGCTGAACAAAATTTGTCACATTTGAACATTTCGAACCGAACACTGATTTTGGTAATAAAATTCAATGATTTGCAAGCGTTGCTCGTTAGTAAGTCTATTCATGATGAAATGTCAAAGCATACTGAGCATCTTTCTCTTTGGCACCATGTCTGAAATCTCACGTGATCTGTCAAATACTAATGCATGAAAATCCTAACCTCAAAAAAATCACCCATTATAGGCGGCATCAGGCCTCTTTTCCTAATCCAGTCTGTATTTTGCTTTAGTATTTTGTATTAGTATGAGGATTACTTGTGAAAAGTGTCAGAACTACCTTTTGCAAATCTAAAGGTAGACGATAGTAATATTTCACTTAGTATGGGTAGTACCACGCACACTATTCCAACCCAGCCTGTGTTTCGATAAACTTTGTTTATTAAAAAGGGGATTGCTGGTGCAAAATTGCCTATTAAAGTTCTCTACCTAAATAACAGTGGGCGTAAAAGTAGGCGTATTCAATTTTGCTTTCTGTAAAACCTAATTTGGGTTATAATGAAGATTTAAAAAAAAAAATTGGCCAAATCGGTGTAGCTTCTGTTCTTAAGTGATGCGATTACCAACAAACGACATTTGATTTTGATTTTAATTATTATATTGATTTTATTTATATAGACAGAGAAACTTTTATTGTAACCCCATAGTACTATATAGAGTCGGGCTATAACGAGTATTATTTTCTAACCAACTTCCACACAAAATAAAACTCCTCTAGTCTCATGCCATTAGGAATAATCTGGTTTATAATTCTAGTACTTCTCTCAGCTGTTTCAAATAATTTGAGTGTTTTTTTTCAAGTTGATGAAATCTGGGCAAATGCCTCAGTATTTGAACTGTCTCGCTATGTAAGCTAAACCTTATTTTAGTGATTTATCTGATTGTCGTCGAGTTGGGTTGTATGTTAAACTACTAGTTTGAGTTTTTTGTCCAAGTTAAATAGAAAGTTATACATCTTCTATCGTTCTTGGCGACAATTTTATTTAGTAATGCGTTACAGTTATTTCAAAAGTATAGATACATATACATATCGCTCCTTTATTGCAACGTCTCAAAAAAAATCAAACTTAGCAAAACTCAATTTAAGTTTTAAAATGTGTAAACACTGCTATTTCATTGCGTAATATATATTCGCTATAATATCGGTTCAGATTGAGATATAAGGCAAAATTTTTTTTTACATATAAAAAATCTATCAAAGAGTTATTTTGCTTAAGTAACTTCAAATTTTTGATTTTTCGAGATATGACTACGTTGCAATAAATGAGCGATATGTATGATCACACATAAAACTATTAGCAATAATAATGCAACAACTAAAATTCTATTGATTTCTCTTTTAATTTAATTGAATGCAAACACAACAAACATGCTTGTTCACAAAAGACAATATAAACGTAAACTTATGCATTTACACGTACAATTAAATACACTTTTGTACTAACATTTCTTAATTTATGTAGACAAACAAATAAAATTCTTAAAACGATTTGAGTATACTCAACTGAGTTTCACTGAACAAATATAGAGGAGCATATGATGTGCGTATATGTATGTATAAAGCACCAATTTAAATTGCATGTAAATCCTTGTAAAATGACACGATGACAAAGGCAGAAATAATTCAGATTGAAAAACAAAGGAATGCAATCGAAAAAAAAAGAAAACAAAATGATGGGGTAGAAGTATGACATAAAATGGGACCGAAAAAGATAAACGTTCGTCTGCTGTGCAAACAACTGCATGAAAATTCACATATAACCTTTTAGATGTACATACATATGTATGTATGTGCATCTACATTAAGTACTTGTTTTCTACAAACACAAAAGAAGTTGTTTTGAAAACAAACAAAAAGGGTAGATAACTTCAGTCAGTTAGTCAAGCAAAAGCAACATAAAGCTTTTCTGCATGATAGTCATTTGTAATATGAATAGTCATTTATAATAGTTCATCATCAGATGCAGCCAATGAATGGTAGAAGCAACATATGAGAAAAAGTCAAAAAGTCATTAAATTAAAAAATCATTAAGAATTTTAAACAAATTTTTTTATAACAAACCTTTTTTATGAATCTACTGTTAAATATTTCCTTAATAAAATGATTTTCTAAAAACTATTTAGTATCAAATTATGCCATTAAAATTTTTGGAAAATATCTCACGCGTTTTTTCCACTTTTTATTTCCTTTTAAAATACAAAATTATTTATTATTTTTTTATTAATTATTTTATATAAAATACAGATGATTTATTAATACGTACATAAATAACTTTAATTAGCAGTTTTCTTCTACTAAACCGTGTTTTAAGAACATAAGGGCAGGAACACTTTGTTCATCGGTTTTACGGCATCGCTGTTCATGGAATTACCAGTAAAGAATTTGAAAATCCTTAAAACGGGTCAAGATGTCTTTTATTACTTTGTTCATGTTGTTCTTGAAGACAACAATTTGATCGGGGAATCTCTTCTCCATTGAGCCAAAGTAGTATTTCAACTAAAAATTCTTTCTTGTCTCCCCGAAAGTGGATTATTCTTGTAAACGGTGATTGAGAACAACACCAATCTCGGCATCAACGGTTAAGTCTGTACTCTCGTCAGCTTCTTCAGCTGAGGGATTGAAATCTTCAATTTGAATGTCACCTCGTAAATTACACATGCGACCAATTTCGTTTTGTAAGTATCTGCGAACATTTCAACATCAGTAATGATATCTCTGTTGCTTTTGATGATATCGAGGTTTTATCACTTTTTGTGGTTTAAAAATAAATTACAGCCTCACACCGAGAGGACACGAATTGCGGGAATCTAGAGAAGGAGGTTGCCAGGCCCTCGATGCAACATCGAAAAAGAAATAATTTAATATTTAATTTTCAATTAAATTCCCGAAACAAATAGTTGAAAATTTTTTATTAATTTTTTAAGCACAAACTAATCATCTCCGATGACATAAGCAAATAGATAATATTTATTTTTAAAATTTTGTTGGTTACCTATGAAAAACTTTGGTTGTGGATTAAAAATGAAATAGTTAAAACCAACCTTGTTGAATATTTTGTACGTAGTAACCATTTAATGATCAAATTTTAACCGAAACTTTTTTATCGGGACCAAAGTAATGTTACAAAAAACTAAAATTTGTTCATCGCAACCATATATTGTTACAGAGAACATAATGTGGTTACTGTGACCAAATCATAACCATGTTTTTTTTTGCATGTAGAACATTCAATTAGAGCAGTACGAACAATTTTTTAAATCATTGGTAAAAATTAATAAGTACAAAGCGTTTGCTTCTAATTGATAACACAGTGCAACACGGAAAAAAACCATATACGGACACCACTACGTGATAAAAGACCAAACAAAAAAAATACCCCTGTCTCCCAGTTTTGCCCAAAGTCCTCCAGGTTTTTTTTATGGGCCCTCAAAGATGTGGGGCCTCGATGTCATTTTTGCAAAAAAATGATCATTTACTCAAGCTCATATTTTGCAAACCGCTGGAAATTTTGATATACTCTCTGAAGCAAAGTTGTAGCTCTTATCATAAAGAACAAAAACTGTTAACATATAAAATTAAAAAAACTTCATCTTCAAGGTCAAAATCGCAAAAAACTTTAAAAAAATTCAATTTTTTTTACCTTTTTTCTCCCGTTCAGGTCCATAGGTAGCAAACCGTTCAAAATTCAAGGAAACAATCAACTACAAAAATGAACCTAAGGTCTCAATAAACAACTTTCTAAAACATATGAACTTCCTAGGAATGATTCTTCTGGACTACTAGGAGGTTGTGGACTAGTTTATCAGTCTGGGATATAGGTTCGATAAATTATTAAATAATGCTTCAGAATTTATATGAATTTTGCGTTATGAAAAATAGATTACCAACTGGCGTAATCAAAATTATGCAAGAACTATCAAATTAAGCATTTTTTTAGAAAAAGCTTAAAAATATATAAAAAAGTAGTTCTTCAAGCAAAAGACTTAGAAAACTTGTCCTGACAATTACAAATTATATTCTAACTTAAATTATCAAATACAATAAGGCAGATCTTCGCTCCCTGTATGGAAACGGCCGGAATCTTTGGATGGAATCGAACCCACAACCCTTAGACTTATAGACAAGCACACACTAGAGGCAGCCATATTTTATTATAACAAGTTTATATTTACTTATGTGTATCTTACAATGTTGCGCTGGACAGCTATATTTTTGTAACAATAACAATATAATTATTTCCTATAATATAACCACATAATTCAATCATAATACCTCAACTATCCTTTTTCTTTTAGTGTATTTCTGATCCTCGAAAGAGTAAATAATAAAAGTCTGTTTGCAACTTGATGTAATTGTCATTTCTGCTGTCATACAGTTAAAGATATTTGCCCGTATGCCTAAGACATAACGTGTACTTTGTAGTGTACTTTAGGACAAAATTTTCATTTTCAGGATTGAAATAAAAAAAGAATATTGTATAAGTGGAAATTTAAAAATATTTGTTTTTCATATACGTGAGGGAAATGAGGTCGAATAGAAAACGTACGTTTTGATATGGTCTGATGAATTTCATTCGATTTTAAGAATTATTTCTTAATTAATCTCATAATATGTATTTGAATATGAAGTGCATACCAGAAAGGTAAAATATGTTAAAAGGAAAATAAAGAGTTTATCAAAACCTTTTTCATTTAAAATCGTATCGTAATGGGTGAAAATATGATTTTTATTTTTTTGCAAAACTTGGATCTTTAAGCGAACTTGGTTTTGTGGTTTTTAATAAAATTATTATTTTTAGATCGAAGTAAAAATTTTTGCTCAAATTTTATTTATATATTTTTTTTTTTTGATAATTTTTTGGTGAAAATGTGATTTTTTGGCGAAACTTAGATCTCTGAGTGAACAAACAGGAAGTTGCTTATAGTGCTAACTAAAGGTTGGCTGAAGCAACAATAAATATAAGGTGGTAAATATTATAGTAAAAGTATTAAACAAGAGTGGTAGACTTCGGTCTCACCATCTGACGATTGGTGATTGAATACAGAGTTTCACGTATTCCTTAATCGTTTGTTAAAAGTAGATAGATACGAAGAGTGTTGATGACGAACGTAGCTGTCCAGTCTACTAATGTCTAAAATTTAATTTTTTCAAAATTTCTTAAATATTAATCACCTAATTTATAATTAAAATTATTCTTTCTTAGAGAGAATTAAACGAATTTAAGTTTGATTTCAAATTTCACCTGTATGAAGTTTTTAATTACTAGTAGTTTTTAGTTTTATTGTACGAATTTTCGGTTTTTAATCAAATCTAATTTTTGGTCGGTATAAAAATTTGTTAGTACAATTTCTTTTTTTTTTAGTAATTTTGGTTAAAAATGTGATTTTTTGGTGAAACTTAGAACTACAAGATAACTTTTTAATTATTGAAAGTTTTTATTTCTTAAATAAATTAACTATTTAGGCTTTAGTTCTTATAAAATAGTTTTTTTTAAGAATTTTCAGTTTTTAATCAAATTTTAAATGGAAATTTTCAACTTTTAGGTAATTTTTTTTTTTTAAATTGTGATGAAATTTCGATTGTTTTGTAAAATTCTGATTTTATGGTAATCTAGATTTTTTTTCAAAATTTTCGGTTTTCAAAAAACAATAACAAAGTACAGAAAAAAACTTAAATATGTGAAAAATATATACATACTTATATAGAAAATACGAAAAATTCGCTTTTTTTACAATAGCGCTATAATTTTTAGACCATTGGGGTTGAATTTCAAAAGAAAAATTTTCGAAACTATGCTTGACAGAAACACAGATTGGTGTGTTTAAATTTTCGGTATCTCTTGTGGTGCCTTGGCAAAGTTGATTTCGACACGAACACGGATAGATAGACTATGCTTAAACAATTTGTCTATGTATAAGGAACTAGAATATATCGTCCCCCCAATAAAACAATAGTGTATACGCATGTATATCATTATTTTTTTATTGCATAATAAGACTCTACATAACTGATTCTAAATGTGGTTGGTGAAATTCTACTTCCACAAAGTGGGTCAAAAGATCAATTGAAATATTAGCGTATAATTGCGTGTTTAAAATTGTTTATTAATAATTGTGTAAGTGCAGGTCTGCTGTTTTTATAAGTTGTTAATCTGAATATAATTTCAAAGAAAAATAGTGCATATTTATTATTTTTATTAATTTATAACAAAATAAAATCGTATATTTATATACACTATATTTTAACAATGTATTATTTGGAGCCAATTCAAATAAAATAGTATATACCATACAAAATAAAATAGTGTATAATGATTTTCATACATATTGTAAAACAAATAAAATAGTCCAAATGACATCCTGCTGCTTTGAATCTAATTTATTTGCAATTAAAGCACTTGTAAATTAACGAAATACCTACTATTAGCCGGATTATTCCACCACATATTTAAATGACCACAACTTAAAACCATCGATTATTTTCTGAAATATTAAACAAAAACTTTAAACTCCATTATCTCGAAATGTCAAAAAAATTATACACTATTGTTTTATTAAGGGGACGATATATGCTTTATGGGGTCAAAAATGAATATTGTAGAAATTATACACGGAGAGACAAACTTTTATATACCATTTCCACCTACGGCAAAAAAATATAAAAGCGTTTGAAAAAGAGAAATTCGATGCGTGAAAGTTTTATATTTCTTTTATGCTTGAAGATTTAATATTGGCATAACACAGTCCACAGAAATAGATAAAATGTACTTTGATTGGTTCACTAAGGCTAGATGTCAAAACAAATTACCCGTTCAAAGCATTTTGCTAGAGATAAGTTTGTCACATTCCAACAAATAAAAAGCATTGTACCTCTATCACAAGCGGACAGCTCTACTAAACGGACAAAAATACTACGACGGTGAGTGCCTTGTTATGAGAGGTTTCACTGTATTTAGTTCGCTTTGAAAAGAAAAACTGGCCAAAGGTACGTATGAGTTATTTTCAACAATCAGTTTTAAATAAAATTTAGTCATACGTGTAGTGGTACCCTGTCTACATCTGCTACCACTTGATTTCAAGTGATCAAAATTTAATAATTATAGGAAATATCCCCAAAGCAACAATATTCCAAAAAAAAATTGTTAAATAAGTACACATATAAAAACGTTTTTTTGTTGAAAGTAATTATCAAAGTCATAATTCCATTCCACGTAGCAATAAGCACATAGCTTTTGTATCTATTACAACTAAAATATTAATACATTAATTTAATAAATGTATAATTAAACAACATAAATTATTACGTAATTGGTTTTGTTATAAAGCACGATTTAAAAATGTCTATAAATTTTTTTATGTTTAACCCATTAAAATTATTTGAAATAGAAAAACTAAAATATAAAAACTAATTTCTAAAACCTCAATACGAATGTCATAAGCTGTCCGCAAAAAGAAATTTGACAGCTTATTAATGAAAATAACTATTTTATGCTGAATATTTTCTCTATTTTTCTTATCTCAGTATTGTACATATAAACTTACATTTGAATTTTGTAGCGGCTAAAAACACTCATTCATATATACGTACATGCGAGAGTTAGAACATTGCACACTAATATATATATATATATATATATATATATATATATATATATATATGTATACAGGTATGTACATATATACAGAAAACATTTACTATCACGAAAATTTTCATAGAAATATAAAACATCTATGCAAAACACTTGTAGATATAGAGACTACAAATTTACTTAGATATGTATTGGTCTAAACTAATACACATCCTACTATGACCATGAATGTTAAGCCACTGCCACATAGATAAAATAAACAAGATATGAATAATAATGAAATTCAAATAATACTAAAGAAGCATGCATACATATTATAAAACAAAGATAGATGTGATGTAAAGATAGAACATTTTTACCATTAAATCCTACTCAATGAAAAAGGAGACAAAAAATGTCATGCTGAAATATGAAAATAGCAAAAAAGATTTTAAATATAAAATAAGCTATAAGAATTGATGAATTAATGTTTAGATTTTTGTTTTACCTTCATTTTGACCATCTAGTTTCCAAAAATCCATTCCATTAAAAAGTAAGAACAAAAACTTTATAACACACCCACTGAGAAGGAAAACCAATTCGGGAAAATATCTATGTGAAAAGGTTATTAAGTGAAATATTAAAAATCTAAACTGATAACTTATAAAGATAGAAGTGCAATAAGAAACCGACAAAATTAAATGATTGAAAAAATAATTACGTGCTGGCAGATTTCTATTTTAGTTTGAAGCATTTAAAACTTTTTGTAGTCGTTCCTTGTGAACTATAAGATTAAATTTGTATAAAACAAGTAAAAGTGCTATATTCGGCCGTGCCGAATCTTCTACACCCTTCACCACGGTGATTTTATTTATACAGACATGTACAGCATTATCCATATTGTTGACTCTTTACTTAAATTAAATCGTATGAGAAAAAATCATTATTCATGAGTTAAAGAAATAGAAGACAAATGAAAACAAATTCCGTTTGCTACAATTGTCGCCGTGTTGTCAGCTACTTAATGATATTGAAGCCGACAGCTACATCGTAAACTCTGACATTGTTGTAGAAATACTTCTTTTGCTTTTATAAAATTAAATAACTTTTTCAAAAAATTATAAATATTTCCTCCAAAACTTTTTGTTTGTATATGAATTTGTAATTTACAATTTTGTGACATTTTCTTTTGTTGAATAAAATAAAAATTAGCCTAAGTTGACGACAACCACAACGGTGGCCGTGTAGCCATGTAGCTTTGCTGACTTCAAAATAATCGTTCTATTTTTGACAGTTTGTAGTCGGTATCCTGATGATGTCTATGTGTTTAATGCACCTAGGTTTTATAACAGAGATATCATCTATTTAAAAATCAAACGCATTTAAAAAATATGTTACTCTATATACACACATACATACATATGTATATTCTTAATATTAAATATATGTTATGTTATAGTCATGATTTTCATTTAAAAAAAAAAATACTAAAATTTTTGTTTTAATTTTTCGACAATTGTGTGTAAAAATTTTTTGTAAAAATATTTTTTTTTCAAATTTTTGTAAAATCTTATTCGATAATTTTATGGAAAATTTTTTAAAAAAATTTTTTTTCAAATATTTTTCTGTAAAATATCTTCTTAAAAATGCTTTGTAAATTTTTTTGTAAATATTATTGAAAAAAATGTTAAAATTTTTTTTTCTAATTTTTTTTTAAATTTATTGAAATTTTTTTTGTTAAATTAAGGACCTTTCTGCAATCTATATTAAGTTAGAATGGTCAGACTAAAGCAAAAATAAAACCTTACAAAAAAAATTTTCCTCATATTGACACATGAGGGGTCCTTTTAACTGCTCCTATTTATCAGTGGGTACCCTGTGGGTCCATTGGCTACCTCTATATGTATTGCTTTCTATTAAGGTCACTAATACAAATCAAAGCAGAAAAACCCTACCAATCTAAAAACAAACAAAAATCGCTCCTCGCAGGGGGTTATTGATCCCCCGAGATCTGTATGCGATCTACCTGTCGCAGTCTAATATTTATTTGACAAAAAAAGGCAAAACAGAATCATTAAAGCCGAAAAAAATTAAAAAAAAACGTAAAAAAAATTATAGGTGGGCGTGGTTTTTGGCCCGTAGCCTCTAAAGGAATGATCCGATGTTGCTGAATTGCAATACCAAAATTTTCGAAGCTATGCCTGACAGATTGGTGTGCTTAAATTTTTTGTATTTCTTCTGGCGCCTTGGCACATGACATTACCACACTAACACGGACAGACGGACAGACGGACATCGCTTAATCAACTTCTCTATGTATAAGGATCCAGAATATATATACTTTATGGGGTCGGAAATGAATATTGTAGAAATTACACACGGAATGACAAACTTCACCTGTGGTGAAGGGTATAAAAATTGTCAAACCTCACATCAGCAGGAAGATCAAATGATTGCAAATAATTCAGCGCAGCCAGTCAAACCTTACTTATTGTGTGATTTAGAATATGCAGTATTGAAATCATTGATTTTATAAAAGATTTTATAAAAGAGATCCTGTGATCATTCAGAGAAAAAATTATTACCAAAATATTTCCAAGCAAATGGTTTTTTTAAATGTTTATTGATTTTCAAAAAATTTTTTGTTTGAATCTAAAATTACTTTTGTTTGATTTTTAATTTGCTGCTAACAGTGTTGCCATAATACAAATAATTGATCAAACTAAATTTATTAACACGGAAATGTTGTTCTTCTGTAAACAGTAAATTTAAAAAACCTTTATATTTTGAATAGCCTCTAATTATATTTTAGTAGGAAAACTACGTTCTTTTAGACAACCTTATGAAATTAAAAATCAAAAAAGTATATAATTTTTTTTTTAATAAAATTTAAGTTTGGTATTTACATATGGACAGAAAGATATTTTCCCACTGTTATTTAAATCGGTTTTCTACAAAACGTAGCACTAGTGTCGTTGGAATAACAAAGTTATTTTGCCCAGCTAAATAAACAAACCTATTAAGTTTGAAACTAAAAATCATTTTGAAGTTTATGAATAAATGTTTTTGTTAAGTCTTTTATTGTTTGTGTTGGACTTCTTAAAGAGTTAACATTATTTTTATAAATAATTTTCTCTATTCTTAAAATGTGGGTAAAACTTTCCTGGCTTGAGGGAGTTGTGAAATATTTTTAAATAATAAATTGGCTTATTATAAAATAGTATAGCATTAGCATTATATTATTAAAATAATAGTTGAATTCCCAAAACATTTAATTTCAATGATTGCTATTATAGCATACACAGCAATACAAATACTATATAATTTTTAAGTGCCTATCTATATATTAAAAGATCAGGAGGTATACGTCAAATTAAGTCATCCATGAAAACACTATTTAATTTTAAGTTTTATTTAATATTGCGGATATAGCAATATGAAGGCTGTGTAAATATCAAGTGTCTATAAAATAGCATCATCTATTGGGTCACTGTTTAATTACTAATTTGAAATATTTATACTTACGGTCATAACGGACTATCTGAAATTACACCTAATTTCCAAGTAACATCAACTATAAGGACACTAATCTGTAATTTAATTTTGTTATTAGTTTGTTAAAATATGAAATTGGTACACTTTAGGGTCCAAAATACACGTAAAAATCATACATGATTTTCCCGATGCGCAGGCTTTATTTTGGAAAATTATGAACTTTTTTCAATGGAACTAATTTATAAGCATTGCCTTTCAAATAAAAATAATTAAAAATCGGTTCAGAATTAAATTATTTCTAGGAGTTAACTCAGACGATTTGATAAACTTCACCTTATACGAAATCGGTTAATTACACGAAAATTTTGCAGATATTATCCAAAAAATGTTATTTTGGCCCATTTATTGAATCATTTAAAAGCTATTAGATGCAGAGGAAAAGGTAAAAATGTAAAAATTTTTAATTGAAGATAGTGCTACAATTTCATAAGTACATAAATACATATGTATATATATATATTAATTTTTGATTTTTATTCACAGTTTTTCAGGTGGCGGCAATGGCCAACTTTATGTAAATATGTATGACATATACTTTTGACCAGCAAAAAATTCCACTACCAATAATTTAGACGAATCCAAACGCAAGGTTTTTCCCCAATTGTGCTCAAGAGAGAATGCTTTGTGTCTAAAATATATAAGTAACTAGTCCCTAAAATTTGACCAAAGTAAAAAGAAAAAGGAAGATACATTTTTTTCACTGTTGCTCAAAATGCAAATTCCATGTAGAGATAACATTTTTTAATATATAGAATTTGATATGTGAAGAAACAAGAAAGTAATTCGTCTTGGCCTTTTTTTAATATGATCAAGTTTTACCCAGTAATTATTTAAATTAGTCACAAAACTGTTACTATTAAAAACAATTAGCGAAAATTGTTTTTGATTTAGCTAAATTATTTGTTTGAAAATTTTTTGTTATTTCAGTAAAGTTTTTCATTAGTTTCAGATAAATTATTTGTTTGAATTTTTTTTTAAATTTCAGTAACCTTTTTGTCTGATTCAGCGAATATTTTTTTAAATTTTTTTTATAATTTTCAGTAAAATTTTTTGTCTGATTCAGACAAAAGTTTTGTTTGAAAATTTTTTCTAAAAACAATAAATTTTTTACCAAATATCACAATTAATTGTTGTGAAAAAATTGGGGAATATTTTCAATAAACTAATTTTAAAATTAATTGTCTGAATTAACAATTTTGTTTATATTCAAACAAAAAATGTTCTAACTGTTGTTTTTTAGTCAGTTGGAATTTGTTAAGTTTGTTGTCAATTTTTATAAGCTAATAAGGCCTGGTGTTTACCAGTTTCGTAGATGTTTTATCTACTTTTTCAAGGGATGGTCTATTTCAAATATAAAAACAATTAGTTTTAAACCTATATTCAACAATGAAAAATTAACACTTACAAATTGTATGAATTATTACATTAGAAAAATAAAAACAATATTAATTTTAATTATTTACTATTTTGCTAATTACCCATAACGTTTTATAATAAAAATGCAATTTATTTGTTGGGGGAAAAGAGCTAGTCCCTATACGTATTTCACTGGTAGCTCAGGCCAGATCATCAAGAAATCTTTTTCCTAATTTTAGAGAAGCCAAAAATACTCTATAAGTAATAAAATTCTACAAAACACAATTAGAATTATGCATGTTAATAGAATAATATTACAGAAAATAAGGAAAAAGATTTCCTGATGATCTGGCCTGAGCAACCAGTGAAATACGTATAGGGACTAACTCCTTTCCCCCAACAAATAAATTGCATTTTTATTATAAAACGTTATGGGTAATTAGCAAAATTAGCAAAAATTTTATTGATAACATTAATTTTATAATTAAATACATATTATAATTTTGGTGTTTACTTTAGCGCAACTCTGTAACTTGTATTAATGTTTGCAGTGTCTTCTTTTAAATTCATTGTTTTATTTATTTTTTGTTGTATTCGCAAACTTTCAATAGTATATCTTTTCCTTTCTATTTTTTCTGTGTCCAGTATTTTAACACTTTCAAATATTCTATTTATGCGAATTAATTGTTTGAATCTGAAAAATAATTTTTTCTGTGTTAATACTGAAATAACAGGCTATTACAGAATATTATAGGGGTGTGCTAAAACCTTAAACAGATAACCATTTATGAAATATAAACCTCAATGAGGTAGAGCGGAGACCAAGAAGGGTATATTCACGACGACTACTTTATTATTAGTTGCATTTGCATCATAAATTTACATGAATAAAATCTATAACCAATATTTGTCATTCTTACACGCAAAGATAAAATATGGTTATTGTATGGTCACGGCAACCACACTATGTTCTCTGTAACAATAAATGTTTTCTGTGAACAAATTATAGTTATTTCAAACAATACTTTGGTCACGATAAACAAGTTTTTGTTAACAGTGAATCATTCAATGGTTATACGCACCAAAAGACAACATAGTTGATTTGAAATTAAAATTCAAACCAAAACAAAATTTTATTTATAACCATAATATACTATTATTAAACATAGTATGTTTGGTTTTAAAAATACATATTTTGGTTTTGGCCTTTTTTCAGTTTAGAAATATGTATGTGTGTAGGCTATCGGTTTATCTAAGAACGTAAAAACAATAAATGCACATTTGTTGTCAACAAAGAAATTAGTTTTTTTATTATAAATGATAGTTTTAAATTAAAAATAGTAAACATAAAAAGGTAATCAAAAAATATCAAAATATGTGTGTAGGTCTGAATGGAAATATTCGTGTATTTGTTTTTTGTTATTTAATAAATATACTCATACGTTGTCACATATAACCATTTACATGTTTCACATTATATCATAGTATGTTTTAACATAATAAACATAATTATGGTTATATTTTACAATGTTATTTTTATGTAAGACAATAATATGTTCCAATGACAACAATATTATTATTATGGTTTAAAATAATATGGTTTGAATATAACCATATAATTCAATCATAACATATTGCTCTTATATCATGGTTACTTCAATCATGTTTTTTCTTTGCGTGTAAAACTATATTAATTTAATAATTACTTATGTATCTTCATTTTCATATTCAGTAATTTCTTGTCACCTGAATGTTTTTTCTAAAATTTATACGCGATCACACATAATTGGCTGTCATTCTGCTAATTTAAGCTAAAAGATATCAGTGCAATAGCAATCTCCAGATAAGGTTTTCTTCAAATAAATTGTTTTACTAAATCATGATCGTTATACCTTACTGCCGGCATTTAATTGGTTAATTCTTCTTCTAACAATTCCTAAAAGTTTTCATATTTTAAATATTTTTTTTTGTGGACTGTATTTTTTAATTCTTGATTCTTAAAACATGTTCCCTGATATAGCTTTTATCACAACGCCATTTGTCTGAATATGTTTGTGAAAACCAAATAGAATTATTATCTTGAAAAAGAATTTTATTACCAAACATTCCTAAAAAAGTTTAAGCCTCCTTATTTTGTCGCGCATAAACCTGGTTAAAGTCGAAAAGCAACGTAAAAATAAAATGAATAAAAATCAATAATATCTTACTGATGATTTCTTTTTTCATGTTTATGTATTGTATCGTCAAATATAGTTGAACTAACAATAAGTGTTCGCATCTTCAATCTAAGTTATACTAATTAATTCCAGCCAGCGCTACTTATGGTGTTCATTTATGTATTTGGAACAATTTCGCCTTGGTGGCCAGTACCTAGTGTACTAGCCTATCAGTTCAGGGTTCTGCGTTCGATTTCCACCAAAGAATCTGAAAATGTTCACTACAAGTTGGCAAGAAGAAAAAGGAGCTTGGATATAATCTGGGTGCCTACAAATGGTTCACTGCATTAGTACAGGTCATGGACTCTCAAGTATTATCGGTAAGGCGATACTTGCAGACTGGGCTTGGAAGAAGTCTTTGGACCACAGGCAGACACATATTATATGGCGATGCTGTGGAGACCTAGTATTAAACAAATTTTAGCAATTATCATAGACTCTGTGATGAGGAAGAATTTCAATGAAACTAAGGTTTTCGTAAATTTCCAGTCGGATTCCACAAATCATTGAGAAATGACGGGCGTCGAAAAGGAACTCATAAAATTAGTGGTCTGCTTCGGTATCCTCCCTACAAAATAGAAATGGCACGTTTAGATCTTTCTTGCTGATGAATTTGAACAGATATTTTCTATTAACAAAATGTAACAAAATTTCCCGATATTTATTATATATTTAGCGAGTTCTCAAATTATTAAAATTCTATAATTACATTCAATAGTCAAGGGTATCTATATTAGATTGGTGCTCAATAAACACAATTAGCTCCAATTTTTTTTTATAAAATATGATTTTTTTCAATTTGTAGGTTCCAATTATTTTGGAGGCTACAACGTTAAATTGGGAAAATTTACGAGGGATACCTTTTGGAACTAAAATATTGGAATTTCCAAACTATCTTAAGAAAGGAAGATTAGTGATCAAAGTGAAAAATGGGGTTGGGGATGGGCTGGTATAACACACCATATATATATCAAGTCCAGGGAATACTAAATGGACCTATAATAGTGGGATATCTGAAATATTTTTAGAACTTGGAAAAAGATGAATTTTTAATAATAGTCATATTTGAATATTTCTTGGCAAGATTAGTGCTCAATATGTTGGTGTATCATTTCTCCTTCATTATGAATTTTTTGATCAAAATTTATAAAATAATATTAATTATTTGCGATCGCTAGTATAAGCGCAATAGGGATTCTCAAGTTGCTACACATCAACACAAATTTGTCTCTCTGATGTTTTGGAGGAGTAACAGCTTTGCTAGTAATATTTTCACAAAACATATCACTAAGGTCTACTGCAATTGGCTCAAACGTGTGCGTTATCCAACTCCGGTGCCTTTTCAATGCCTTCAACTACGGCGAAAATACTATACAAACGACCAACAGCTTCCTCCATTTTTGTAAGCAGAAAATTGTATGATTTTTCTCGACTAACGACTGCAACTCTCATTTTTCCAACCAGAAGTATCCCCTGTTGGAGGACTATTACTGTTTAAAGCTCTTTCCAAAACTCCTCCAATTTTTTATTATGATCTTTTGTAAATCTTTTTGCCAGGTCTGCATTGTTTTACACAAAACAACAATATTGCATCCTGCTTGGTGTTATGTTTTACCCTTCAATTATGTAAAGTTTTAATTGCAAATAATAAATACCTTAATCTGATCGTGTTATTTCATTTTAATTGTAATTGTGATTATATATTCACATTGAAATTCAAAAGTATTTTCAAACTACTACTTTTTGTGTAAAAATAGTTTCTAGAACATGGCAATTTACTACGAATTAATGTTCGAAAACAAAACAGAAATTAAACGTAAAAAGTAGAATGTAAAATGTAGTATACCAAAGTCAAAATGAAGTGAATTCAAATTACTTTCACTTTAAAGTAGAATCCAAAACATATCTGTGTGTTTCTGTTTTCATTTTATATTTTATTTAAAACTTGAAATCTATATCCATATATTTTGAAATAACACAAGTTAATTTTTTTGTAACATTAACTATCTCTCTGTCTATCTATCTATGTTTATAATGTTTGCAGAAAAAGACTTTTATTTATTGTTTTTGTATAAGAAATTTTAATATTTTATTAAAAACTCCTACAAAAAAATATGATTAATTTACACCCAAAACTTTCAAGTTTTTAATATACTGGCCCAACATGAGCTCTTGTACTTACGTTATTGAATGCCCCTAACACAATTATTATTATATAACATTATTAATTACTAATAACAATATTCTGTTGCTAAGTGCATTTTATAATAATTGACATGATCGGGTTTGCAAAATTTTATTGTTTTATTGTAACAATTTATTTTCTTTCTCTTCATATGGTTACTAAGGCAAAATTTGTAAATAATGTAAGAAAGCGTGATGATCGGGCATGCAGAAAATTTTTGAATATCTATCATTAATTTTTGTACTGTTAGTAAGTCAAAACAATCCTCATATTTACATTGTTGCTAAGACAAAACCTGACATGATTGGGCATGCAAAAACATGCTTAAGTATATTTTTTCAACATATACATACATATACGTGCAATATTCTTTTTATTGCTCACTTACTCACGCCCTATGCGTAAGTAAGATGAAGAAACATAAAACATGATCGCACATGTTTGTACATGCGTGATTATATTTACTAACAAATCAAGTACATTAAAGGCAGTAATTTTTAATAACAGCCCTCAGTTTTAATTTCTTCATTCAAAACAAAGTACAGAAAATAAAAATAATAAATTGTTCAAAAAGTCCTTGAAATACAGGACAAAAAAAGGATATAAAATTAACTTTGTGTAAAAGTCCTTAAAATAAAGTTCATCTTAAAAGTTAATAATATAAACAAATAAAATAAACATTTTATGAAAACCCTTGAATAAAGGACTACGTAAAATTAATAATATAATCATTAAATATAAATTTAATGAAAAAAACTAAAAAAAAGTTGGTTTAGTGAAAAACTGGCAACAAAACTGAGAACCTCACAATTGGAACGTGACAATGACGTACAAAATGTTTCGATTAATGATGGCAGATCTTACGCTAGCGATCGCATATGATATCCCATTATGATGAGGAATAGGGCTATAAGATTTTAAATACATTTTGTTGTTATTGAAATACACAGTGCATTAATGCACATAAAAATTTATTAAGACTATCATAAGAGTGCTTTTTTGTATGAATGATTTATTTTAACTATTTATTAACTAATTCCTGATTTTTTCTGTACTTTATGTCTTTTTTTACACGGTTTTGTCTGGAACGTTTCTACCGTGTAAAAACAGAATTACTTGAATTTTATATTTTACATATCTCAGCCTGATAAAATATAAATTATAGCATAAATATTATTAATTATTTAATACTAGCTATCCCCGGTGCGCTTCGCTACACCCATCCACAAAAAATACAATAAATACACTTGGAAGAAAAGTATGACTAACCTTTAATGCGAAAACGCACGCTATTCTCACGTCAAAAATGTTCCCATCCAACCTTTTTTTGCTAGACTATACGTATTAACACGATAACAATTTTTCTCTTTGCATAGGAGGTATCACGCCCTCCATTCAAGTTCAGTCTGTGTTTTTTCTACACAATGTATCTTATTAAGGGGGTTACTGATGCAAAATTCCAAGGCGCTACGTACTGCAGTTCTCTAGAACAAGATAATAATTTTTTACTTTGTATGGGGGGTACCACGCTCACTGTCCCACTTCAGCCTATGTTTTTCTATAGTATACGCGTTGGTATAGGGTTTACTTGTAACCACTTTACAGGCCATACCTATTATAGTTCTCTATGTACACAATAATAATTTTTCACTTTGTATGGGAGGTACCACGCCCACTTTCCCAATTCATTCTGTATTATGGCAGACTATGCGCTTTAGCACAAAGGTTTCTCCTGCAAAGTTTCAAGGCGCTATCTATTGTAGTTCGCCAGGAACACGATAATAATTTTTCACTTTATATGCGAGGTACAACGCCCACTACTTCAATTCAGTCTGTGTTTAACTAAACTATGTACGTTAATATGGCGGTTATAGGTGCAAAATTTCAAGGCGCTACCTAGTGCAGTTCTCTAGATACAGGATAATAATTTTTCACTTTGTATGGGAGGTACCACTCCTGATATTCCAATCCAGTCCATCTTTCTCCAAACTATGTACGTTAATATAGCGGTTACTGGTGCAACATTTTAAGGTACTACCTATTACTGTTAGCAAGAAACACGATGATAAATATTTACTTTGTATGGGAGATGCCACGCTTAAGTCGAATATCAAAAAAATAAGTACCCTATTTTACCGTCCGTGTATCTAGTAACAAACTGTGAAAATTTCAGAAAGATCGTTTCATTGGTGTAGGCAGTTAAAGCTTTCCGACAAACAAACAAACAAACGAACATACAAACAAATATATTTTGTGCTTTTTATATATAGATGCTAAACCTTTTTCCCAATTTTAGAGAAGCCAAAAATACTTTATAAGTAATAAAATTCTAAAAACACAATTTATAAAATTTATCGGAATTTAAATAAAGGGTGGTTAAATTTTAAGGGCCGATGTTAGCTTTGACTAAAACACAAACTATTTAGGAAATTATTGTCATTTCTTTTTATTTTGATAATATTGGTATGGTTCAATTATGTATGGAACAAAATATCAGCCAAATGGCCGCAGTGACTTCGGTGGCACACCTCTATCCGATGCTCCAAATTTTTGATGACCGTAAGGCATAATTGAGGTTCTATGCCGTTAATGTGCCGAATTATCTCATTTTTAGCTCTTGAATTATTGCTGGCTTACAGACGTATATCTTTTTTTTCAAATAACCCCAAAGGAATAAGTCCAACCGTGTCAAATCACATGATCTTGGCAGTCAATAGACATCGCCACCACGTGAGATAACACGGCCATTGAATTTGTCGCGCAAAAGAGCCATCGTAAGCTGTGTGGCACCGTCCTGTTAAAACCACATATCGTCCACATCCATATCTTCCAATTCGGGCCATAAAAAGTTCGTTATCAACTCACGATAGCGAACACCATTCACAGTAACTACCAGACAGGCCTCATTTTGGTAACAAAATACGGCCCGATGATGGAGGCAGAACATAAACCGCACCAGACAGTCACTCTTTGTGGATGCATTGGCTTTTCGACAAGCACTCTTGGATTATCATTCGCCCAAATGCGGAAATTCTGCTTATTGACGAATCCACTGAGGTGAAAATGTGCTTCATTACTGAAGATAATTTTCTTCGAAAATGGATTATCCAAGCCTGAATAACTTTAATGCGTTGCTCGATTGTGTATATTTCCATGGTTCAAATTGAGTTAGTCTGAAATTGAGAAATGTCAAATTAAATGCTGAAAAAAACTTGACGTTTAGGTGTGGTTCACATTAGACAACGGCCCTTAAAATTTAACCACCCGATATTATTTATCTAATATTATGCTAGTTATGGGTAATTAGCATAATAGTAAATAATTAAAATTTTATAAATAAATCCTTTTAGTAGTTGTTACGAAATCATAAACTCGTAGAATATGGTCTATATAAAAATATTACATTGCCATTTTATATATTTTTAAATTTTTACTCCTCTGCCCTTTAATCTGCAAAACACCATATTATGTTGCAAATAACTTTTTAACATGTACATACATACATGCATATGTATTTACACATAATTACAATATAAGCTTAAGAACAAAAGATAGTTTGTTGTTTTTATTTTTGTATATAGTATGTCAGATTGAAAATAAAAGAATTTAGTACGAGTATGAGTATGAGTATGAGGCAGACATTGTAATTGAAAATACGAAAAAATGGTTTAACACAAATAAAGAGGTTTCGCAGAAAATTAGTTATTTACATATGAAAGTTGTAATATAAATATAAATGATTTGCAAATGGTTTCTCCTTCAGAAATATATAAACATCCATGAATTTTACACTTGCAAATCTTTTTTATTAAAAATATATAATATCATGATAACTTTGGACAAGATTACATACGAAAAAAAGTAAATTAACATGTGAAATAAAAAGCATAAAATATACTAATACATATGTATATAACAAATACAACTTTATACGTAAAAACCATTTAAAATAGTTAATGAAACAAAATTTTTTCGGTACGAAAATGTATTTTTGAGGCCATTAGTGCTTTATATTATAGTTGTTCGCTGTGCCCATTTTTATTTTGTTTTATTTAAATTTGTAGTATATTATTGATTCTACTTTATTTCTGTTTGTTATTTTCTGAATTAAAATGAAAAGTTTAAAATATATTTAATTAGCAGTTGGATAGCAATCTCAATTCAATAGGCTGAAATTAACAACCACTGAGCTGTTAATTATTGGCTGTTTTGCGTTATAAATAAATATATTATATCTATAATTGTTCGTATACAAAAATATATAGACTACTTTTTTATAGTTAGTATATTTGTGTTTTTGTTAGCTGAATAAAAAAAAAAACCAACTGGTCAACTTGAAATGAATTCAAATCCGCTGGCCATTAGCTTACTAAATGATCGTGGTAACCATCGGCCAAGCGGCTCTCGCTCGACTTAATTAATGAAGTATATATATTTTTTTCTTCTATTCCAAGGGTATGGATACTTAATGTTAGTTTAAATACATTGAAGGTACAATAAATAATGTTATAAAAAGAAATAGTGGAAGTTTTTATCCAAAAGTGACTAAACATTGGTTTTTTAAAATATGCCCTTACAAATATATGTGATCTTAAAAATCGATCTTATTTTATATAAAAAATTGTAGATGTATTTCTTTTTTCGAAAACTTAAAGAATATATTTAGAACTAGCTGTGCCCGCCACTTCGTCAGCTTCCTTGCAATATTTTGTTTTATTTTGCTTTGAAAGCAAATTACACCAAAGACCTTACTTTTCTAGTGCTTCAGTTAAGGTATACATATATATATGTTTTTACTTTATATAAGGGTTTTCATCCCTACAAAATTAGTATAACTATGCATTAGGCCCAATTAGCTCATTATAACAAATAAAATAATAAACATAGGATTGACCAATAAACTAAAGATATATAACTATGCATATCGGCTAGTTCTTCTATTATGTTTTTACTTTATATAAAGGGTCTCATCCTCACTAAAATAACTACGTACACAGTGGAAGTACGCAGTTATTTTAGTTTCTCCACTTTCTCTTGGAAATAAAATATTTTAACAGAGAAAAATATCCCATATTAACGAACTTTAAATCCAACCGGTAGTTATTACGTGATGCAAAGAAAAAACCTGGTTGATGTAAACATAATCTAAGAGGAATGTGTTATGGTTGAATTATATGGTTATATTCAACCATAATAATATTGTTGTCATTGGAACATAAAATAACATTGTAAAATACAACCTTAATTATGTTTATAATATGAACATACTGTAATATAATGTGAAACATGTAAATGGTTATATGTGACAACGTATGAATATATTTATAAATAAAAAAACAATACACGAATAGTTCTATTTAGACTTACATTCATATTGTGATATTTTCTGCTTACCGTTTTGTATTTTTGATATTTTTAATTTAAAACTATCATTTGCAATAAAAAAAAAATATTTGTTGACAACAAATGTGTATTTACCCAGCAAAAAATACTGCTTCGTCGTATGCAGGTTTGTAAAGGAAAGACGAGTTGTTATCGCTTACGAACCTGCTTACTTATGACATGATATTTGTTCGGGAAGTCCCACTTAGTAGCATTTCCTTTTAAGCGCTCAATGCAGCGCAATATAGATGTTCTAAAATCATACGGTATTAAGTTCGTAACTCTTCGTAACTCCTCGTAAATTCAAAATTTGTTTATCTCTGCCTTACAGTTGTGCTTTTTAGTATCCACTACTGTAGGGCGAAATATTAAAAATTCGTTGTTTTTTTGAAAACTTAACATTTTATGTCATACAAAATTGCATTTATTTATGCAAAATATTTGTGCTTACTATTAAGAGATTTTGTATGGCAGGAAAAGATTTTACTGCTTCCAAAAACCCATTTTTTGCACACATATTTCTGAACTGAAAAAAGGCCAAAACCAAAATATTTATTTTTAAAACCAAACATCATGTGTTTATTTTTAATCATACTTAGCATACTATGTTTATTATTAATATATTATGGTTATAAATATAATTCTATATTTAAATTTAAAAAAAATTGGTTGTGGTTTGATTTTTAATATGGTTCAAATTAACCATGTTGTTTATTTTTGGTGCGTATAACCATTAACTGTTAAAAAACTTGTTTATCGTGAACAAAGTATTATTTAAAATAACTGTAATTTGCTTACAGCAATCATGTATTGTTACAGAGAACATAGTGTGGTTGCCGTGACCATACACTAACCATGTTTTTTTTTTGCGCGCAGACAGACAGGAAATGAGTTACAGTCAGGAAATGAGTTACTGTTTTATGAATTTTTAATACAATAGTAATAGTAAAATTATTCTAACTATTCACGCGTCCTCACAGAGGATATTTAAAGGATATTTAATATGCCTGGGACCATAGTGGGATAAAAAGATTGTTAAAAAAGAACTTTATTTTGATTCATGACAAACTGAAAAAAATATAATTTTTTTATTAAACTGAGTAATAAAATATATATAGTTTTTTTAATATCTTCTGATTCCACCATGGTCCCACAATATAAGAAAACAATTTTATAAAAATTAGTTTTTCATGATTGATATCAAATTAAGGCGTATCAAATCCCCTTTAAAATGTGTTATTACATTTTTAGAGCTTATAAAAATGGAATTAGAATCCTCGAGCGCATAAGCGATAACTTACTGTTTTTTTAACTGTATAGCTAGAAAACTGCAAAAGATCGATTTTTTAAATAAAATTTATATTCTGGGAGTTAACGAATAGAAATAAAAAAGTTTCAACAAAATCGGGGAAAACAATTTCCTCGGATCACTTGACATGGAGGTACCCGTATATTGAATTTTCTTCAATAATAAAATAAAAAAATTGTAAAATAAACGATAAGTATATAAATTTAACTAATTTTATTATTTGTTTTTCGTAGAATGTATTACTACTGTTTTGACAAAATTTTTTTAACAGAATGTTATTTAAATTTTTATTTACGTTTTTTTTAAGGGTTTATTGGAAAATATTTTTAACAAAAGAAATACAGTTGATTTGAATAAAATTAGTTTGTGTGAATAAATCGTATATATATTTGAATAGAAATTATTTTCTACTAATTTTTTGGATCAGTGTTAGAGAATGACTGACTGACAATATTTCTGACAGCAAATACCCATCAGTGTGAGAATAAGATATTATTGTATATATAAAATATTAATTATTGTACATATAATATAAATTAACTTTTGAATAAAAAATTCAGTCATTGTATGACTTTGTTTATTTACACTTCACTCTTGTTTTTTTACTCACTACCATTTACTACCCAAACAGCTAGAAATGTGTACCACTGTCCATATAAAAAAGGATTCGGATTTTTTACAATTTTCCAGAGAGTGTTTTGAACTAGCCATAACAATGATTTGGCATGTTCAAAAAGACTCCTGAACAATGCAGACTATTACCGAACAATGTTATGAAATTAAGACACAGATTTATGTCAATGCCAGGCTTGTACCCTCAGCTTTACCACTGGGTTAATATAATGCATCTATCAACGGTCTTGATTTTTATAATTAAAAAATAAATATATATAAAAATTTCTGAAAGGGACAAAGACTTAATTTTGGGTGCTAACGGCTTAAAAGTTATATAATTATATAAAATTTATTTTCTGGCATTTACTTTCAAATAAGTTACATAACTTTGAAAAGGGTAACCATAAAAAACGATTTTTGGCCCCCTTCTCAAAATATATAACACAGTGTGGTGGGCAAAGTTTGGCATTTAGTGACAAAATTTAAGTTAAAAACTTATTACTAAGTATTAGTTATAATTGTAACTGAATATTTAAGAACTAAAAACCTTTTGTAGCACGTTTTATCACTTCACTTTCATAATAAATATCAAATAAAAATTAAAATGTATTTTTACCCCACCATAACTTTCTTTCTTATCGGTCGATTTTTACATTTTATATTAAAGACCAAAGGACTCACCTACAAAATGTTATGGATTTTTGACCGCCTTCTCGTGAAATGGGCCACTGTGCGGCTGCGGAAAAGCCAAAAAGATGCTTAAATTTAATGAAATTATCCTTAAGCTGGTTAACTGTGCCAGGTCATGGAAACTTCAAGTATCATCTGACCAAGACTAAAATCTTACTACAAGATACTCGCAGACTGTCCTTGAAACAGGCTGATGCGTTGGCGCACTTTTCGTGAATGTCTAGCTAACTGACTCGTATAATGCTTGGGACCATCGCTTCGAACCATGGACAGAAATAAAAAAAAAACATTGTCTCAAATTGTGATTAAATACAGATTTTTTGAAACGTTATAAGGTATCTCAAATAAATGTTAACAAATTTTTTATTGCATTCAGCCTTGCAATGGGCTGAGCTCAACGAAGGAATTCAATTGGTAACTATGTTTCCCAGAAAATATAGATGCCATAGCGGAAATGGTTGTTAACATCATTTTTGCTTGGAATGAAAACTTTTATTCCCTCTAAAGTTATTTTGATTAAAACCAGAATGAAGTCTTGGTTTAATCAGACGTGCAAAAATGCAGTCAGATCAAGAGAGGGAGCACTCAGTAGCTGGCGAAGAAACAAAAATGCAGATACTGATTCGCTACGCAAAAGAGCGAGATCTTCGTGTGCCAAAGTACTACGACGCGAAAAAAAATCTATACGAGGGGGCCACTTCGTGCTAAAGTTCTTGCTGCTCTTTGGGGGTAGCAAGACATTTTGGTCATTTGTTAGGATAATGGAAGGCGGATAATGCTAGTTCTTCAACTCCGACTCTTTTAAAATATGACCAAATATTCATTGACCCGATTGATAAAGCTAACCTTTTGGCTAGTATATTTGCAAGCAATTCTTATTTGCCAAAAAGCAGTCAACCACCACCTGAACTCGATAGAGTATCCGTTACTATGCCAAAGATATTCTTTCGAGCGCGAGCGGTTAAAAAGGTTTTAGCAGATCTCAACATCAACAAGTCTCTTGGACCGGAGTGCAGGGATTCCAGCACTGGTCTTGAAACAGTGCTCTTCGACGTTGAAAGGTTGCTAATGTAACGCCGATCCCCAAAAATGGAGAGACTAACAACCCTAATAATTACCCCCAATAGCAATTTGTTCTTCACTATCTAAAGTGATGGATAGTATGATTAACTTTCATCTTGTGAGGTATCTGGACCGGGGGCGCCCTACACGTGACTTGCTAGCTTTCCTTTCAGACAAATGGTATCACTCCATACATAATTTCGGCGAAAGTAAGGTGGTGGCTCTAGATATTTTCAAGGCGTTTGATAGAGTGTGGTATGATGCACTCCTGTCAAAACTCATTGCTTTTGGTGTCGGTGATAACTGCTTCAGATTTATATCGAGTTTTCTCAAGAATCGCACTATACGAGTTTTTATAGATGGGATTTCATCAAACCAGTTCAAGATTAATTCAGGGATACCACAAGGATCTGTTCTTTCTCCTACCATATTTCATATTTTTCTAAATGACCTTTTTTCTCAAACTTTCAGCCCTATCTCCTCTTTCGCCGTTGGAGAAAGCTTTGATTTTCGACCGCTCCTCCGAATGGGGTCGGAATGGGGTCGTTTGAATAGAGTAAGACTCAATGTTGCATGCTTACGCATAGGCGTACGTTGGAAGATGATGCTTCATCTATTATTACAGGTGATATAAATATTAAGGAATCGGAAGCTGTTCTTGGCATGAACATACAGTGTGATGTTCGATGTTTTGAATAGTTTTGAATAGTTTGCTATTGAAAAATGCAAAATCGTTCAAAATGGTGTCGAATATATACCTAAAAAAAGCAAGTGTCTCTTCTTTCCATACGTTTTTTCTATATTGAAGCTGTTTCGTTATTGGTGTTTTTCACTTTGTTGTGTCGAAAACAAAAAACACAGAAAAAAATTACTAAAAAATCAATTTACAAAAAAAAATTCTAAAAAAAATTATTTTCATCAAAACTAAAAACTCACATAAGAAATACAAATTACCGATAATTTAAAATTTCGTCAAAAATTTCACAAAAGTATTTTTAAAAAAATTAAATATAAACAAAAAATTACAGTTTCAACAAAAAGATTTAAATTAAACAATCGCTGAAAAATCAAAAAAAAAAAAAATCAAAGATAACCCTAAGCTGTAAAAACAAAAAAATTTTACTCAATGTACATCTATATATAAATAGCCAAGTGAAAAAAGTTAAGAACCATTTTAACTGACTTAAACTCAACGTCTTCGCTTGTTTTTTTTTATACCCTTCACCACAGGTGGAAAGGGTATATACAAGTTTGTCATTCCGTGTGTAATTTCTACAATATTCATTCACGACCACATAAAGTATATATATATATATATATATATATATATATATATATTTAATATTAAGAATATACATATGTATGTATATAGGGTGACTATTTTTTTAAATGCGTTTGATATTT